>OY856409.1:776652613-777852613 GCA_963693085.1 Alisma plantago-aquatica
AATTGCGGAATTAACCATAATCAACCGAATAACAAAAATCACTAAAAATTAAAACCATTTGCAAAGAGATCTATTTCCAAGAAACTCTTATAACAAGAACCAAAATATTATGTATACATTCTGGTCCACAAAGTACATATCATGTATCTTCTCTTCTCAAAGATTACATACAACAGTTGCTCTGTTAAATCTACACATAAGAAACATAAATTCTCGAGGCATTCAATGCCAAAATCTCAGATCGATCATAAAAGAACTAACTACTGACTCTAAGGACCTTAGAGTACAGAGACGACACATAGGACTCATATCAACAAGACACGACAGTCAGTATCTCCACCTGAGATGTTACTGTTGTCCCTGATGATGTTGTCCTTACCCTGCGGTATGGTCCCTACCTCCTCGACCGCGTCCACCTAAAATGTTGGTGACCAATGGAGTGAGACCCATGTCCCGGTGAGAGATATAACTCTCCACCAAAAATATTATTATTGCAGATAAACAGTAATAAACTGAGCAGAGGATTCTCTATTGATAAGCAGGATTAAATCAATATTAAGAAGAATTGAGCAACATCATCTTTTAAAGCATTACATTTATAAATGATAAAGTAGTAAATCATCTATTCATTTTAATAAGAAATATGAAGAACATGTATAACATCTATCCTTTCAGGATACGGTAAGCATTGTAATATCAACCAACGATTTATGTATTTCGTCCTTAAGAAAATATGCTACACGGTTGATTATATTTTACAATCATACTTATGCCCCGAGGAAGTGAGCCGTACCGCTCAAATCCAACCTTCGCTTGCGAAACCCAAAGCAGGTGCCATACAAGATCAAAGGAAGAGCATGACTCCACGATCTCATCCATCTCGATCAGTGCGAGACCACAAGTAGGACTGCAGTCTCTTGCTTAAGTGACCTCAGTCACAGGCTTATCTCCCATAGGCTACCCATTCTCTAGCCTACCTTGGTATAGGTCCCGATGCTAGTAAATTTGAGCCACATGCTAGTTCGCAGTGCTCTCTAATCCATGAATGCATTCATGCTCTATCACACTGAGCCATGGGCCTGTTCAGCATGGTCTTATACATATCTTGAGTCTACAACCGAATTTTCACTCTAATCCTCCAATTTTCTACTAGGAGAAACCATGCATATTCAACAATATATGCTCCGGATTATCCCGTAGGAGAATCCGCTTCACCATCACTAGCTACTGACGACGATGGATCTATGGACAGGGCTCTACATGATAAAATTCCATTTGATTATTTAAGTACATTACCATATTATTTTAGCATCAGTGAAGTTTACAAACAAGAATTATTATGACAAATGCTACAAAGACACATGTAATACTTCTATCAAATATTTTTCAAAACTTTATAAAACATTGGGATATCAATCCCTTATCTCATTACTGGGAATTCACATCCCTCAAAAATACCATCATCATGTTTATCGGATCTGGTTATTCAAACCCTTACTTCATCACTGAACATGGTTACCACTATCAGGTAACTATTACCTCCAGGTCATCTGACCAAGGTATTCATGATACTTGTTACACAAGCATCTCACATTGTTCACCAGGCATATTAAACTTCTTATCACCTTTCACTAGGCTACAAATAAAATAATGGCTTACAAGGCCCATTAGCTTCATAGCTCATACATGTTATGCTCATCATCTCGTGATACAGGCAGGGTTAGTATACTTGATAACAACCATATCAATTACATATCAACATTATGTAATATAAGATAGAATCACTATTCCCTCATTAGGGTTAGGGTTTCCCATCTTTATCAATTACCATTTCACATAACATCACCCTATATTAGGGTTTCACATAACATCACCTTATATTAGGGTTTCACATAACATCACCCTATATAGGGTTAGGGTTTCCCATTTTATATTAATTAGGGTTTCTCATCCCATTACCTAAAATTAGGGTTAGGGTTTCTCATCTTAATCAATTAGAATTCCATATGCCATAACCCTATATTAGAGTTTCACATAGCATCATTTGAGTATCAAATCATACTTATTATTGTTCCATGTACTTAGAAACACACATCATCATCATACCTTATTAGGTTGACTTAACCTCTTACTAAAGTACATGCAGCTATGCTTATCATACTATATTTAATTTATTACTTTCATAGGAATCAAGTGATAATCAATCTAAATGTATTAATCACCTAAATACTTTAGAGGTACTTCCATTGAAATCAACCTTGAGATACTCTTCAACCACTTATGGGGTTATTCGTACTCACATGGTTTGAATCAATTGGACCTTCAAACGGTTTGGACCAATTGAACCTTCAAACGGTTTGAGCCAATTGAACCTTCAAATGGTTTGGTCCTAAACCTTCAAATGGTTTGAGACCATTTAGACCTTCAAACGGTTTGGTCCTAAACCTTCAAACAGTTTGATACCATTTAGACCTTCAAATGGTCTGGTCATAAACCTTCAAATAGTTTGAGATCGTTTAGACCTTCAAACGGTCTGGTCCTAAACCTTCAAATGGTTTGAGACCATTTAGACCTTCAAATGGTCTGGTTCTAAACCTTCAAACGGTTTGAGACTGTTTAGACCTTCAAACGGTCTGGTCCTAAACCTTCAAACGGAGTGAGACCGTTTAGACCTTCAAACGGTCTGGTCTTAAACCTTCAAACAGTTTGAGACCATTTAGACCTTCAAACGGTCTGGTCCTAAACCTTCAAACAGTTTGAGACCGTTTAGACCTTCAAACGGTCTGGTCCTAAACCTTCAAACGGTTTGAGACTGTTTAGACCTTCAAACGGTATGGTCCTAAACCTTCAATTGGTTTGAGACCATTTAGACCTTCAAACGGTCTGGTCCTAAACCTTCAAATGGTTTGAGACCGTTTAGACCTTCAAACAGTCTGCTCCTAAACCTTCAAACGGTTTGAGACTGTTTGGTCAATTCAGAGACAAAACGGTTTGAACCTAAATTAAGGTTTTGACATCAATTCATCTAGGGTTTTAAAACCAATTGAGTTCTAAATGTTTTCAAATCATTTGGCCATCCAAGGTTGAGACCATGTGGAGTAGATTAGGTTGAAACCATTAAACCTTTACACATTCTTGAAATTGTTTAGCCTCTAATGGTTTGAAACCGTTTGACCTCTAATGGTTTTGAAACCATTTGGTCACAAAATGGTTTGAAATTGTTTGGTCTCTAGCGGTTTGAAGCTGTTTGACCAACAAAACTGAAACTGTTTGTTTTTTATATTCTTGTGGTGTGTGCTAATATGATGTCATCATCATCAAGCTTCAAGCCTCCTAATTCTACTTTCATATGTATGATGAATTCATCAATTATTCAAGAAGAAAATAAAAGATCAACATATGATGAGAAATTGAAATCAATAATAACATTGATGGGTTCAAGTTATATAACCCACCTTCAAAGTAGATTCAAAGCTTCAAGCTTCTCATCTCTAATGGTGAAAGAAGCTCCTTCAAATATCCAAAGTTTGTTTCCAACTCTTTGGATGCAAAAGATATCCAAGGTTGAGCATTGGATGGAAGAGAGAAGAAAATGAGTGTTGAAATCCGATTTCAACCATTAATTCAAGGTTGAAGATGATCAAGGAGCTTACCTTCAGCTTGGGGAACGCTTTCTTTCTGCTCCTAAGCTCCTTGGTCATCGGCCAAAGTAAGGAAAGAAAGTGGTTTGCAAAAATAGCCTTTCAAGTAAGGAGAAAATTGAGTACATATAATTGATTTTCTAGGAGAGAGAAAGTAGGAGAAAATTCATCCACTTTCTTGCCATGCCCCCTCCCTTCCTTTCTTCTGAAGCCAACTTCCTTGCCCTTTTGGGTAAATTGCAAATTACACCAAAACTAGCATTCAATGCACAAACATTATTCAAACAAGCTCTTTCTTGGAACTTAGGCTTCCACAAGCCATACATCATCATCATTCTCATTCTTATGATGATATAACACTTGAGGAACATTTATCATGTAACATTTGCAAGGTAATCCCTTAAATTGGGTAAATTGCACTTTAGTCCAAAATGAGTAAAATATTGTTTCAACATTATTCAAATAGGACCAAAATTGAAACATAAGCTCTCCTTTAGTCTTAATTACTTTTCCAAAGATAAAGACAAGAATCTAAATGACTTACTTAAGCAAAACTTCTAGGGTTAATGCATAATCCAGGTTAGGGATATTACAATTATCCACCCCTAACAGGGATTTCGTCACTGAAATCATCAAGAGAAAAGAGAACGGTATTTCCTCCTCATCTCTTCCTCCAGCTGCCATGTAGCATCTTCAATGCCACGATGATGCCAGAGAACTTTCACAAGAACTATGTCTTTCTTTTTCAACTTTTTGATTCTTCTGTCAAGAATCAACATTGGTCCCTCTACATAGGATATATCTTCATTTAATTCTACTTCTATAGGTTGCAATACTAACTCCGTATCAGGGTGACACTTTCTCAGCATGGATATATGGAATATTGGATGCAATCTATGTAGTTCAGGTGGCAACTCAAACTTATAGGCTACCTTTCCAATATGTTCAGTGATTGGATAAGGCCCCATAAATCTAGGAGCTAACTTACCCTTTTTTCCAAATCTAAGAACACCTTTCCAAGGTGAGACTTTGAGATATACTTTGTCTCTAACTTGGAATTCTAAAGGTCTTCATCGTTTATCAGTGTATGACTTCTGTCTATCTTGTACATCCTTCAACTGTTGTTGTATTACTTTAATCTTCTTAGTTGTCTATTGCACTAAATCATGACCCAAAAGTTGGTATTCTCCTATTTCGTACCAGCACAATGGAGACCTACAATGTCTACCATATAATGCTTCATATAGTGCCACATCAATATTGTGCTGATAACTATTATTGTAAGGAAATTCTATCAAACTCAAGTGTAGATCCCAACTTCCTATAAACTGAAGGACACAAGCCCTAAGAAAATCCTCCAAAGTTTGTATAGTCCTCTCAGATTGTCCATCCATCTATGGGTGAAAGGAAAAATTGAATCTTAACTGCGTACCTAAAGCTTTATGTAGTCATTCCCAAAAATGACTCATGAACTGGGGACCTCTATCAGAAACAATTGTAGCTGGAACCCCGTGTAACCGCACTATCTCATCTATATAGATATGTGCAAGTTTATTAGTAGTATAGATTGTTTTAATAGGAAGAAAATGTGTTGACTTAGTCAACCTATCAACTATCACCCAAATGGAATCATGACTTTTGGTTGTTCTGGGTAAACCAATCACAATGTCCATGGTCACGTGATCCCATTTCCAATGTGGTATAGGTAAAGGTTGCATTGTTCCTGTGGGCTTTTAATGTTCAGCTTTAACCTGCTGACACACTGGACACCGCATAAAAAACTCAGCTACATCTTTCTTCAATCTGGGCCACCAATACATATCTTTCAGGTTATGATACATTTTGGTGCTCCCTGGATGCAATGCATACATAGATGAATGAGCTTCCTCCATGACTAACATCCTTAAGTCATTGGCATCATGTACTATCATCCTACCATGGTAACAGACTACCTCATCATCTGACTCATGAAACCCATCCCATTTCTCACTACCATACTCTGATCTAATATGCTGAATCATAGTATCAGCTTGTTGTGCCTCTTTGATATGTTGTTTCATAGTAGGTTTCACTTACATTTCAGCTAACAGTCCAACTAACAAGGATACTTTAAGTTGTACATTTTTTTGCCTCAAAGAGACAAGCATGTCTCGTTTAAAGCACACTAAAGAGTTCCATTGTGCTTTGCCCATGTTTAGTGATGATGATTTTCTACTTAGTGCATCAGCCACTACATTATCCTTTCCTAGATGATAATCAATTGTATAATCGTAGTCCTTAATTAACTCCATCCAGCGGCATTGTCTCATGTTCAAGTCATGCTGTGAAAAGATGTATTTTAGGTTCTTATGGTACGTGAAAATCTAGAATGTCTCTCCATAGAGATAATGTCTCCAGATCTTCAATGCATGAACCACAGTAGCTAATTCTACATCATGTGTCAAATAATTTTCCTTGTATTTCTTAACCCGTCGAGAGGCAAAATAAATCACTTGATTATCCTGCATCTACACACATCCTAGACCATTCTTAGAAGCATCACAGAAAACAATATACCCCTTTCCCTGCTCAGGTAACACTAACACAGGTGCACTGGCCAACCTTTCTTTCAACAACTGGAAAGAATGTTGACACTTGTCATTCCAGACAAAAGGAACCTCCATCCTGGTCAACCTAGTTAGGGATAATGCTACAGAACTGAAGTTCTTAATGAACCTCCTATAGTATCCTTCCAGTCCTAGAAAATTGTGTGTCTCCATTGGTGTCTTTGGTTGTTCCCACTCCAAGACAGATTCTACCTTTTTAGGATCAACACAGATACTTGAGGAAGATATTACATTTCCAAGAAAAGACACTTCTGATAACCAGAACTCACACTTACTTAATTTGGCATATATCTTGTGCTCTCTCAATAAAGTTAGGGCCTGACGAAGGTGTTGCTCATGTTGTCGAGCATCTTTACTGTAAATCAGGATGTCATCTATAAAGACTACTATGAATTGATCAAGAAATGGCTGAAAGATATTGTTCATGAGTCCCATGAATGCAGCTGGTGCATTAGTCAGTCCAAACAACATAACTATGAACTCATAGTGACCATACCTTGTCCTAAAGTCTGATTTAGGTATGTAACTCTCCTTGATATGTAGGTGATGATATCCTGACCTCAGATCTACTTTAGAAAAGATAGTTGCACCACGCAACTGGTCAAATAGGTCATCTATCCTTGGTAGGGGATATTTATTCTTGATGGTTACTTTGTTTAGTTGTCCATATTCGATGCATAATCGCATAGACCCGTCCTTCTTTTTCACAAAGAGAACCGAAGCACCCCATGGTGAAGTACTCGGTCGAATAAAACCCTTTTCAAGCAACTCCTGTAACTATTTTTTGAGTTCTTCCATCTCAACAAGTGCCATTCTATATGGTGTTTGAGCTATAGGTTGTGTACCCAGGATTAGATTAATCTCTAAATCAATCTTGCGATGTGGAGGAACACCTAGAAGTTCTTCAGGAAATACATCCCCAAACTCCCTAGCAATTAGAACTTCAGAAAGACTAGGACTCTCTGCTCTAGTGTTTACCACATGTGCAAGAATGCAAAGCATCCTTGTCACATTAGCTTTTCAGCTACCATAGCCGACACTAGATAGGTTGGAAGAATCTTTATGTCCCCTTGAAAGATCCATGCATCACCATTGTTTGTGGACATATATTTCTTGGAATCGCAATCCAAGACAACCTTATACTTTTCGAGGGTGTACGTCCATCCCAAGAATTAAGATGAACCCATGCATCTCATGTGGTATAAGATCCACTTGAATGCTATGTTCTGAAAAAGAATGAACACAGGGAGAACATACCTCCCACAACACTACAGATCCAACTAACAGAGTTTCTAATAACAAATTATCTGCTCTATGACTGACAGTCATATTGCAGTCATGAATCACTTCTCGAGTGATAAAGGAATGTGTAGCACCCAGATCAATTAAAATAGATACGAAGCAGGATGAAGACATATCAGAATGAAATAACTCATGGATTGACCACTGCCTCAGGCTGATTCATAGCATAGAATCTTGTCATTGTTGGTTTTCAACCACTCGTCCAGTTGTTGGATGTAGATGAGCCATCTTGGGACGCATGTCCACATCCTCGAGTGCCACTGCTAAACTATCGCCTCTGAGAGCCTTGTTGACTATGCCTCGGTGTTTGGGTTACACTCACATCTCTAGCTAAACAATCTTTCATTAGATGTCCCATCTTCCCACATTTATAACAAACTCTGTTCTCCCACTGTGGTCTAGATGGTCCTATTACTGACATTGATGTTGATTTGTGGGCTCCCTTTGGTGGTAAACTACGACCTCTACCCTTGCTGGATGTCCACTGTGTCTGAGTATTAAACCTCGGTGGTGTTGTTGGTGTAGAAAACCTTAGTTTCTTAAAACTTTTGGACCTCTGTCCTTGGAACTGTGTATATACTTTCTTACTATTGGCTTGACATTTCTTAGTCACAGACCTTTCTATTTGCCTAACTGACTCCAAAAAGGTGGCAAACCTCTCTCTATTCTCTACAGAAGATACTGGTGTGGTTAAATCAGCGTTCAAACCATTCTCAAAATGTTGAATCCTCTCCTCATCTGTAGCAGCCATGTGCGGAAAAAACCGTAGAAGCTCCATAATCTTAGCTTCGTACTCACTAATGTTCATTTGTCCTTGCCTTATCTGCTCAAACTAGAAGGTCTTTTTATCCAGGTAAGTCTTGAGAAAATATCTACTAATGTATTCATGTCGTAATTCTTCCCATCCTACATCAACACCTGGCCTTTTGCCTTCTTCTATGGCCCACCAATGGCCAGCACTCCCCTTCAACAGGTACACCGCATGTCTAACCTTCTCAGCTTCTGGAATATTAATAATTTTGAAGGCCTTTTCCAGCTCAGCCAGCTACAAGTCGGTGTTTGTTGGGTCAGTTGTACCATTATAATCAGTGGCTCCTACCCATTGAAGTCGATCAAAAGTCTTTCCAGCTCCATGTCCCTCATTATGAGCTAATGCCCTAGGTGCATGTGGTGGCATTCTATCTGCCATATGTGTCATAGTCACCATGAACTACCCAAACAGAGCATGGAAAGCTGGGTTTTCTAGTGTGTCTTGGTCAAGTTGGGGATGTTCAGATACTAGTTCTTCTCTAGCCTGATCCCTTGCACCTCCTCCTGGTGTAGCAATACTACTTTTAGCAGCATGTTCTTCATGTGATCCAGCCATATTCAAGCTTTACTTCTTTTCCTGAGAGCAGAAGTCACTATCTGATAAACTGAAATACACTAGAACAGACTCAACGACCTTAATCCTATGTGTCTGTAGACTCAGCGAACCTTAGGCTCTGATACCAAAACCTTGTGACGATCTAACAACAAATCAGACCGTCACTACGTAATTAATTGTAGAATTAACCATAATCAATCGAATAACAAAAATCACTAAAAATTAAAACCATGTGCAAAGAGATCCATTTCCAGGAAACTCTTATAACAAGAACCAAAATATTATGTATACATTCTGGTCCACAAAGTACATACGATGTATCTTCTCTTCTCAAAGATTACATACAACAGTTGCTCTGTTAAATCTATACATAAGAAACATAAAACCTCGAGGCATTCTATGCCAAAATCTCATATCGATCATAAAAGCACTAACTACTGACTCCAAGGACCTGAGAGTACAGAGACGACACATAGGATTCATATCTACAAGACACGATAGTCAGTATCTCCACCTAAGATGTTACTATTGTCCCTGATGTTGTTGTCCTTCCCTTGTTGTATGGTCCCTACCTCCTCACCCGCGTCCACCTAAAATGTTGGTGACCAACAGAGTGAGACCCATGTCCTAGCGAGAGATATAACTCTCTGCCAAAAATATGGTTATTGCAGATAAACAATAATAAACTGAGCAGAGAATTCTCTATTGATAAGCATGATTTAATCAATATTAAGCAGAATTGAGCAACATCATCTTTTAAAGCATTATAGTTATAAATGATAAAGCAGTAAATCATCTATTCATTTTAATAAGTAATATGAAGAACATGTATGTGACGTCCCTGGATTTTCTAAAACTTAATCTGATGTGTGACGCCCAAATTGAAACCCTCACCTCAGTGAGAATCCCAATTTAACACCACACACTTGTCTAAGAAGAAGAAAATCAGAGGAAGTCAGAAAAAAACAAGCAGTAGCACATGCACATGAACAATAATAAAACCATACACACAGGTTCACCATTCAACATATAATTACAACATGAATTGTTACATCATTTGATATTACATATTGAACAGCAAACTTATACATATACATGTGCTACCACTAAACTACAGGATCTTATGACAACAGGTCCACCTGTACATCAGCTCGCCACACAACTCTCAACTATCTTGGATCCACAAGGGCATAACCACAACCTAAACAAAAGATTACATTCAGTACACGTCAGCACAATATTCAAGAATATTGTACTGAGTACGCCTACGTGTCTTTTATATACCTCTCATCATATCTTGGCAATAAGATAAAACTAATACTTGGCAATAACTGAAGAAATATAAGAAAAGCATATACTTGCACAAAGATGTTCATTAGAAAAAGAGAACACATATATTTTAAGCACATTTCCATCATATATCTCGTGTGTCTGCCACCAAGTGGCTTTGACGTCTTCAGGCCTTATGATCTACCACCAAGTGGTTTGTGACCATTATACAAACATCATATGATCTACCACCAAGTGGTTTGTGATCATTATGCATGCGCTCTACCACCAAGTGGTTTATGAGCTATATTATGATGGAACATCTATATTATGTTTGCAGGTGTTCATAGCCATAAATATGGAAATTCCAGCAACATATCATACAAGACAATCATTTCAATCAATACCATAAGCCAAGTCTTTACTACCATATTACACAAGCATAATGTATAATAATCCAAGCAAGAGGTAATGGTGTACCTTCCAAAGATACATCCTAATCACATACCATTGATGTCAACTATAAGCTTGGTCAAACCTGATCAAGACAAGACCATATACTATCATCAGGTTCTTATCATCTTACATCTCATTTTAACCCTAATCGTATCCATTTTAGGGTTTTCTTAACTCATTAGGATATACTCGTCATTACTTGCATTCTAATCTTATAATTATCATACTGATGTCATTTTCTAGATTATGGTTCATTATCTGAACATTAGGTTCCATATCCCTTTTATGCACATATTAACCTAAGGTTACATCATTAACCTAAATTAGGGTTTTAAACCATGTATTAAGGGTCAACTTCATACAACATGGATTATGTATATAAAATTAATCTCATATTTACATATTATCTTCCACTTACTGAAATAAGGGTGCTCTGTAAATTTCATCATTTATTGAGCATGCATGTATTAATTGCATCATCTTTAGTGTTATTAGCCCTAATTAGCCATATTAATCAAATTATATGATTATGTGCATCAACATGACCATGTCTGACATCATATGCATTATAAACATGATTATAGACTTACTGGCATTTTTCCATAATTTTAGAACATCATTTGATATTTATTATCCATTAAACAAGCATTCCACATCTTACATGATATCACTATTATTAATGCATCAAAAGCCTCATTTTATAGTTTCATGTTGTTCTACTCATTTTTTTGAACATTTTGATATATTATATATATTTTTCCGATAACCGAGATAATTTCTATGATTTATACAAGGTTTGAGGTTTTTGTGAAGATTTACCTTATTGCGGCCAATCCAAAGTGGCCACATGTCCTGTGGGAGGGTTAGCCCCTCGATGAGCCAGCCGGTCTAGCTCCTAGACCCGGTTGGCTGGAAACTGGGCTCGGTTCCTCTCCCTTCTCTCACGTGTGGCTAGAAACTGGACCCTATTCTTTCGTGAACAGGTGCCGCTATTGCCGGTTCCTTCTTCGTAGTCTGTGTGATCGCCGACGCCAGCCCTCTTCTTCACCACACTCTGTCTCCATCACTCCTCTTCTCCTGATACGGACACTTCTATGCACAAGCCTGGAGTGGCTCCCCCCTCTCTTGCCTTGAGTCTTCTCACATCCGCAATGTTGCGCCCGTCAGATCCAATGTTGTCGCTGTCGTTGCCGTGATCTAGCATTCCCAGCATCCTATCTCTTCCTCCTGTGATCTGTAGTGTTGCCGCAAGGGTTGACTCTGGAATGGATATCGTGTAGCACCTGCCTTCCTCATCTTCTCCACACATAAGGATGTTTAACACCTATGGATCTCCTCCAAGGATTGCACCTCCGAGATGCTGCTACTACAGCTAGCACCTCCGATGAGAAATGCACCCCCCCTTCAGCCTATCAGGCTACTGCTGCTAATCCTACGACACCTCCATGATCCCTCTGCCATGAGGTTCCAACCTCCTATGTGCGATCAGCATCGAGCTCCTTTTGATCACCTTTCTTCAACTCCTCAGCTACAGCAATGAATTTGGCATCCACATGCCTCCTCGTCAACCATGGTGAACTCCATGCTTCCACTGCGCTTCAACCCACTGGCGAGAAAACAGGAAAAGAAGCCTTCTTCTCACCTGGTGTCTCCACTAAACTTATGCCCCGCTCTATCTGCTGTTGTGGTGACGGAGGTACTATTGAGCTAGAGAGGTCTTGTTCTCTCTTTCTAGTCCTGCATATGCTTTGAACAGGGGACCCTAAGTTAAAGGAAACCGCTCACCACTCTCGCTTCCTCAGGCCACGACCTGGACGTGGGAATCAAACGAAGATGGCGCCTTTTCTCATTGTAACCACTATGATGAAGACAACTCCCTAACTCCTCAGCCATTCGATTCTATCTAAGGTTCCTGATAAGTACTCAACAAAACCTGATCTGTGGCTACTTAAACAAGGCCTCATTGCACATGCACCTGAGTGGCAGAGCCGACCGTAGTATCATAGCCTAATTTATAAAAATTACTGAGAACTATATCCATCAATGTAAATCTAAATATTAATTCATCAATATTCAAACATATATATCTTTTAATAGGAACCTCATTTGAACATGAAACTTTAGATTTAGACCCATAACATCCTAAGCTACCTTCTTGCCAACATTGAGGTCAAACTCCAATTTTTACTAAAACACTTGAGATTCTCAAAATAGCTCAACATGCATGACTTCACTTGCCTCATTAGACATTTAGGATTCCAAAATTATGCTCCATCACATCCCACACACCTAAAAACATATTTCGTCCTCGAATTTAAGTTAAAAAATCCAGTCTTTCACATCATATACATCTTAAAAGAAATTTTGTCCTAAAAATTAATCCATTCTCGTACTCCAAGGAAAAACCAAAAGGTCTTCAAATCCACATACATGACCCTCTCTATGTGAAATGTATCCCGAAACAAAGCTCCATAACTATACCCAAGCTACTAGGATGTTTTACAACATCTAGGGTGAAACATCACTTCAAAGAAGCTCAAACAATGGTTTAGAAACTCTGATAAGGTCATAACATATCTCATTGTTAGGGTTTCATCCTTATCTTTGGCCATGAATTAGGGTTCCGACATCATATTATCATGTTCTAAAGAAGTTAACTAAGATTAACTCATACATCAAGGTGTCATCAACATTTTATTGAGCTATTTGTTAGAACATGTTCAACATTAACATATGCCTTTTTAGAGGGTGTTAACTATAGTTAACCCATTTCATCCATCTAGATCATGCCAAGGTGTCATAATCGTTATTTTGAGATAACTGCCAAACTATATTTTTCATCTTTATTAATCATTAAGATTAACACATCATTTAACATGCTTCATTCATATGATCTTATTTCATTGATCATAGTAAATTGCAAGATTTACTAGTGATTTCATCACGATATTAGCCAACACTTTCACATTATCATCACTATTCATGTGTATGGTTAACCATATATGCATTGATATCTATTAAATCATCTCTAGGTTTCCAT
Source organism: Alisma plantago-aquatica (assembly GCA_963693085.1). Lineage (NCBI taxonomy): Eukaryota > Viridiplantae > Streptophyta > Magnoliopsida > Alismatales > Alismataceae > Alisma > Alisma plantago-aquatica. Next base: position 776,666,294 of record OY856409.1, read on the forward strand.
CATATCATGCCTATATATCATGTCTCAAGATTAGATCACATCCTTACATACATTATATCACGGTTGCGCTAAACAAACTTATGTGAGTGGCTAATCAAACATATATCGAAACTTTATCTAGCCCAACTAAGGTTCTCCTGACCCATATCATGAGGGTAGTGCCATGCTCTGTCTCTCTGAGCTAACTCAACTCTATGAATATCTCATAGCACATACTTTATCTTCCCTCTCTTGGTCTAGGGTTCTTAAATTATCAAATTGGCACTCGCTAATAGCTTCATTACCTCTATCCACATAAGCAAAAACCAAAGCATGCTACAACATACTCTTCATTGATCTCTACCCATGAAACATGCTTACCCAAAACTCTCTTACACACACCACTAGATTCCTATGTGGGAAACCATCAACCCAAGCACGAGGCTTCTCAGAAACTAAGATAGCTACCTCCTCCAGGGTCTTGGGCTCTCTCCCTCACCCAAGTGGCAGGCACTCATATTTATGTTCACATATGCACATATATAACCAGCATCTCTCTGTCTCTAGGGTTTGGTCCTCCCAAGGACATCTAGGGTTCAACAAGACTATGGGAATCATGCATAAAGTGACTCATCTCATTCACTCAGGAGTAGTCTAGTTTATGACATATCATATTACATATCTCAGAATTCTCATATCTTGGAGTCTAGGTTCTTTGACCTTCTCCCTGTGGGTCTCACTCTCTCTAGAGTTAACCCCAAAACTAGTCCTAACACTAGAGGTCCTCCTTTGTAAAAGATTTTGAGGCTCATGTTGACTCACAACCTTGTCTTAGATTAAGACATATCTTATCTCATGAAAGCCTAGTTACTTTCATCATCAAAACTTATCTCAATCCTCAACCTAACTCATGTCCTCAAAGACAAACATAAATCATCATAACCATCTTATGTCATCTATGTAAGACTTACATCATATCATCAAAACTTATTTCATCTATTCCATCTATCTTATATTCCAAAAAGGCTCTAGACATCTAATCTAGAACTACTCTCTCTTCTAGACTGATGTCGTTCACTTCCACTTAGGTTGCATGACCACCTCCTACTCGTACATGTGTGGGGACACATTTTTGTAATACATATACATATTTAAATATTATATAGTTTTTATCTGATAAAACAAATGTCAGAGAAACAATCATGGTTCGATCTGGTTGGAATCCAAAACCAAATTCTAAAACGAGTGCCCCACACATAGTAGAGAGTATAGTGTCATGGAAACTAAGGAAAGGGGTGAGAACATGGTGTAGACTAGTGTAGCTACTCTAGACAACGAGCGTCATATGTCTAGGGTTTCTCTTCCCTTGATGCACATCATTTTCAAATAGTGCAATGTCCCATACCGCTGCACTATAGGGAAAAAACGACATCGAAGGACTTGCTATACACAAGCACCAGTCTAGACCTAGTTCTCAGACATCTAGGTACTAACCTAGAGGCTAGGTCAGATCTAGTCTCTAAAAGATGACTAATCTAACCCTAAAGATTTTACATTCAAGGTTCTTTAGTTTTGAGTTGCATAATGAGCAAATGTCAGGATTTGCTATTGTTCATGATATGATACCACCTGTGACGTCCCTGGATTTTATAAAACTTAATCTGATGTGTGACGTGCAAATTGAAACCCTTACCTCAGCGAGAATCCCAATTTAAACACCATACACTAGGCTAACAAGAAGAAAATCAGAGGAAGTCAGAAGGAAACAATCAGTAGCACATGCACATGAACAATAATAAAACCATACACACAGGTTCACCATTCAACATATAATTACAACATGAATTGTTACAAAATTTGATATTACATATTGAACATCAAACTTATACATATACATGTACTACCACTAAACTATAGGATCTTAAGACAACAGGTCCACCTGTACATCAGCTCACCACACAACTCTGACCTATCTTGGATCCGTAAGGGCATAACCACAACCTAAACAAAAGATTACATGCGGTACATGTCAGCACAATATTCAAGAATATTGTACTGAGTACGCCTATGTGTCTTTTATATACCTCTCATCATATCTTTGCAATAAGATAAAACTAATACTTGGAAATAATAGAATAAATATAAGAAAAGCATATACTTGCACAAAGATATTCATTAGCAAAAGAGAACACATATATTTTAAGCACATTTCCATCATATATCTCATGTGTCTGCCACCAAGTGGCTTTGACGTCTTCAGGCCTTATGATCTACCACCAGGTGGTTTGTGACCATTATACAAACATCGTATGATCTACCACCAAGTGGTTTGTGATCATAATGCATGCACTCTACCACCAAGTGGTTTATGAGCTATATTATGATGGAACATCTATATTATGTTTGCAGGTGTTCATACCCATAAATATGGAAATTCCAGCAACATATCATACAAGACAATCATTTCAATCAATACCATATGACAAGTCTTTACTACCATATAACACAAGCATAATGTATAATAAGCCAAGCAAGAGGTAATGGTGTACCTTCCAAAGAGACATCCTAATCACATACCACTGATGTCAACTATAAGCTTGGTCAAACCTGATCAAGACAAGACCATATACTATCATCAGGTTCTTATCATCTTACATCTCATTTTAACCCTAATCGTATCCATTTTAGGGTTTTATTAACTCATTAGGATATTCTCATCATTACTTTCATTCTTATCTTAGAATTATCATATGGATGCCATTTTCCAGATTATGGTTCATTATCTGAACATTAGGTTCCATATCCTTGTTATGCACATATTAACCTTAGGTTACATCATTAACCTAAATTAGGGTTTTAAACCATGTATTAAGGGTCAACTTCATACAACATGGATTCCGTATATAAAACTGATCTCATATTTACATATTATCTTCCAGTTACTAAGGGTGCTCTGTAAATTTCATCATTTATTGAGCATGCATGTATTAATTGCATCATATTTAGTGTTATTAGCCCTAATTAGCCATATTAATCAAATTATATGCTTTTATGCATCAACATGACCATATCTGACATCATATGCATTATAAACATGATTATAGACTTACTAGCATTTTTCCATAATTTTAGAACATCATTTGATATTTATTATCCATTAAACAAGCATTACACATTTTACATGATATCACTATTATTAATGAATCAAAGGCCTGATATTATAGTTTCATGTTGTTCTACTCATTTTTCTAAACATTTGGATATATTATACATATTTTTTCGATAACCGGGATAATTTCTATGATTTATACAAGGTCTGAGGTTTTTGTGAAGGTTTACCTAATTGCGGCCAATCCAAGGTGGCAATGTGTCCTGTGGGAGGGTCAGCTCCTTGATGAGCCATCCGGTCTAGCTCCTAGACCCGGTTGGCTGGAAACTGGGCCCGATTCCTCTCCCTTCTCTCACGTGTGGCTGGAAACTGGACCCTATTCTTCCGTGAAGAGGCGCCGCTACTACCGGTTCCTTCTACGCATTTTGTGTGATCGCCGACGCCAGCCCTCTTCTTCATTACACTCTGTCGCCATCCCTCCTCTTCTCCTAACACGGACGCTGTCGTGGACAAGCCTGGAGTGGCTCCCCCCTCTCTTGCCTTGAGTCTTCTCACATCCGCAACGTTGCGCCCATTAGATCCAACGTCATCGCTGTCGCTGTCGTGATCTTGCATTCCCAGCATCCTATCTCTTCCTCTTGTGATCTGTAGTGTTGCCACAAGGGTTGGATCTGGAATGGAAATCGTGTAGCTCCTGGCCTTCCTCATCTTCTCCATACATAAGGATGTTTGACACCTATGGATCTCCTCCAACTATTGCACCTCTGAGATGCCGCTACTACAGCCAGTGCCTCTGATGTGAAATGCACCCCCCTTCAGCCTATCAGGCTGCTACTGCTAGTCCTGTGGTACCTCCATGATCCCTCTTCCATGTGGTTCCACCCACCTATGTGCGATCAGCATCGAGTTCCTTCTGATCCTTTCTCGCATCCAAACCCGACGCCTACGTGTGTCGGAGCTCCACAGCCGCCGACTGGTCTTTGGCTGATGCTGCGTGTGGCAGTACTCCAGCACAGGTTCCACCAATCTGCACCCACAAAGCTCTCTGGCTTCATCCCCTTTCTTCAACTCCTCAGCTGCGGCAACAAATTTAGCATCCACATGCCTCCTCGTCGGCCATGGTGAACTCCATGCTTCAACTGCGCTTCAACCCACTGGCAAGCAAACATGCAAAGAAGCCTTCTTCTCACCTAGTGTCTCCACTAAACTTATGCACCGCTCTATCTATTGCTATGGCGATGGAGATACTATTGAGCTGGAGAGGTCTCGTTCTCTCTTTCTAGTCCTGCATATGCTTTGAATGGGGGACCCTAAGTTAAGGAAAACTGCTCACCACTCTCGCTTCCTCAGGCCACGACCTGGATGTGGGAATCAAACGAAGATGACGCCTTTGCTCATTGTAACCACTGCGATGAAGACAACTCCCTAACTCCTCAGCCATTCGATTCTATCTAAGGGTCATGATAAGTGCTCAACAAAACTTGATCTGTTGCTACTTAAACAAGGCCTCATTGCGCATGCACCTGAGCAGCAGAGCCGACCATAGTAACATAGCCTAATTTATAAAAATTACTGAAAACTATATCCATCAATCGTAAATCTAAATATTAATTCATCAATATTCAAACATATATATCTTTTAATAGGAACCTCATTTTAACATGAAACTTTAGATTTAGGCCTATAACATCCTAAGCTACCTTCTTGCCAACATTGAGGTCAAACTCCATTTTTTACTAAAACACTTGAGATTCTCAAAATAGCTCAACATGCATGACTTCAGTTGCCTCATTAGACATTTAGGATTCCAAAATTATGCTCCATCACATCCCACACACCTAAAAAGATATTTTGTCCTTGAAATTAAGTCAGAAAATCCAGTCTTTCACATCATATACATCTTAAAGGAAATTTTGTCCTCAAAATTAATCCATTCTCGTACTCCAACGAAAAACCAAAAGGTCTTCAAATCCACATACATGACCCTCTCTATGTGAAATGTATCCAAAAACAAAGCTCCATAACTATACCCAAGCTACTAGGATGTTTTACAACATCTAGGGTGAAACATCACTTCAAAGAAGCTCAAACAAGGGTTTAGAAACTCTGATGAGGTCATAACATATCTCATTGTTAGGGTTTCATCCTTATCTTTGCCCATGAATTAGGGTTCCGACAACATATTATCATGTTCTAAAGAAGTTAACTAAGATTAACTCATACATCAAGGTGTCATCAACATTTTATTGAGCTAATTGTTAGAACATGTTCAACATTAACATATGCCTTTTTAGAGGGTGTTAACAATAGTTAACCCATTTCGTCCATCTAGATCATGCCAAGGTGTCATAATGGTTATGTTGAGATAATTGCCAAACTATATTTTTCATCATTATTAATCATTAAGATTAACAGATCATTTAACATGCTTCATGCATATGATCTTATTTCATTGCTCGTAGTAAATTGCATGATTTACTAGTGATTTCATCACGAGATTAGCCAACACTTTCACATTATCATTACTATTCATGTGTATGGTTAACCATATATGCATTGATATCTATTAAATCATCTCTAGGTTTCCATCATATCATTCCTATATATCATGTCTCGAGATTAGATCACATCCTTACATACATTATATCACGGTTGTGCTAAACAAACTTATGTGAGTGGCTAATCAAACATATATTGAAACTTTATCTAGCCAAACTAAGGTTATCCTGACCCATATCATGAGGGTTGCTCAGTCTCTCTGAGCTAACTCAACTCTATGAATATCTCATAGCACATACTTTATCTTCCCTCTCCTGGTCTAGGGTTCTTAAATTATCTCATTGGCACTAGATAATAGCTTCATTTTCTCTATCCACATAAGCAAAAACCAAAGCATGCTACAACATACTCTTCATTCATCTCTACCCATGAAACATGCTTACCCAAAACTCTCTTATACACACCACTAGATTCCAATGTGGGAAACCATCAACCCAAGCACAAGGCTTCTCAGAAACTAAGATAGCTACCTCCTCCAGGGTCTTGGGCTCTCTCCCTCACCCAAGTGGTAGGCACTCATATTTATGTTCACATATGCACATATATAACCAACCTCTCTTTGTCTCTAGGGTTTGGTCCTCCCAAGGACATCTTGGGTTCAACAAGACTATAGGAATCATGCATAAAGAGACTCAGCTCATTCACTCAGGAGTAGTCTAGTTTAGGACATATCATATTACATATCTCAAAATTCTCATATCTTGGAGTCTAGGTTCTTTGACCTTCTCCCTGTGGGTCTCACTCTCTCTACAGTTAACCCCAAAACTGGTCCTAACACTAGAGGTCCTCCTTTGTAAAAGAGTTTGAGGCTCATGCTGACTCACAACCTTGTCTCAGCTTAAGACATATCTTATCTCATAAAAGCCTAGTTACTTTCATCATCAAAGCTTATCTCAGTCCTCAACCTAACTCATGTCCTCAAAGACAAACATAAATCATCATAACCATATTATGTCATCTACGTAAGACTTATATCATATCATCAAAACTTATTTCATTTATTCCATCTATCATATATTCCAAAAATTCTCTAGACATCTAATCTAGAACTACTCTCTCTTCTAGACTGATGTCATTCACTTCCACTTAGGTTGCATGACCACCTCCTACTCGTACATGTTTGGGGACACATTTTTGTAACACATATACATATTAAAATATTATATAGTTTTTCTCAGATAAAACAAGCGTCAGAGAAACTATCATGGTTCGATCCGGTTGGAATCCAAAACCAAATCCTGAAACGACTGCCCTACACATAGTAGAGAGTATAGTGTCATGGAAACTAAGGAAAGGGGTGAGAACATGGTGTAGACTAGTGTAGCTACTCTAGACAACAAGCGCCATATGTCTAGGGTTTCTCTTCCCTTGATGCATGTCATTTCCAAATAGTGCAACGTCCCATACAGCTGCACTATAGGGAAAAAACAACATCTAAGGACTTGCCATACACAAGCACTAGTCTAGACCTAGTTCTCGGACATCTAGGTACTTACCTAGAGGCTAGGTCAGATCTAGTCTCTAAAAGACGACTAATCTAACCCTAAAGATTTTTAAGTTCAAGGTTCTTTAGTTTTGAGTTGCATAATGAGCAAATGTCAGGCTTTGCTATTGTTCATGCTCTGATACCACCTGTGACATCCCTGGATTATCTAAAACTTAATCTGATGTGTGACGTCCAAATTGAAGCCCTCACCTCAGCGAGAATCCTAATTTAAACACCACACACTAGGATAAGAAGAAGAAAATCAGAGGAAGTCAGAAGGAAACAATCAGTAGCACATGCACATGAACAATAATAAAATCATACACATAGGTTCACCATTCAACATATAAATACAACATGAATTGTTACAACATTTGATATTACAAATTGAACAACAAACTTATACATATACATGTACTACCACTAAACAACAGGATCTTAAGACAACAGGTCCACATGTACATCATCTCGTCACACAACTCTCAACTATCTTGGATCCGCAAGGGCATAACCACAACCTAAACAAAAGATTACATGCAGTACACATCAGCACAATATTCAAGAATATTGTACTGAGTATGCCTACGTGTCTTTTATATACCTATCATCATATCTTGGCAATAGGATAAAACTAATACTTGGCAATAACAGAAGAAATATAAGAAAATCATATACTTGCACAAAGATGTTCATTAGCAAAAGAGAACACATATATTTTAAGCACATTTCCATCATATATCTCGTGTGTCTGCCACCAAGTGGCTTTGACGTCTTCAGGTCTTATGATCTACCACCAAGTGGTTTGTGACCATTATACAAACATCATATGATCTACCACCAAGTGGTTTGTGATCATTATGCATGTGCTCTACCACCAAGTGGTTTATGAGCTATATTATGATGGAACATCTATATTATGTTTGCAGGTGTTCATAGCCATAAATATGGAAATTCCAACAACATATCATACAAGACAATCATTTCAATCAATACCATATCCCAAGTATTTACTACCATATAACACAAGCATGATGTATAATAAGCCAAGCAAGAGGTAATGGTGTACCTTCCAAAGAGACATCCTAATCACATACCACTAATGTCAACTATAAGCTTGGTCAAACCTGATCAAGACAAGACCATATACTATCATCAGGTTCTTATCATCTTACATCTCATTTTAACCCTAAACATATCCATTTTAGGGTTTTCTTAACTCATTAGGATGTTCTCATCATTACTTGCATTCTTGTCTTAGAATTATCATACTGATGTCATTTTCCAGATTATGGTTCATTATCTGAACATTGGGTTCCATATCTTTTTTATGCACATATTAACCTTAGGTTACATCATTAACCTAAATTAGGGTTTTAAACCAAGTATTAAGGGTCAAATTCATACAACATGGATTTGGTATATAAAACTAATCTCATATTTACATATTATCTAACAGTTACTGAAATAAGGGTGCTTTGTAAATTTCATCATTTATTGAGCATGCATGTAATAATTGCATCATCTTTAGCGTTATTAGCCCTAATTAGCCATATTAATCAAATTATATGATTGTGTGCATCAAGATGACCATATCTAACATCATATGCATTATAAACATGATTATAGACTTACTGGATTTTAACTATAATTTTAGAACAGCGTTTGATATTTATTATCCATTAAACAAGAATTACACATCTTACATGATATCATTATTATTAATGCATCAAAAGCATGTTATTATATTTTCATGTTGTTCTACTCATTTTTCTGAACATTTTGATATATTATATATATTTTTCCGATAACCGAGATAGTTTCTATGATTTATACAAGGTCTGAGGTTTTTGTGAAGATTTATCTTATTGCGGCTAATCCAAGGTGGCCACGTGTCCTGTGGGAGGGTCAGCTCCTTGATGAGCCAGCCGGTCTAGCTCCTAGACCCGGTTGGCTGGAAACTGGGCTCGGTTCCTCTCCCTTCTCTCATGCGTGGCTAGAAACTAGACCCTATTCTTCCGTGAACAGACGTCGCTACTGCCGGATCCTTCTTCGCAGTCTGTGTGATCGCTGACACCAGCCCTCTTCTTCGCCACACTCTGCTGCCATCCCTCCTCTTCTCCTAACACAGACGATGTCATGGACAAGCCTGGAGTGGCTCCCCCCTCCCTTGCCTTGAGTCTTCTCACATCCGCAACGTTGCGCCCGTCAGATCCAACACCGTCGTTGCCGCTGCCGTGATCTAGCATTCCCAACATCCTATCTCTTCCTCCTGTGAACTGTAGTGTTGCCGCAAGGGTTGACTCTGGAGTGGAAATCGTGTAGCGCCTGGCCTTCCTCATCTTCTCCACACATAAGGATGTTTGACACCTATGGATCTCCTCCAACGATTGCACCTCCGAAATGCTGCTACTACATCCAGCGCCTCTGATGAGAAATGCACCCCCCTTCAGCCTATCAGGCTACTACTGCTAGTCCTGCGGCACCTCCATGATCCCTCTGCCATGAGGTTCCACCCTCCTATGTGCGATCAGCATCGAGTTCCTTTTGATCCTTTCTCTCATCCAAACTCGACGCGTACGAGCGTCGGAGCTCTGCATCCGCTGACTGGTCTTTGGCCAATGTTGCATGCGGTAGTACTCCAGCACGGGTTCCACCGATCTGCACCCATGAAGCTCTCTGGCTTCATCCCCTTTCTTCAACTCCTCAGCTACGGCAATGAATTTAGTATCCACATGCCTCCTCGTCAGCCATGGTGAACTCCATGCTTCGGCTGCGCTTGAACCCACTGGCGAGCAAATAGGCAAAGAAGCCTTCTTCTCGCCTGGTATCTCCACTAAACGTATGCCCCACTCTATCTGCTGTTGTGGCGATGGAGATACTATTGAGCTGGAGAGGTCTTGTTCTCTCTTTCTAGTCCTGCATATGCTTTGAATGGGGGACCCTAAGTTAAAGGAAAATGCTCACCACTCTCACTTCCTCAGGCCACGACCTGGACGTGGGAATCAAACAAAGATGGCGTCTTTTCTCATTATAACCACTACGATGAAGACAACTCCCTAACTCCTCAGCCATTCGATTCTATCTAAGGGTCCTGATAAGTGCTCAACAAAACTTGATCCATGGCTACTTAAACAAGGCCTCATTGCGCATGCACCTGAGCGGCAGAGCTAACCGCAGTAGCATAGCCTAATTTATAAAAATTACTGAGAACTATATCCATCAATCGTAAATCTAAATGTTAATTCATCAATATTCAAACATATATATCTTTTAATAGGAACCTCTTTTGAACGTGAAACTTTAGATTTAGGCCCATAACATCCTAAGCTACCTTCTTGCCAACGTTGAGGTCAAACTCCAATTTTTACTAAAACACATGATATTCTCAAAATAACTCAACATGCATGACTTCACTTGCCTCATTAGACATTTAGGATTCCAAAATTATGCTCCATCACATCCCACACACCTAAAAAGATATTTCTTCCTCGAAATTATGTCAGAAAATCCAGTCTTTCACAATGCATAACATCTATCTTTTTAGGATACAGTAAGCAATGTAATATCAACCAATGATTTTTGTATTTCATCCTTAAGAAAATATGCTACACGGTTGATTATATTTTACAATCATACTTATGCCATGAGGAAGTGAGTCATACCGCTCAAATCCAATCTTTAGTTGCGAAACCCAAAGCAGGTGCCATATAAGATCAAAGGAAGAGTCGGACTCCATGATCTCATCTGTCTTGGTTAGTGCAAGACCATAGGAAGGACCACAGTCTCTTGCTAAGTGACCTCAGTCACAGGGTTAGCTCCCATAGGCTACCCATTCTCTAGCCTGCCTTGGTATAGGTCTCGGTGCTAGTAAATTTGAGCCATGGGCCAGTTCACCGTGCTCTCTGAGCCATGAACGCATTCATGCTCTATCACACTGAGCCATGGGCCTGTTCACCATGCTCTTATACATATCTTGAGTCTACAACTGAAGTTTCACTATAATCCTCCTATTTTTGGCTAGGAGAAATCCCTCATATTCAATAATATATGCTCCGGATTAACCCGTAGGAGAATCCGTTTCACCATCACCAGCTACTGACGATGATGGATCTATGGCTAGGGCTCTACATGATAAAATTCCACTTGTTTATTTAAGTACATTACCATATTCTTTTAGCATCAGTCAAGTTTTCAAATAAGAATTATTATGACAAATGCTACAAAGAAACATGTAATACTTCTATCAAATACTTTTTAAAACTTTATAAAACATTGGGATCTCAATCCCTTATCTCATTACTGGGAATTCACATCCCTCAACAATACCATCATCATGTTTATTGGATATGGTTATTCAAACCCTTAGTTCATCATTGAACATGGTTACCACTATTAGGTAACTATTACCTCCAGGTCATCTGACCAAGGTATTCATGATATTTGTTACACAAGCATCTCACATAGCTCACCAGGCATATTAAACTTTTTGTCACCTTTCAATAGGCAACAAATAAAATAATGGCTCACAAGGCACATTAACTTCATAGCTCATACCTGGTTATGCTCATCATCTCATGATACATGCATGGTTAGTATACTTGATAACAACCATATCAATTACATATCAACATTATGTAATACAAGATAACATCAATATTCCCTCATTAGGGTTAGGGTTTCCCATCTTTATCAATTAGAGTTTCACATAACATCACTCTATATTAGGGTTTCACATAACATCACCCTATATTAGGGTTAGGGTTTCCCATTTTACATTAATTAGGGTTTCTCATCCCATTACCTAAAACTAGGGTTAGGGTTTCTCATCTTAATCAATTAGAATTTCATATGCCATAACCCTATATTAGGGTTTCACATAGCATCAATTAAGTATCAAATCATACTTATCATTGTTCCATGTACTTAGAAACACACATCATCATCATACCTTATTAGGTTGACTTAACCTCTTACTAAAGTACATGCAGCTATGCTTATCATAGTGTATTGAATTTATTACTTTCATAGGCATCAAGTGATAATCACTCTAAATGTATTAATCACCTAAATACTTTAGAGGTACTTCCATTGAAATCAACCTTGAGATACTCTTCAACAACCACTTATGGGGTTATTATATTAGTACTCACATGGTTTGAATCAATTGGACCTTCAAACGGTTTGGACCAATTGAACCTTCAAACAGTTTGAGCCAATTGAACCTTCAAACGGTTTGATCCTAAACCTTCAAATGGTTTGAGACCTTTTAGTCCTTCAAATGGTCTGGTCATAAACCTTCAAACAATTTTAGACCATTTAGACCTTCAAACGGTCTGGTCCTAAACCTTCAAACGGTTTGAGACCGTTTAGACCTTCAAACGGTCTGGTCCTAAACCTTCAAATGGTTTGAGACCGTATAGACCTTCAAACGGTCTGGTCCTAAACCTTCAAATGGTTTGAGACCATTTAGACCTTCAAACGGTCTGGTCCTAAACCTTCAAATGGTTTGAGACCGTTTAGACCTTCAAATGGTCTGGTTCTAAACCTGCAAACGGTTTGAGGTCGTTTAGACCTTCAAACGGTATGGTCCTAAACCTTAAAAAGGTTTGAGACCATTTATACCTTCAAATGATCTGGTCCTAAACCTTCAAACGGTTTGACACCGTTTAGACCTTCAAACGGTCTGGTCCTAAACCTTCAAATGGTATGTTCCTAAACCTTCAAATGGTTTGATACCATTTAGACCTTCAAACGGTCTGGTCCTAAACCTTCAAATGGTTTGAGACCGTTTAGACCTTCAAACGGTCTGGTCCTAAAACTTCAAATGGTTTGAGACTGTTTGGTCAATTCAGAGATGAAACTGCTTGAACCTAAATTAAGGTTTTGACATCAATTGATCTAGGGTTTTGAAACCAATTGAGTTCTAAATGTTTTGAAATCATTTGTCCATCCAAGGTTGAGACCATGTGGAGTAGATTAGGTTGAAACCATTAAACCTTTACACATTCTTGAAACTATTTAGCCTCTAACAGTTTGAAACCGTTTATCCTCTAACGGTTTTGAAACCATTTGGTCACAAAACTATTTGAAACTGTTTGGTCTCTAACGGTTTGAAACTGTTTGACCAACAAAACTAAAACCGTTTGTTTTTTATATTCTTGAGTTGTGTGCTAATATGATGTCATCATCATCAATCTTCAAACCTCTGAATTCTACTGTCATATGTATGATGAATTCATCAATTATTCAAGAAGAAAATAAAAGATCAACATATGATGAGAAATTAAAATCAATAATAACATTGATGGGTTCAAGTTATATAACCCACCTTCAAATTAGCTTCAAAGCTTCAAGTGTCTCATCTCTAATTGTGAAAGAATCTCCTTCAACTATCCAAAGTTTGTTTCCAACTCTTTGGATGTAAAAGATATCTAAGGTTGAGCATTGGATGGAAGAGAGAAGAAAATGAGTGTTGAAATGTGATTTCAACCATTAATTCAAGGTTGAAGATGATCAAGGAGCTTACCTTCAGCTTGGGGAATGATTTCCTTCTTCTCCTAAGCTCCTTGGTCGTCAGCCGAAGTAAGGAAAGAAAGTGGTTTGTAAAAATAGCCTTTCAAGTAAGGAGAAAATTGAGTACATATAATTGATTTTCTAGGAGAGAGAAAGTAGGAGAAAATTCATCCACTTTCTTGCCACATGCCCCCTCCCTTCCATGCTTCCAAAGACAACTTCCTTTCCCTCAATATCCTCTCAATTATCCTTGAATTTAAAGCAACCACTTAAGCACCTTAATCATTATAATACTATTATCCATTTTTAGTGGACATTACTTTTTAAATAACAAATGTGAGTGGATTTCTCCACCTACTTAAGATATTTCGGTGCCACTCAAAGCATTTTGACGTCCTACCACTATAGGATTTCAACCACAGCCTTTTTAGTTGATGGCACTTCAATTAATATATTTATTTTTGTTACAAAATAAATTAGGGTTTTCAATTATGCTTATTTCTTGATTATTTTATTATCAAGATTATCTCTCCTCAAAAGTAGTTCAAACAAGATGCCACTTTCTTTTTCTTTTCTATAAATGATACCAAGAAATAATAAGGATACTCTTGAAGTGGTATTTTACATATCCAACCCTAGGTTTTGGGTAAATTACACTAAAACTACCATTCAATTCACAAACATTATTCAAACAAGCTCCTTCTTGGAACTTAGGCTTCCACAAGACATACCTCAGCATCATTCTCATTCTTATGATGGTATAACACTTGAGGAACATTTATCATGTATCATTTGCAAGGTAACCCCTTAAATTGGGTAAATTGCACTTTAGTCCAAAACGGGTAAATATTGTTTCAACATTATTCAAATAGGACCAAAATTGAAACATAATCTCTCCTTTAGTCTTTATTACTTTTCCAAAGATAAAGACAAGAATCTAAATGACTTACTTAAGCAAAACTTCTAGGGTTAAGGCATAACCCAGGTCAGGGATGTTACAATATCACTAACTACCACTATAGAAGAAACCACATTCTTAGATCCTCTATGTTACAACTTAATTTTCTTATTTAATAATCCTAAGGTTACGGAAAATATAATCCCAATACATATTTAAATAAGTTTATTGTCATATTAATTTTCTTAATTAATGATTATTAATAGCTTGTGTTTTATTAGGATAAGTTAAAGATATATATGATTATTAGATTAAAATGAGGTATAAATGACATAGCAAAAGTTTGAACATGCATATGAGGAATTTTTTTAGATCTTTAAAAAGTACAATATTAATCAATGTGGGGGTTGCATCGATTGATTAGTGGATCACATCGATTAGAAGGATCTCTTTGAATGGAAGCATGCTACTTCGATGTGTTCTTCAATCAAAAATAGGCATCCAACATTCAGATGGAAGCACGTCATTTTTTACCAGCCTCTTTGATCAAAGTTGGGATTATGCCATCGGGCCTATATGGTGACATCAATCATCCTTTATACGCATGAACTATCACATTAGCCGCATTTTATGTGTGTACACTTGTTATGTTTATTAAAACTTACCAGAATCTAGTGTTATAGATAATTTAATCCACACTTTGACTAGACACTTTCACCGATGCTCTGGGCTCATCTACCATCCTTGACTATGTCACACTCCTGGTGATACATCATATTTATCTAAACCAGTCAATCACATTTTTCATTCTTCCTACATAAACCTCTTAGGAAGAGTGTTATGGGGTGCTAATTCTAACATCATCACTTGGTATTACTTAAAATTTAAATGATTATTGACTGACTTATTATATCTAATAGTCTAATCTTAACACATGATCTGTGACAAAGTGGATTTTAGAATTATAATAAAATAATTACTCTTTTGACCTCATTATATCCATTAATGGTCCTAAATTAATTTTCTTATCTACATAAGCAAAGTTGAGACTCAAATACAAAATATGGTGAACAATGTGAACTTTAAACACATTATAACACCTTATATTTGATTAATTCATCACTTTGTACAAATAAAGAAATTGACCCATCAAAGTTCATCTTCTTGTCCTCAAACTTTTCCTAAAGGTTCTCTACGTTTTTGTGAAGTTATGGTCCAATTTTGAGATCATTTGGGCCTTCCTATGATTTTATACGATTTTTCTATGAATTTCACCTTCTCCTAGTTTTCCTTGCCTTTTTCCACCTTTTTTCTCCCTTTTTCTTGTTAGGCCCGGCCCATCAGCTGCTTTGGGCGCCGCTGGGCAAGGTGGGTGACCCATCAGCCTTGGATCTTAATCCAACGGCGCTGGGGTCATCCCCTACCTTGCGCCCAGTATGGCAGGTCCACGGTGGACTAGCCACCATGGCTCCCAACCCCGATCGAGCAAACCTGACCGGTTGCGCCCTATAGCTCGACTAAGAGATCCCCCAGCATCTCTCGAAGCTTCCGCATGGATCGGTGCTACGGATTTGCTACTTGGAGGCCAAGGAAACAGGCCATTCCTTTAGGGTGCGCCGCCCCCCCGGTAACCCTAAACCTAGCCTCAAATCACTATATAAACCCTGCCACTGACTTCGGCTCGCCCCTACGAGCACAGGCGGCACCTTCTTTTCCCACGTCGTGCCCTCCCTCTCTCGCTCCCTTCTTCTCCGGCCACTGCCATTACGGCGCCGCCGCATAGCCCAGCTTGGGTGTCCTTCCTCCTCACCTGTTCTCCTCTTACTTTGGATCCCATCAAGTTAGCGGGGCCAAGACGAGCTCCACCGGCCTTCTCGCACTCCCTCCTGCGCTCTCTTGCTCCCGGACCTCCTCCACTCCGGTGAGCCTGCCGCCCTTCTTTCTGGACTCGCGATGGTATGCTACGTGAGAAAAGCAGACCGGCCGGTCCAGGAAAAGAGCCCCAGTCCAATACTCAAATGAACCGATGTCTGAACCAATGGAGCAAACCGGACAAACCAAGATTGAACCGGCCCTCCAAGATAGCAAGTCACAAGGACTATGTGGCTAGATCTGGGCCACTGATTGCGCATCTGGCAGTCCTTGATTTTTGTATCAAAGGTATTTTCACTCCCTCTCTGACAAATATTCATATAAATTCCTGATCTTGTTTTAATTGTACAAAATAAATACTAACTCCAAAAATTACAAATAAGTAGTCAATTTTGATCAGAAAAACCCAGTGAATCGATTAAAATTGCTTTTGAAACCTGATTCCAAATGTTTCTCACTGATATCTCTAGATCTTTGATCCTTTGCATATTTAAATTGTCAAATGACTCATAATCATGATTAATCTTTGGAAACCCTATTTTTGGACTCTGATGATATTTTGTAACCTGGATCTGATCTTTTTGAATCATCTACTCTTGAAAGTGAATCATTAGTGAATATAGATCTATTTACTTGATTCAATCTTGATAATAATCTTGATGATGAGTAATCTTGATCTTGCAAAATAATTGATATAGTTGTGACCCATCAACCCAATCTGGAATTCCAATGATAGTATGTAACATGATGATGACCTAAAGACTTGATGATGACTTGAATAATGATGATAATATTTCGGGTTGACATATATTCCTAAAATACCTAGGTAGATCATCCATCCTCGATTATGCTTGGCACTTGAGTAAATATTGAAATCTTGATATAATGTTGACTATATATGAATGATCTACCTTAGGGATGAATAGGATTGGAAAACCCTAATTTGGTGTACTTGATTTTGGTCTATAATATGATCTTGATCCTCGATCCATATCGTGATTGATCTAGGAACCACTTGAGACCCTGATCTTCTACTCTAGTTGATTAATATTGGAAATCTCGGTGAAAGGTACGCTATTTATATAACTCCTCCTTGATTGTATTGAAGATACTTTTATGTATCTCTTGACCGTATGCTTGGCTATTTACTTGGATGAGCTATTGTTCCCTATGATTAGTCTTCCGTTTTTCTATACTATATTTTGAAAAACATGAAAACATAAATTGCATGCCCATTATGACTGCCCGTATATTGATAATGATGATGATATTGATAATGTTGATAATGTGGATATTGAGTACAACAACCCCCTCATTTGGAGGTGGGACTTGTACATTGGCTTCCTATGTTCCTATGGTGAGAAGGAGCCTAGTGACCTTCCCCATCGCGTTGGGGTAATAGAGTAACAAAATATATAAGCATGCTTCTTGAATTACAGTATAATGGGAACTCGTAATAAAATTCGAATTGTTTGAAAAACTTGTCGAATAAATGTTGGTTTTGCAAATTGCTTGTTATTTTTTGAATATAAGTCCTGCCAAGCATACTATTTTGTTATAAATCGTTTTACTTGATTTTGATAGCGTACCGTGCAATTGCATGATTGTGTCTTGATTTTCTTGATTTTAGGCAAATACAATGGAATACTGAATAAGATCGCTTCCGCACACATACACTCTGATGACAAAGATAAATCGGGTATATCTCCATATTGGGTTAGTATGTATTTTATTTATCCAGTTTTTGAGTTATTTATTTCTTATTGTATATGCCAGTGTGATAGATCATATTGGGCCACTCAGGGATGGGCGCTTCAATCCTTTTACCACTGTCTAGGCAGTGGGATTGGGATTGGGGTAAGAACGGTTCCGTGACATGATCATTGTCTTTTTATTTTACAAAATTAATTTACATAGAAGGTAAAACTAGGGCTTCATCACCATATTCAAAATTTTGTGCTAAACAAAGCAACATTGATTTCTATACCATAACTTATCATTTATCATAATCTAATAATCATGGAATATTACATCACATATTAAATATATAAAATATCAATTAAGCAATTATTGGCAATTTGGCAGCACCATAACTCAATCCACCAAAAGTTGTAACATAGAATACTTTTTAAAAAAGAAAAGAATAAAACCTCTTAATTCTCTATAAGATGTAAGCCATATATATGTAATTTATGTTATCATTTGATCATTGTTTACATTAGTATTATGTATTGTTAAAATGTCTTGTATATGTCCAACTAGAACAATAAATGCACATTTTATTATAGAAGAGAAACATGGATATTTAATAAGTCAAGTAATCTATTTTGCTAAGAAATGAAGGATTGAATGCTCCAATAAAAAATCTCCACAAATTTTGAGTAGAAAGGAATTTGTAACGCCTGGGCCCACTGCCCAAGGCTCTAGTAGAGTTTCAGGAATGATGACTGTCCCCACAGACCACCACTAGCCTTAACAGCGCACATTGTCCACACTGACGCGCAAGCCAGGATCAATTTCCCTACTGGTCACCCATCCCAGTACTACTCCAAGCTGAGCACGCTTAACTATGGAGTTCTTTAGGAATGAGCTCCCAGAAAAGGAGGTGCACCTTGGTGATATGGGTAGTTCAATCATTCCTTTTAAGAGTGTTTTATCTGAGGCCTCAAATCCTAGGATGTTACAATCCCCCCCCACTTAGACTCTTGACGTCCTCGTCAAGGCTCAACTATATGGCCTCATAATCTGACCCCATTTCAGTGCAGACCCACAATGGCCCATGGATACCCAGCTCCCGTCCATGGCTACCAGCGCAAGGGCGGCTCCATCTCGTCTCTACGGATAGCCCTTTCCAACTTGCCTGGACCACACGGCTCAAGACTGGCATGCCATATGCCCATGTGGGCCCCACCTACTGGAGGGGTTATGGCTCTGATACCATTTGTAACGCCTGGGCCCACTGCCCAAGGCTCTAGTAGAGTTTCAGAAATGATGACTGTCCCCACAGACCACCACTAGCCTTAACTGCGCACATTGTCCACATTGACGCGCAAGCCAGGATCAATTTCCTGACTGGTCACCCATCCCAGTACTACTCCAAGCTGAGCACACTTAACTATGGAGTTCTTTAGGAATGAGCTCCTGGAAAAGGAGGTGCACCTTGGTGATATGGGTAGTCCAATCATTCCTTTTAAGAGTGTTTTATCCGAGGCCTCAAATCCTGGGATGTTACAGAATTGGCTTCCAATTAGGTCAATTTCCACAAAACATGGCTTCTCCTTCTTAGAAAAGAGTTCCACAGATCTTTAGATCAAACATAAGAAGTAACAAGGGA
Organism: Alisma plantago-aquatica; assembly: GCA_963693085.1. Classification (NCBI taxonomy): domain Eukaryota; kingdom Viridiplantae; phylum Streptophyta; class Magnoliopsida; order Alismatales; family Alismataceae; genus Alisma; species Alisma plantago-aquatica. The sequence continues at coordinate 776,686,044 of OY856409.1, forward strand.
AGGGAGAGGGGAAAGGAATAATACCTTGTGCTTATATATGTAAGACCCTATACCTGGGTTTTGGGGTAACCCTATTTGTTTTTACTAAGTCAGTTTCTTAGAACCTTGCTCTAATCTTTTGTGATGTAATTAGAACTTGTGGAGAGCTTAAGTTTGAAGTTTGGGCTTGTTTGTATGATGTGTGTGCTTTGTGTGCTAGTTTTGGTGCAAATTGCAATTTACCCAACGAAGGGAGTTGATGAGCACTTTGGCACTTCTAGAGAGTGTCTTCCATCCCTTGACATCATCTAGAGGAGAGAGGAAGAAGTGGGCACCTTATTTGATCCTTGGATGAGTGGTGCCATCCTTGGTGGTGACTAGGGTTTTCTAGGGTTGTCTTGTTTCGACCTTCATGTACATTGATGATGGTAGTGACCTAGGGGCTGTTTTGGATGTGTTTTGACCAAAACACTTGCCTAGGCTTGATGTTATTACATCCATGAAGGTTTGGGGTCATGTGTTTTGACCTAGATGCTTGTCTTTTAAGGTTTCGACCTCTTTGAAGGTGGTGAGTTTGTTTCGACCTAGTTGAGTTGTTTTGACTTGTTTTGACCTCTAGGATGTGTTGTGACCTAAACCATGGGTTGGGGACCCAAGTAGGTTAATACCCAACACACGTTTTATCACCATCTTGTGCATGCATGGTTTAAGTGGTTGCATGTGGGTCTCTTTGGTGGACAAGTGTCCCTTAGGTGCCTTAAGGTGTTGACACCTCACCTTTGACCTTCTCTTTCATCCCTCAAGAATATAGCTTCTTTTCCCTCCACACAAGTGAACCCTTTTGGCCATTCGTGTTCTTCCTTCTCTTGTGGTCGTCCTTGGAGCCTTGAGGAGCAACAAGGAGCCTCCTTGGAGCCTTGGTGATCAGATCCTTAGCTTGTGGTGATTCTTTGTTTATCTTCCACCTTGGTAAGTTGTGCTTTCTTTTGTGACATTTTCCTTGGATTATCTTCTCCATCTTCTTCCCTTCTTTCGGTCATAAACCATGCTTTGGTATGAAGACCTTTCTTGAGGAAGAAACCCTCATCTCTAGGGTCATAGGCCATGGTGGGATGAAGTTCTCTCTCTTTTTCCTTCTTCTTCCTTGGTTCGATTAGGGTTTCCTTTCTTTCCCTTTTTCTTGGGCTATCTTGACCTTGGCATTTGTCGATCACAGGCATGACCCGCATGAAGAGGGTGCACGATCTAACCATGTACCTCTCCTCCGTCGATCACAGGCAGGACCCGCGCTCGCGATCATGGACCACCACGCGATACTCGACCCTGTAATGAAACAACTACTTGACAACCCAATCACGGTCATGCATCCTCGTAGAGGTGGTGTTCCGAGTCTCCACAACCGACAGTGTAGGGAGAGAGTACATTGCTCAGACGCTTCTCATCGCCTGCCTCAGTTCCCGGCGGTTAGGGTAGAGGCCGTAAGTGTCGGGGTCTTGTTGCAGCTCCTGCTGCTATTGTAGAGCGAGTGTGGGTCCAAGTCCAAGAATGAGGCGCGAGCATTACTCAAGCTGCTCAAGCCGACAAGGCAAGGCAACACGTTTACTCAGTCAAATTCCATTAAATCAAGTGGTCAAATAATCCAAATAGATTGAGTTGTTGGTTGTAGTTTGTCTTTTTCCTCCTCCACCACCGTCGTGTGCTCACTTTTCTTTGACCGATCGAGCAAAAAAAAGAATTGGAAAGAATGGCAGTTGTATTTGTATACAATCTATTATTTGTCTGATTGTCGATTGGTTTACATCGGCTTTAGGAGAAAGCTCCTGTGTGATTGTGATTTAATTCATTTAAATACATTTTCCTTTGGCTTTCAGTCGGCATCGACTGCGGTACACAGCTGCAAACATAGAGAACAAGAATTAAAATGTATGTTTCGAGAGCCTGCCATTCTAGAGTCCTAGACCCTGGGCGCGTACCCTGCTAGCATTCCTCCACACTCTCACCAGTTGTTCATGCCATTAGTGTCCTCAGCACGACGTTCACCAGAAGGATCATGAAAGTGTCCGCACCCTACAGCTGCAGAATTGTATGGCCAGTTGGGTCTCATGGAGTTGTAGTAGAACGTAAGGCGGAGGGAAATTTGTATACATGAATATCTCCTAATCAGTCGGTGAGGGTGAATTGGCTTTAGTATGATCTAGATTGTTGAACTCCCTTCTCATATGCATGAGTCTGAACCCTCTAAGCTCATGTTTGGTTAGAGATCGACTGAAATTCGGATTGGATTAGATGATAGATTTGGATTAGTTTATCTGGATTCAATTATATTTCTATTTGTTAACTCAATTTTATTGCAAACACTTATTAGTTGGGCTGGCCTCGTAATTTGTGTGTTTTAAGTCTGACAAATAAAATAAAATGATACAGACAGAGTCAAATCCGGATTAGGATATGAAATCATGCTCATAGCAGGACTGACATAGTCAAGATTAGTGAATTATGGAATCCGAACCGGACCCCGACAATCCGATTTCTGTTAAACAAAACTAGACTGGAACTGGACTGAATTGATCGGGATTAAACAAAAAAATAAGTGTTGATCCGAACCATATTCCGAAACAAACAGCACCTTAGAACTGGACTGCATGAGGCTATCTCTGTAATCGTGGCTCCTAGGTAGCAAGGACCTGCGTTCTTGTTATCCTCACCACGGTGACGGAACCAGCTTCTAGAATAACTTGCTCTGCTCCCAACCACACAACACTATGGATCCCCAGCAGAGCAGCTTCGGTTTTATCCTGAGTCGCAATCCATATTCCTCTTACTTTCTCCTCGGAAACCCTGCCACGAGCTAGGTATTTTTACACAAGCTATGTATTTTGCCTTCTTATTTCTTTATTCTAATGATATACATTTCATTAGATATAACAATTCTTTATTCTAATGATAATGTGACGAGGTTATCTTGTATTTTATTAAATATAACAAAACTTTATGCAATCGGACAACTATTACTTTGCACATGTTTTATTAAGACTGGCAAAACTCGACCTGAGCCGCTCAACCAGACCCGACCCGACCTGACTAAAGCGGGTCGGGTCTTGATTTTTTCGACACGACCCTAAATGACCCAAACCTGAAAAACTCGAAATTATTTACGGGTCAGGTCCGGGTTTGCAATTCTCAATCCGCAAAACATGATCGACCCGAAATTATGTCTTCATATATATATATATATATATATATATATATATATATATATTATATTTTAGCCATATAAAAGTTAAAACATGTTCAAATATAAAAATATGATATTTATAAAAGTATTTACTTGTAAAGCACTAATTAACCAACAAATTTTGCACCAATTTCGGGTCTAAAGGGTTTTTATTTTCAGATTTGTATTTTTAGGTTTTTCGAATTTGTATTTTCAAGTTTTCTTAGTTTGCATATTACATGATATTTTCGGGTCCACCGGTTTCATCAGGTTAGACCCGCAAATAGTAATTTCGGGGTCGGGTCGAACAAGTATGACCCGAAATTATTTTCCAGTTGGGTTCGGGTCGAGTGTATTTGATCTGACCCGAATTGACCAGAAATAATACTCGCTCAAGCCGGACCCGATTGCCACCCCTATGTTTTATACTTCAATGTAATCAAAGCATATCATTTGTTATTTCATAAAGCCAAAGATCGATTTCATCTAATAATGATTGCAGAATGATAATTGCAATTTTATTTCTTAAATGTTTGAGACATGATCCTCTTGATCTTTAAAGTCATCGTTTTAAATAAACTTTGTCCAGCATTTTGAGCCACCACTATTCCTTTGTTGTAATACAAATATAACATTTATTTTCATATGCACAAATGGACTACCGCATATTGGAGTTCATTAAACCATGAGTCTTGACGATAAATAAATCTATCAAAGATGTGTATATCAACTCAACTGTATTCCAAGGCAACTTTGTGCTACTAATACCACTCTTTTGGTGTGCATAGCAAGCCCATCTTTTCATCGAAAGATATTGTGTAATTCAATTATTGTATAAAGTATTGTAGAAAAAGTTGTATGTTAGCATATTCCTTTTTATAATTTCTTATGTTTCTATTAAGGTTCACTATTAGAAAATACCACCCAATTTCAATTCGTTTGTTCTTAAATAATATATGCATTATATAAATAAAATTGTCTAGGCAGAAGGCCATCTTAGCTTGTGGATTCCATAACGCATACCTTTTATGCAATGTTTGACCAAGAGGTGTGAAGTAGCATGCCATTGGGATCCTTGAGCATCTTTGTTTCTAGATTTTAAACCAGAGTTGTATACCATTCAAGAACATGTGTACATGTAAACACCATACAAGCACATTCAATCATACAACTACATGATATAGAATTCACATCATGTGGTAAGTTAAATGTAGCTTATATCAACAACATTCATTTTCGTTGAAGTCAGATTATCCATGATTGGCTACAAAGAGTGTATTCATTCACGACTATATAACCAAAGAGATTTTGGTTACACTATTGTGTTACTTTCTCTCTGATACTTGACTAAAAGATACTTTTTATGATCATGTTTTCTTGGTGTGGAGTAGCACTAAGTTGTATTCTTTCTCAGTTGCTTAAGATTATTTGTTTTCTTCTTTGTTCCTTGAAATGACTTAATTGATCATTTAAATGTGTTCAAATGAAGACTAGATCTTTAGATTTCTCTAGAAAAATCACACATTATACAAGCAACAATCACATTTCCATCTTTACATTGTAATTGTTGATTTTATACTGGTTAGGCAACATTAGATGTGATGTTTTAATCATCTAGAAATGTCATAGTTGTAGGTCATTGTGTCAACATTTGATAATAAGTTATATTTCTAAAAATACCTAAAGTTTCTACATCATGTAGTAGGGAGGTTCTAATTAATTGATCAATATATAATCTATCAAATGTAAAAGGATCAAAATAAATTCAAGATGTGACTAACAACACACTTGAGAATTGACATAAATTGCATCTATTTTTTGACAGAGTAGATTTTCTTTCAAAGTTGAATTTAGGCCCTAAATACACTTTGAATTAGTTTAGTATTTAATAAAAAAGATAACTTCATTTGTGTACAATGATTCTATATTTGTTAAAATTTAAAATTCTATTGATATAATGATTTGTGTCATTTTTAGGAGCAAATAACTCATGTGGGCTAACATTGATGAAGAGCATGACACTATTAGAAGGAATCTCAAGATGTCATCAGATAATATTTTGATTCAATAATAATATTGGTTTGTGTTGATTTTACATTCATATTTGAAGTTTTTGTGTGTGAATGTCCATATGATATCATGTAAATATTATACAAATATTTCTAAGGATTATAAATTCAAAAAGTTTCATCTAAAAATTGATATTAGTTAGAGTAACGACTACATAAAAATAAATAAATAAAATTCATATTAATTCCTCATATATGTATTTATGAGGGTTTTTAGTCCCTCAAAAATATAGTGATGAAGACCAAATCGACCATCAAAATTGTATGGTGAGGATCAAATAGCCCTTCTAACTAATATTAATGAAGGAATTAGCCGCTCAAAAATGTATTTTCTAGGACCATCTAGTCCCTCAAAAATGTATTTATGAGAATTAAACAAGCCCTCAAAATATATATGTGTGAAGTCAGTAGTCCCTCGATATAACAATTTTGAGAGACATTTAGACCATGACAATAGTATTTTGAGGGCCACAAGTATTCATCACAGGGGTTCTCTTCATCGACCATTTGTGAGAGTCAGGCCCACAACTGTTCCTATTTGTGAGGGCCTTTGTAGAGAAGTTTTTCACGCAATTGGTCTGTGAAGAAAGACTAGTTTTCTTATAGTGATGGTATAACATGATAGATGTGTAAAAAATGTTGTTACTTGATGACATATGTCTTAATGTTGAGGATCTAAATAATGAGGTCATATGTATGATAAGAATACATACATTCTTGTTATGTCCTTAGTCGGATATTATTGTGGAAGATATAGACAACAATAACACACAAGACTAGAGTGTGAGTTAGTTGATGAAAAAATGTCATTAGTCATTATATGTGATATCAAACCATGCACATAGGAACTTGTTACAAAATAGTATACCGGACAAACCCACCATGAGAGTGATACATTGAAACCATTGAATGGTATTCAGAATCAACTTTGATAGCGATAGTGGTGATTGTGGTTCTTAGACCTAAAATCACTACACTCATCACATGTCATTCGATGTCCTTTAATATCATCCAACGTGATCTTGAATAACGGTTACCATAAAGATGATGCCCGAATACATTATGACACATGGAGATTGACTTTGAGAGATGTAGATGGGATTTTTCCCTCCTACTGGAGTTGATATTTGGCCCACTTGATAAGAAAGACTAAGAAATGTATGGCCATAATCATGTGAATCAATATATGATATGTGAGCACATATGCATCTCAGGCAGTCTGCTCTAGTTCAAGGAACTTGGATTGAATATTAAGTGGATGACAATTTCATGCTTCGAGTTCAATCTAGATATCAGAGACAAAGGAACTATATGATCACTATAACACTAATTACAAATTGTTGGTTGAAGTTATTATCAAACTTTCCAATTACTTGGATAGCAATGATGTATTACTAGATACCGCTCATTGATGGTGATGTCATAAATTAGTTATAGACATTCACTACCAATGTAATTTTGGACCTATAGGTTCAACACATGGGATGCACATGGGATAGGAGTTTACTCATGAATAAGGTTTAACTTTATTAGTAAAGAGTTTAGGTAATCAACTTAAACAACAATTGACTGACTTGAATCTGAAATGATTGATTCACTAAATAAATTGACCAGTTCAGAATTATGAACCAAACCAACTGGTTGGGGGATGAGTAAGACTGGGTCAAGGATTTGTGTTGACATCATGTTGTGCATTAATCAGATATTAAAATCCAATATATTTATGAATAGGAAACATATTGGACTAACCAGTTCAAGTGTTGAATTGACCATTTTACATGAAAACTAATCGGTTTAGTGATGAAAAGTTTGTTTCATCATTTGCAACTTCTAGAAAATTCATGAAAATCCATCAATTCATTATTTTTATTTTAGCATTTATTTTGTTGCATTCGATGCAAATATAAAAATCATTAATGTGCATATTCGATTACATACCACATACATTCAATATATATATGATATATATGCAAGTCATATGTGTCTCCCTAAAATTGTATTGATGGTGGGTTTAAGCATGGTTATGGGCAATACCCCCTGATCTTGTATGCATGGTTGAAGGGTTTTTTTGCCTAAATTTTCAAATTTAGTTTGCATATTGAGCCCCTCTCTCTTATTATTTATGTAACTTAATTCTTTCTTTCTTATGCTCCCCTAACTCGAGTTTTCACTTTTACAATGTATTAAGTTAAATAGGAATGGTATAATTTTAGTTCCTATTTTTGCAAAGATGAGACATTTTGTACCTCACAAGTCGGCCAATTCTGAAGTCGAACCGATCGAATGGAGGACCGAGGAGGCCATATGATTGGAGACGTCGATCAATTGATTGGTGGCCCAATCGATCGATTGGAGGAGTCCAGATGCCTCTTGAACTGGACACTAGTCAATCGATCCAAGAGTCCAATCGACTGATTAGGAGGCCAACTGATCGATTCAAGGGTTGAGTAAACTGACCAGACTAGTTCTAGCATATATTTCTACAAGTACAAGTTGGTACATGTGATGTGGATCTTAGGTCTTAGCTTTATTTGTGGCTCCAAAGAACTTCATAGTATGGCCATAACCATCACTTGTATTTGTGATTGCATCTTTTGATTTGTGAATATAGTATGTATATGACACATATTATTAGTATGTGGTGATTGGATATGTATATCTATTTATATAAATATAAAATACCTTAAGTAAATATTAAGTCATAGATTCTTTCCATAAGAAACACACATGAAAATCTTAATCAACTAAGCATAGGCACGCTAAGCATGGTGTGTTGTCTATCTTCTGGAAGTTTGATGGTAGTTTTGTGGGCTTGCCAAGCAGGGTTCATTGTTGTCGTGTTGCCTTTTGGGTCAGGCTTAACTAGGTGACCTAAATGTGATTAAGTGAGTAGAAGAATAAGGATGGACTTTGGTAAGGAGTTTCACATATCTATCCTATAATTCCATAATATTCAATTAGCCAATATTACCTACCTTGGCAATTGGTTATAGACATTGGCATTTTTCAGATTATTACTTAATTAGTTTAGGTTTTGGCTCACTAGAAGATTATATGTTACAATCTTCTGAATTGATATGTGAGGGCTATCAATTTAACCAAAATAGTGGGCCTGATATTTAATTAAAGGCCTAATTAATATCATCATATTTTTTTCTAATAAAATAAAATCAAAAGGATTTTGAAATAATTGCAAATTTCTTTTATAGACACAAATGGAAACCAACAACATGTTTTCTTTTTTATCGATCCTTGACAAGGATAAGTTGAACATGAACAATCTCCATGAGTGCTTTAGGACATTGAGAATCATTCTCACACAAGTGCAGAAGCTTTATGACCTTGAAACACTAGAGCCAGATGAACCCACTCCCACTATGCCTAAGAGTGACAGGGATGCTTACAAGAAGCAATATAAAGATTTTGTAGATGTCAAGTATCTAATGCTAAGCTCAATGAACTATGAGTTATAGAGACAGAATGGGAACATGGAAGTTATTGAGATGGTAATACATCTTAAGAACATTTACCAAGATCTAAAAAATAAGAGAGATATGATGTCTCTAAGGCATTGTTCAAGTGCAATATAGAAGAAGGAGATCTAGTGGGTTCCCATGCGCTCAAGTTGATTGGGTATGTGGAGAACCTTATTGGACAAGGATTTCTCTCAGGCCCAAAATTGGCCATAGATGTGATTATGCGATCACGACTAGAATCATACAACCAGTTTGTGATGAACTACAACATGAACAATTTTGACAACCTATTGTCAAATTTGCTTTCCATGTTGAGAGCTACTGAAGGGCAAATGAATAAGAACATACCCAAATCTTTGATGATGATCCATAAAGGAAAGGGAAAGTTCAAGGGAAAAGGCAAAGATAAGAAGAGTTCTAATGCTAGCCAGAAACCCAAGTCTTCTTCACTCAAAGAAAATGGAGGGGTGACTAAGTGAGGCAATTGCCACCACTATCACCAACTTAGAAACTGGAAAAGAAATTGCCTTCTTTACCTGGAGGAACTCAGGAAGAAGGAGGATGGGATAGATATCTCCACTTTAGGTATTTACATGATTCAGATAAATACGTCTACTTCTTCTTATCTTGCACTAGATATTGGATGTGGATCCATATTTGTTTGAATATGCATGATCTAAAAAGAACTAAGCCTATAAGAAAGGGCAAGGTCAGACGGCACGTTGTGAATGGAGCAAGAGTTTTTGCCACTATAGTTGGAACCTATCATTTATCTTTTCCCAAGAGGCTTGTAATAGAGTTAGAGAACTCCTATTTTTTACTTGCTATCAATAGAAACATCATTTCTATATCTTGTACAGACAATAATGGATTTGAATTTCTTATAAAGAATGGTAGATGTTCTATTTCTAAAGATGAGATCTTTTATGGAAGTGCCCCAATGTCTTATGGTCTTAATTTGTTAGATCTAGAGACAAATGTTTATAACATAAATATCAAAAGATTAAAACTTGATAAGTCAAGCAAAACATACCTTTGTCATTATTGTCTAGGGCATATCAATGAGAAACACATTTCTAGACTCCATAGAGATGATTATAGGGACTCTTTTGATTTCAAATCAATAGAGATGTGTGAATCTTGTTCGTTGGGCAAGATGATAAAGACTCCTTTCACTGGACATAGTGAAAGAGCAAGTGATCTAAAGGGAATCACACTTATTGATGTATGTGGACCATTTAGAATAAATGCCAGAGGTGGTTACCAATACTTCATTACTTTTATTGATGACTTCATTAGGTATGGCTATGTTTACTTGAAGAAACACAAGTCAGAAACCCTTGAAATGTTCAAGGATTTCATGAATGTAGTACAGAACCAACTTGGTAAAAGTATTAAAGCACTTTATTATAATTGAGGTGGAGTGTACTTAAGTGAAGATTTTGAGGACCTTCTACAAGACCATGGTATCATATCATAATGGACTCCACCTGGAACACCACAACATAATGGTGTATTATAAAGAAGGAACCATATATTACTGGATATGGTGCACTCAATGATGAGTTTTCCTGATCTTCTAACTTCCTTCTGGGAACATGCTCCAGAAACTGTAGTTTTTACACTAGACCGTGTACCATATAAATCGGTTTAAAAGACACCATATGACATATGGTATGGCAAGTGTCCCAATGTGTCTTTTATGAACATTTGGGGATGTTAAGATTACGTGATAAAGTAATTTCCTGAAAATCTTGAACCTAAATTGGATAAATGTTATTTTATTGGATATCCTAGTGAAACCAAAGGATACTACTTTTACAATCCATCTGACAACACAATTTTTGTTACAAAAGATGTCATATTCCAGGAAAAGGAAATTATTCTCTGAAGGATTCAATGGAAGGAGAGTATAACTCAAAGAGGTTTGAGACCAACAAGAAACCACTAAACTTTTAGAGGTATAAGAGAAACATGGAGAATCACAACTTGTTGTGGAATCTTAATTTTCTCATGTAACATTGGAACCTCACAGATCTGGTAGGACACATCATGAGCCTAAAATATTTGGTTATCTTGTGACTCAAGAAGGTAATGAGTTGGTCATTGATGATGAGCAAACAACCTACCTAGAAGTTGTTAAGGGACCAAAGTCTGAGAAGTGGCATGAGGCCATGAGATTTGAGATGGACCTTGGTGGTTTCATCTGAAGGGGTAAAACCCATAGGGTGAAAGTGGGTCTTCAAGAAGAAGACTGGTATGGATGGTATTGTACTAACCTATAAAGGTTGATTGGCTGTAAAGGGTTTCAGACAAGTTCAAGATGTTAGCTATGAAAAAACCTTTTCTCTAGTTTCCATGGTTAAGTCCATCAGGATCATGCTTATCATTGTAACTTATTATGACTATGAGATTTGGTAAATGGATGAGAAAAATGCATTCCTTAATGAGAATTTTCTTGAGGATGTGTACATGAGACAACCCAAGGGTTTTATAAATCTAAAGGATGCAAATAAATTTTGTAATCTATGAAGGCCAATCTATGGGTTAAAGCAAGCATATCGGAGCTAGAGTATTTGATTCGATGAAATAGTCGAGTTTGACTTAAGTCAAAATGAAGATGAAACAAGTGTTTACAAGAAGGTTAGTGGGAGCATTATTGTATTCCTCATATTCAATGTAGATGATATACTATTGATGGGGAATGACATCCCTACATACAAATGGTAAAGGCATGGCTAGGAAATACATTCTCTATGAAGGACTTAGGTGAAGCATCCTATATCTTAGGAATCAAGATATATAGAGATAGATCTAGAAGGCTTCTTGTCCTAAGACAGAGCCCATACATTGACAAAGTGTTGAAGAAGTTTGGCAAGGAGAACCCAAAGAGAGGAAACTTACTCGTGTCTCATTTTGTTAATATCTCTAAAGCTCAATGTCCTAGTTCTTGTGAAGAAAGGGAACATAAGAGTAATATTCCATATGCATCTGCAATTGGATCTTTCATGTACACAATGTTATGTGTTCATCCCGATGTCTCGTATTGTAATATCCTCAATTTTGTGAAACGAAATTATACAAATATGAGGCATGAATTGATAAATAATTTCTTGATTGTATTTTGATAGAATAACATGTGTTTGACCCATAGCCCAATTAAGGTTGTGAATAGGTCCTTGAGGCACAAACAAAAGAAAAAGAAGCAATTCGCACATAAATAAAAAGTCTATGGCTTTTTAAGATGTTGGTTTTTGGATGATTAGTCGAATTTTTAGATCACAAATTCCTATAAGAGGGAAGTGATATTGTAACATGGTTTTTCCCATGTTTAATATATTTGTTTACAAATAATTAAATATGAACGACACATTGGAAATATTGTTCTATATGTGTCTTACTTGGAAATGGTGGTGTGAAACTGCAAATAATCCATATAGGATGGATTTTGTGTAGTTCACTATTTTCAACAAGCCATTAATATATTTTGGACAAAGAAGGAGAGGAGAATCCAATAATAAAGAAATTAATAAAGGTAATTCACAATGGATGTTTTAAATATGGAATTATGTGGAATACTCTAGAAAAGAGAGTTTTGGACATAAATGAAGAATGTTTACTTTGCTAATTATTGGACAATTGAAATATAAGATAATATATAAGTTTCCAAAAGAAAATAAACTACTTTGTGTGTTAGATAATTAAAAGAGTAATTATCAAAACATTGTTGGCAGCACAATGTTTGAGACAACAATTAGTATTATTTAGATTTAACCTTTGGTATACTGGAAACTAATGAGGAAAGGAAGGGAGTTATAGAATTTGGGAGAAAACGGATATGCCATGGGATAATGGTATTGTTTTAAAAGAATAAGTTTTGTATATAAAAGGCATCCCAATTAATAAATATGAATTGGGAAATGTTTTAGTGTATTTCTATTAAAGGAAGATAATTAATTTAAAGGATATATTGGAAAGAGAGAGAAATGAACAATCTAGATTAGAGACAAGAAGAATATATTAACCAATAACTCAATGTGTGACTCATAGTTATATACCTTCTTTGATGGCTTTCTAGTTTACAAAAAAATTACCTTTTTGTGAAGGGGTCGAGTTTCTGCATTGGGAAAGGAATAGGTGGTCACCAAACCCCAGAAGTTTTGCTCAGACCCTATTTAAGGGGAGGTGGTGGGCACCCCCAAATCATGTCACCATCATACATGTATCGAAGAAGAGCCCTTGACCCTAATACAACACTCGTCCTCTTGGTTAGTTTGGAGAAACATGTTAAAGCCAAACCTATGGCAGAGAAGAGACCCCACCATGGTAGGTAATCTCCCTCCTCTGTGCTCCAATTGGGAGCACCGCTTACATAGCACTCAGAGGTCCCTTCTCTGTAGGACGACCTTGAAAGGGGATGGCTTGAGGGTGGTCAGGTAAAGTAGCACGACGTTGTTGTCTTTTGGCATTAGAGGTGGGATGCTTGGTCGGGTGAAGAGGGATTGAAATGATAAGGGTTGGACAGAGGATATAATGAGGGTCGAAAGACCGTGATGATGTAGAGAAGAGACCTCAGGAGGCTCACCCTCCATTTCTAGAGGTGGTGGATGTATAGTATCCTCCATATCGGTGGTGTCCTCACTACACTTTCGGTATGAGCGGGAGGGGCGGCCATAAAAGGATCAAAGAAAGAGGTTTGTAGAGGAGGGGGTGCCACCAGAGCTTTACGGGGAAGAAGGAGGCAATTATAAATCAATAGACCCGACCACCTAAGGTAAAGCATCGAATGACAATGTTGGTGTAGCATCAAGGTCAGCCAGATGGTTCTTGCACTGAGATGAGGATGTTAGACAAGAACTTGGTCAACCCGTCGACGGCCCAACTAGGTAAAGAAGAGGTGGTCCGATCCAGAAGAAAATTAGGAGTGAGTTGTGCCTCCCCTCACTTGTTTAGCATGGTGGGTGGGCCAATAAGGTGGCACCACGTGGCCTCGGGATCAAGGTATAATGGCTTATCTTACTTAATTCAATGAGAGTTCTAGGAATGTCTAAAAATAGACATTATTTATCAAATTCATCGGGAGAACAAGTGGGATCTAAACAAAATATATTTGATGCCTAATTCTCATTGCAATTTTAAAAGTAGTGTAACATGAATTAAAGTGGAAATTAAAGCATAAAAGCGCTAGATTTGTACATTGACATAATGGATTACATTAAATGCTCTTAATTCTTGTTGTTATCTAACATTGTTGAATAAGATGTTAATCCCTGATGGTCATGACCATAATGAAGATAATTAGAGTTGCTAATGAGAATAATCATGGATTAGGGTTAAAGCTTATAACTTTCTCCATTGTTAATGAACATAATCCAAGAATTTATAGTGAAACTAAATGGTAGATTTGATAATCATGATAACACATCATATGAATTAGGGTTCTTAAGTCATTAAAATGATTAACATGGGAATTTGAATATTAAACATAACCCTAATGATAACTCAATACCATGGAAACCTAAACCCAGATTAGGACCCGAGTAGCATCTAATCTATTTAATGTGATGGTGACACTGTAGGATTTGCATACATGAAGATATAATATGATTGTCTGGATTCATATTTGTGGATTGGATTTCTTGAAAGTAATTGAAGTGTAATCTGCATGATATTCTACATGGCCCACCATCAAGGTATGTGGCTACGCCTATGACTGCCCCCATTAGGTTTTCGATGTTTTCATGGGACAGTCAAATTGATTGCAAATTAAATAGTTGGATGTTTATTTATTTCTTACAACACATAAAGTCACTATGGTTCACACATTATATGGACATGACTAGCTCAAATCCTATTCCACCACTGGATGTATGAAATATAAGGAAAATGATGATTAAGCCACTGGGGTAGATGATCATCAAAGGTCAAACCCGTGGGTGGGGAAGATAGATATGGCACCTAGCATTTGAGGGGAGAAGGTGGCCTATGTCCACTACTGGTACAAAACCCTAGAGGGGTTTCACATAGGTTGGATATATAATTGTTGAGTAGTTAAGATGAAAATGTTAACTTGCTTTTGTAACAATAATTATTGTGAATATGGTGTTACACCTAAATGTGAATATTTTGTTTCTCCCACATACCAATATAACTTGTTATGTTGACCGTGTTTTTTTTCATGACATTTTAGGTACATGCTAACTATAAAGATTTTCAAAGACATGATAAACAAAATGAAATGACATGAAGACATTAAACTATGTAAGCATGATTACATAGGTGATACTTCTTCTCATATGTACATTTCTGATAAAGAAAAGTTATTTAAGTCCTAGAGGAACATCTTGCAAAAAAAAATGAATAATGAAGTTATTTATTATTTGATAAATCTAGATCCTTGGAATATTTTTAGGTAATGGCTCTCATCTTTTTGGCTTTCCTTGATTGGGGGGATGAAAAGTGAGGTCGTTACAAAATGTATCAGAGCACCAAATTTTCAAATAATAATTAATAGTTTGTAATTTCAAGTAATCTACAAAAATATGACGGAATTATTAGGGGACTTTCTAAAGATGATGGTGTCTGGAAGGGACCACAACTTGGGGGACTGACAAAATTTTCCTCTGTACCACTAGTCAGCTTATGAGGACTTTTGGGCATGTGCATCCTGCTTGGACAAAGTTGGATGGTTTTTCCCAAAGTTAAATACCTTTAGGTTTTCTTCTCATCTTGATTCGTCCACTTCTCAAACTCTTTAAGCCCTAAAAGATACTTCCCTCCTCATAGTGAATTAGGGTTTTGAGAAGAAGTAAGATTAATTCATCTTCCACCAATTAATGTACATGTAATGTGGAAATAGTAATGTACGTGTAATGTGGAAAAAATGTGTACATGTAACATGGAAATAATGATAAACTAAAGAAAGATGTTTTATGGGTTTTTGCTTATGAGCATAACACAAGATAGAACTAGGGTTGGTTGGAAAAACACCTAGTGGGTAAAGGGACATAGAAACTCTAAGATGCAAGGTGTAGTCTCTAACCCTAATATAAAACCCTAAACTTGGGAAATGGTAGTAGAATGGGTAAAATGGAAATACAACTACCATGAACCCTAATTAGGGTAAGAGTAATGAGAATTAAGAAAAATGTAAATAAGTCCAGCTGACATAGAGTTTTATGTAGGAGTGTGAAGAAATTTAGGCATGATGCATGCGGAAAAGATTTGAATATACATGAGAAGCGTATATAACCAAGGGTTATACACAAAAACAAAAACATGAATATTACTTTCTCATCACCCTAATGCTATCTCTAGAGGAATGGGGGAATAAAGAATACCCCAGTGAGTGGGTATGCTACCCCCAATGATTGAGTAAGCTATTGAGACTACCCACAATGAGTGGGTATGTTGCTAGACGAACCCCCCGTGAGTGGGTATGCAATTGGAACTACCCCCAGTGAGTGGGTATGTTATTGAGATTATCTCTAGCACATGAGTATGCTACCACCAGCGAGTGGGTATTCCATTGAAATACTCCCAGCAAGTGAGTATGATATTATGAACACTGCCAGTGAGTGGGTATGAATGGAGATCACCCCCAGAGAGTGGATAGATCATTGAGAATACTCCCAACAAGTGATAATGAATACACCCATCCAGTGGGTATACCATAGAGATTGGGAAAATAAAGGTTGAGAAGTTATAATATAAAATGTATATTCAACATATTATGGTAAAAAAATGAGTTTGGTGAATCAGTCTCCCATGCATATGTGTATGTGAAAAAAGACATTAATGAGAAAAGTTTTAAGAAACATAAGCAACCTATGAATAATGCATTTATGGATATAACCTACTCAAACCATGTATCAATCTCTAGTGAGTTAAAGATCTAGAATGGGGTGAATAGAGTCATCAAATGGGGATGATTGATGTCCACACTAAGGACTAAATCTTTAGAGAAGGTTTCCCATAAAGAGGCTCCCCTTAGAGAGGGAACACCATTGAGAAAAGAGGATAAAGGTGACAAGGTTAAAATAAGAAACTCTTATTCTTGTTGCATAACAAAAGAAGAGATGATGATATGAAACTCTTAGTTCAACTTCTGGGGCTAGTCTCTCACCCTTGGGTAGGTCAACCCAAGAGTGGGACAAAGGACTAATGGGGGAGGCAAAACCTTAGACCTCAGGTTTAGGATGTGGCTAGAAAGCCTAACTTTGTGCCAAGAGGATACCCTAGGTTAGGACCAATCCCATAAATATAAGTTGACTTAATCAATTTAAAGATTGAGATAACCTTACTTGTCTCCTAGAGGGTGGAGAAATAAGTATAAAAAATATGAATGCACATATATTGAGTATGATTCTTGAAACCCAAGTATGCCATATCTAAGAGACATGAGGAAACGTCAATATGGAAGTGGCTAATAGTATGAAACCAACCCCAATTAAGAAGTTTCCATGAGTCCAATGAGGGGATATAAAACTGAATAATGAGCATCATAGGAGATGGAGGAAATCAGGTTTAAGAAATTACTATGAAAATAATGTGCTTGAAAATGGCTAAAGTTGTAATATATCAAAGAAACCTTTAGGAAGGGCAGAGTCCTAAGTAAATCTTAAGGTCAAGTAGGGAGTATTAAAGGTACATGGGACTGATGGGATTAGAAGTTGATTGTTCTCTAAATGCATAAGACCATCTGGACAGGAGGTAACAACTATGTTTTCCCAAGGCCCATGTCTTAGGAGATTGGCTACCTTCATGAGTTCATGTGACTAAAGGGGTGACTCTGTGAAGCACTCCCTATATGTAAAAGGATGATATCACTCCAAAAATACCTATACCCCTAGAGACTGCAAGGAAGTGGCTAAGGCTCATAATACTTGAGGTGTAAATATAAAAGATATAAGAAGTCATGTAATAATGAAATGAGTTGTGTACAAACTCAAGAGAGAAAAAGGTATTTGAAAATATTGAACCAAGGATCCATTATGGAGTCCCAAACTAAGTTCTTGTTTCCATTTCAAGCTTAGGTAAGTGTCTAATTTGAAAACAGTGAACTACATGAAATCCATCCTATATGGACTATTTGCACTTTCACACCAAAATATCCAAATAAGACACATAAAGAGCCATCTTTCTAATGTGTCCTTCATATTACATTATTTGTAAATGAATATATAAAACATCAAAAAATAAGGTTAGAATATTGTTTCCCTCTTATACAAAGTTTCCCTCAAAATTCAACTAGCCATCCAAAAACCAATATCTCAAAAGATCATTGAATTTTTATTTATGTTCTAATTCCTTCATTTTTTTTAATTTATGCCTTAAGGACCTATACGCAAAATAAATAGTCTCATGGGACTTACTTGGGCCATGTCTCAAACCCATGTTATCTGTAACATCCCAGGATTTGAGGCCTCAGATAAAACACTCTTAAAAGGAATGATTGGACTACCCATATCACTAAGGTGCACCTCCTTTTCTGGGAGCCCATCACTAAAGAACTCCATAGTTAAGCGTGCTCAAGTTGGAGTAGTACTAGGATGGGTGACCAGTCAGGAAGATGACCCTGGCTTGCGTGTGAGTGAGAATAAAGCATGTTGTTAAGGCTAGTGGTGGTCTATGGGGCCAGTCGTGATTCCTGAAACCTCGGTAGAGCCTTGGGTAGTGGGCACGGGTGTTACAAATGGTATCAGAGCCAATTTCCCTCTAGTAGGTGGGGCCCACATGGGCATGGCATGCCAGTCTTGTGTCGTGCGGTCCAGGTATGTAGGAAAGGGTTGTCCATGGTTGACGTAGCCACCCTTGCATTTGTATTCTGTGATCAAGAGCTGGGTGTCCATGGGCCATTGTGGGTCTGCACTGAAATGGGGTCAGATTATGAGGCCTTATAGTTGAGCCTTGATGAGGATTTCAAGAGTCTATGTGGGGGAGATTGTAACATCCCATGATTTGAGGCCTCGGATAAAACACTCTTAAAAGGAATGATTGGACTACCCATTTCACAGTGGTACACCTCCTTTTCTGAGAGTCCATCATTAAAGAACTCCATAGTTAAGTGTGCTCGACTTGGAGTAGTACTAGTATGGGTGACCAGTCAGGAAGTTGACCCCGGCTTGTGCGTGAGTGAGGACAAAGCACACAGTTAAGGTTGGTGGTGGTCTGTGGGGCCCGTCGTCATTCCTGAAACCTTGCTAGAGCCTTTGGCAGTGGGCTCGGGTGTTACATTATCTATCAGAATACAATTAAGGAATTATTTGTTAGCTCATGCCTCATATTTGTGAAATTCAATTTCACAAAATTTAGGATATTACATGTATGCCTTAGCATGATGAGAAGATATCAGTAAGAACTTGGTGAAGGATATTGGACTTTTGTTATGAACATCCTTAAGCACTTTAGAAGAACTGAGGATCTGTTCCTTATTTATGGTGGGGAGGAAAGGTTGGTAGTAAAGGGATACACATATGTAAGCTTCCAAACTAATGAATATGACTTTGGATCAACAACGGAGTTGTAATCTGGAATAGTTCTAAGAAAGAAACATTTGCTAATTCTACAATAGAGTTTAAGTATATTGTTGCCTCCAATGCAGCAAAGGAAGTTGTTTGGTTCAAGAAGCTATCACTAAACTTGGGGTGGTTCCAAGCATCAACGATGAAGTAGAGTTGTATTGTGACAACAATGGATCTATTTCACAAGCTAAGGAACCTAGATCGCGTCAGCGTTCCAAGAACATACTATGGTGGTTCCATCTCATATGAGATATTATACAACAAGGAGATGTGAAGATTTCCAAAATACCAACTGAAAGCAATGTTACTGACCCCTTGACAAAAGCACTTTCACAGTAGAAGCATGTTTTTTTTGTGAACCCAGCGTGCCGCTCTCTTTTTGCTAAGTTCTGGGGTGATTGGTTCTAAGTGCAAGTGGGAGTTTGTTGGTATGTATGACCAGAGAGCCAATCATATGATGATTTTAATGGCATGTCTTGTAAGCAATTTCATTGATAATAAAGGTAATCTTTGTCTATATGTTTGTTCAATTATGAGATAATTGTATAACATGATAGATGTCTAAATAATGATGTTACTCAATGACATATGTCTTCAGGTGAAGGACATGAACAATGGGATCATATGTATGATAAGAGTACATACATTGTTATGACCCCACCTCCTAATAACCCCCAATTAAGGGAGACTGAAAGGTCAGAGCCGTTAACCAATAACATGGATCAAAGGTTCGGTAGTTAACCAAGAATAATTATCAAATTTTAACATACTATACTGAAAAGCTATAAGAAATAAATTTTTGCATACCTTTTTTTGAAAACTTGGATCTCTAAACTTTTATCCACTTAAGGATTCTACTCTAACTAATCCTCCTTGTATTTTACTTCATGTATTTCACAGTATGACGATTTACTGTTTGTCCTTTTGGCTTGTACCTAAAAGGCCGACAAACAAAACGTCGATCAGCCGAAGCTGGTATGTGGGGGAAACAATAAATGTGCAACTATGATAACCACATAACCATTCAATTGATCATTTAACAATCAAGATTTCATTTTAAATATAACTCCACGATCCCAGGGTACCCTATCCTCTGTGTTGTCCCCATTAAACCCCTCATGATACACCTATAAGTGAACCAATTTCTAGGGTTGAGTCACATGGCACTACTCGTAAGTAGCCCACTCCTTAACTCATGGCAGGCTAATGAGTCTCATGGCACTACACGTAGGTAGCCCAGTTTCTAACTCTCGGTAACCTAGACCTTGCTCTACAATTACCCCTTTTTTTATTATCCCTTTTCAAAGCAATAGAGGTGGACTCAAATCTAGTCAGTTATATACACACATTTATAGTGATAATCATAGTAACTTTATAGTTGCATGAAATAAATAAACATCCAACAGTTATTTTCAAGCAACCGATTAAAACTTAGGGAATCGCCGTGAAACTCGAGCGATTATTCATAAGCGTAACCACATACCTCAATGGTGATTCATGCATATTATTCAACATATACTTCATGTATATACAATCAATCCAATCAATAGATCCAAGAAAATCGAGCATTCATCATTTATAACATGCATGTATATAAAACCTAAATTGTGACCTTCATATTATTAATCACATTAAACCCTACTCAACCCTAGTCTAGGGTTTAGGTTTCCTTAGCATCAAATTATCATTAGAGATATGTTTCTAAACTCTAATCCACATGTTTAATGATTTAATGGCTCAAGAACCCTTATACACATTGGGTGTAGCCATGATCATCAAATTTATTTCATCCTTACATTATGATCACTTACATTAAAATAAGTCTAACAAATTAACAAGTTAGGATCCTTAAACCTTATTATTCATATGCATTGATTAGAAAGTCTAATTATCGTCATTAAGATCTTAATCATGTTAATTTACCATTATATTCCACGTCATCAGTTTAAATCTCAAGGAAGCATATTTAACACGATCAACAATGTATTAATAAGAACTAGGGTTTCTATGTATTAATCACCCTACATTCATAGACCAACTATACTTTTTAAACAGGAATCATATTTAGGCATTAGGAGTATTTTAGTTGGATTCTACTCATTCTCCTAATCAATTTGATATGTATTTTTACTATATTTCAATAACTGTAGCATTTACTAGAATTATTGTAAGATTACCTCTATTGGGCCAACCATGCGCTGCCACATCAGCGAATACATGCTTCAATTCCCTTTTCCTTGTTGATGGCCGGTCTGGTCTTGAACCACCGGTTCATTACTTGAGTTGAGTGTCAAACTGGTTTTGGGCTGAACAATTTCCCTTCTCTCTCACGTGATATGCCTTCTCACGCAGACTGCAATGTCGCCGACTAGATCGACCAAAATGTTGCGGCCCGCCGCCCAGAAGCCAAGATGCCGACTTGCAGGGTTGCTTCTTGACGTGAGTTGTGGACAGAGGAACTCGCGTCCACCATGCTCCCATCACCCATCTTGCTTCTTCAACAGGTCAGGAAGACACCTCCGCCGAGGGCAGATCGTAGGTGGCGCCTAGCATCCTCACCGCCGCTTAGGGTCCTTTCCGCCTAACTCCACTCTTTCCTCCTGATACTAGCGGCCAGGGAAACTGAGTTCTCACCCATCTGGGCTTCCACACATCCTCATGCCGCCCTTATGCTGCGCCAACGTCGGAGACCCGATCGGAGAAACGCATAGAGGCTTCTTCCCTTCGCCGACACACACTCCTCGTTGATTCCAACTTCTCCACAACCAAACTACAGGGTCGTCCTCCTCACGCTACACCGCCATTCATTCTTCCCACATCGCCACCATCTGCCACTATCTCCCACAGGCACATGCACCGCCACTGACAACCATGCCTCGACGCGATGCAGAAAGTGGACGTGGTGGCAGCAGATGGAAACTCCAGGACTTTGTCGCTGGACATCTTGCGTTGTCCCGACGCCTTCAGTGGCATGATCGGTGACGCCGCTTCCTGGACGTCGTCCCTTGGCCACCGCCACAATCCCTTCTTCCTCTCCCATAGAAGCACCCTCCTCCATCGCAAAGGCTTGCGGCTCCTATCCTTAAGCCTGGAACCCTGCTTGGCCGCTGGATGTTTACAGAAGAGAGTAAGGAGTAGGAGAGGAGTTTCTTCTTCATCTCTTGTCGTCTTCCCGCGGACAAATACGGCTGGGTGCATCATTTGAGATTGAGGAAAAGACCCTTAGCCTCTCTCTATATATATACATCCTAGGAGAAACCCTTCGTGATGGGAGGGAGAGACCCGATGGTCCAGAAGAGGAAACCTTCCTCATATATTCTCGAATGAAAACCAACGTGAGTTACAATTTATCCAAGATGGAAAGATATTTCCATATGTGATTGCCAAAGAATAAAAAGGCAAAGACTTAAATTATATCTCTCCTCCCTTTTCTTAGGATAAAAGGTATCGACCCAAAGGTCACAAGAAAGAACAGCCATATCGAAATTCTTTAATATATTCCTTAAGCCAATTATCATCATTCTATGGCAGGTTATCAAAATATTTCTCAAGTCATATTCATTTAAGTGAGATGTCCTTTATATATCGAACTTATTCCATTAGTCATCTCATAAAACAATTATATTATGGAATGTCTTTTAATTCTAACTTCTAGAATTATCTTTCTTATTATTATTTTCAAATATACAAATGTTAAGTCGAGATAATGTTATTTAGTGTGTCAAACATTCTATTTCCAAGAATGACTAGATAATTATCGTTTTGATTATCTAACACATCATATACCTCTATCATAACCAAAGTCATTGTTGTGTATTTATGCATGAATTCCTTTTATCTATTTATCTTTTTCCATTATTTGGACTTTTCCTCTTTTCTTCTCTTTTAGATCTAATAATAGGAATCACGAAATTCCTATCCAAAGGGATATTTGAAAAGAAAACCATTCTTTAAAGCAAAGCATACAACCTTTTCAAATAATTCTAAATTTATAAAATCAACACATTTCAATCATGGAAACATATGCAAAATTAAGGTTGTAACATCCTTCCCCTCTTATAGGGATTTTGTCCTCAAAATTTCAACAAGCAAACAAATAATTCAGGATACCATTTGTAATGCTCGGGCCCACTGCCCACGACTCTAGTAGAGTTTCAGGAATGATGACTTTACCAGGTCCATCATTGGCCCCCTATGTGGCTTTACTGTACTCATGGCACTTCCAAAGAACCTTTATCATCACATATTCTTTTCTCTGAGTTCTTTCATCCTTGCGTCTATAAATTGCACAGGTGACTCGGGCCATTTCAGCCTCCTTTTGGCTCACTAGGTTCATTGCTCAACACATGGTTGGGGTACCTCACATAGTGCTCTAAATTGGACACATGGAACTCATCACACATTACTTTATCCTGAGGGGTAAGGTCAAAATTAACCTTCTCCACCAAACCATGTCAAAAGAACCCATGCATCGGGGACTCAGCTCTCTTAGCTATAATTTAGAGGGGTCTGATTTTCATGTTATATATTCTCCCACAGTGAATTGCATGTCACTCTACTTTGCATCTGCTCACGACTTACGTCGTCTCTAGGCTCCTTTCAGCCATTGCACGATCAAAGCGGCTTCATCTACACACATTGTGTTCCTTTTCTAACCATCACATGGTCCTTTTACCAACATCACCTTACTGAAGTGGTGACCGACACAACCTCCCTTACAGAGCTTCTTTAAATCCCGATACTGGCTATGGTTGTCATCATCACATCCTTCATAGGACAAGAACTGTCTCTAGCTATCACCCTGAATGAGCACATATGCTCTCATCAGAACCTTTAGTCTGGATCGTATTAACCATTAGTTAGAGGTGATAAACCGTACTAACATCGAGTTCTTTGTGTACCTATTTCAGCCTTGTAAGGGAACCTTTAGGTCAAACTCAAGAACCTTTGAACTCGCATCATGGTGTAGTTGAACCATCTCTCTCATGGGTAGTTCAACCATATATGTCCCTTGATAGTACTCTTTATTTCTCATGTCATCTAGGTAAGGCAATCTACCATAACCCATATTGCATCTTGACCTTTCTTGGTCCGGGGAAAACTTACAACATCCATAGTGATGAACTCCCTTCCTCTTTCGGGGACTCTTTCTCCCTTATATCAATGCACTGGGTTACTGGTATTCGTCCTTCTCCCTCGGCTTGCATGGACATAAACCACATGGAACTTTATCTTAGGCATCCAAAGTACTACTATCACTTATTAGCTTCGTAGTACGGTGTATGGTGATCTTAAAATCACGATCTCCTGTATGTCATTGTTCCTCAAGATCAGTACCTCAAAAACCCTAAACCATTCTAGTCGGGGTTTCATCACCTTCTTTTCCAAAGAAGTGCATCTGAGGCTCTACCACCATCATTTCATTGCATCAAGGAATAGACTGGCTAACCAAACAACCATTAACTTTTTCAACCTATCTTGTTATATCTGATTGTTAGCCAAACACATCTCCTTTCCAAACTTAGGGTTAGCCTAACAACTTCTTCTAGTTTCTAGCCAAACTAGTCAGATATGTCTCAACTAGGGCATCCATTACTACTTCACCTTCTTATGTATTAAGTAACATTGAAAACATACACTTCCCTATATTTCACTTATCATCTCACCTCAAACTCTATGTCTATCTTCATTAAGAACACTCTCTGATTTCATCATCATGGTGATCAAACTCAACCTGGTATAACTTGTAAGTTCCACATAGCTCATGATAAAACATCCTCATAAGGTGACTACCTCATTCCTCTTAGTGTTTGCAAACCATTCATGTATCATTCACTTTACCAGTGTAGGTTATCTTCTCTATCCCCATTTCTCGTGGCAACGTTCCAACCTACATCATCTCTTATCCTTGGTGTATGGCATGCGTAATGTCCTATCTCTCACCCCCATAATAAGAGGAAATAAGCATTTGGTTGCAGTCCAAATACAGAGTTCTTCCTATTCCAAGAGTAGAGGTGGTACATCCCACTTTGCCAATACACCTTTAAATCTAAGTTGCAACGTGCCACATATGTCTCTACATCACAGACATCATGATATCAAAGTTACCTCCATGGAAAACTAGTCTTGAACCCACTGAGGTTTATATCCTTGGTCATCTCTTCTAGGTCAATAGGGTACAGGCTCTTTTGGGGTCATCCCTCTTCCCTCATGCATCAAGAGAGTGCCCTACTCATCTACCCTTTGGGTCCCATGAGATCATGAAGGCGATCAATCTCCTAACCCATGGCCCTCAGACAATGATAGTTGTTACCTCCCGACCCTATGGTCATGTGCAGCTGGGGAATTAGGCAACTCCTACTTTCATCAGTCTTATCCCTACCTGACCCTAGGATAAACTTATGATTCTCCATTATAGTACATGTTCACTTAGAACCTTACCCAAGTCTTCATCATCTCTCTTTCTGCATTCATAGGGATCATGGCAACCTACCAACCTTGGTCAAGCCCCATATCGGCTACCTCCATGGTAACATATTCATATGCAATTAGAGATGGATATTTATGAGTCTACAGGTTCATTCCCATACCATGTATTTTTCACTTAGCTTCTCAAGATCCTATAAGACCTCTTTAGGTTACCAACAAAACTGATATACACCCTACCAAAGGGGTCCCTCTCCTAGGATGGGAGGAAAACTATCTCTTGACAACAAGGTCACAAAAGCTCTTAGGTCTAGGGTTTACACCCACATGAGCCTACTTAACCCTAGCAAGCTATTAAGGCACAAGCAGATCACCTTCTGAACCATGCTAGGTCATACTTGTTCTCTTTCCTTGATGCTGGATTAAGATCATACTTTCCTTTATCATCAACCTAGTTGTGAGGGGTTCATCAAACATACCTTAAACTTAAGGGGCTTCCCTTTTCCTTTATATATGAGGTGTACCATGCTCGAAACTATAGCAACTTAATTCTCATCATTAGCATTAGGTATACCACTCCCCCTCTGAGGTCAGGAACCCTAGGTTCACTTTGGGTGTCGAACTTCATGCTCAATCTCTTAACCACAAACCAAGCATGTATCGGGTATGACATACACTTCCTGTCATCCTTCTCCTCGATCAACACTTTAAGGTTGAGTCCTCCTCACGATCAATCAACAAGGTGCAAGGCCTCATAACCTGTTACTATACCTCTCCAGGGTTTATGGAACTCTTCTTCTCATCTATACCATAGGTACAAAGGTATAAGAAGACTCATACTCTCTCTAGGGTTTGGTTCCTCTAAGACAACCAAGATATCATCAGCCTCTAGGAATTATGCATGAGGCAACTGCTATCATTCACTTAGGTTGCATCATCCCTGACTCCCCACTGTTCCTCATATCTCGGGGTTTTAAGCTTCCAACCTTCTTGCTGGGTTTCCTTCTCTCTCTAGATCTAACCCTATATCCAACCTCACCATTAGAGGTCCTCTCTTCATGAAGGATCAACCTCAAAAGCATGTCCCCTACCTGGATGAAACTTATGTTCGCTCAAGGTTATCCATAGCTCTTTATGCTTATTTTATAGGCCATCCTTCCCACTCTCCTGGTCAGGGTTTCAACTCTTTGCTCACACTACTCACGTACCCTGGGTGCATGCTATGCCCTACTCGCATAAGCCCATAGGGTTTCTAAGGTCCTTCACTAACATCATCATCTAAGGAGCTATTCTTTACCCTAACATGCACGACCCTTCCCAGGGTTGGGTTGCCAAAGGTGCTAGGTCACCCATGGATCATATGGCATCCCAAAGGCATGTCCTTCCAAACACCTGGTCTAACTCATCATGCCATCTCTCTCTCTAACCTTCACTTAGGGTTAGGTTTAACATCATCCTGAGAGGATGTGCCAGGTCTCTACTTGCAAAGGAGATTTCTATCTTCAAGACTAACTTATCCTCCTGACAAGAAGGTCTAGCCTCAGGTCTCTTCTGAGGACATGACAACTTATGTCATACAACCTAAGCATGTATCTATTCTTTAATTTGCACTTAATCGATTAAGCTTATGTCCATGACATCTTATTTACATGTTTTTCATTTATTTTGGTGGAGGATCCCTTAAACCTTATTTACCTTACCCATACCTCTAGAAGGTGAGGAGAAGAAAGAAAACCCTAATCCTTTAGGTCCTCATCAGAATTTGAGTTGAGAAGGGATGAATAAGATGAGAAAGTCCTAAAGGTATCTTATTTCGATTCATACCCTAAGACTTTGGCCAGGCAGTCACACGGATCTGGGGGTCCTCGTATTCCAACTAGCGGTGCGGAGGAAAATATTGCCACCCCCCAGTCGTGATCCTTTTCTAGACACCTCCGTCTTTTGGATATTCCTCTAATAACTCCCTTGGGTTCTATAGAGTTTGTAAAATTCAATAATTATAAAAGGTTAAGTGGGGAACCTACGCTCTGATACCAATTGTTACGACCCCACCTCCCAATAACCCCCAATTAAGAGAGACCGAAAGGTCAGAGCCGTTAACCAATAACCCAGATCAAAGGTTCGGCAGTTAACCAAGAATAATTATCAAATTTTAACATACTATACTGAAAAGCTATAAGAAATAAATTTTTGCATACCTTTTTTTGAAAACTTAGATCTCTAAACTTTTATCCACTTAAGGATTCTACTCTAACTAATCCTCCTCGTATTTTACTTCATGTATTTCACAGTATGACGATTTACTATTTGTCCTTTTGGCTTGTACCTAAAAGGCCGACAAACAAAACGTCGGTCAGCTGAAGCTGGTATGTGGGGGAAACAATAAACGTGCAACTATGATAACCATGCAACCATTCAATTAATCATTTAACAATCAAGATTTCATTTTAAATATAACTCCACGATCCCAGGGTACCCTATCCTCTGTGTTTTCCCCATTAAACCCCTCATGATCCACCTATAAGTGAACCAATTTCTAGGGTTGAGTCACATGGCACTACTCGTAAGTAGCCCACTCCTTAACTCATGGAAGGCTAATGAGTCTCATGGCACTACATGTAGGTAGCCCAGTTTCTAACTCTCGGTAACCTAGACCTTGCTCTAGGATTACCCCTTTTTTATTATCCCTTTTCAAAGCAATAGAGGTGGACCCGGATCTAGTCAGTTATATACGAACATTTATAGTGATAATCATAGTCACTTTATAGTTGCATGAAATAAATAAACATCCAACAGTTATTTTCAAGCAACCGATTAAAACTTCGGGAATCGCCGTGAAACTAGAGTGATTATTCATAAGCGTAACCACATACCTCAATGGTGATTCATGTAGATTATTCAACATATACTTCATGTATATACAATCAACCCAATCAATAGATCCAAGCAAATCAAGCATTCATCATTTATAACCTGCATGTATATAAAACCTAAACGGTCACCTTCACATTATTAATCACATTAAACCCTACTCGACCCTAGTCTAGGGTTTAGGTTTCCTTAGCATAAAATTATCATTAGAGATATGTTTCTAAACTTTAATCCACATGTTTATTGATTTAATGGCTCAAGAACCCTTATACACATTGGGTGTAGCCATGATCATCAAATCTATTTCATCCTTACATTATGATCACTTACATTAAAATAAGTCTAACAAATTAACAAGTTAGGATCCTTAAACCTTATTATTCATATGCATTGATTAGAAAGTCT
Source organism: Alisma plantago-aquatica (assembly GCA_963693085.1). Taxonomy (NCBI): domain Eukaryota; kingdom Viridiplantae; phylum Streptophyta; class Magnoliopsida; order Alismatales; family Alismataceae; genus Alisma; species Alisma plantago-aquatica. Next base: position 776,715,007 of record OY856409.1, read on the forward strand.
AATTATCGTCATTAAGATCTTAATCATGTTAATTTACCATTATATTCCACATCATCAGTTTAAATCTCAAGGAAGCATATTTAACACGATCAACAATGTATTAATAAGAACTAGGGTTTCTATGTATTAATCACCCTACATTCATAGACCAACTATACTTTTTAAATAGGAATCATATTTAGGCATTAGGAGTATTTTATTTGGATTCTACTCATTCTCCTAATCAATTTGATATGTATTTTTGCTATATTTCGATAACTGTAGCATTTACTAGAATTATTGTAAGATTACCTTTATTGGGCCAACCATGCGCTGCCACATCAGCGAATACATGCTTCAATTCCCTTTTCCTTGTTGATGGCCAGTCTGGTCTTGAACCACCGGTTCATTAGTTGAGTTGAGCGTCAACCTGGTTTAGGGATGAACCATTGCGCTTCTCTCTCACGCGATCTGCCTTCTCACGCAGACTGCACTGCCGCCGACTGGATCGACCAAAACACTGCGGCCCGCCGCCCAGAAGCCAAGATGCCGACTTGCAGGGTTGCTTCTTGATGCGAGTCGTGGACAGAGGTACTCACTTCCACCATGCTCCCATCACCCATCTTGCTGCTTCAGCAGGTCAGGAAGACACCTCTGCCGAGGGCGGATCGTAGGTGGCGCGAAGCATCCTCACCGCCGCTTAGGGTCCTTGTCGCCTAACTCCACTCTTGCCACCTGCCACTAGCGGCCAGGGAAACTGAGTTCTCACCCATCTAGGCTTCCACACGTCCTCATGCCACCCTTATGCGGTGCCAACGTCGGAGACCCGATCGGAGGAACGCATAGAGGCTTCTTCCCTTCGCCGACGCACGCTCCTCGTTGATTCCAACTTCTCCACAACCAAACTATAGGGTTGTCATCCTCACGCTACACCACCACTCGTTCTTCCCACAGTGCCACCATCTACCACCATATCCCACAGGCACATGCACCACCATTGACAACCATGCCTCGACACGATGCAGCAAGTGGACGTGGTGGTTGCAGACGGAAACTCCAGGACTTCATCGCTGGACATCTTGCGTTGTCCCGACACCTTCAGTGGCATGATCGGCGACGCCGCTTCCTGGACATCATCCCTTTGCCACCGCCACGATCCCTTCTTCCTCTCCCGTAGAAGCACCCTCCTCCATCGCAAAGGCTTGTGGCTCCTGTTCTTAAGCCTGGAACCCTGCTTGGCCGTTGGTTGTTTACAGAAGAGAGTAAGGAGTAGGAGAGGAGATTCTTCTTCATCTCTTTTCGTCTTCCCGCGGACAACAGCGGCTGGGTGCATCGTGTGAGATTGAGAAAAAGACCCCTAGCCTCTCTCTATATATATACATCCTAGGAGAAACCCTATGTGATGGGAGGGAGAGACCCGATGGTCCAGAAGAGGAAACATTCCTCATATATTCTCGAATGAAAACCAACGTGAGTTACAATTTATCCAAGATGGAAAGATATTTCCATACGTGATTACCAAAGAATAAAAAGGCAAAGACTTAAATTATATCTCTCCTCCCTTTTCTTAGGATAAAAGGTATCGATCCAAAGGTCACAAGAAAGAACAACCATATCGAAATTCTTTAATATATTCCTTAAGCCAATTATCATCATTCTATGGAAGGTTATCAAAATCTTTCTCAAGTCATATTCATTTAAGTGAGATGCCCTTTATATATCGAACTTATTCCATTAGTCATCTCATAAAACAATTATATTATGGAATGTCTTTTAATTCTAACTTCTAGAATTATCTTTCTTATTATTATTTTCAAATATACAAAGGTTAAGTCGAGATAATGTTATTTAGTGTGTCAAACATTCTATTTCCAAGAATGACTAGATAATTATCCTTTTAATTATCTAACACATCATATACCTCTATCATAACCAAAATCATTGATGTGTATTTATGCATGAATTCCTTTTATCTATTTATCTTTTTCCATTATTTGGACTTTTCCTCTTTTCTTCTCTTTTAGATCTAATAATAGGAATCACGAAATTCATATCCAAAGGGATATTTGAAAAGAAAACCATTCTTTAAAGAAATGCATACAACCTTTTCAATTAATTCTAAATTCATAAAATCAACACATTTCAATCATTGAAACATATGCAAAATTGAGGTTGTAACATCCTTCCCCTCTTATAGGGATTTTGTCCTCAAAATTTCAACAAATAAAACAAATAATTAAGGATACCATTTGTAATGCTCGGGCCCACTCCCCACGAATCTAGTAGAGTTTCAGGAATGATGACTTTACCAGGTCCGTCATTGGCCCCCTATGTGGCTTTACCGTACTCATGGCACTTCCAAAGAACCATTATCATCACATATTCTTTTCTCTGAGTTCTTTCATCCTGGCATCTATAAATTGCACAGGTGACTCAGGCCATTTCAGCCTCCTTTTGGCTCACTAGGTTCATTGCTCAACACATGGTTGGGGTACCTCACATAGTTCTCTAAATTGGACACATGGAACTCATCACACATTACTTTATCCTGAGGGGTAAGGTCAAACTTAACCTTCTCCACCAAACCATGTCAAAAGAACCCATGCATCGGGGACTCAACTCTCTTAGCTATAATTTAGAGGGGTCGGATTTTCATGTTATATATTCTCCCACAGTGAACTGCATGTCACTCAACTTTGCATCTGCTCATGACTTACGTCATCTCTAGGCTCCTTTGTGCCATTGCACGATCAATGCGGCTTCATCTACACACACTGTGGTCCTTTTCTAACCATCACATGGTCCTTTTACCAACATCACCTTACTGAAGTGGTGACCGACACAACCTCCCTTACAGAGCTTCTTTAAATCCCGATACTGGCTATGGTGGTCATCATCACATCCTTCATAGGACAAGAACTGTCTCTAGCTATCACCCTGAACGAGCACATATGTTCTCATCAGACCCTTTAGTCTGGATCATATTAACCATTAGTTAGATGTGATAAACCGTACTAACATCGAGTTCTTTGTGTACCTATTTCTGCCTTGTAAGGGAACCTTTAGGTCAAACTCAAGAACCTTTGAACTCGCATCATGGTGTAGTTGAACCATCTCTCTCATGGGTATTTCAACCAGATCTGTCCCTTGACAGTACTCTTTCTTTCTCATGTCATCTAGGTAAGGCAATCTACCATAACCCATATTGCATCGTGACCTTTCCTTGTCCGGGGAAAACTTACAACATCCATAGTGATGAACTCCCTTCCTCTTTCAGGGACTCTTTATCCCTTATATCAATGCACTGGGTTACTGGTATTCGTCCTTCTCCCTCGGCGTGCATGGCCATAAACCACATGCAACTTTATCTTAGGCATCCAAAGTACTACTGTCACTTATTAGCTTCGTAGTACGGTGTATGGTGATCTTAAAATCACAATCTCCTGTCTGTCATTGTTCCTCAAGATCAGTACCTCAAAAACCCTAAACCATTCTAGTCGGGGTTTCATCACCTTCTTTTCCAAAGAAGTGCATCTGAGGCTCTACCACCATCAATTCATTGCATCAAGGACTAGACTGCCTAACCAAACAACCATTAACTTTTTCAACCTATCTTGTTATATCTGATTGTTAGCCAAACACATCTCCTTTCCAAACTTAGGGTTAGCCTAACAACTTCTTCTAGCTTCTAGCCAAACTAGTCAGATATGTCTCAACTAGGGCATCCATTACTACTTCACCTTCTTATGTATTAGGTAACATTGAAAACATACACTTCCCTATATTTCACTTATCGTCTCACCTCAAACTCTATGTCTATCTTCATTAAGAACACTCTCTGGTTTCATCATCATGGTGATCAAACTCAACCTGGTATAACTTGTAAGTTCCACATAGCTCATGATAAAACATCCTCATAAGGTGAATACCTCATTCCTCTTAGTGTTTGCAAACCATTCATGTATCATTCACTTTACCAGGGTAGGTTATATTCTCTATCCCCATTTCTCGTGGCAACGTTCCAACCTACATCATCTCTTATCCTTGGTGTATGGCATGTGTAATGTCCTATCTCTCACCCCCATAACTAGAGGAAATAAGCATTTGGCTGCAGTCCAAATACAGAGTTCTTCCTGTTCCAAGAGTAGAGGTGGTACATCCCACTTTGCCGGTACACCTTTAAATCTAAGTTGCAACGTGCCACATATGTCTCTACATCACAGGCATCATGATATCAAAGTTACCTCCATGGAAAACTAGTCTTGAACCCACTGAGTTTTATATCCTTGGTCATCTCTTCTAGGTCAATAGGGTACCACCTCTTTTGGGATCATCCCTCTTCCCTCATGCATCAAGAGAGTGCCCTACTCATCTGCCCTTTGGGTCCCATGAGTTCATGAAGGTGATCAATCTCCAAACCCATGGCCCTCAGACAATGATAGATGTTACCTCCCGACCCTATGGTTATGTGTAGCTGGGGAATTAGGCAACTCCTACTTTCATCGGTCTTATCCCTACCTGACCCTAGGATAGACTTAGGATTCTCCATTATAGTACATGTTCACTTAGAACCTTACCCAAGTCTTCATCATCTCTCTTTCTGCATTCATGGGCTGGCTTTCATCCTTTCATAGGGATCATGGCAACCTACCAACCTTGGTCAAGCCCCATACCGGCTACCTCCATGGTAACATATTCATATGCAATTAGAGATGGATATCTATGAGTCTACAAGTTCATTCCCATACCATGTATTTTTCACTTAGCTTCTCAAGATCCTATAAGACCTCTTTAGGTTACCAACAAAACTGATATACACCCTACCAAAGGGGTCCCTCTCCCAGGATGGGAGGAAAACTATCTCTTGACAACAAGGTCACAAAAGCTCTTAGGTCTAGGGTTTACATCCACATGTGCCTACTTAACCCTAGCAAGGTATTAAGGCACAAGCAGATCACCTTCTGAACCATGCTAGGTCATACTTGTCCTCTTTCCTTGATGTTGGATCAAGATCATACTTTCCTTTATCATCAACCTAGTTGTGAGGGGTTCATCAAACATACCTTAAACTTAAGGGGCTTCCCTTTTCCTTTATACATGAGGCGTACCATGCTCAAAACTATAGCAACTTAATTCTCATCATGAGCATTAGGTATACCACTCCCCCTCTGAGGTCAGGAACCCTAGGTTCACTTTGGGTGTCCAACTGCATGCTCAATCTCTTAACCACAAACCAAGCATGTACCGGGTATGACATACACTTCCTGTCATCCTTCTCCTCGATCAACACTTTAAGGTTGAGTCCTCCTCAAGGTCAATCAACAAGGTTGTGACACATGGGGTTGACTGGAAGTGATGTAGATGGGATTTGTCCCTCCTACTATAGTTGATATTTGGGCTAGAAATGTATGTCCATACTCATTTTTATTAATATATGATATGTGAGATCACAAGCATATCAAACAGTCTACTAATGCACTATTTATTTACTATTTTCACATGCTATTTTGTATTCATTTTTGTATACTTTTTGGTCGAATCTCATTTTTTTTGGTGACCGAGAGAACCCACCTCGGGCGAGCCCGACATGGTAAACTCTCGAGGCATGAGAGGGTGTGGTCCAGTCACCCCCATCCAGCACCTAATTAGCGTGGATTGCCGTTCGCAAAGTGCCTTCGATGAGGTTCGAACCCAGGTCCTTCATTGGGACTTACCGAGCTCTTACCACCCGGGCTACTATGGCCGGACTCAAATCTCATATTAATTGTGAATGATTTACTTTTATTATCCTACGATACTCATTTACATCAAATAAGCATAATTTTAATTTTTCCAAATGATTTAATCTATTTCCAGAGCTTATGTTTGGATTTCATGCATTTCAGGTGAATGTACAAGAATCTACATAGCTCAGTACTACCAAATTTAGAGTATGTTCTACTAACACATGCTCATGTTACAACAAAAGAAATCGAGAATAATCAGTAGTACTGACATTCAATTCGATACTGTCAACGATATTACAATGTTTTTGTCAAAGAATTTCGAAGCAACTCGATACTATCGACAATCGAGTCGATAGTACTGACAACTTGACAAGTGGTTGCACAATTAGAGGAGTTGGTACAACCAACATATTGGGATCAGGCAAATCTAAAGGTTTTTTTAATCCAATGAATGAGGTTTTAACTCACCCTAAGTGATTCCTATGACTTAGGGGAAGTGTGGCCAGCCTGAATTATCTCATCTTTTTCCATTTCATTACAATCGTGAGCAAGAAGAGTTGATAGAGAAGAAGAAGGAAACGTTTCTTACAACTTGGGAACTTCTAGTAGACAGAATTGTAGCCATAAGGTAGCAAATTGGCATGTACACGAGAAGGGATCGATTGAACCATCTACTTCAGGGGTTCTTCATGTTCTCCACATTTTTTCTTTCTTCTTTGGTGAGGGGCTAATCCCCACATTCCTTAGGACCCGGGAGTAGCCCAGTTATGCATTAGATTTGACTATCATGCATTAATTCATCAATTTCTCTTAATTTTTGGATTTATTTCTATGTGAATAAATGAACTATCCATGCTTGATCACCATAGGTAGTACTTGGACTGGTAATTGCTTTGAAAAAGGAAAATTAATTATCGAAACTTCATAGAAATACACATTCTATAAAACCCTTTGAGAAAGGCAATTTTAAAACATGAGGAGATTACCCAGTGTATTCAATAAAGCACCTATCTAATCACACAATCAATATGAGAGTGGGGTTGGTATTAGGTTAGGTAGTGAATTACATAGTGAGAGCGGGTAATTCTCACTACAGGCTCTTAATCCAAGGCTAGGAGAGATTTTTATTAGTGTATTAGGACTAAAGTGCAATGTTAACTGTGGTGAAACCAATATCCTAAGGAATTTGCCAAAACTGAGAACAACAACAAATACTTTAGATTTGTTTTCTAGTTTAGGTAATTAACCAAATCATTCAAGTTTCTTTGGCCTAAGTTGATCGCATTACAATTAGAATTAGTTTCTGAAGTCACGTTTCCCTATGTTTGACATTCGGGTCTCATTTGCCTATATTATTACAATAGTGTATACATGCATTTTGAGCGTATAGAGAATATCTATCTAGTTTTTGGTGTCGTTGTTGGGGAAACGGTAACTTCAGCACTACGAGAGTTTTAGTTGGCCATTCTAGGCCAACCCTTTTATTTTCTTTTATTCATTTAAAGCTAAATTTTAATATTTTTATTGTTTCTACCGTTAGTACCATGTTCTCCCAAATACTTTTGCTATTTGCATATACCAGTGCATGGTGCATACCTGAGCCCAGGATTATGGACAATCATCCCTACTAGGCATAGATCAAGCAGAGGTCCTACACAGAGGATGGGAGTACAGAGGATTGGTAGATAGATTTAATCAAACTCCACCACCTATACCTCTACTAGAAGAACCTGAACTAGTAGAAATCGGTGACCAAGCAGAAGAACATGCGATCTGGGAAAGGATCAAGGCATCTCTTTCAATTGCTCAAAAGGGGCCAATTAAAATACAAGCCATCAATGTCGAAAGCTACAAGATTGATCTAGGGTTCGTGTCATTAGTCAAACCATAGGCTTTCCATGGCCACAACTCTAAAGATCCAATGACACATATAAAAAATTTCATCAAAAGTTGTGATATGATCAACATAGATATGGTGTAATCTACTGTCAGATACTTGGATCTATATCTATCATCATTGGTAGATAGTGCTAAGTCTTGGTTTCATAACCTTGACAATGAGTGCATTGAAATGTGGGAACAAATGATTGATGCTTTCTTTGAGCGGTACTTCCCACCCCAGAAGACAAATGACATGGTCAAGAAAATCCACAACTTCAGACAACAAGTTAATGAGTCATATTCTGAGGCATGGGAGAGATTCCATAACATGTTGTAGATGGTCCCTTGCCATGGCATCGATTTCTTAGGTCAAGTGAAGATTTTCTACTATGGTCTGCATAAGGGAGAAAGCACTACGCTTGATAGTGTGTGAGTAGTCTTCTTCCTCAACAACAAGCCAGCCTGTTGTCATGAAATCTTAAACAACATGTATAAGAACTAGACATGGGGAGAAGAGAGAGATCACCATGCAACCCTTAAAATTGTCGGGGATTCTAAGGTTATTTTAGCACTAAATGAGAAGTTGGACGTGATTGCTAAAAATTTGTGTGTGAAAGATGGAAATTCTTCAAAAGGGTAAGATGAGGAGTGGAAGTTTGCATGACTGCAACAAAAATATAGGAATAACAACTACTCTTAGAGGAAGGATCCTATATTCTCTGGGAAGGATCCCAATAATTTCCAACAAGACCCGTCTCAGGCACAACAGAATAAGCCACAATAGGTTGGTGGTCAACAACATGATAGGGATCCCAGTAAAATCGAACACATTGAATAGATTCTTGGGAAGTTAGTAATCCAAAGTGAAGTGCTTATCAGATAGAATAAAAAAGAGCTACAAAACCAAGGAGCATAGATCCGCAGTGTAGAAACACATATTTCTCAAATTGCAATGGAAGTGGCTTCCTTGAAGAATCCAGGACAGCAAGGTTTATAGCGAACACTAATGTACCTTATGGAAATCAATAGGTCAAGGCAGTTTTACTTTGCAGTGGAAGAAAATTACTTAATGACACACCATCTAGTTCACATGCAAGAGAGGTTGCAGGTGCTAAAGATAAGACAGTGACTGTAGATACAATGGAACCAAATACTATAGCAGACAAAAAGATAGCTGAGGAAGAGGTTGATGAGACAGAGGAAACAAGAAAAAAGACATATGTCCCACCTCATCAAAGGAAAGTGGTAAAGTCAATGCCCTTTCCAAACAGCTGAAGGAAACAAAAGATGATCAACAATTTTAGAAATGTTTAGACAACTTTTGAAAATTGCATGTCAACATCCCTTTGATTGATGCATTTGAGCAGATCCCTTCCTATGGAAAATTTATAAAGGATCTGATCAATAAGAAAAGGAGGACAGATGATTTTTAGGTGGTAGCTCTAATAGATCAAGTTAGTGCCTTCATTCTAGGCACATTGCCATTGAAAGATAGGATTTGGGTTGTTTCAATATGTCTTATTTTATTGGGAAGATGAAATTTGGACATGTCTTATGTGACTCAGGGGCTAGCATCAATCTAATTCCCTTAACCACATTCAAGAATCTAGGTCTATATAAGTCAAAAAATAGTAATATGACTATTCAGGTAGCAGACAATTATGTGGTGAGGCCTTATGGTATTTGTGAGGATGTTCTTGTCAAGGTGGACAATTTTGTATTTCCAACAAACATTGTTGTCATGGAGATGCAGGATGGGCAAGGCAACGAGCTATTACTGGGGAGTCCATTCCAACCCATAGCTAATATGATTCTAGATATGGGAAGAGGAAGACTGACATTGGGCAACAGAGAGGAGTGATTCAAAATCTTGATGCCCGAGCCGACACAGACTGCCAAGGGTAAATCCTAGTGCCATATGCTACAGCAGGTCCAAGAAAATGTCTAATTATTCCTGGGAAAGCCATTTATGGAGATGGCTCATGTGATGACGCAGGTCCACAAGGTCACACTAGAGGTGGACATCTTGGACAACACAAAGGAGATATCTTTGATAAAGGTAGTGCAACATCTCGATGATAAAGAAGAGGACTTTTGCCCAACAACAATTGAGGAGGCAGCCTCAACTGCTCTTGTCCAAGCATATCTGTAGCTACCTTTAGAGGCATGTCTCGTGAATCTGGTAGATGATTATACCAGACATTGTTCCTTGGAGGAGTGTGTCTTTCTTCTCAATACCTTGACTTGCTACTATACTAGACATTTTGAGGATGTGGGACCACCCCCACCACCATTGGTCCCTTATTTTCTGAGTCCCCCAAAATTAGAGTTGAAGCCATTGCCCCCTCATTTAAAGTACATTTTCTTGGCGTCAGAGGAGAAACTTCCAATCATATTCTCGACTTCACTAAGCATTCAAGAAGAGGATAAATTGCTTGGGGTTCTAGAGAATCATCGTGTTGCATTTATCTAGTTAGTAGCAGATATAAAGGGGATCTCTCCTAGTTTTTATCAACAAAAGATCATACTGGAGGAAGGAGCCAAAGCCATTGTACAACCTCAACATAAACTCAACCCCATCATGACTGAGGTATTGAAAAAATAGGTAGTGAAACTTTTATCTGTAGGTATTATATATGCTATCTTTGATTCAAACTGGGTTAGTCCAACCCAGGTGGTTCCTAAAAGTGGGTTATAACGGTCATTACAAATTATAATGATGAGCTTATTTCTACTAGACTAGTGACTAGGTGGCGTGTTTGCATAGACTATAGGCTCTTGAATGCCACCACACTAAAAGACCATTTTCCACTCCCTTTTATCAACCAGATTTTATAGTGGCTCGCCGGCCAATCTCATTTTTGTTTCCTTGATGGTTATTCGAGATATAATTAGATTTCCAACATGCAATGGGATCAAGAGAAGCCGACCTTCACTTGTCCCTATGGCACATTTGTGTATCGCCTTATTCCATTCAGTCTTTGCAATGCATCAACCACTTTCTAGCGATGCATGCTTGCCATTTTTTCCAAAATGGTGGAGCAATGTCAAGAAGTGTTTATGGATGATTTTTCAGTGTACGGGGAGTCCTTTGATTATTGCCTTGACAATCTAGATAAAGTTTTGTAAAGATGAGCAGACACTCACCTTGTTTTGAATTGGGAAAAGTGTTACATGATGGTGAGTGAAGGAATTGTCTTGGGATACAAGGTATCCAATAAAGGCATGGAGGTAGACCTGGTCAAAATATTAGTGATCTCCAAACTACCTCCGCTGTCATCGATGAAGGGAGTAAGGAGATTTCAAGGAAACGTTAGATTTTACCGCCGCTTTATCAAAGATTTTTTCAAGATTGCTAAACCTCTCTCAGTGTCGTTGGAAAAAGATGTTGACTTTAAATCCAATGAGTGATGTTTGAAATCTTTAAAGGTGTTGAAGGGGAAGTTGGTCTTCGCACCCTTTGTCCAGGCTCTAGATGGGTGCCAACCTTTTGAGTTGATGTGTGACACATCAGATTACGCAATAGGGGCTATTCTAGGCCAACACCGAGATAAAGTCCATGTTGATATCTATTATGCATCTAAAACATTATATGATGCCTAACTGAATTACACAACAACTGAAAAGGAAGTGTTGGTGGTTGTTTTCACTTTTGAGAAGTTCTATCAATATTTGATTGGGGCCATGGTTGTGGTATGGATAGATCATGCATCCATCAAATACTTCTTGTAGAAAAAAGATGTCAAGCCTAGGTTGATTAAATGGATTTTATTATTGTAGGAATTTGATATATAAATCAAGGATAAAGCTGGCACAGAGAATGTGATGGCTGATCATCTTTCTAGGCTTGAATGGGTGGATGAAAAGGATATTGGTATACCCATTATAGAAGAGTTCCCTAATGAGCATCTCTTTTCTATGAAAAGTAGAGACCCATGGTTCACAAACACTGTGAACTACTTGGCATGTGGAGAGATTCCAAGAGATTGGGGATACCATGATAAGAAAATATCTTTCCACTCCCTAAGGTATTATTTATGGGATGACCCTATCATGATTAGGCAGTGTAGGGATGGTATTCTGAGGAAGTGTGTGTCAAATTGTGATATCTAGAATATTTTGGCACACTATCATTTGTTACCTACATGAGGTCATCATTATAGTTATAGGAATACAACTAAAGTTTTGGAATGTGGTTTTTATTGGACGACAATTTTTAAATATGCATACAATTATGTTTGTTGGTATGATGCGTGTCAACGTGCATGTAATATCTCTGCATGTAATATCTCAAAAAGACACAAAATGCCTCTAAATGTTTGTTTAGAAATAGAGATGTTTGACTTATGGGGCATAGACATCATGGGCCCTTTTTTGTCTTCAAATTCAAATATTTATATATTACCTATTGTGGACTATGTATCAAAGTGGATGGAAGTGTTCCAACCCGCACCAATGATGCCCACCTGGTATGTAGATTTGTGAAAGAAACATCTTTTGTAGGTTTGGGGTGCACACAAAATGCCTCTGAAACATATGATAGGTTCTCCATATCACCCCCAAACTCAAGGATAGGTTGAAGTGTCTAATATAGAGATAAAGAAGATTTTGGAAAAGACAATTTCGACCAAATGGACTCATTGGATCATGTTACTCAATGATGTTCTTTGGGCATATAGTACCGCCTATAAGACACCTATAGGTACTGCTCCTTTTAGGTTGGTTTATGGGAGGGCTTGTCTTCTACCTGCAGAATTAGAGCATAAGGCTAAGTGGGCTCTGAGGAAATTAAACTACAATTTTGACAATGCAGGAAAAAAGAGGATGACCTTAGGTTTGATTCATATGAGAGATAAAGAATTTATAAGGAGAGGACTAAGCAATTTCATGATCGCCATATTTTTCATGGACATTCACTCCAAGATGGACGGTCCTTTTGTTTACTTCTAGATTGAAGCTACATCTTGGTAAGTTGAGGTCTAGTTAGAGTGGACCCCTTGAGGTGATTAAATCTTTCTCCCATGGAGCTATAGATATTAGAAATGGGGCTTAGTCATTTCTTTTCAATGGCCAACATCTTAAGCATTACTTTGGGGGAGATGTGATTAAGAAGGAAGTTGAGTTCAAGCTCATGGAGCTTCACTAATATCATGGGATTGGGATTGTCGAGCCTATGATGTAAAACAAGGATGCTTGTGAGGAGGCAACCCAACCATCTTTCATGTTCTTTACATTCCAATGTGTAGTTTTGTAGTTGTAGTTTTCGTTTTAACTTAGTTTGATATAAAAAAGCACCTTGATCAATTTGGGGTTGTGTGTAGGCTAAATATCAGTCGGTACTACCAACATCATGTCGATATTAGTGACAAGGTTATAGGGAAAAAGATGGAGTTGACTGCAAAAGTTGATACTACCAACAACCAGCTCGGTAGTACCAATGAAATCATAGGGAATTTGTGCAAATTGAGCAAATCAACTCGATATTACCAACCATAATGTTGGTAGCATCAACTTTCTATAAAAAAAGGACTGAGTAATTGATTAGGACTCGGTACTACTGACATATCGTCAGTAGTACTGATAGAAAAATGCACACCAGGTTCAAGACATTGAGTTCCCACTCAAAAGCATCAACTAAATTTGAACTAGTCAGCACTACTAACACAAATTTAGTACTATCGACATCTGACATCAATAGTCCATGGGGAGTGCCAACAAGCGATCGAGATCAGCTGCATCTAATGCTTGTTAATACTGATATGTGGGTATGCCAGTACTACCAATAGAATGTTGATACTACCGCTGACCAACGATCTACATCATCACATCCAGCCAATTGAGACCATCAGTACCACTGATCACACAGATTGGTGACCAAAACTCAGTACTACCAACACATTGTCAGTAATATCAACATGACGACAGAGAGGCAGGCACAACTATAAAAGGAGGGGTTGTGAATCATTTATACTCACACCTTCTCTACTCCTCTTTAAAGCAAGTGTGTGCAAGAATTTCCGGGCATTCAGACTCTACATCTAGCTCTTATTTCCATAACCTCTTTCTTGTTCTATAGATGGCACCAAGGCACGAGCCTTCTTCATCAGTGGGGGTTCCAAACTCAGTTCCCAAACCAGGCCAACTAACCCACCCCAACACCGATATCAAGAAGATCTATGAGGAGTTGCAAAATCAAGAAATGTGTGTAACATGGTACGGTGACCATGAGTTCAAATCTTCCATTTGCTTTTCTAAAAGTATGTGCATGATTTGTGAGAAGGACTAGTAGGTGACCATCCCTTCTTCAGCAACTGGCAGATGTACCTAGATCTCGTTTGTGTGTTCCTGGCATCACTGGGGGTTTGTATCATCCCCAAGCATTGGGATGAGTGGAGGGGTGGCATCATCAACTTTTGTCTCTACAACACTGACTACACCTAGATGCCACAACAATTCAATGCATATTATGGATGGCCATCTAAAGGAGACCTCTACAACCCCGAAAATTTCAATTTTCCGGTGGCATGAGAGTTACTATCTGAGATACCGAAGGTCCAACACTTTAGTTGCCATAAAAAATCCATCATAGACATCGAGCATCCATTTGCTTACATTCTTCATCACCTCATCACCAACACCATCTTTTCCAGATCCACTCAAGGGTAGAGGAAAAAACCAATGAGTTGACCTCTACTTTCTATACAAGTTGTTGGAGCTAAGGAGCAGAAGTTTGAACTTTAGCACCTTCTTTCTTTAGCACATGATGGGAGTCAAGCATCGGGTGGGGAGGAAACCTCCAATTCATTTTGGAGGGTTGAATACTCTAATTACTCTCCATCGCAACCTCAACCTCTCCACTGCCAAACCATTGAAGTCTGCCCAGAAGCTTGATCTCAAGCATTTCAAGAAATTCGGCCTCGTTAATACACACTTTACTAATGTATATGCATGTTGTACAATAGGCACACGGTAAAAGGAGAGGGCACTTCTAGATGCTATCTTCGACCTATAGGGAATCCACCTCATGGGGTGGCCTGTGGTGCGTTCATCAAATGAGGAGGAAGAAGAGGTAGCTGAAGTAGAAAACTAGCCACAGGAGCATGATGAAGAATAAGAGGAGGTGGAGCCAACCATCCCTGTCACAAGGAGGCCAGTTCCACACAAGAGTTCACAATTTTATGCAATCTCCACTTCTTCTTCTCCCTCACCATCACAAGAAGATGACCCATAATCCATGGCGGGAATGTATGGCATGCTATAGGAGACTCAGTAAGGATAGCAACATCATACGGCTACATTGGTAGGTATCCACAACGTGCAAAGATGGTTGTACCAGAACCAGCAGGCAATATTAAAAAATGAGCAACTTCTCTTGGCCAACAAAGAGAACATGCACATGCATCTACAACAGATGAAGGGGTACCAGCATTCATGTTTTTATCATTATTGGAACCAAGGATACTTTGGTGGATATCCACAACTGCCACCACTGCCACAGTAGCAACCAAGTTTTTAGGGGACATTCTACCCCTTTGATCCCACCACTCCACAACCTCCACCACCACCCATGTGATCTGATACCAATATTCTACCTCTTAAGTAGAATTTTGACTATGTGGACATAGTCATGTTCACTCTTGGTTGGTAGCTGGAACAGTTTATATCTTTTTTTTAAGAAGTCAGGAGGCAATCTTATTCATCTCTCCTTCCTCATGCAAGCCAACTCAAACAAATTATAGTCACTAATTAATCTAGTAATAGAAAACATGGTAGTACTACTACTATTACACATTTCAAATTCTACTAATTGTTGAACCTCACTAGGAGGCACTACATACTCGGAGTATGCATAATTGTTTTTTAGGATAATTTTAGCCAGCTTTTCAGCCACCCTATTCCTCTCCCTGGAGATATCCTCAATTCGCCAGTTGTGCTTCATCGGACTTTGAATCCTCCCGATCAACTTTGCGTACCTAGGGTTCTCATGACTTTGTTATTGAACCATGGTCTTCACCATTAGGGAATCAGTTTCAACCTCAATCGAGTCTAGCCCATGGTCTTTGTATACCTCCATAGCTAGCAGGATCCCTTCAAGTTCGGCTGCAGTCACGTCTGTGATAGTTTCTATCTTTAGTTTTATTCTATTTAGTTTTTAGTCTTATTTTGTTTTAGTTTCTCTTTTTAAAGGTGTAGGATCAACATCTATCTAGTGTAAAAGTGGAGTTTAATTTCATGGTTCATGATTATGTCAATTTATTTTGTTATGTGCAATAAAATGAAAAAACATTAAATAGGCGTTAGCTTAGTTATAAAATTCTCGAGTTGTACGACTTAGAGGAAATGTATGGGAAAGTCAGATTAAGGACATTTAATATGAATGGACATCTTAATTGTTCTTGTAATGAAGATGAAGATGGAGTTTGAGCTTGAATTGAGCAAATAATTAGCAGGACCTTAAATTGAAAATTAAGGAAGAAATCCTAAGGTTACTATGTTCACAGGTCATTATAGAGGGACATATCATATTTTCATGAAAGGCTTTGTCTCATAATTATGTGATTCCACCCATCTTCCACGCATTATTGAATCACCACCTTAATATGAACAAGTACTCTAAGTTATTTCCTCTTGTTGCATTGCATGGCATAATAGGTGACATGATAGTTAGTTTGCTTTTATTGCCTTCTGGAGAAAAAAAAACACCAATTTGTATGCATATCATTATAATTGGATAAGTAATTTCATATAGATTACATGCATTCCATATCATTTAGTTCTTTATCATGTGGATATCAGTCTCTGTAGAAAGTTGAGTGTAGGGATATACATCCATACCCAGAGAAAAAAAAGGTAGAAAAAAATGAATGGTGTTAGTGAAGCCCACACATAATTTTCCAGCATGCGAGAATAATGGACCAATAAATGAAAAAAAGTTTTGTTAATGTTTCAAAGTTAAGAGGGAGAAAGGATGCCCTTAACTCTACTGAAAGAGATGTAGACATTCACATGATGCATTCTTTTGTTTGCTTACTTCATTCTCATTTAGTTGATGAGATTGTTTGATTCATGCATCAGGCAATAGGATTCATGCATTTTCTCACTTTCACTCATATAGGTTTATCATGTTTATTTTGAATAAATGACTTGGATGTACTTGTGATTCTTCAATAGACACCCATTTCATGCCATCAATTTCTCTTATTGGTAGACCACAAATTTGATTTTTCTCCTCATTAAATTTTATATGGAGAACTACTTCCAAGTAGATTGGTAGTTAGGAAAGAGAAATATAAAATAGGGAATCACATAATGCACCAAGAAAATGCATGTTTGAGTATGATGTTAACGACTCATTTGATAGTGTTCATTGATCTAAGGGTGGATGTCTTTTATGAATGTTTTTTGTCGCTATAGAACAGTTAATTGTTCAATGATTAATGAAAGGACAGTTGGGACCGCCAAGTGAGGATGGTTTAGAAATGATATTCATATTAGTTTGTCCTTTTGCTGACTTGTCTCAAATAGATCTGAGAGTGTGTTGATTGAGGATGAGCAACATTTAATCTTAGGGGAGTTTGACACACTGCTTATTTTCCATTTTCACAGGCTATTTTGTATCGATTTTTGTGCACTTTTTAGTAAAATCTCATATGAATTGTGCATGATTTACTTTTATTAGCCTATGATACTCATTTGCATCAAATAAGAATAATTTTAATGTTTTCAAATGATTTAATCTATTTCCACAGTTTAAGTACGGATTTCATGCATTTTATGTGAATGTACAAGAATCTACACAGCTCGGTACTACCGACACATGCTCAAGTTGCAACAAAACAAATTGAGAAGGCACTATAGTACTGACATTCAGGTCGATACTACCAATGATGTTATATATTTTTTTGTCAAAGAATTTTGAAGAAACTCGGTACTATTGAAAGACAAGTTGGTAGTACCAACAACTTGACAGGTGGTCGCACAATTAGAGGAGTCGATAGTACCGACACCCTATCAGTAATACTGACATGTCATGATCAGGAAGATCTAAAGGCTTTGTTTAATCCAACAACTGAGGTTCTAACTCACCCTAAGTCATGCCTATGACTTAGGGGAAATATGTCTAGTCCTAATTATATTGTCTTTTTCCATTTTATGAAAAATGGGATCAAGAGGAGTATATAGAGAAGAAGAAGGACACATTCCAGATGATCTGAGAACTTGTAGCAGATAGAATTACAGCTGGAAGGTAGCAAATCAGCACATGCACAAGAAGGGATTGAACTGTCTACTTCAAGGGTTTTTCATGCTCTCTAAATTTTGTCTTTCTCCTTTGATGTCTTTGACTATAGAAACCATGAGGGGCTAATCCCCATGTTTCTTAGGACCTGGGAGTAGCCTGATTATGCATTGTATTTGAATCTTATATATTAATTCATTAATTTCTCTTAATTTTTGGATTTATTTCTATGTGAATGAAGGAACTATCCATTCATGATCACCAAAGGTAGACATGGACTATTAATTGCTTTCAAAAATAAAAATTAATGGTCAAAACTTCATAGAAATACACATGCTATAGAACCATTTAAGAAAGGTGGTTTAAGAATGTGAGGAGATTACCTAGAGTATTCAATATTGCATCTATCTAATAACACAATCAATATGAGAGTGGGGTTGGTATTAGGTTACGTAGTGAATTACACTGTGAGAGTAGTTAATTCTCGCTACAGGCTCTTAATCTATGGTTAGGAGAGATTTTTATCAATGTATTAGGACTAAAGTGCAATGCTAACTGTAGTGAAACCAATATCCTAAGGAATTCATTAAGATTGAGAGCAACAACCAATAATTTAGATTTAGTTTCTATTTTAGATAATCAACCAAATAATTCGAGTTTCTTTGACCTAAGTTGATCTCATTATAGTTAGTACTAGTCTCTGGAGTCACGTTTCCCTATTTTTGACATCCAGGCATCATTGGACTAAATTACTACGATAGCATATACTTGCATTTTGTGTGTATAGAAAATGCCTACCATCTATCCTAGTTCAAGGAACGTGTATTGAATGTCAAGAGGATGGACATTCCATGCCTCGAGTTCAATCTAGATATTAGAGATAAAGGAACTATACAATCAATGTAACACTAAACATGGAATGTAGGTTAAAGTTATCCTCCAACTTCCCAATTACTTGTGTATCAATGATGTGTTGCTAGATACTTCTCATTGTTGGTGATTTCATAAATTAGTTATCGACATTCATTGCCAATGTAATTTGGAACCTATAGGGTCACACTCATAGGATTCACCTAGAATAGGATTTTTCTAATGAATAAGGTTTAACTTGATTACTAAAGTTTTTAGGTAATCAAATTGAACAACAATTGGATGTGTGGAATTTGAAATGACCAGTTCACAAAGTGAACCGATCGGTTCAGAAATATGAACCAACCGGTTTAGGTTATGAATTGATTGGTTGGGAGATCAGTAAGACTAGATCAAGGATTTATGCTAACATCATCTTGTGCATTAATCAGTTATTTATAGCCAATATGATTTCCATTTAGGAAACATAGTGAACAAATTGGTTCAACTGTTGAACCGACCATTTCACATGTGAATCGATCAGTTCAGTGATGAATTTACCATTTCACATGTGAATCAATCAGTTTAGTGATGAATTAACCATTTCATCATTCACATCGTCTACAAAATTCATGAAAATCAATCTCTTTAACTCCTAGAAAATCTACATAACCCCGACCCTGGCCATCCTATATAAAAGGGGGAGTGTCTAGACATTTGGAAGACACACCAACAAGCTATGACAATTGTTGTCCTCTCATTGTTGTGGTAATGTGTGATCCAGAGCAAGTCTTACCCATGAAAGAGAGAGACAACACAAGAGAGACAGCAAGGAGAGCAAGTCAATGCTAGAACATTGATGTTCGAAGGGACAACTCCTTCTCGTTGGCATTGGAAGCATGAGGAGGAGTTCTTGGTGGTCTGCGTGGACCATGTAGAAGAAACATGGCTATTTCCACCACACTAGGAGGACAACAACCATCGTTGTTCTTGGTGTTGCACCAGGAGGCTGCCCCAACAGTTGTTTATGTGCTGCTTGTGAAAGAAGCACATTGTTGTTAGGGTAGTCGCTAGACTTTCTCCAAGACCAGGTATATGCCTTGCAACCCTCCTTCCCAATCCATAGTTTTCGAAACGTTCTTCTAGTCATGGGCAATATGGCAACAAAATTTTGTTTATGTTGCCATATTTGTAGCCATATTTCCCTACACTCTCTACGTTGTATTTAACCAATTATAAGTAAACATCTCAATAATATCTAGCAAGAATACACTAGTATCATGATCTTGAACTACAATGTCCTCCTAGATGTGCACCATAATAGTTAACCCTTCTTCTAAATTGTGTAATCATGGTGTAAACCCCTACACTTAGGACCTCACGATTCAAATAGGTCATTTTAAATCCAAGAAGGTAATTCAGGAGGAAATTGTGACGACCACTATCAAACTGATAGCCAAATTGTCACAGTAATTACGCGGAATAACCATTAGCAGCAGATTAATGAAAAACACTAAAAATTTAAAACCATTTTGCAAATAGATCCATTTCCAGGAAACTCTTAAGATAAGAACCAAAGCAATATATGCATCATGGTTCACATTGTACATACATTGTACCATCTCATATCAAGGATATCATATACCAGTTTCTTTTCCCAAACATATACATAAGCAACATAAAACCTCAAGGCATACATGCCAAAATCTCAGATCATTTATAAAACCATTACGTACTAACTCCCAAGGACATGAGAGTATAGAGATGACACATAGGACTTCTATCTATAAGACACGACATGCGACACACTCAACATGATATGTTATTGTTTTCTCTGTTGTTGTTGTCCTCCCTCTAGAGTATAGTCTCTACCTCCTCGTCTATTTCCACCTAAAAATATTGGGACCAAGGGGGTGATACAAAAGTCCCAGCAAGAGATATAACTCTCTGCCAACAACATAATTATCACATGTAAATAGTATAAAACTAAGCAGAGGATCTTTTATATTAATAATCAAGATTAATCATTATTTATAAATAGAATAGATAAATATCATCTTTTAAAGCAATTCAGCTATCTATGATAGAGAAACAAATCATCTATTTACTTTATAAAGAATATGAAGAACACATATAACATCTATCCATTTAACATGTATAAAAGTAGTGTAACATCAATAAATGTTTTTTTATTCAATCCTTAATTAAATACGCTACACAGCTGATTACATATTTACAATCACACTTATGCCCTGAGGAGATGAGGTATACCGCTCATGCTCCAACCAACCACGGCTACATAAAGCATCGATACCATACAAGTTCAAAGGATGAGCCGGCTTCTAAGACCTCACCTGTGGCAACACATCCCATTATCACACAGATAATGAGGTGTTATGCGAAAACGTGCGGAAATCAAAATAACCACAGATTATAAAAATACGGGTTAATTAAAACCGATTGTGGAAAGCATATAAACTGTGGAGCTATTACTTTCCAGTCCTCATCCTACACAGAAACATGTCAAGTATATATATGTACATCCACGAAAGCTGATATGTGTCCACAGCTCAGAAATAGATGTTCGTCCATCACATGAGTTCACCACCTGTTCATATACAGAAAAGGCCCATATTCGGCCAACAGCAGGATATACAAACATCATCGATCGATCATCGTGAAACAACGTCAAAACACTTCCAAGGACCTGAGAGTACAGGGATGACTCTAGACTCTACTACAAAACATCCAAAACAGCAGCATGTCCAACGCTTGCCTTCTACTGCTCCTCAAGCTGCTCAGCCGCTACACCACGACCACGACCACATCTACCTCGACCACCTAAAAAAGGGTTAAACCAGCGGGGTGAGACAATTGAATAATTGTCCCAGCGGGAAACATAACTCCCCACCGCAACTACAGAACCTCAGCAAGATATACTATAACAACAGATATCTAATAACAGGTATAACAAGAGCAGTCTATATAAAACAGATTATCCTTACCGACGAGCTTACCCGCTATACAAAAGCATATAACCAGATATATCTCGAGGAATATGATTAGAAAGATAATATGTATCCCTATGTAACATGATTATCAGAACAAGATATAATGTCACATAACCTGCTTCTCAAGATAAGACATATTGTCACATAATCTGCAAGATATATCAAAGATATTACACAAACAAGGCCTCAACCAATGTTTCGTGTTTGTCCTAAGAAATAAGTATTAAACGGCTGTATTACGTATTATTATGCCCTGAGGATTTGAACCGTACCGTTCAAATCCAACCTTCGGTTACGAAACCCAAGCCGGTGCCATACAAGGTCAATGGAAGAGCCGGACTCCACGACCTCCCACCTCGTGGTCAGTACACGAGTACAACACAAGCAGGACCGTAGTCACATGCTGAAGTGGTCTAAGCCACAGGGTCAGCTCCATAGGCTACCCTCACGCTAGCCTGCCTTGGTACAGGTCTCGGCGCTAGTAAAACTGAGCCACGGGCCTATTCACCGTGCTCTGAGCCATGAACGCATTCATGCTCTTCACATCACATATCCTGAGCCATGGGTCTGTTCTCCATGCTCTATATATGTATCTAAGTCTGTAACTGAAGTTACACTCTTACCTCCTTATTTTCAGGCTAGGAGCAACCTACACATATTCAACAATATGCGCTTCCAGGTTAACCCGTAGGAGAACCTGTTTCACCATCAGCAAGTCCTGACGATGATGGGTCTATGGCCAGGGAAAACTACATGATATAATTCCACTATAATTAATTAGTATCTTTTAGATGGATTGCAGGATTCAACCAAGTTATATAACATGCAAGATATAACAGAAAATAAAGAACATTATCTTATTATTGAAACTTCATAAACCTGATCCATCACAAGGATCCAACATCACATGTTACCACTTGGCCTCTTGCCAACCATCCAGATCCATCTCAAGGATCATCACGTACCATGGGATATCAATCCTTCATCAGGTACTGTCACTGCCTCTCAAGTCTCACATCATCATCATGGGACCAACACATTACATATATAATCTCATAGAATAAATATCAAGGTAATGTTACTCATCACATATGTCACATAGCCCTTTCATGGCTACACATCACCTGCATGGTTAGGATACACAATAACCATAGATTCAACATAAGGAATATGCTCGCTATCATGAGCTATCATTCAAGATAATTTATTTATCAATATTACACTATTTGATGATCAAGCTTGTTAAGCACATCATACCATAATCATGCCTACCCTTATCTTAGGATTATACAAACAATCAAGGTATTCACTTTATATAACAATTATGTTGAGTATACAAAGCAACTACTATTATTACCAAGATCATTACCTTTATCATTAGGCAACCATTAATGCAACTACCATTTATCATTGTCATTAACAATTAAGCATAAGAATTACATTATGCATGTCATTACTACTCTTGCTACCATCATTACTATTATCAGCATCACCATCCACTAGTATCTTTATTGCTATGTCATTAAGAAACTATTAATGTAACTATCACTTAGCCCCATTATTCCAACATGATCATTATTATTACTTTCTCTTACTAGCAAGGCATCACCTTCGTCAACACAACTAATATCACCAACACTATTGACATCTTAGTTATCAACAGCATTATCATCATGGCTATCAATAATACTACCATGTCATTGTTATTAAGCAAGACATTACTACCGAGATTTGGTTATGCATAAGCATCTACTGCCATGATACTTGGGACCGTCACCAAAGGTCCACACCACCCTCACTACAACTCTCAACCCTCATCAAAGCTAGCTTACACAGTTAGGGCATGGGGAGGTAGCAACGCTACGCTGCACCCCGCATTCTGCTCGCAACGCTGCGTTACCAGGGTACCGGGCGGCAGGGGTGTCGCACGTCACTCCCATCGGGCAGTGCCCTACCGAGATGCCCGTCACAGCCGTCCACAACGCCCGACACCCCCAAGGCTAACAACCAGCACCCAACCCACAACGGCCAAGAGAGAGAAGGAGAGAAAGAAGGAAGGGAAGAGAAGGACTCATATATATCGTGCAACAGCAACCCAGGGCCTAACAGCCCACACACTCGCCCAAACCCAAAGGCTTGACGCCCGTCACCTCCCATGCTATCGCGCGTCACAGCCTAGGCCTATCGGCCGACACAAGATGCAACGCCCGTCAGGGCTATCGGCCGTTATACCATCTATGCATGTCGCGCAACTCCATCAACTCATCAAAGGAAGCCCTATCGTCCACCAAGGAACCAAGGCCCATCATCCAAGAGAGGAACAAGAGCATCATTCATCCTTAGAGGAACCCATCGTCCATCATGGTCACTACCATATCGGCCAACAAGACATGCTCACCCTATTGCCCAACACATGGGCAGAGTATCGGCCACCCTCAAGGACACAACCTATCGTCCACCAAGGTACACATATCGTCCATCAAAGAGAGCACCCTATCATCCAACTCAAAGGCAAAGGTGCCATGTCGTCCAACTCAAAGATATCGTCCAACTCACCCAACCAAGGAGGGATATCGCCCAACACATGGTCACCATCAACCTCCAACTCAAGGGAACCCAAACCCTAGATCACTAGAAACCCTAAACCCTAAGGGCATATCAGCCACCAAAGGAACACAAGCAAGATACTAAACAAAGAACTAAGTTAACTATTAACATGTAACAAGGTTATTGCTAGAGGTAAAGGAATCAGGGTTAGAAGTTATGCAACCCGCCTTGAAGCAAGGAAGAAGAAGCACTCCAGCTCCAAGGAGTATAATCCAACCCAGCTCCAAGGTCCAAAGCTATCGTCCACCAGGCTTCTCCAGGAAGGTGTATCGGCCACCACGAGCAAGATGGAGAGGGATATCGTGCACTCAAGGTGGAGGAGAGACCAAACGATCAAAGGAGACTAAGGCAAGGAGAAGAGCTACTTATATAGAAGGAAGGGGAGGAGAAACCAAGGTACAACCATGCTAAGTGTCGTCCACCCAAGGGACACTTGTCCTAGGGTTCAAGACAACACACTAGCAAGGCATGGGACACTTGTTCAAGCTAGGCACCAAGTGTCACCAACCCAGGTCAAGCCACATGGGCGACACAAGCAACAACTCCTGTTGGGCGATACAAACAAGCTACTGGGCGACACACCATGGTGTTGGACGACACAAAGCTTCTTTGGACAACACACACACACACCCTTGGATGACACAAGGCAAGGAATGGCCGACACAAGGCTCAACCAAGCCCAAACAACACATCTCAAGGCCCAAACAAGCTCATCCCAGGCCCAAAGAACTCAAACAACAAGCCAAAGCCTTCCTCTCAACCCTAGAGGAAGAAAAGAGGGAACAACATCTCGCAAGATGACCAACTTGCACACAAAACCCTAAACTTGGGTTATTTGCAAGTAGCCCCTCGAACTCTCAACAAAGCACAACAAAACCCTATTCACCACTCAAAGGTGATTAGCAAGCATCAAAGAACCAAGATTAAGCAAAACAAACAGGGTAAACCCTAAACACAGGTCAGGGTCCTTACATCACCTATCTCGATTAGTATGAGACCACTGGCAGTGACATCATATGTCAAACTACAATTAGCTTGCCAGGGTATAGTGTCATCTTCACTATAGAGTTACAACCACAACATGCTCTCTCTTCAGGGAGACCACACAACAATCCTCGGTATATTAATATTGAGTCATGGCATATAGCCATACTCTTGTGATGATGAGGGAGACCACACAGCAATCCCTATTTGGACGTAAGGATATTTTCACCCATTACCCCCACATATTCAAAAATATGCTCTCTGAGTTATACTCGTTTCACCATTTAGCAAATTCTGACACTAAATGGATCTATGGCCAGGGAAACTAAATGATAAGGTTCCACTTGATTAATTAGGTGCATTACAGTATCTTTTAGCATCAACCAAGTTACAAGCATGAATTATAACAAATGCTACAAAGAAAGGGGTAATACATTTATCAAGTACTTTCATAATCTTTGGAACACATTGAATGCATAACACTTGGGATCTCAGTTCCTTATCACATTA
Source organism: Alisma plantago-aquatica (assembly GCA_963693085.1). Taxonomy (NCBI): domain Eukaryota; kingdom Viridiplantae; phylum Streptophyta; class Magnoliopsida; order Alismatales; family Alismataceae; genus Alisma; species Alisma plantago-aquatica. The sequence continues at coordinate 776,740,791 of OY856409.1, forward strand.
CTGAGGATTCTCATTTCTTAACATTATCATCATCATGATTCCTATATATGGGTATTCAAACCCTTATTTTATCACTAAACATTATCACCTCTTATCAGGTAACTATTACCTCTAGGTCCTCAGACCCAGGTATACATTATACTTAGTGTACAAGTATTTCACATGGATCACAAGGCACATTTAATCTGTATCATATGAAACATCATAGCTCGTACCTGGCTATGCTCATCATTTCATGATACATGTATGGTTAGTATTTAATGATAAAAAACAATATCAAGTACATATCATCACCATGCAATACAAGAGAAATACAACATTCCCATTATTAGGGTTAGGGTTCCCCTTTTTAGCCAATTAGGGTTTCAAGTTCCTACTATCAAGAATCAAAACCCTAATTCATAGCTCCACACATATTAGGAGCATACAATGATATCATAAGTATTCAATCATACTTGTTTATTCTCATCATTTATCATTAAATGATTATCACACAAAGTATGAGTTTCTCTCTCATCCTCACTAGGATATTAATTACATCATACTTTATTAAGTTGGCTCAACCCTTTTCTCAAGGTACATTGGCCTACACTTATCAAAATGCATTAAACTCTTTACATCTTAATGTATCATTTGACATAAAACACTTCATGTGTTACTCAATCAAGTACATCAGATTTGAGGTGCTTACCTCCATATTGGTTTTGAGGTGCTTCCACCATATCGGGCTAGAGGTGTGTGCTTACCACCATATCGTCCAAGAGGTGTGTGCTTACCACCATATCATCCAAGAGGTGTGTACTTACCACTATATCGTCCAAGAGGTGTGTGCTTATCACCATATCACCCAAGAGGTGTGTGCTTATCACCATATCATCCAAGAGGTGTGTGCTTATCACCATATCATTCTATAGGTATTTGCTTACCACCATATCATCTAAGAGGTGTGTTCTTATCACCATATCGTCCAAAAGTTGTGTGTGTGTGTCACTTATACCGGGTTACTCAAGTGTAGGGTTTTGCATATCAAGTTAGACCCTTATGCTCATACCTTTTCAAACCTTCAAAGTATCAACCTAACATGTGTTGAGTGACAACCTAGAAACCTGGTTAGTCCTTTTTCAACCAACCCAAATTTACAAAATGATAGGAGTGTGGGGTTCCAAGGTATAACATATTTCATATCACCATATTGGGTTTCATTACCATATCGGGTTAGAGGTGCTTCAACCTGATATTGATTTGTACCATGATGATGTGATCATCATCAAGCTCTAGACTTTCGTCCCTTACTATTCTAGTTCATGGAAAACAATACTATGCAACTATTAGAACGCATAGAATCATCAATCATTCAAGAAAAAAATCAAAATTGAAAGTAAATCAATAAGTATAGCAAGATTGAAGGTGAATAATAACATGATTGGGTTCAAGTTATATAACCCGCCTCAAGAACAACTTCAAAGATCCAAGCTCCAAAGCTTCACGTTCCCAAGGTTGAACATGAACTTATCAAAGATCCAAGACTTGTTCACAACTCCTCTATAAGCAAAGAATCACCATAGATAATAACTTGGTGAAGAAGAAAAGAAAGGAAGAATCACAACCCGAGATTCATGCTTCAACCAAGGTTGAAGATGACCATGGTTTCACCTTAATCTTAAGGCTCAAGCTCCTCCTTGATCCTCAACTACTATGCATGATATATAATATAGAGAGAGTTGTAGGATTCGAAAAGTTTCACTATTAGGTGAAAGGAGTGGTATATATAATTGAGGCTCATGAGAGAGAGTGTATAAGAGGTATCATCACGTTATACTACTAGGTGACACATGTCCATGCATGGTTTGACACGTGTCCATGCATGCACACATATTTATCTTCACATGAAAAACTATTGGGGATAATCTAGGGATAACATTTTGTCCATTAGTTATCTTGTTGAACAAGATATTTCAACCCAACATCACTTTATTCACAAACTGATACAACTTTTCCTAGGAAAGTTGTAAACTGATATCCATCACCTTCTTGAGGTTCTTAACTCATTATGGCCTTTTACAAGAGTTTATAAAACGATATGGGACCTCCTCTATGGCTTCTTTGTCGATATTCACTCCCATATAAGCTCTACAACTCAATACAACTCATTTGAGGGTTTCAGCTATACAACTCATCTTGGTCTTTTCATCACCAACAATACCATCACTCAAATATGATTCAAACATGGTGCCTCTTTATTTCTATATCCTCAATATGATTATAAGAGAGAGTAGGGACACTCTAGTGGTGGTAATTTGCATATCAACCCTACATTTTGGGTAAATTGCAATTTGCTCCAAAATTGGTACACAACGCACAAGCATTATTCAAGCAAGCTTCAACTTGGAACTTAGGCTTTCCACAAGCCACCCCTTAGCATAATTCTCTCTCTTATGATGGTAAATAACTTGAGGCACGTTCAAAAATATGTGACATATTGCAATATAACCCCTTATCGTGGGTAAATTGCAATTTACACCCAAACTATCATATAATGCACAAACAGTTTGCAAATAAACTCAAACATGAAAATTAAACTCTCCTTGAGTCTTAATTACATTTAAAAATATTAAAATAAGTTCATAAATAACTTACATAAGAAAAAATTCTACGGTTATGGCATAACCCAGGTTAGGGATGTTATAGAAATGTAGGGTTTTTTAGGTATTATGATCTATATGTATTCTCATATCAGTTGCCAATTATATATACACAAATAGAGATGAATCAAAAATAAAATTCAATTTAAATTTATCATATGTTCTCATAGATAACTCCATCTTTGGGCCATGCAACCAAGCCACCATCTACATCTCCTATTGTGTCGTGCTCGAGGTGCCCATTTGGCAGTGTGTCTAACTCCAACCTGGGTAGACAAGCCTAATAGTAACATGAACCACATTGGCGGGGAGTACATTACCATCAAATATTTTACCTAGGGGAGGTGGGTAAGAATTGCCTACTGAAATGACGTAGAAGCTAAGTTGTAGTCATGCAAGATAGCATGGCCTCAATGCCTACAACTTTGTATATAATGTTATATATACCTAAACATAACATGGTCTGAATTCACCTGAAAGACTATTATATGACAAAAAAACTTACATCGGTGTACCATATAGGTCCATTGATTACTCCCAACCACCTATGTGTAAGGGAAGGTCCACTGTAAGGACCCTGACCTGCGTTTAGGGTTTACCCTGTTTGTTTTGCTTGATCTTGGTGCTTTGGTGCTTGCTAATCACCTTTGAGTGGTGATTAGGGTTTTGTTGTGCTTTGTTGAGAGTTCGAGGGGCTACTTGCAAATAACCCATGTTTAGGGTTTTGTGGGCAAGTTTGCCATCTTGTGAGATGTTTTCCCTCTTTGCTTCCTCTAGGGTTGAGAGGAAGGCTTGGGCTTGTTGTTTGAGTCCTTTGGGCCTGAGTTGAGCTTGTTTGGGCCTTGGAGTTCCTTGTTTGGGCTTGCTTGAGCCTTGTGTCGCCCAGGGCAGGTGGTGTGTCGCCCAGTTGCTTGGTGTGTCGCCCAGTAGCTCTTGTTGTGTCGCCCAGATGGCTTGGCTTGGTTGGTGGACACATGGTGCACATCTTGGACAAGTGCCTTATGGCTTGCATGAGAGGTGGCTTGAGTTGGTGGACATGTGTCCCTTGGGTGGGCGACACCTAGCATGGTTGTACCTTGGTTTCTCCTCCCCTTCTTCCTATATAGGTAGCTCTTCTCCTTGCCTTAGTCTCCTTTGGTCCTTTGGTCTCCCCTCCACCCTTGGTGCATGATATCCCTCTCCATCTTGCTTGTGTTGGCCGATACACTTCCTTGGAGCTGAAGTGGTGGCTGATACACCTTCCTGGAGCAGCCTGGTGGACAATAGCTTTGGACCTTGGAGTGCTTTGGAGCTTTGGTGGCCGACAACCTTGGAGCTCAAAGTGCATCTTCTTCCTTGGAGCTTAAGGCGGGTTGCATAGTTTCTAACCCTAACTCTCTTACCTCTAGCTTTAACCTTGTTACATGTGAGTAGACTAGCTTAGTTCCTTTCTTGTGCACCTTGCTTATCTACCTTAGTGGCCGATATCCCTCTCTTGGGTTTAGGGTTCCTTGTATACCTTGCTTTTTAGGGTTTGTGCTCCCTTGTGTTGGAGGTTGAAGGTGACCTAGGGTTGGGCGATATCCCTTCCTTGTGGGTGTGTTGGGCGACACCCTTGTCCTTGAGTTGAACGATATCAGTGTTCTTGGTGTTGGGCAACACCCTTCCTCTTGGGTTGGACGATAGGTTGACCTAGTATGGATGTTGGCCGACATGGTGACCATGTTGGGCGATATGGTTCCTTGGGTTGAGCAACACCTTTGTTTTTGAGTTGGACGGCATGGTGTTCCCCTTGGTGGACGATATGGTAGCTGGTGTTGGGCGACATGATGAGTCCTTTAGGTTGGCCGATACCCTTGCCCTTGAGTTGGGCGATAGGGTGAGCTAGGGTTTGTTGGCCGATATGGTGAGTACCCTTGGAGATGGGCGATACTCTCTCTCTCTCTCTTGTTGGGCGACATGGTCTGATGATGTTGGGCGACATAGATGTCCTTGAGTTGGATGATAGAATGGGTGCTCTTGTGTTGAGTTATCTCCTTGTCCATGTGGTGGACGATAGGGCCAAGTAGTGCCATGTTGGACGATAGGCTATGTGCCCTGATGGCCGATACCATGTTGGGCGACATGCCTTGGGCCATGATGGCCGATAGGGTTAGTGTGGTGGCCGATACCCATGTTGGGTGATAGGTTTCAGATGAGGGTTGTGAGGCTATAGTGAGGGTATGAGTTTCTTTGGTGACGGTCCCTTATGTGATAGAAGTGGATGTTTATACATTAACCAATAAAATGATGGTGGTGTTTGTGATATCATCAATATGTAATATGTTGCCTTGCAAATAATAAGGATGCTAATGGTAGTAATGTATATGATGATAGCCCTCATGTAATAGATGCATGATGTGACCCGTTATGCTTAATTGTTAATGATAATGAAGATGATGATAACTACTCTAGTAGTTTGTTTAATGATAATAATGTTGGTAATAATGATGCTAAGTGACAGTTATGTTAAAGGTTGCTTCATGATAAAGATGACAATAGTTGATGACATAGTAATGACCTTGTTAATAATAGTGTTGGTTCTGTAAACACAACATGATCTCTATATACCCTGATTGTTTGTACAATCTCGATATAAGGGTAAGTATCAGTATGGTTGTTTAATGATGTACTTAACATACTTGATTACCAAATAACTGTCATATTGATAAGTAGATTATCTTGAATGATATTTCATGATAGTGAGCATATTCCTTATGTTGAATCTACAATTATTTCATACCTTAACCTTGCAGGTGATGACTTAGCCATGAAAGGGCTATGTGACATATGTAATGAGTAACCTTACTTTGATAATTGCTCTATAAGATTATGTATGTAGGATATGTTGGTCCCATGATGATGATGTGAGCCTTAAGAGGCAGTAACAATACATGATGAAGGGTTGAGACCCTGTGATATGTGATGATCCTTGAGATGGATCTGGATGGTTGGCAAGAGGCCAAGTGGTAACATGTGATGTTGGATCCTTAAGATGGATCAGGTTGATATGAATAGATCATAATATAATGTTCTTTACTTTCTGTTATATCTTTGCATGTTATACAACTTGGTTGAATCTTGCAATCCATCTAAAAGATACTATTTAATCACTGTGAAATATATCATGTAGTTTGCCCTGGCCATAGATCCATCATCGTCAGGACTTGGTGATGGTGAAACAGGTTTTCCTACGGGTTAACCTGGAAGCGCATATTGTTGAATATGTGTAGGTTGCTCCTAGACTGAAAATGAGGAGGTAAGAGTGTAACTTCGGTTGCAGACTCAGATATGTATGTAGAGCATGGTGAACAGGCCCATGGCTCAGGATATGTGATGTATGGAGCATGAATGCGTTCATGGCTCAGAGCACGGTGATCAGGCCCGTGGCTCAGTTTTACTAGCGCCGTGACCTGTACCAAGGCGGGCTAGAGAATGGGTAGCCTATGGAGCTAACCCTGTGGCTTAGACCACTTCAGCATGTGACTGCGGTCCTGCTTGTGTTGTACTCATGTACTGACCATGAGGTGGGAGGTCGTGGAGTCCGGCTCTTCCATTGACCTCGTATGGCACCGGCTTGGGTTTCGTAACCGAAGGTTGGATTTGAACGGTACGGTTCAAACCCTCAGGGCATAATAAAATGTAATACAGTCATTTAGTATTTACTAGTCTTATCAAATACAAAACATTGGTTGAGGCCTTGTTTGTTATACCTTGCAGGTTATGTGGCAATTTGTCTTATCTTGATAATCAGGTTATGTGACATTATACCCTGTTCTAATAATCCGGTTACATGTTGATATACCTTATCTTGATAATCATACTCTTTTGAAAGACATCTGGTTATAAGTTTTAGTACAGCTGGTATGCTTGCCGGTAAGAATGATCTTGCTATATATATATAACTGCTTCTGATATATCTTCTCATGTTATAATTGTTGTTTTAGTTTCTCTTGCTGAGGTTCTATAGTTGCGGTGGGGAGCTATGTTTCCCGCTGGGACAATTGTTCAATTGTCTCACTCCGCTGGTTTCCACCCTTTTTAGGTGGTCGAGGTAGACGTGGTCGTGGTTGTGGTGTTGCGGACGAGCAGCTTGAGGAGCAGTAGAAGGCAAGCGAAGGACATTTTGCTGTTTTGGATGTTTTGTAGTAGAGTCTAGAGTCATCCCTATACTCTCAGGTCCTTGGCAGTGTTTTGACGATGTTTCACGAAGATCGTTCGATGATATCTGTATATCCTGTTGTTGGCCGGATGTGGGCCTTTATGTATATATGAACTGGTGGTGAACTCATGTGATGGATGGACAGCTGTCAGATCTTGTGTATGTACATATTTATATGACATGTTTCTGTGCAGGATGAGGACTGGAAAGTAATAGTTTCACAGTTTATCAGTTTTCCGCAATCGGTTTTAATTAACCCGTGTTTTTGATAATCTGTGGTTATGGTGTTTTCCGCACGTTTTCGCGTAACACCTCGTTATCTGTGTGATAATGGGATGTGTTGCCACAAGTTTTGGTATCAGAGCTTTAGGTTCGCTGAGTCTACAGGGATCTAGGACTAGGTTGAGTCTGTTCTTATGAGTTTTCCAGGTTATCTTACAAAAATCTTCTGCCCTCAGCAGAAGAAAAGCTAAGATGTCTGGAAACCACAAAGAACATGCTCCTGAGCATAGTGATGCTGCATCGGTTGATGGAGCAGATGGACGGGCACATGAAGATCGGGTGCCTGAGGTCCCCCAACCAGACCCAGCCATACTTGAACACCCTGCCTACCAACAGCTTATGGGGTAGTTAATGGCTACGATGAATCTCACGGTTGAGCGATTACCAGTGCCTCCTCTGCGAGCACAGGTTCCCCATGGAGAAGCATCGGGTATTGGGAAGACCTTTGAGCGGCTTCGCCGAGTCGGAGCTTCGGATTATGCTGGAACGGCTGATCCAGCGGATGCAGATCTGTGGCTGACGAGTCTTGAAAAGGCTTTCCGGATCCTCGACATCCCCGAAGCAGACAAAGTAAAGCATGTTGTCTACCTTTTGAAGGGTAGTGCTGGTCACTGGTGGACCATTGAGGAAGAGAAGCGGCCTGGTGAGGTGATCTGTTGGGAAGTGTTTCGGCGCGAGTTCGTCATCAGATACTTTCCGAAGACGTACCTGGATGAGAAGATCAGTCAGTTTGAGAAGTTGCGGAAAGGAACGATGAACATCACCGAGTATGAAGCTAAGTTTATGGATCTGTTGAGGTTCTGTCCTCACATGGCGGCGATAGATGATGAACGGATCAGACGTTTCGAGAAGGGTTTGAGTGCTGAGTTGACAACCCATGTGTCTGTGCTGGAAAACCGAGAGCGGTTTGCTACGTTTGTGGAATCAGTTTGACGGATCGAGAGGACAGTAAGGGAGAAAAGAGAGTCGGTGTATCTTAAAAGACCTGCTCAGTTTCAAGGACGAAGGTTTGGTGGCTTCAAGAAACCCAGGTTTTCAGCACCGTCAGTGATGAGAAGTGCTGGTGTACCATCTCAGTGGTCTCCGAGTAAGGGAAAAGGTTATGTTTCTTCACCGTCTAAGGCGCACAGTTCAGCTTCGGTGGCAGTGACAGGGCCATCTAGGCCACGAGTTGACAATAGAGCATGTCATCTCTGTGGACAAGTCGGGCATTGGAAGTTCAATTGCCCGAATAGAGATGTTGAAGTGACGCAGCAACCGAGGCAGAGTTTCCAGAAGTCTGAGAAACCACAGCCCAGTGGTAGCAGAGGACGAGGACGCGGTCAAGCGTCTCAAGCTGGATCATCTGCTCAAGGGAGCAGAGGTCGTGGACAGCAAGCAACGGCTCGATTCTATGCCATGAATCAGCCGGAGGCGATAGTCAACCCGCGAGTGGTGACAGGTCAGATGGAGTTATTTCATTTTGATATGTCTTCTTCTTGCTTTATATCTGTTCTGGTTGACCCGGGTGCTACACACTCTTTTATCGCCTATAGTATGCTTGAAAACTGTCATCTACCTGTTAGTTGTAAGAAGGATAGCTTGTTGTTAGAAACCCCTCTTGATGGTTCCTCTTTGCTTTGAGAAGAGTGTCCATCTTGTGTTTTGTCTTTTTCGGGACACAGCATTCAGGTGGATCTAATACCACTTGATATGCATGGTTTTGATGTTATCCTTGGGATGGATACCTTAGAGAAGTATAAGGTTGTCTTAGACTGTGGTTCCAAGCAGGCGGTATTTGATGTTGCTGGAGAGAAGTGGATCTTCCAGGGAGATAGGAAGATTCTTCCAACGTGTCTGGTGTCAGCTATGGTGGCAGATAGGTTGTTGCGACAAGGATGTGAGGCGTTCTTAGCTCACGTTGTGGATACCGTTTTGGATACCAAGGCGAAAGGCCTTAACCTTGAAGAAGTGCCAGTGGTCCGAGAGTTTGCAGATGTGTTTCCCGAGGAGTTTCCTGGTGTTCCTCCACCCCGAGAGATCGATTTTGAGATCAATCTGGTCTCGGGAACGCAGCCGATTGCACAGACACCTTATAGGATGGCTCCAGCAGAGATGGTAGAGTTGAAGAAGTAGTTACAAGAGTTGTTGGAGAAAGGTTTCATCAGACCGAGCACGTCACCTTGGGGTGCTCCCGTGTTGTTCGTTAAGAAGAAGGATGGTTCGATGCGGTTGTGTATAGACTACCGACAATTGAACAAGGTCACGATCAAGAATAAGTACTTGTTGCCGAGGATAGATGACCTGTTCGATCAATTGCGTTGTGCTACAGTGTTTTCGAAGATCGATCTACGGTCTGGATATCACCAGTTGAGGATAAAGGCGGATGACATACCAAAGTCAGCTTTTAGGACGAGGTATGGTCATTTTGAGTTTGTGGTTATGCCATTTGGATTAACCAATGCACCTGCTGCTTTCATGGACCTGATGAACAGAGTGTTTCGTCCGTTCTTAGATCAGTTTGTTGTAGTTTTTATAGACGACATCTTGATCTATAGTCGGAACCGGCTAGAGCATGAGCAACATCTTCGTCAAGCGTTGACTCTCCTTCGTCAACATCAGTTGTATGCTAAGTTTAGTAATTGTGAGTTCTGGTTGGATGAAGTGACTTTCTTAGGTCATGTGATATCTGCTGAAGGAGTCAAAGTAGATCCGAAGAAAGTGGAATCTGTTGCGGATTGGGAACAACCGAAGACGCCGACGGAAGTTCGTAGTTTCCTTGGTCTAGCAGGATACTACCAGAGGTTTATCAAGGACTTCAGTTCGATAGCTCTACCGATGACGAAGTTGACCAGGAAGGATGTACCTTTTGTTTGGAATGATCGATGTCAGCAAGCTTTCCAAAGTTTGAAGGAAAAGCTAACCAGTGCTCCAGTGTTGATCTTGCCAGAATCTGGAAAAGGCTATGTTGTTTTCTGTGATGCGTCCAAGAAAGGTTTGGGTTGTGTGCTGATGCAGGAAGATCATGTGGTTTCTTTTGCTTCACGACAGCTTAAGAAACACGAGGAGAACTATCCGACCCATGACTTGGAGCTGGCAGCAGTGGTTCATGCGTTAAAAATTTGGAGACACTATCTTTATGGGGAAGTGTGTCAGATCTTTACAGATCACAAGAATCTGAAGTACATCTTCTCACAGCAAGAGTTGAACATGCGACAGCGTCGGTGGATGGAGTTGATCAACGATTATGATTGCACTATCGAGTATCATCCTGGTAAGGTGAATGTGGTAGCAGACGCGCTTAGCAGAAAGTCTTCTACTCCCAAGAAGGCACAGATGAGTTCTTTGGTATGCCATAGGCGGGACATGTTAGTCTCCTTATGGCAGATGAATGTACAGATGGAGGTTTCCTCGTTAGCTGGACTTTTAGCACAGATGCAAATCAAGCCCACATTGAGACAGCAGATCAAGGATGCACAGCAAACGGATGATACAGTACAGCTAATCAGATCAGAGTTTGGCAGTGAAAAGCATGATGGGTTCCATGAGTCCGAGGATGGGGTGGTTTGCTATCATAATAGGATGGTGGTTCTAGATGCTGATAATCTGAGGAAGTTGGTGCTCGAGGAAGCACACACGTCGATGTATGCTATGCATCCAGGTGTCACCAAGATGTACCATAGTCTGAAGGACTTGTATTGGTGGCCCGGCCTGAAGAAAGATGTAGCTGAGTTTGTGGCAAGGTGTGCGGTATGTCAGCAAGTAAAGGCTGAGCATCAAAAGTCGGCAGGTACGTTGCAACCTTTGCCTATACCACAGTGGAAATGGGATCATATAACCATGGATTTTGTAGTTGGTCTGCCCAGGACAACTAGGAATCATGATTCCATTTGGGTGATAGTGGACAGATTAACGAAGTCTGCCCATTTCATACCTGTGAAGACCACGTATACAGTTGAAAAGCTCGCTCGAATATATGTGGATGACATAGTTCGTTTGCATGGTGTGCCAACAACGATAGTTTCTGATAGAGGTCCTCAGTTTACAAGTCGTTTTTGGGAACAGTTGCACAGGGCGATGGGAACGCAGTTGAAGTTCAGTACCGCTTTCCACCCGCAGATAGATGGACAGTCTGAGAGGACTATTCAGACTTTGGAGGATCTTCTTCGTGCTTGTGTTTTGCAGTTCCTAGGCAGTTGGGACGTACATCTCAGTTTGATAGAGTTTGCCTACAACAATAGCTATCAGCGGAGCATTGACATGGCTCCCTATGAGGCTTTGTATGGGAGGAAGTGCAGATCTCCTTTGTGTTGGTATGAATCAGGTGAATATCAGCTTTTGGGCCCTGAGTTAGTACAGCAAACAATAGAAAAGATCATAGTGATACAACAACAGTTGAAAGTGGCACAAGACAGGCAGAAGTCTTATGCAGACAATCGCCGACGACCCTTGGAGTTCCATATGGGAGATAAGGTGTATCTTAAAGTCTCTCCGTGGAAAGGTGTGCTGAGGTTTGGACGGAAAGGTAAGTTAGCTCCCAGATATATGGGGCCTTACTCAGTCATAGCACGTGTTGGCAAGGTGGCTTATGAGTTAGAATTGCCTCCAGAGTTGCACAGGTTACATCCAGTGTTCCATGTCAGTATGTTGAAGAAAAGTCATCCGGATACAGGAACAGTGATACAACCAGTTGAGGTTGAGCTTGACAAAGATGTGACTTATGAAGAGGGTCCTATGATGATCCTTGACAGAAGAGTCAAGAAGCTGAAGAGAAAGGATCTGGCTCTTGTGAAGGTCCTTTGGCATCACCGTGGCGTTGAGGAAGCCACGTGGGAGCTTGAGGAAGAGATGAGGAGGAAGTATCCCTCGCTTTTCTCTTCGGATTTTGGGGACGAAATCCTTTTGTAGAGGTTTATGGCTGTAAGGACCCTGACCTGCGTTTAGGGTTTACCCTGTTTGTTTTGCTTGATCTTGGTGCTTTGGTGCTTGCTAATCACCTTTGAGTGGTGATTAGGGTTTTGTTGTGCTTTGTTGAGAGTTCGAGGGGCTACTTGCAAATAACCCAAGTTTAGGGTTTTGTGGGCAAGTTTGCCATCTTGTGAGATGTTTTCCCTCTTTGCTTCCTCTAGGGTTGAGAGGAAGGCTTGGGCTTGTTGTTTGAGTCCTTTGGGCCTGAGTTGAGCTTGTTTGGGCCTTGGAGTTCCTTGTTTGGGCTTGCTTGAGCCTTGTGTCGCCCAGGGCAGGTGGTGTGTCGCCCAGTTGCTTGGTGTGTCGCCCAGTAGCTCTTGTTGTGTCGCCCAGATGGCTTGGCTTGGTTGGTGGACACATGGTGCACATCTTGGACAAGTGCCTTATGGCTTGCATGAGAGGTGTCTTGAGTTGGTGGACATGTGTCCCTTGGGTGGGCGACACCTAGCATGGTTGTACCTTGGTTTCTCCTCCCCTTCTTCCTATATAGGTAGCTCTTCTCCTTGCCTTAGTCTCCTTTGGTCCTTTGGTCTCCCCTCCACCCTTGGTGCATGATATCCCTCTCCATCTTGCTTGTGTTGGCCGATACACTTCCTTGGAGCTGAAGTGGTGGCCGATACACCATCCTGGAGCAGCCTGGTGGACGATAGCTTTGGACCTTGGAGTGCTTTGGAGCTTTGGTGGCCGACAACCTTGGAGCTCAAAGTGCATCTTCTTCCTTGGAGCTTAAGGCGGGTTGCATAGTTTCTAACCCTAACTCTCTTACCTCTAGCTTTAACCTTGTTACATGTGAGTAGACTAGCTTAGTTCCTTTCTTTTGCACCTTGCTTATCTACCTTAGTGGCCGATATCCCTCTCTTGGGTTTAGGGTTCCTTGTATACCTTGCTTTTTAGGGTTTGTGCTCCCTTGTGTTGGAGGTTGAAGGTGACCTAGGGTTGGGCGATATCCCTTCCTTGTGGGTGTGTTGGGCGACACCCTTGTCCTTGAGTTGAAAGATATCAGTGTTCTTGGTGTTGGGCAACACCCTTCCTCTTGGGTTGGACGATAGGTTGACCTAGTATGGATGTTGGCTGACATGGTGACCATGTTGGGCGATATGGTTCCTTGGGTTGAGCAACACCTTTGTTTTTGAGTTGGACGGCATGGTGTTCCCCTTGGTGGACGATATGGTAGCTGGTGTTGGGCGACATGATGAGTCCTTTAGGTTGGCCGATACCCTTGCCCTTGAGTTGGGCGATAGGGTGAGCTAGGGTTTGTTGGCCGATATGGTGAGTACCCTTGGAGATGGGCGATACTCTCTCTCTCTCTCTTATTGGGCGACATGGATGTCCTTGAGTTGGAAGATAGAATGGGTGCTCTTGTGTTGAGTTATCTCCTTGTCCATGTGGTGGACGATAGGGCCAAGTAGTGCCATGTTGGACGATAGGCTATGTGCCCTGATGGCCGATACCATGATGGTCGATACCATGTTGGGCGACATGCCTTGGGCCATGATGGCCGATAGGGTTAGTGTGGTGTCCGATACCCATGTTGGGTGATAAGTTTCAGATGAGGGTTGTGAGGCTATAGTGAGGGTATGAGTTTCTTTGGTGACGGTCCCTTATGTGATAGAAGTGGATGTTTATACATTAACCAATAAAACGATGGTGGTGTTTGTGATATCATCAATATGTAATATGTTGCCTTGCAAATAATAAGGATGCTAATGGTAGTAATGTATATGATGATAGCCCTCATGTAATAGATGCATGATGTGACCCGTTATGCTTAATTGTTAATGATAATGAAGATGATGATAACTACTCTAGTAGTTTGTTTAATGATAATAATGTTGGTAATAATGATGCTAAGTGACAGTTATGTTAAAGGTTGCTTCATGATAAAGATGACAATAGTTGATGACATAGTAATGACCTTGTTAATAATAGTGTTGGTTCTGTAAACACAACATGATCTCTATATACCCTGATTGTTTGTACAATCTCGATATAAGGGTAAGTATCAGTATGGTTGTTTAATGATGTACTTAACATACTTGATTACCAAATAACTGTCATATTGATAAGTAGATTATCTTGAATGATATTTCATGATAGTGAGCATATTCCTTATGTTGAATCTACAATTATTGCATACCTTAACCTTGCAGGTGATGACTTAGCCATGAAAGGGCTATGTGACATATGTAATGAGTAACCTTACTTTGATAATTGCTCTATAAGATTATGTATGTAGGATATGTTGGTCCCATGATGATGATGTGAGCCTTAAGAGGCAGTAACAATACATGATGAAGGATTGAGACCCTGTGGTATGTGATGATCCTTGAGATGGATCTGGATGGTTAGCAAGAGGCCAAGTGGTAACATGTGATGTTGGATCCTTAAGATGGATCAGGTTGATATGAATAGATCATAATATAATGTTCTTTACTTTCTGTTATATCTTTGCATGTTATACAACTTGGTTGAATCTTGCAATCCATCTAAAAGATACTATTTAATCACTGTGAAATATATCATGTAGTTTGCCCTGGCCATAGATCCATCATCATCAGGACTTGGTGATGGTGAAACAGGTTTTCCTACGGGTTAACCTAGAAGCGCATATTGTTGAATATGTGTAGGTTGCTCCTAGCCTGAAAATGAGGAGGTAAGAGTGTAACTTCGGTTGCAGACTCAGATATGTATGTAGAGCATGGTGAACAGGCTCATGGCTCAGGATATGTGATGTATGGAGCATGAATGTGTTCATGGCTCATAGCACGGTGATCAGGCCCGTGGCTCAGTTTTACTAGCGACGTGACCTGTACCAAGGCGGGCTAGAGAATGGGTAGCCTATGGAGCTAACCCTGTGGCTTAGACCACTTCAGCATGTGACTGCGGTCCTGCTTGTGTTGTACTCATGTACTGACCATGAGGTGGGAGGTCGTGGAGTCCGGCTCTTCCATTGACCTCGTATGGCACCGGCTTGGGTTTCGTAACCGAAGGTTGGATTTGAACAGTACGGTTCAAATCCTCAGGGCATAATAAAATGTAATACAGCCGTTTAGTATTTACTAGTCTTATCAAATACGAAACATTGGTTGAGGCCTTGTTTGTTATACCTTGCAGGTTATGTGGCAATCTGTCTTATCTTGATAATCAGGTTATGTGACATTATACCCTGTTCTAATAATCCGGTTACATGTTGATATACCTTATCTTGATAATCATATTCTTTTGAAAGACATCTGGTTATAAGTTTTAGTACAGCTGGTATGCTTGCCGGTAAGAATGATCTTGCTATATATATATATATATAACTGCTTCTGATATATCTGCTCATGTTATAATTGCTGTTTTAGTTTCTCTTGCTGAGGTTCTATAGTTGTGGTGGGGAGCTATGTTTCCCGCTGGGACAATTGTTCAATTGTCTCACTCCGCTGGTTTCCACCCTTTTTAGGTGGTCGAGGTAGACGTGGTCGTGGTTGTGGTGTTGCGGACGAGCAGCTTGAGGAGCAGTAGAAGGCAAGTGAAGGACATGCTACTGTTTTGGATGTTTTGTAGTAGAGTCTAGAGTCATCCCTGTACTCTCAGGTCCTTGGCAGTGTTTTGACGATGTTTCACGAAGATCGTTCGATGATATCTGTATATCCTGCTGTTGGCCGGATGTGGGCCTTTATGTATATATGAACTGGTGGTGAACTCATGTGATGGATGGACAGCTGTCAGATCTTGTGTATGTACATATTTATATGACATGTTTCTGTGCAGGATGAGGACTGGAAAGTAATAGTTTCACAGTTTATCATTTTTCCGCAATCGGTTTTAATTAACCCGTGTTTTTGATAATCTGTGGTTATGGTGTTTTCCGCACGTTTTCGCGTAACACCTCGTTATCTGTGTGATAATGGGATGTGTTGCCACATCCACCTTGTAAGAAGAGTGTTGCGACTAAGGTACTATCTAAAGAGGTTGATACTGAGAAGTCTGAAACTGACTCATTAATTTTCTATTCTCTTTGCTACTATGTCATCCATCTTCTCTTATATTCTCTTTGCAACTATGACCTCTACCTCATCTTGTTACAATCTATGTTTCCTAATAGATATGTAGTTTTTCTCTAATGTGCCAAAAAGGATCTTATATCAAAACTAGTCCTAGGGGACCTAACACAGTCAGGATGCTCTAGAGTACCTAGAATAATTGTCAACTCATCCCTTTGGCCGTTGGGGATGAACTTGCCTTATTATATTTGCTCATAGATCTCATGTAAATCATCATCAATAGTAATTGGTCAGTAAAACATATCAATCAAGGTCAGAAATGAACATGCACTTTGCGGGTTAAACTTTACCATTTTCACATCAACCTCAGAAGTTGCGGGTTTGGGTATTCCTCCAGAGTGACTTATCGTTGCATCTATCTACATCTCATAGAAATATTGAGGTGTAAGAGTAGTAAAACACTCATTAGACCCAGGAGTAGGCTACTCAGTAGAAGACACTTGTTGGAGTCTCTATTGGCAACATCAGACGTAGCAACCTAGACCCAACTTGTAGTCGTGCACATTATTTGCACGCCTTTATTTTTTAGCATCGTGTAAAGCCCAATTTATCCAAAACATATGTTAATTATGTAATACATTAAATTCATTTCATTAATCAAAAGAATGTATTTCAAAGGAGTAGGCATAATACTTTGAATTCATCGATTCGTCTTGATGCAAAAAATGTTTCACACTGATTCAGGTCAAGATAGGACCATTCCTTACTAGATGGATTCTTCTTCTTATCTCTCATTAGGTATTCTCCTGTCAGATTTGTTCTATAATTCCTCACTATCATCTCATAGTGTTGCAACACCTCTTTATGATGCAATTTTTCATCAAGGTCAAAGATGTTATACAAAAATGCATATACTTAATGGCATATTTTTGAAAATAAAATTGGTAATATCTTTAAAAAATAGAATATCTCATAGCTATGTCCTTCCATATGAATTCTTTAATGGAACAATAAACTACTGCTAAGATTTCGTTGTTATTTCCACTTTGTTGTAAGTAATAATCCCTAAATATTCCTTGAAATAACTTTGATCCTCCCCAATAGGATTTCCTATTTCATCAAAGTCAAAGGCCAACTATGGGCCTTTTTCCCTTTGTGGTACTAACTTTTTCACCAAAGTGATTGTTTTATGTGCATAATCACACTGCTCCTCCACATACCCAACAAGATCCTCTGGTTGTAGACCCTCATGCTACTAATCCTAAAATTGTGAAGAAGCACATATAAGTGATAAAAAAATGAAGTTATATAGATATTTTATAGAATGTAAAATGAACATTTGTGTAATAAAATAATACAAATTACATAGTACTCATCCTCACAGTGCACATCATCACCCTGCTCCACCTGACGACCGGACATCATCTAGAAAATGTCATATTAAAAATAGTCAAACGATGAAATATAAGTGACAAGGAATGTAAAATGCACATGTAGCATATGAAACATATATAATATTAATAAATAATATTAAATTCACATGGATCGTATAAAAAGTAAATTGCATTCATGTAGTATTGGTTGGATTGTTGAACAAATAATATTCCTTCTGTGATTTCCATGTGTATATGTAAGGACACTAACCCAAGTTTTGGGGTAAACCTATTTTCTTTGGCTTATTATTGTGCTTAGAACCTTGCTCTAATCCTTTTGAGATATGATTAGGGCTTTTGGAGAGCTTAAGTTTCAAGTTTGATCTTGTTTGGATGTTATTTCTGCTCTCTGAGCTAGTTTTGGTGCAAATTGCAATTTACCCAATGTAGGGGGTTGATGTGCAATTTGACACCTCTAGAGTGTTCCCTATCTCTCTTGACATCATCTAGAGGAAATAAAAATAGGATGGTGCCTTGTTTGAGCTCTAGTTGAGTAGTTGACACCTTAAGTGTGATTAGGGTTTCCATGCATGTTGGGTTGTCTCGACCATGGGTCGTGACCTAGGTCTATTTTGGAGGGTGTCATGATCGATACACCTCCTATAGAGTGTAGGGTCACAACCTAGATAGTATAGGCTGGTTTTGGGTCGAGATGGATGGCCTATAATATGTTGTCTTGATCTAGTGTTAATGGGGGTACCTTGTCTTGACCTAAATGGTGGTGTCGCGACCATGGGAGGTGCACCCTAGGATGGTCGCGATTGCAACCATGGTGGTTGAGACACTACATAGAGTGTATCTCCATGTCCTTCATGTCATGTTTAAGTGGTTTCATGTGGGTGCATGTTGGTCTTTTGTGAGGACAAGTGTCCCTTGGATCCCTTAGTATGTTGACACCTCACTCTTTTCTCTCTTTCGTCTCTCATCTATATAACCCATTATCTTTCCCAGTTTGCAACCCTTTCAACCATTTATCTTCTTCCTCCTTCTTTTATTGTCCTTGGTGCTTGGTGGAGTAAAGAGGTTCATCGTTGGAGCTTAAGGAATCTATCTCCTCTTGCATGTGGTGGTGGTGGTGATCCAAGCTCATCTTCCATCCTTGGTAAGTGTTTGTCTTCTAAGTTGATATTTCTTTTGATCTCCTACCTTTATCTCCCTCTCTTTTCTCAACCCTATACCATGGTTTCTCCATGTTGTTCGTTTGGGAGAGAAACTCCTCATCACAAGGGCATAGACCATGTCTTGACAAGTTATACCCAAGTGTGAAGAGGATTTCTACTCTCTTTCTCCCTTTCCTCTTTTGGTTTGGCCAAGAGCTTCTTTTTTTTCTTTCCTTGGGATTGCTTTGACCTTGGTCTTCCCCTTCTTGAGGTGCTCTTGTGTCTGAGTGTGGAGTTTTGTTGAAGCTTCTTCAACCCTTAGATTGTGTGCATGGAGCTCTTGATCTTGGAGTTTGGAGTTCTTGGTGGTGATCATCTCAAGGTGGGTTATATAAATCTTTTCCCTTTCTATTACTTGCACTCTTTCATACATGCAAGCTATTGTATCCTCTCTTCAAAAACATTCCCATAACATGATATTAGATGATATTAATCTATATAAATTGTTTGGTAGTGATTATCTTACTTGGTTTTGATGAAATCCAAAACCCTAATTTCACATAACTGATTTTGATGATTGTGGTGTTATAGTGATCTTCCTTTATCCCTTTAGCCTTAGTTATGCTCACATGCATGATGTTCGTGTACCTAGGTGTTAAAAGGAATTTTAGGTTCTATTTTTGTTACCTTATTCATGGTTTAGTTTCTCTTAGATGAGTTCCTTCCATGTGGTATCATGATGTATGACCTAGGGTTTATGGTGATCATTTTGCATGAGACTTTTCCTTCATGTTGATCATGGTTTTTCCTTAGTCTTGTTTTTGTTTTGAGACCTTGACATCATCCCTTGGGGTGGTTGAGACACCTACCCCATTTTGGTCACGACCATAGTTCATCTTGGGCAAGATGCTTCCTTTTTTATTTGTTGTACCTAGTGTTGATGGAGGTCGCATCACTTGAGGATTGATGGTCATGTTGGCCCCTATTTTTCTGAGGTTGTTTCCCTAGTTTTGGGACTTGACCTTGTCTTAGTTTTGGTTGTGACACACCCTTGAGAGAGGTCGTGATATGTGGTATTTGGTCATGACATGATGAAATGGCTTGAGGATGAGACAGCCATGTCTCTTTTTGAGGTCGAGATAACTATGATCCAAGAGGTCCTGACAAGTGCTATGTCTTTGGTGATGGAACCCTAACCCTAGGTGTCACGGACATGACATGGACTAAGTGGTGAGGTTGTGACCTATTCATGTGGAGTGGTAGAGACATGATGATGGTATCTGGTTGAGATGCATGGGCATATGATGATATCCTTGTATGAGTAATACATAAGCCACATAACATAATGTTTGGATAACATCTAATCTACCCTAATAATGTCCTTTAACCCCATGGATGCTCCAATATGGTGGGAAATTGCGAACCTACAATAATGGTTGAATTTAGCTTCCAAACCCAAATTGGCTATGGGGGAAAACCCTAATCCCAATGATGAGTAATGTGACATGTTTGCTTATATTTCTTGGAATGGCTAGTATGTTATGATATTATCTCTCTTATCTTTGAACCCCTTTCATGTTGAGAACATGCCATTGCTTGGGTATGATATGGTAATGATTATGAATAGTGGAGGCATGAGGAGATAGTGATGTGACACATGCACTAAGATGTTTTGTCTTTCTCATTCATAAATTTCTAACCATGCAGGTGATGTGAACTTGGATATCATAGCTATTGCATGCTATGGTGTGTGTGATGTGAAACTGGTTGAATGAGCATGTATGAGGCATGTTGAAATAATTGTAATACAAGAATGATGTAAATGGGTCATATGACATGGTGATGTTATGATGCCTATTGTGAAGTGATACCCTCTAGTGATGTGATTAAGGGATTGATATTCCATAGTGATGTGACATTGGTAATAGACTTGAGAGGCTATGTAACAGTGGTGATGGTATTGTGAATGGAAATGATATAGGCATTATGTGGTGATAGTGTGACAAGCTCACACCCTATATGTTTACATCTGTTGAAAGTGTGTTATGCCCTTATCTTGTAGAGTTTGTTACAGTTTTATATGTTGGAACTTGATTGATGCTAAAAGTCACCCAATTGGCTAACTTATCAAGTGGAACCTTAATTACATAGGTTCCCTATGCCATAGATCCTTTCTAGTGTCGGCCTTAATTGCTGGATAGGTGAAATGAGTTTTACTCGATCTGCATATTTTTGAATATGTGGGGTGCAAGTCGAGTATCCCCTTGCATCCTTAATTTTAGGTTGTGTGAGATGGCCATGCATGAGCCAATCTCGTTGTGATATGAATGGCCTTGTCTGAGCCACTCCTTATTAGAATGACCATGTGTGAGCCTATTCTTCTAGCATTGTTACTTGTACAAAGGTGGGCTAGGTGTTGAAATATGTTGACAGCCATGCGTAAGCCGATCCTTCTATTGACTATAAGTCACTTGTGTAGTTGATAGACCTGTCAAACTGGGTCAAAATCCATGGGTGCCCATGGGTCGACCCGTTTAAGTTGGGTTAGGATCGTAAAATTTGGCACCCGCTGGAAAAAATTCAAACCCATACCCACCCGTTTAATTAGCGGGTTTCATGGACAATCTACGGACACCCGCGAGTGACCCACATAATTGTATTGATTTTATTAATGAATAGAATATTCATGACATGATAGTGTATATGTTACAAATCTAGGCTTCTCACTGGCCGCTGGTGGCATTGCGTCCAGGCCATTTAACAGTAATATGCAATATTTAAAAGTATTGGTTTCCTATCACAATATTGCGTATTAGAAGTAAGGAAACTAGGCAAGTTAGCAAAGAACGAAGGTCGGAAGGTGGAGAGTCAGTCCTAAACTGAACCGTGAATCAGAAACCAAATTACCAACCCGAGGGCGAGTGGCGTGTTATGCATGGCTGTGTGTCATAACCTACCAAAGGTGTCGGCTGCCGGTTGAGGACAGATTGACGTGGAACTACAGAATCGATGCAGACGGCTTGCAACGGAAGAATGTGGTGCTCCCTTCTCCTGCCTTCACTCCGCCGTCAGGCGTAGCATCATCAGTTCCAGTTTCTCAGTCTATCAGCTCGTGGTCATGATTTTTGGTCTTCTTCATGACGTGCTCCTCCACACCTTCATCACCTGCTTCGGCGAAGTTCCATGTCTCCCCACAAAGGAACTATCGACAAAGCTCACAACCTCACAGCCAGGTACATGGAAAGCTCATTCCTTTCCCAATCCTTTCTTTGAAATTGAACCAAATGTCTTTTGTTTCTTTGTTCTACCTGATCACCACCTCAATTGAGTGAAGGGCGGGAACACTATTGTGCTTCTTGTCCTTTATTATTCCACGTATGTCAATTCTTCTTCTTCCTTACACAATGGTAGAGTGTGGATAGAAACACATTTTTTATTTGGGCACAACATCTCATAAACTCTTAAGTCTGAATTGCCAATTCTAATGTGTACAATTTACTTATCAGATGGATGTGCCCACAGTATTTTTTTCTTCAGAATTTCCAATGTCGTTTAGGAAAGTTGCCTTCTCTGTCCTGGTTCTACCAATTGGGCACACTTTCAATTTTCATTTTAGTTCTTCAGATTTGTACTTCGGCTCATTTGGATCCCCTTTCATACTAAATGTTGATGTATTGTAGTTTATTTGTTTGTTGTAGGTGGTACTCATCAGCTAAGCCTAATATGTATGATTTTGACTTAAACGACTGCAAAATCTAGAATACGATTGCTGGTTCAACATGAATATGATTCAGAAAATTAATTCAGCAGCTGGTTGTATTGTTTAATAGACCTACACCCCTGTTCATGGAGCATTGCTGTTTGGTACTCTTAAGTGACACACATTTGGATACATAATAAATATTATATGACAATGTACAATGTGATTGGTTTGTCCCGCCTCTTATGTAAACAAACACTAGCAGCACTTTTTTTTCATTTTGTATGGGAACCCACAGGCAACCCGCAACCCGTTGGGTCAGGTTTGGGTTTGTCTTTGTTCCACCCATTTATAACTCGATATTTTTGACCTGCACCCACAAGACCCAAACACGCAACGACCCAACCCAAACCCAACCCACCCACCCGTTTGACAGGTCTAGTAGTTGACCAACATGTCTCTGCGATGTTACTCTCGTGCTGACCGGGAGGTGTTGGAGAGGTTGTGGATTTTGGCTCTTCCATTGACCTTGTATGAAATTGATTTCAACTTAGTAGTGGTCGGTTGGATTTGAGTGGTACGACTCAAATCCTTGGGGCATAAAAAATATGTAACCAATCGTGTAGTGCACATGCTTAGGATCAAATGCGAAAACATTGGATGAGGCCTTTCTTTGCTTTTGTATAGCTTGGTTGGTATAAATATACATGTTCTTAATATTACTCTTTAGTTTATAAAATGTTCTATTGCTTTGTTATAGCTACCTAATCTTCTTAGATGATAATAGTTGCCCTACGTGTATTTATAATTGGATCTTCTTAACATAGTTGTAGCTTTACTCATGTTCTTTATTTATCTTTACTTGTGCTTTAATAGCATTGGCATAGAGTTATATCTCTCGCTGGGAAGTTTGGTCTCACCCCGTGAGTTTCCACATCTTTTAGGTGGTTGTTCAGCCCAAATTGTGCGTCTGGAAGAGAGGCGGACTTAGAAGGAATCGAACTTTAAATTTATAACTCAAAACCTTCAAGGACCCCCGCAACATTATTATGGGGTCGAAGTAGATAAACGGAGTCAAACACAGGGACTTGGGGACGTTTAGGATGCTTGAGATCTCGCTCTTAAGTCAGATAAGCCAAGATGATAGTTGAGGAAAGATATGGGCTAGAACTAGTCTAGCAGATTATCATGAAATAAAACAAAACAAAATAGAGTCTGTGAGGTTCTACTGATCAGAGAGAAGGAGTTCCTAGATATGTAACCACAAGTTGAACAGTCTATGCACCCATTCTCAGGCACAGATAACCCTCGAACACCACAACAAGCAATCTACATCCAAACATATCACGTATTGTGGTATCTATTTCTATGGGGTCATCCCACTCGCTCTCGTGTAGCGTGACTAAAACCCATCAATGGTATGAAACCTCTCTCACGAATGACAAACCAACGACCTAGAATATTCTAGATTCCCTCTCAGGTCTAGAATATTCTGGGATGTTAAGAACATACGACCTTGAACCGTCCTCCTCTCAGATTTCGATCCAATCTATCTTCTCTTGTCTATTCCTACAATGAATCTCTCAATATAGGCAGAAATAACAGTTAAAGCAAGAGAGAGATCAACCAAACTAGCAATCAGAACTAGAAAGAGGAGATAGAACATAAAATGTGCTAGATCTGAAATAAAACTGCTTGCCTAAGGTAAAAGTACATAAACATGCCCAAAACGGGATACATAGCCAAGAAGGAGCTCAACTAGCCATGGACAAGCATAGTTGGCACCGAACAAAGATAGAAAAACATCATTTGTATAGAAATAGAGGAGCACGGTAGAAGAAAAGAGAAGAAAAAGATATTTATCCCATAGAAGAGATGCGGCACTCGCTCCTTAGCCTCTGTATGGGCCAAATCTAATATTTAGTTCGTCCTCCTTGATCTTCTGGACTCCTTAGCCTCCTTTCTCCTTGATTCTACCCCAACATCATCTCGGTGGATGTATGGAGGTGGAAGATGGTTGGAGATGGTGGGAAATGGATGAACGGAGACGAGTGTGATGGTGGATGGACACTAACTGAAGAGACGGGCGTAGGACTAGCACTTAGGCCTTTGCAGGACCTTCGAACTCTCCCTAGGGGCTCTGGGAACTAAGAGGGGTTGGAACCCCAAGGTGGAGACTACTCAGATCAGAACTTGGAGCTCTCCCTTGTGGAACCCCTTTCCTAGTCACTAGGGGTATAGGTGAAGGAAAACCCACGGTTGAGGACGCATCATGTTCGAGGTGGATGCCTCATTTGCGGTCCTACTTGCCACGGTCGCGGTGGTGGCTGAGGCAGTCGAGGTCACGATCTGTTTTCTAGCATCACAGTAGAGCTATTACCAAGATTGGTTCCATGATTGTGGCTAACACCACGGTCATGGTGTATGCCTTGGTCACGATCAAGGTGGATGGGAATCTAGCTACCTCGATCACGGTCAATCCCGCAATTGTGGTGCTGCTTCGGGTATTGGTGGACATCACGGCAGTTGTCTTTCTTACCTCGGTCACAATCCATCCCGTGATCACGGTATCAGTTTGGGTTGCGGTCGAGGTGGATGCCTCGGTCGCGGTCTTGCCCACCTTAGTCACAGTCGCGATGGATGGAAGGCTAGCTACTGCAAAAACCATGTGTTGGGGAGAAATCTTGGAGAATAGATGTCATTTTAGGTTCGGTACCTACAAGTCCCGAAATTGGCTAGTTCGATCAACTTTATTTATGAAAAGATATAAATTACTAAAAGATAAGAAACATGGGATATTTTGGGCATATTAAGGCTATAGTGACACAAAACCATAGATAAATGCTCGGCATAAATATGTAAATTTGGGTGTTACAAACCACCCCAACTGTAAACCCTTACTTGTCTTAAAGAAAGATTGTACTCAAAGAACAAAAAGGTAACATTTAAATTAAACTTGGCGATAAATGCTAAAGTTAAGAAAAATAGTTTAAAACATCAATTATCTTGATCTATGTTGTTTCAGATCAAATCTCCACCAATCAATCACACCCCTGCTAAAGTAGGATCAAAGAACATCCTGATAAGATTAAGTGAATTCACTACAAATTGTCGATACTCATGAGGATTTTAATAATAATTATACAACTTAAAAGCATTGTTACATAAATGATCACACGGGTGATGAGCAATGAGTTGTCATCTTGTATCCACATAGGCCAAATAGGGGCAACACACATCTCATATATTCAGGTCCTAAGAAGAAAAGTAAAAAGACTCTAATGACTTCTGAGGATCCCGATATGTGTTAGGCTGGTCCATGTAATGAGCAACATTCCATGCAGTCTGAGCCAATTGTTCCTGAGCAATGAGATGAACTCCTCGTACTACGCTCGAACTAGCCCTGCTACTGGGATGATCTCATAGGTCTCCTAGGGGTTCCTAGTGACTCTCTAATGAGCTTCTGGAGTGATACTACCAGGCACGACATACCCACATTCATGAGTGCAGTCATACACCAGCTGGGCATCATCCTCAACTCTCTTGAAAGAGGAAATAAGCATTCATTTATTCACACTCAGGCTTTTATTCACTGCATCATAATTTATAGGCCTGGGTGGGAACTCTTTTGATGTTTTTAGGATTTTTTGGGCGGCCAAACCTTTTTTGAAATTTTTTAATCTTTCATCTTTTTGACTCAATCTAAGGTGAGAGGGCACGTAGTCCATCAAGGGAAGAACTTCAACTTGATTATAGCTCAGAACTCATCATGATCTGTTTGACACATGTGTGAAAAATAGCAATTATGATTCAAGGATCCTTAAAAAGGGGGGCAAGCTTACGAAACCGCGGCTAGGAGTCTCTAATCATGCTTTAGCTCATTCCAACAGTCTTATACCTTGGATTTTTCATTCACAACATAGATCAAGGGAATGAAGCTTTAGGCTATGAAAATGACACATAACCTTAGATTCATTGCCAATCTTAAGGAAAGAGTCAAAGAGCAAGTCAAGCAAAAGATCAAACAATTTAAGATTGTGCTTTTAGGCATACGGTCAAGCATTCATCTATTATATTTGCACCACATAGCCATAATTGTGAAGCTACAAATTAAGAAACAAAGTCTTACAAGGCTAAAAATTTTAAAGGTATATGCTAAATGCAAGGGACATGGAACATAATCATGCATTCTATGAAAGAAATAAAGGGAAAGGGGTGGTTACACCCTGACTACCACCACAAGATGTAGGATAACATTTTTAAAGGTATACACTAAATGCAAGGGACATGGAACATAATCATGCATTCTATGAAAGAAATAAAGGGAAAGGCAAAAGATAGAGGGTGGTACACCCTAACTGCCACCCCAAGCTTAAAATTTGTCTTGTCCTCGAGCAAATATCAAGCCTTGGATGGTATGGAAAGAAGCTTCTATTGGTAGTCACTATTTCTAAACTAAGCTAGATCGTTTAAGACAATTGACGTGTTCTCATAGTCATGGTTTAGTCCTTGCTAAAAATGAAATGAATGCCCGAAGTCCTGGGCTGGCTTGTAGAAAGACCAGAGGGGTTGTTGAAATGACTGCTGAAAATTTAGTTGAGGCAGAGGGGGAAAGACTATGTCAAACCATTGCCTAAGGTACTTCACATCCTCCTCCAGCATGTCAAACCGTATGCCTGAGTCAGCCCTGAAATCAGTCATGAACTCATAAAGGTTCCCCGAATTGGGGTATGGGTGTATTGTCCCTACTGAGGAGATCACAGGTAATCTGCAGTAGGCATCCCTGTGTAGGGTCCTCCCTGATAATGTAAGTCCTAGAAGGTCACCCTTGTCTACTGTTCACCCTCCTAAGCCTCTGGCACTGGTGATGTTGAAGTAGATGCTCCTGTAACTCCGCTTGTACGATGAATGTTACCATGGGCGTCTAATAGAGAGATGTCCATGAATGTCGTCCGACATGTGAACTCTGCATTAGCTAGCAGTAGTATCCTATGCTTGCAGTAGCCGAAGATATAAAGACATTTTGTGATGCATTGTTTGACCACTCATGAGCGGATCAAGTGGTCCAAGTCCAACTTGGACCTCTCAGCTTGTTCCTGCATAAGTGCTAATAGTCCATTTCCGATTCCAAGATGGTGTTCCATAAGAGTGATAAATCTTGCCATCGATATGAATTGGACCTATTTCTTGAAAGAGTTTTGAAAGTGGCGGATAACCAAATTCCCCACATTTACTTTCTTTCCTACTGCTGCATACTACAAGATGTAGAGGTTTGCTGCGTTGAGTGCCCCTTGACTGTCTTGTTTTTCCAAGACGTAGTTTGAAATCACCTGATGCAGATAACGAAGTGTTGGGTTTTGGATGTGCGAAGCTTTGGCACTTCTCGCAACATATTTATCTTCCCTTGTGAGCATTTTCCATGCTTGAGTTACATTAAATTTGAGGTCCCATGACTCCAACTGGCCCCTATACATCTCAATATAGTCTTCAACAGAGCATGACAACCAGCTATTGAGTTAGTCCATAGTAACTTTATGGGGCTGGTTCAGAAGGTGAAAGTGTAAGGTAGTGTGCCGGTTGTCCTTTGGTGTCTTTAGCTTAGTATAAAACTCACAAATGAGTCTATGATGGGCATTTCACTGCTCATACGCGAGGACATATAGGCTGACAACTATAAGATATATGTCGACCTGTTCTTGTATCTTCAGCCTAATGAGTGTTCCAGGATCGACATATCTCATGCCCACTAATCTACGCATGTCTATAATCAGAGTATCAAAACTCTACCTTTACTTTATACTTCCAAATAGGGGAGAAGGGAGTGATCTTTGGTTGACACCATCAGGGGTGAGGTGGCTTCTATTCCCTTGAATTGAATTAAGAGACAAAGTTGAATTTTGTAAAGACATCAACCATTCTGTTGACTGTCGACACTGGTCTCCTGTGGATGAAGCTTTGTTCAACACAAATGGGCTCTTATGATGCCCTGTCGAAGTCTGGAGTTCAGCATCATGACGTGCCCTCCACATTCTCTCACTGGAGGCTTCCTACAATGACTCACCACTGTAGGTATCCATACGAGTGTCGCATATGTGGCGGTAGTCTGAATTAGTCTCTTGTAACCCGAATCCTGGAGTAGAAAGCATAGCCTCATCTTCATATATCGGGTTTGTGGTTCGAGTGGCATGGTGTCGGTATCGACTCTCGTGCTCTAATAGTGACGGGGAGCTTCCTCCCCCCCTTCTTTCACGTCATGGTATTCTTGAGCTTCTTAAAACTATTTTTCATTGTGCCCATTATATCGGTTTTCTACTGCTGGTCTGGTTAGCTCGACCATGGTCAGGACTTGGCACTACCACCCCAAGATGTTCCAACTGTGAACACAATGGAGACCGTGACCGCTAACGTGGCTAGGACATCACGACCGCTAAGGTGGCTAGGACACCGCGATTGTGGTCTCCCAAGGGTTGGACATTGCGACCTAGTTGACCGCGATTGAGGTAGCCTAAGTGACTGCAACCGTGACTTGACCGCGGTCGTGACCACCTCAGTCGCCTTAATGACCAATCTTTCTGCGATAGAGGCGACCATGATCGAGGTGACCGCGATCGAGGTGACCGCAATCAATATCCTGACTGCAATCGAGATCACAAGAGCTGGTGTAGCCTGAAGCGGGTGATTGGCGGAGCAGGGGTTGTGACCTGATGTTGCGGTTGGTGGGGAGGAGCTAGGGGCTATTGTTGTTCCATTGCTTTAAGACTGCAGTCATGGTTTAGCTATTGTTGTTGCTGCAGATGCATATGTGCATGCTCCTTTCCTGCTAGCCAATGATAGAAGTTCGGGGAAGAGAGAAATGAGCAGAGAGTTGCATGATGGTGGGAAAGCTAGGGGGTACGACGAGGGGAGGAAGGCTTGGCCCAGGGGTATTTATAGGTTGGGCGCATAGCTCTGCCTTGTGTCCAATCGTGCCCGTCTACATGTTGGGTGGCGGAAAACCCAAAAAATCACGGGAAACTCGATCAAAAAGGTGAAATATTAGGTCAAAAGGGCTACAGTCAGTCAAAAAGGTGGAGCCAAACAAATATGCCAGATGGTCAGGTTGTAAAAGCTTGTCCAAATCATGGGTATCGTGGTCGCGGTCCTTGCCTTTATGCCACGATCACAGTCAAGGTACAGGCTTGCCCGCGGTCACAGTGCTTGCCTTCAGACCGCGGTTGCGGTCTTAGCCCACTAGCACAAGATGAAATGATGGTAGAAAGTTTGTAAAGGTAGCATAAGAACCAAAATACCATGGAAGAGTAAAAAGATATATCAAATAACTTCTTACAAAAAGATAGGCTAAAGGTAGTTGTCAGGGTTGAGATGTGGAAATGCATGTAATAATAAAGAGTTAACAAGAAATCTAGATGATGCTTAAGGGAACTAAATTTTAGAAGTTAGGGGAAAGGTAAAACTTAAATTGACTTTATTATGCAAAATTTTAAAACTTAAAATTAAAGAGAAAATGTGCAGGAAGTAGGGGGTGGTTACCCTACAACTCCTACACTTGGATCCCAAATCTATAGTTTTGGGGTCTGAGTTACCTGTGTCTCGCTGCTCGGGCTCACCATGTAGTGGCAGAAGATGCGGAGAGGTGTCCCCTTCCATGTTTGGAAAAGAGAAATAAAATTTGTTGACTCAGCGAAGTTGTCTTTGGGTTGGTATTTTCTTGGATTGCACTGAAATGGATTCTTCAGTAAAACATCCTCAAGGTACCTATCGATGTATAAATATGAATAGGAAGGTCCTAGGATGTCAACAAAGGATGAGATGGAGTGGAGAGGTCAGGAGTCTTCTAAAGGGGTCCTCTCCTCCCTCTCCTCCCTTGAACCTGAGGTTGGATTCTCAGATAAACTTTCATGTACAGTCTAAGTCGTCTAATCATCATATAAACAAGAAGTATCCCCAAGTAAGTCTAATTGTGGCTCTACCACCCCAAGCTTGTCTCCTTCTATGGGGTTTAGGGTGTCTTCATGCTCAACTATCATGTTGTAGTGGATTGTCCATCCTTCTACATTGATATCCTCCAAGCTTTTTAAGGTAATGGTGGTAAATGTCGGCTCATGATGCCCCAACTCATCGTCATTGATAAATTCACTTCTCCATATTAAGGAGTTGTCGTCATCATCATTGAACAAACTATTCCAAACCATGGTTGGCGTACTACTCATGTCTAAGTGACAAGTCTCAATGTGAGAGTTATCCATCTAGTCTGGATCGATGTCTGACTCAGGTCCCTCAAACCAACTTTCTGGTTGTGAGTTTGTTTGACTATTCTGGTGAGGGTAAGAGTCTTCACCTTCGTTATCATAAAACCCATGCTCACATCTTGTATTTTCTATTGGTTGATCAGTTGAATCATCTGGATAAAATGAAAGGCTTCCCCAAGTGGGTTGGTCTTCATAGAAAAATCCTGGTGAATCTAGTTGATTTTCTGAATAGGATGGTGAGGCACACTTCACTTCAGACCCAATAGAATGGTCTTGATGACTAAAATCTTCATTGTTTGGCGGCGGAGCTCACAACTGTGTGGTGGACAAACTGATGAGCTCTTCATGCTTCCTGCCTTGTGCAACATATGATCTCTCTCTCGCTAGACCACCATGTCGCCGGTATCATTAAAGATCCACTTTATTGGCAAGTTTGTATCGCTCTTTTTTGTCCACTCTTCCCCAATAGCACTTTGTCCAAGAGGCCTTTGCTGGCTAGTTGTCAGACACATATATATGGATTTCTGACTTTGTAAAGCAAAAAAAAGCGTTCGAAATATTTTAATCTTTGCATGAAACAGCAAGCAGTGTATTTACTTATTTATGCAATGTGTTACTTAGTTTGAGAAAAAAGAAATGATATATGGACTCCAAAAAATTAGATTTGGAAAAAAAATTGTCCTTATACATCCATAAAAAGAATATAAACGAAAGAATTAACTTATTCGTTTTGTTGTTATATATGTATAGAGGGAAAAGTATCTCATTTTTAGTTATTACAAATCTCATGATAAAAGCAAACAACTATTGCCATAGACGGACGGAGTCATGGAGGTCGAACAGATGATATATATAGAGAGAGAGAGAGAGACCAGACCGTGCGGCCCCGTATGCTTGTCATGAGCCTCTCACCTTTCTGGGCCTGGCTTTCATCACTTTCGCCGTCACCAAAACCGGACAACCACCCAACTCTGACTCGTCGTTTCTTTCTCTCTGCCCACGTGCCCTCTGTCTGTCTGTTATCCTTTTCTTCTCTCTAGTACTAGTACCACCTGGGCGGGACCACCAGTGCTCCCCATTCCCAGTATCAAATATTACAGGACCACAATCGGGTCCAAGTGCCCATCTGTGTAACCATGTGATATCATCCGTTGGATTGTGGGGCCGTAGGAGTGTAGACGGTTTGGATTCACAGGCATAGAGGATTTGAGCCCACTACAACTTACCTTATATATAGACCTACCCTGCCCATCCCAGCACTGTCGACGCCATCCCCATCCCTAGCTTTGGTCCATAAGCAAGGTCGACCATCCATTCCTCGCGACTCCACCACCCATCACCATCAGCTTGCTCTCCTCCTTCTCTTTCTTTCCGGATTCGGTCCGCAGGACAAGTTCACAAGAAGGTCTCACGGTTAACGAATGAAGGCTTCCGTTCTGCATGGGTCAATGGCCGGCGCCCATTCGCAGCTACAGAACCAGCTGTTCCAAATGTCTCCGGCGCTCGCCGCCGTTGGTACGGCGTGCGGCGGTGGGATCCAAATAGCTTCGCTATTCCAGGAGGTGGAGACGCCTGTAGTGCTAAGCGACCCGGGCAGCGATCTCACCAGCCATTTGTCCGGCTCCAGGAAGCGAGCGAGGGACGAGCTGGCGCTTCCAGTTCCAGCTATGCCGCCGACGAGCAACATCATGTACGGCCACCACCAGCTGCAGCAGCAACAGCATGCTCTGTTACAGAATCAGAAAATGCTCCAAGACGTCTTGTCCGTCAAAAGCAGCCGCGCGAACCAGTCCGCCATGACATCAACCAGTGGCCGCTCGCCTCTCCTTCCATCGGTTGTTTCTCAAGGCAACAACACCGCCTCTAGCCACATCACCCCTACCTCGTCCTCCTCCTGCCTCGTATCTCTATTCCACCAAAAGAACCTCGAGGTGGACGTCCTCGTCCGGCTCCACGCCCAGAGGCTGCGGTCGGTTCTGGACGAGGCCAAAAAGCGCCAGTGCCGGTCAGCCGTTGCGGCCGTGGAGCAATATGCGCAGAGGCGAGTCTCTGAGAAGCAAGCCGAGCTAAAGGTGGCTATTAAGAGGAACGCTGATCTCGAGGACAGGCTCAAGCAGTCCGCGACCGAGACGCAGGCATGGTTCACTGCCGCAAAAAACAGCGAGGCCCTTGTCGCTGGACTGAGAGCCAGCATTGAGCAGATCCTCCTGCAAAAGCTCAACGGCGGCGGGGATGATTGTGTTCCGAAACCGGATTTCTCCTGCTCGGCCAACACGGCAGAAGAAGGGTACGGAGACAGTGAGGAGGATGGAATCACTGCCACGGTGACGGCAGCGTCTGGTGCCGTCTTTGTCCCAGTTCCGTGCGCAGAGGCGTCGTCTTCGCTTGTCGGCTCGGCAAGGAATAAGCCGTCGTCGATGGGTACGAGATCCTCTTTTCCGTGCAGGCGTTGTGGTGAGTCTGACGCCAGCGTCCTTGTCCTCCCATGCCGCCACCTCTGCCTCTGCCCATCCTGCGACGCCTTCGTCCAAGAATGTCCCGTGTGCAGCAACAGCAAGAAGGCCAGCCTCCAGATTAATCTCTCATAATAAGCTACGACAGGCCATTGGGGTTTATGATCCATTCCAGAAGTCACTTGTACAATAGACCAACTAAAGATAGAAGAGTCGTTTTTAGCGGACATTGTGCAAAAGAAAGAGGGGAAAAAATCACGTATTTCATTTCTTGAGATTTTATATAGGCCTATATTTTTTTATAGACAGGTGAAATAAATAGTGATGGACAAAACAATAAAGTTAGTTGTGTTTAGATTCAGGTGTCAACACCAATTGTTTATTGTTTTATTTAAATATAGAATATGAAACTCATAAATCCTATATATGAAAAAGTAGTGCATAGCATATATACACTCTTATACTTAACGGGTCTGGTAGAGACATCAAGCGAGTCCGATATAGTGTACCTATGGGACAATTGCAAACCTTTTCCTTTGTTTTTACCAGCTAGGGTAAATGAGGAATAAATTGTTCCCACGATTTTATTTAAAAGGAAAAAACTATCATGACCGCATCTCCAATGTGACATACCACAAAATAACCCTTATGCTAGTCATCCTCTATTAGTGTCCATGCCTAGATCCATCTTAGTTATTCATGACCTGGTGTCCTCATTATTGTTGTCTTTCCCATTATAGTTGTACTATGACTCTAGGAGATAGACTCAACTGTGATGGTCTCTTGAATGGTTGCCTTGACTAGAGTATGCATCAATATGGTATATGGCATGGTCACCTTGATCGATATGATCAACCACGACCAAGATGGTCGCTAGGACAATTATCTCGACAGATTCTCATGACTAAGATGACCTATATCATGTCCTCCCTATGTATGTCTAGACCAAGATGGAGATCGAGAGCCAATGTATCAATAATTGTTCTTGCTGATTAAATCTTAGCAAGAAATCAATCATACATGCCCTTATGATTATTGTTACTAGAAAAACTTTAAACTTCAATTTGTAATCCTTTCCTTCTAGAATTATCTGTCAATGGACAACCTAGAGAAAATTCATTCATTATTAATATCTCCCTTGACACATCCTTATTCAACATACATGTAAAAATGTGTATAATTATAATGATACAATAAGATACTTAGCTTGAGGATATGGATAATTTTCATAGTTATAGTATAGAAGTCACTTCAAATCGTTTGTTTAAAAAGTAAATCATAATAAAATGAAATAAAGGAGAAACAAAAGGTTACAATTATTCAACGAACATGAAGTAACTAGAATTAAATTAGAAAGTGGACTGATAAAAAAGAAAGTAACCCAGATTCTTTTACAAAACCATTCAACAACTAAGTAAAATACAAAATGTTACGATATCAAAATCATATAATGATCTTGAGTTAGAGTATAATCAAGAAAGGAGTTGTTTGCGACCAAGGATTAAATTGAATTTGAGTTTGTTAACACTAAAGGTTAGGCCATGAGGATGCATAAAATGCATGAAAGACTATATAATACAGAATTAAAGTAGATAAACATCATTTAGGAATTGTTGATGATAAACAAATCAAATGAACAAGAAAAATATGCTCACTATTAAGAGAAGTTACAAGATAACATATTTCTACAAATGGTTGTGTGCTTTTAACTTCCTTGATATTCACTGTATAATGGATGCCAAATTTCATAAATAGTATGCAATATTACCAATTACAAGCACATTAGAATACTATAAAGCCATCATATTTCTAACCTTGAGTATCACCTTGTATTCCACCACAAGAGTTATACAAGGACCCATCCCTTTTCAGAGCCAGGGCTAGCTACTTCTGGGTAAGGGATCCAACAAACTAAGAATAGAATCACCTTCCCTTACCTTGGCCAAACAACCCTTTACTTTCACATTCCTTTAGATAAGAAAGAACTTCAATCCATTATCTTTTGGGCGAGAGAGGAGAGATTCAGAAAGAATAAGTAGGGATATCTCTTTCACAAAGGACCAGTTCACTCCAATGAATGCAATTTCTAGAGTCAAACTAGAAAGTCGACTGATAAAAAGGAAAGTAGTCCAAATTCTTTTACATTTAACTAAGTAAAATACATTATGTTACAATATCAAAATCATATAGTGAAACTGATTTAGAGTTTAATTAAGTAAGGAGTTGTTTGTAACCAAGGATTAAATTTAATTTGAATTTCTTAACACAATTCATATATAATAATGAAAGACTAAATATAATAACAAAGGTTAAGTCATGGGGATGAATAAAATGACAAACAAAGATTATTCCATACATAATAAAAAGTAAATAAACATCATTTAGGAATTGTTGATGATAAAAAAATCAAATGAACAAGTAAAATATGCTCAATGTGAAGAGAAGTTACAAGGCATCATATTTCTACAAATGGTTGTGTGTTTTTAACTTCCTTGATTTTCAATGTATAATGCATGCCAAATTTCATAAATAGTATGCAATATTACCGACTACAAGCACATTAGAATAGTAGAAATCTAGCATCTTTTAGACCTTGAGTATCACCTTGTATTCCACCACAAGAGTTATACAAGGAGTCATACGTTTTCAGAGCTAGGGCTAACTACTTCTGGGTAAGGGATCCAACAAACTTACAATATAATCGCCTTCCCTTACCTTGGCCAAACAACCCTTTACTTTCAAATTCCTTAGATAAGGAAGAACTTCAATCCATTATCTTTTGGTAGAGAGAGGGGAGATTCAGAAAGAACAAGTAGGGATAGCAATTTCACAAAGGACCAATTCACTCTAATGAATGTAGTAACTAGAGTTAAACAAGAAAGTGGACTGATAAAAAGGAAAATAGTCCAAATTCTTCTAAGAAAACATAGAATAACTAAGTAAAATACGAAATGTTACAATATCAAAATCATATAGTGAAACTAAGTTAGATTTTAAGTAAGTAAGGAGTTTTTCTGGCAAGGATTAAATTTTATTTGAGTTTCTTAATACAATTCATATATAATCGTTAGAGACTAAATATAATAGAAAAGGTTATGTCATGGGATGAATAAAATGACAAACAAAGATTAGACCATGCAGAATAAAAAGTAGATGAACATCATTTATGAATTGTTGATGATAAAAAAATCAAATGAACAAGCAAAATATGCTCACTGTGAAGAGAAGTTACTAGGAAACATATTTCTATAAATGGTTGTGTGTTTTTAACTTCCTTGATATTCACTATGTAATGCATGCCAAATTTCATAAATAGTATGCAATATTACCAATTACAAGCAAATTAGAATAGTAGAAATCCTGCATCTTTCTACTTGAGTATCACCTTGTATTCCACCACAAGACTTATACAAGGAGCCATCCCTTTTCAGAGCCAGGGCTAACTATGTCTGGGTAAGGGCTCCAACAAACTTACAATTGAAGCACCTTCCTTTACCTTGGCCAAACAACCCTTTACATTCACATTCCTTATATAAGGAAGAACTTCAACCCATTATCTTTTGTTAGAGAGAGGAGATATTCAGAAAGAACAAGTAGGGACAATTCTTTCTCAAAGGACCAATTCACTCTAATGGATGTAGTAACTAGAGTTAAACTATAAGTGTACTGATAAAAAAGAAAGTAGTCCAAATTATTTTACAAAAACATGGAATAACTAAGTAAAATACAAAATGTTACAATATCAAAATCATATAGTGAAACTGAATCAGAGTTTAATTAAGTAAGGAGTTGTTTGTGGCCAAGGATTAGATTTAACTTGAGTTTCATAACACAATTCATATATAATCATGAGAGAAAAAATATAATAGCAAAGGTTATGTCATGGGGATGGATAAAATGAAAAACAAAGATTATGCCATAAACAATAAAAAGCAGATAAACATCATTTAGGAATTTTTGATGATAAAAAAAAATGAACAACCAAAATATGCTCACTCTGAAGAGAAGTTACAAGGCAACATATTTTGAAAAATGGTTGTGTTTTTTTTGGAAATAGGTAAATGTATTGCCAAAAGGGGGTATAGCAAGCTATACAAACAAAACGAGGCGTCTGAAAACCCAGACCCTAAAACACACACCCGGGCTATTTACAAGAAACCCCAGTATGTTTTTGAGAGAGCATTTACATTACAAAATATGCTACTTCTCAACCTGTAGTTCAGTCTAAGGTTTCGGCTGATCACCTCAACCAAAGCAAGAACATCTCTATCATGATGTTTGTGTATTCTCGTATTTCTCTCATTCCAAATTAGAAACAGGTGCAAGCTAGGCTAAGGCTAGAAAACCAAAGATTTCTCCTGTCGAGTCTGAACTGGTTGTTAATCCATTCTGTAACATCATCAAAGCCTTTCGAAACTTGGG
This sequence comes from Alisma plantago-aquatica, assembly GCA_963693085.1. NCBI lineage: Eukaryota > Viridiplantae > Streptophyta > Magnoliopsida > Alismatales > Alismataceae > Alisma > Alisma plantago-aquatica. The sequence goes on from OY856409.1 coordinate 776,778,188, forward strand.
CCCCCAACAGTTCTTAAGGCTGACAATACTCCACACATGGCTGGTGTAGGAGAATTCAAATAAAAGGTGGTTTATAGACTCATCCTCTCTCCTACAAAGCATGCATCTTCTGTCAACCGTATACCCCCATTCCTCCATTCTATCCATGGTCAGAATCCTCTTTTTCTTGATTTTGTAGAGCAAGGTGCTCCAAACCGGATTATGCCCCTTGCCCCAAGCAATCTCATCCCAATCTATTGCAGCAGTACCCATATTGTTGATCCATGGTGGCTGGCTTGAATTGCGCCGCCACCCACCAGAGCCATCAACAATATACAACGGATGGATATCTTGGAATTCATTACACATCCTTCTCCAAATAGTAGACGGTTTGTCACTATGGTTCTTAATTAAGCGACCCCCATATCTTCTTGTCATCCATTCAGACCAGATACCCTTAGGTTCACATAGAAATCTGTCTGTTCTTTTTCTTGTGCTAATCTTGACCAGCTCAGCAGGTTCAATGATGTTTAAGCCCCCTTCTTTAAACACTTTAGCTATGGTCTTCCAGCCAATAGCATGGCTTTTCCCCACCCACACAAAATTTGTCGTCAAAGCTTTCAGAGAGTCGATGACCTGATTGGGAATATCTGTCATGTAGGTCCAGTAGCGTATGGTACTCTGTATGACCGAATGAATAAGAACAAGTCTTCAGCAAGAGATAAATTAAGACTGTTCCACGCTTCAAATCTGTCCCGAATCTTATCTTTGCAAGACGCAAAATCTTTAGCATGGCTTTTGCCACTACAAATACGGACACCAAGATAGGTGGTCGGCAACTTATCCCTATCCATCCCTGCAGCAATCTTCAATCTCCCTCTTCTATTGTCACAGGAGTGAGATAAAAAGATCCTTGATTTAATAGTGTTGATGTATAACCCCGTGCATTTGCCAAAGTGACAGAGAACCTTATACACAGTTCGCAACTTGTTAGCATGACCCACAGAGAAAAGAAGAATGTTGTCTGCGAAGATGAGGTGGGATAGGACTCTAGTACCTTTAACTTTGTACGGTTTGATCAAATTTAGTTGTTCTACCTTATGGATCTGATATGTCAGCCCTTCCATGATAATAGTAAACAACAAGGGAAACAACGGGTCCCCTTGCCTAAGCCCGTTAGTGGCAGTGAACATGCCCATAGGGGATCCATTGATAAGCACCGAAAAGGAGGTTGTTTCCACACACTCTTTCATAAACTCAATCCATCTAAGGTGGAAACACATGCTAACCATCATCTTCCACAGATTACCCCCGTTTACATGATCATACACTTTACTGATGTCTATTTTAAGACAAGCTTTAGCATTAGAGTTGGTCACTTTGAAGTCGTTAAGGAATTCAGTAGCCAGGAACGAGTAATCCGCAATCCTCCTCCCAGTTATGAAAGCATTCTGTTCTTTGGATATAATACTAGGTAGCACTTCTTTTAATCTAGCAGACAAGAGCTTCGAGACAATCTTGTATATAACAGAGCAGCAGGCAATAGGTCTATAGTCAGTGATGTCTTTGACGTTTTTTGATTTTGGGATCAGCTTAAAGAAACTATGGTTAGCCGCTCTAACCATTCTACCACCTTTAATAATCCAGTCAACAGCTTTACAGACATCATCTTTAATCGTGTCCCACATATAATGGTAGAACTTGCTATTAAAACCGTTGAGATCAGGGGCTTTGGAGTGGTGAATGGACTTCAGTGCCTTGTATATCTCCTCTTCAGTGGTATCCCTGCATAAACGGGCGTTCATGGTAGAGTTAATCATCCTTTCAGGCATATACTCCCAGTACCTGGCCTCAAACTGAGTTTGATTATACAAATTTCTAAAGTGTTGAACAACACGAGCAACCACTTCTTCTCTACCATTACATTTTTGTCCATTCTCATCAATGAACTCGTGGACAGTATCCATCATCTCCCTCTTCTTAATGGTAGCATGGTACAATCTAGTATTTCTATTACCGTCATTCACCCACTTCATCCTACTCCTCTACCATAAATAGAGTTCCTGAGCTCTTTCGAGCTCATTAACTCTCTTCTCTTTAATGCACATCTCCTTCATAGTGTTCTTGTCAGTCAGGTTGTTTCTCATTATAATAGTCGCTTTCTCATAATCTCTCATCACAGTACTGATCAAGTTGTCCAGATTGACCTTCTCTTTAGCCCATCTCTTGATTTTCTTTTTCAGCCTTTGTAGTTTTTTAATCACTACATACATTGGGTTCCCTTCAATAGGGAACACCCAATCTTCCATGACCAGTTCTCTAAATCCCTACCACTCACACTAGAAATTTAAGAACTTGAACAGTTTAGGGTATTTTTTTCTTGTGAACTAATTCCACCTCCATCCACACATGGTCGCTAAAGTGATGTGAACCCAACTTGATCACAGGATTAGGAAAAACGTCTAGCCAGGCCTCATTCACAAAGCCCCTATCTAACAAGCTAGATATGAGCTTACTCCCCTATTTGTTATACTAAGAGACGACCCCCCAATTCTGTTCATCTCCAATAGACCGGCATCATCAACAACATTGTTGAATTTATCCAAAATACGATCAGGGACAACCAGACCCCCAACCTTCTCTCCCTTTCTTCTGGTGTAGTTGAAGCCTCCTAGGACCATCCACGGGATGTCCTTCTGAGCTGTGTCATTTAAAGAGTGCCACAGTCTGTCTCTGTCTCTTTCCAAGTTTTCTCCATACACCCCTGAGATGATACACGAGAAACCACCTTTGTTGAAGCAGCTTGCCATCATCATTTGGTCACATATGGCAATAGGCTCCACATGCCAGATGTTCAGATCCCAACCCATTATAATCCTACCTCCATCGCAAACATGTAGATTATCCATACACTCCCAATTCAAAGGAAATATCGTCTTCACTCTATCCGCTGTGTTTCTCCTAATTTTTGTTTCAAAGCAGAAGATGATATCTGCTCCAATCCTTCTCAGAATCTTCCTCAGTCTCGCCTGAGTTCTGGGCAGAGAGGCCCCTCGCACATTCCATGTGAGTATAGTCATAAGGATTTGTTATGTTTCCCTCCTCCCCTTGCAGAGGATTCAGGAAACTTCCCTGTCTTCTCCTTCACCGCTGACCTTCTGGTCTGCCTTGGACTTCTGCTCCTGTTGGGACCTTCAGTAACCTCTTCGTTCCCAAGATTCTCCAGGATCGCAAAGGGATTGTCATTCTCTTTCTCAGCCATTTTCCCACTAGATGTATCATCTCTTTCAGGCGGGATCTGGTTAGCACCAACCACAGGGGTGTCACTGACAGCTACTATCTCGCCTTCTTCAAGATTGTGTATCGTCTTCTCAGGTATTAGGTTCTCACCCCTTGCAGGACCGATCACCTCTTTCCCCCTGTTGTTGTTGGCAGGTTCTTTATCTTTGTACGTATTAGCAAAGTGGCGTTTGGATGGGGGTCTCGAGCTCGCTCTGTTATGCAGCCTTTGGCCAGCTTTAGCAATGATGGGGGGGTTCAGATGGACTGTGGGGTCTCTCTCACCCGGGCAGTAACCATCCGAGTGCCCAAAGACCTTGCAGGTCTTGCAGCGATCAGGAAGTGCTTCATATCTCACATTTATCTCCCATTCGTCGCCATTGGGCAATTCAACCACGACCACCGTGGGTGGTTCCTCCTCCGCCGAAATGTCCACGCAAAAGTGCGAACACCCTAGAAGCGAACCGCCAGTCTGTCGATTAATAGCACGAGGCTCCCCAATGACATGAGCAATTGTGGTGATTGCTCATGCCGATCAGTGCTTTCCAACGTCCGGTAAGGAGGCCCACACCGGGGTGGTCTTGAAGGCCGCTCTTCTCACATCTGCTTCAGGAATCCATCGCCGCACCAAGACCAACTGGTCATCGAAGAACCACGATCCTCCGTTCAAAGTTTTGTGGAGATCCCGTTCATTGGTGAATCTGGCAAGGATCAACCAGTCGGGGATGTTGAAGACCTCCAGCTCTCCTTTGGGCCACCAAGCTCTAATCATCCATCCTCTCAGATGAACAACATTCACCATTTGCCGCAGGATTTAGATGATCGTCGAGCACCGATGATAGTCATCCATCTCATTCATTAAAGGGTCTGAGAAGCGCGTCCAAGGACGAGTGTCTCCCTCCTTACGGAAACCTTTTTTAGGGTCTTTGGCGATCTCCCCTCTGATCTTGGGCATAGATTTCTCTACAACCTTGACCCAATCCCTGGCGATGGTGACATCGGCACCAGGTTGGGTCCAAGGGGCCGGGGACGCGGGAGGGATCGCAGGCGGGGTGGAAGCGGACGCAGCAGGTGGAGGGGTAGGAGGTATTGGAGGTGGAAGACAAACCTAAGCAGGGGGACGAGGAGGCCGACCGTCGACCGCCCCCTTATCCGCCATGGTAAGTCTAGAGAGGGATCAGAGCATATAGAGAGGGGACTAGAGAGAGAGAAGGAGTGTTGAAGAGCTAACTGCCAATGGTTGTGTTTTTAACTTCCTTGATATTCATTGTATAATGCATGCCAAATTTCATAAATAGTATGCAATATTACCAATTACAAGAAGATTAGAATAGTAGAAATCTAACATGTTTCTGACCTTGAGTATCACCTTGTATTCCACCACAAGAGTTATATAAGGAGACATCCCTTTTTAGAACTAGAGCTAACTACTTATGGGTAAGGGATTCGACAAACTTACAACAGAATCACCTTCCCTTACCTTGGCCAAACAACCCTATACTTTCACATTCCTTAGATAAGGAAGAACTTCAATCCATTATCTATTGGTAGAGATAGGTGAGATTCAGGAAAACAAGTAGGGATAGCTCTTTCACAAAGGATCGATTCACTCTAAAGAATACAATGACTAGAGTTAAGCTAGAAAGTGGACTCATAAAAAAGAAAGTAGTCCAAATTCTTTTATGAAAACATTGAATAACTAAGTAAGATACAAAATGTTAAAATATCAAAATCATATTGTAAAATTTAGTTAGAGTTTAATTAAGAAGTTGTTTGTGACTAAGGATTCAATTTAATTTGAGTTTCTTAATTCAATACATATATAATTGATGTAGCCCTATTTTAGGGCTCCATCTTTTGCCTTTTGTACTTTTATCACATCTAAACAAAGTAGATTGCAAGCAATTCCCCCTAATATGTTTATCATTGCCAAATGCACTTATGGACATTATTTGCATTATTTTCAGGTACTTGGACCATACTTTGGATGGATGAGAGAGAAGGAAGGAGTCCTAGTGTTACACCCCGATCTCACAATTTCCTCAAATCATGAGATTAGGGCATAAGATAGGATTGATGATTAACACAAAGAACACCCTTAACTTTTTCTTTTCTTTTAAACTCTTGTTTCATCGCATTGAACCACATAACATCTTAACAAGGAATCTGAACATTTCTTCTACTAATCAGACTTTAATAGAAAAGATACATGTATAAACATTCATAATGTCTCTCACTCATTATGCATATGAAACTAGCTAATTAGCTTACATATCAAAGAGGGATAATATTACACATCGTAATTACAACTCTCTCTCTTATCTCTTACTGAGGACCTAGAGTGACAAGGACCGACTGACTCAACAAATCTCATACTTGACTCCTGTGGCAGGTCTACACTGATGCTCTGATCATCTTCAAGTCCACGCGATTAACCCTAAAATGTTTGAGTAGAGGGGTGAGCCTACTCGCTCAGTGAATGAGTACTTCATGGAAACAGACTAATGCACTAATGTGATTACAGATATAATTTGAGGAAACGATATGAGAATTAACAACAATAAATACTACACTGAGCAGTTCTAAAACAATATAATTGAAATAGCAAAGAATATAAATATTGCATCCAAAGAATAACTACTAGAAAATTATGCTCTAGTCTTTCTTAACTCTTTCATTTATAAGGAACTCTGTGAACCTATATGATCGTATTTTAGATTATGCCCTAAATATATGCAGTGTACTTTGCATATAAGGATCCGCAACAAGTCCATGCTACGGCCCCACCGTACAAGACTTAGCGACACACCCGGGAAGTGCTAAGTCTGACTACTCGTCCTGGTCTGCACAGGACACAGGCTCCTCGGCCTCCTCGCACAACCACGTGTGCTCTCGACTCCTCCTTAAACCTGAGTACACCGGCGGAGAGTCACAGGGTTACCTTCGCGACACAAGCACGAATGGTGTTAGATAACCGTGTTTTCTGGTGATATCGCAGTGCCATTGTGACACAAGCACAATTGTTGTTAGACACTGCCCTTTTTTTTCTCTTTCCTCGTTTGTCCGCGACACAAGCACGGATGATGTTGCAACACGAGTTTCACCCCAAAGTTGTAGACCCGTCTAAGGGGTTCTACGGTGTTAGGGCATCTAGGTCTATACTTGATTAACAAATAAACAATTTAACAGAAATATCACATAGCAACGTCAAAACTCATGTATTCAACATATATCATATCTCAGTAACATCCCTTTCTAGGGCATGTCATATCTCATCACCTGCAATTTACGAGATATATATTGAAATATAAGAAGCCCTGCAGTATGTAGATAACATTTCAGAGAGAACAAGCATATAAAGTTAAATACACTAGAACATACAATTTAACAATTAAGCATCACCACATCTCATATCGAGACCTTTCATATTACCATAGCATGATTCATTGAACACCCCATCCTTAGGGTTTCATTTGCCTTATTCATTCATCACATGCCAACACCCTACTCTTAGGGTTGCATTTGCCTCATTCACCTTTTCGTTTACCTCATTCACTTGTCACATGGCTCTCATAAGGATTTCATAGGATATAAGCATTCACTAAATAAAGATTGTTTCCAACAAATCATATGCAATCAATATAGACATGAAGCCATGGAAATTCAACTAAATTTAGATTTTCCATATCATCACTGTGATATCATGTATCCAGAATAAGATTCAATTAAGATAACCCACAAGATACATCCTAACCACTTATAGAGTTACTAGTCCTTTTCAATAAGGTTGAAACACTAGTGATGTCTCAATTAGGTTAAACCCTAATTACATCATTTGATATAAGTCTGTAAAGCATTCTCACTAGAAAGTGTTGCATACGTTTCTGATATGAATCTACCATTTAGGAATCATTTAAAACAGAGAAGGAATCCATATCATATCAATTTGCAACAATCTTAAATCAAACGGACATTTTAGGTTTTAAAATCACATACTAAGCAATTAGGGATTTGGATGCTATAATCAAATTCGTGCATTAGAATGTTTGAAGGAAGAACCCACTCACCCTAAGGTGTGAAAACACCTCACAACTGCAGCTCAACTCAGGGAATCTCGAATTCCTATCAAATCCCTAGCAAATCTCCCAATTCTTCTTCCATTCAACTCGGGAACCTTGAAAAAGAGGGATTATGAAGAAAGGGTGAGAAAAGAGGGGATTTCGACATCATCTTGGATCAAATCAGAGCAAGGACGGAATCTTGACATGAGAGAGAAGATTCACCATAAAATTCTATACAAGGAATCCGAACTTACTTGATTTCACCCTTCCTAGAATCGCAAAACCCTAATTCAGCAATTCCCCCACTTTCTCCACTCAAGCCCTAATTCTCCCTCTCTCTCTAGGAGCTCGTTTCTCTGGAATGAATGACGAAGAATGAGAGCTGCTTGTGTGTGTGGTCGTTCATATAAGTCAATTGAGCTGCTTGGGTCAATTGCATATTGACCCAACACTTAACTTTAATTATATAGGCTGAATATTCAGTTATACAAAAGTTACTGTAATTCGTTTATTTCAGAGATCAAACATTCTCCAACAATTATGAGAATTTAGCACGTTGTTTATAATTGTTCTATAAAGCTTCAGTTAAAATTTTGGATCATTTGGAGTTACCAATAAATAATTAAAAATAGAACAGTGCACTGCTATATTACAGTCTGCAGAATATTCGGCCGAGTTTGTCCTGCACAAACTCGACCGACACCCTTACTGTAGGGATTCAAAAGTCATCCAAAAATTATGCCAATTTAACAGAGTGTCTAAAATTGTATTTATCCAATACTGTTAAAATTTGAGATCAATGGGATATACCAATAAAAAGATAAAATTCAATTACCACACTGCTGTAAAATTCTGAAATTGTGATCGGTCGAGTTTGAAACTCGGCCGACAAACAGGTCAGAGCATTCTTCAAAAATTCTGATATTTTCCAATGTTGTTCAAATTTTATATATCTAAATCATATCCAAATTTGAAGTAAATAAGAGTTATACATAAAATACTAAAAATCATTTAGTGAGACATTCTACTTATTAAATTCTGTATTCATGTATCATCAAAACCCTATATGGGCCGATTAGGGTTTATGCTTTTCAAACCCTAACTCTCAAGACCAAAGAACATTTAGACTTCTTATCATATTTAAAACATCCTCATTGTGTTATTGTCATTCATTAGATTTCAAGAATGATTATTCCAATTAATCTTTGTAATTGTCTAGGTAAACCCTAGTTTACCAGTTAAGCTCAGATGGGGTCGTAACAACTCTTCCCCCCTTAGAATGTTTCGTCCTCGAAACATAAACCTACAAGAAAAAATACATTCAAGGTTATTCTAAGCTTCTAAAGCCTTCCATGCCATTATATTCTTGTATTTCATACCTGAATGTAGTTTTCAACATTAGATCTTTTAATTCTTTACTAAATCACAACATGTTTCAAATAGTTCTCGATGATATCAAGCAAATTCTTTATGCCACAGTCAAACATAGAATGCAAAGATAAACTACCACGCTTTCGCTGCGCAACTCTGATACTCTGATACAACTAACTCAACTTATACTGCTCAAAGAGTTCTATTGTTCTGTATCACCTTTAAATGACAAAAGCAAGTTCACCATACTGTTTTAAACTTTAATCATGTGCTATTCAAATAGCAAAACAGTCTTGAATTAAAAGACTAGATTCAACAATCGTTTGCGCAATACCATTCTTGACATCCCCATTGGGTCATGGATGCATGAGGTGAAGCATTACCACCTCATCCCATACTATCCTGTTTCGATCCTGGGTTCTGTGGGTTATAGGCCCACACACAATTCAAAGTGTAACCATCATATTATATCATTTTAGGGTTTCAACAACAGTAATAAGGTAATCCACAATTGTATCAATCATTCAAGCATTAATCATACTCAATTACCATCACTCAGTTATATTAGAGCTAGGTATAACAAGCTACACCTCATTAGGGTTACTTGTCCAGACAATCTAATTATCATCCCTTTCTATTAATATGAGTGAATAAGTATGACTACCTTGTTCAGGGTATCTCTCCATATGTTCTGACATCATCCAAACCGTATCACCAAATGACCCTACCAAGGTAGTTATTCACCATGTATGATTCATTTTCTCTTATCCTTTCATTCCCACCTTGCTCTCATTAAGGAATTTATGAAAGAGAAGATGATTTTAAGACTTGGAATACTTGTATTCAAACATCCCCTAATACATTCTCATATGTATATTTACTTAGTTATCAACAGAGATATTTGATTAATTAGCACTTGCTTGAATCTCACAACCTCTTTATTTTATAACTGCTCCATCATATTTCAAACCCTTTCTTACATTTCATAGTCCTCTTTCCCTATACTACTCTTTAACCTGTCATCTTTAATTCTAAATTTTTTTTCTTATGACCATGTTGCTTATTCATATGTATGGTCATGTATACCATGTTGCACATATTTCCTCCTTTATCTTTATACTATTGTGAAGTTAACGTTCTAAATTAATAGTCATTCTATTAGCTTTTCCTCATGTTGAATACATTACATATTCTTCATTTTTAAATCAAGTGGATCATGCATGGGTCAAACATAGTTTCTCTTTCAATCAAGTTTTTCTCTTCTGAATACAGTCAACCTTGGTATGACTTATTCATTCATTAAACTACACCTATGTTCTTTGCTTAGAAACTAGTTTGTTGTTCTAGTCTTATTAATTACATGTTCATACGATCCTTTTTACTTTTATGGACCTATTGAAAGCTCACTCTATTCTTCTACTTAGCCTTTGCTTTAGAGTTCGTAAAAGCATTATTTGCTATTATATGATTCATTCTTCATGATTGATTCTTGCTATCTTGAACCATACATACATTTCACATATCTTTTCTATATTTCATATGTATAGTTCATGTAATATTAATAAATAAACTGATTATGAGCTTCATATCATGTTCTATTATTCCCAATTAAGGGTTTCACATATGAGGCCCCAAAATTAAACCTCAGACATCAGTTTCAACTAATTCTTAGTTGTTCTGATCTTGCCCATATGTTTCAACATCTTACTGTATGTACATTCTTACTCTGATGTGGGTCTAATTATTCCAATTCTATTCTTATTATGCTATTGATAGGATTCATTAGATCCTAATAACGCATCCTGCCAACCGGACCAGGCCAAACCTGAAATCCTGAAGCCAAGGACTACAAAGGATCACATCCTTCCAGAACTGCCACTCACAGCTCAGAAACTCGGCCGATCACTCTGGAACTCGGCCAATCACCTTCCAGATTCTGAAACTCGGCCGACCAACTTCGGCCGATCAGCAGGAAACTCGGCCGATCCTCTGGGGAACTCGGCCGATTCAAGACCAAACTCGGCCGACCAAAACGCTGTTTGATTTTCTGAAAAAGGAAACTCAGCCGAATTACATACAACTCGGCTGATTAGTTTACTGTTCGATTGCCTATTAAGGAAACTCGGCCGAATCACATACAACTCGGCCGAACCGCGTACAGACTGAAAACCTAAACAGACCTGCTGATGTCAATTTCACTCGAATCAGCGGGCAAAACCATAGAAATAAAAGCTCATTCAAAGGTCAATTCTAGTCTACTTGTTACAAAGAATGAAATCAATAAATGCTACAATTGCATAGTATACAACAGATATAAAAGACCCATATTTCAAGGTATTGAATATTTCAATTCAAACATATAAGAGCATTTCTATACATTTCCAACAAAAACAACATTATGAAATGTAAATTCTATCTCCTTTTACATTTATGCTCTTAATTCTTGTTTCTTTTCTCGTTTTCTAACCCTAACATTTCTAGGGTTCCTCTCTAGCCCATTCTTCCACTGTATACCTGGCCAGGGTATACGTGAGAGAATAGACAGAGTAGCTTGTACTGGTTGATCCAAGTACTCAGATATCGGGCCAGGATATCCAAATACTCAAATCCCCAAAGCTAGCATCAAACATCTCCTACCTGCCACACATAGGACTCTAACTTACTAACTTAATGGTCCTTGACAACTCACCCTAAGCTCTGATACCAAGCTGTTACACCCCGATCTCACAATTTCCTCAAATCATGAGATTAGGGCATAAGATAGGATTGATGATTAACACAAAGAACACCCTTAACTTTTTCTTTTCTTTTAAACTCTTGTTTCATCGCATTGAACCACATAACATCTTAACAAGGAATCTGAACATTTCTTCTACTAATCAGACTTTAATAGAAAAGATACATGTATAAACATTCATAATGTCTCTCACTCATTATGCATATGAAACTAGCTAATTAGCTTACATATCAAAGAGGGACAATATTACACATCGTAATTACAACTCTCTCTCTTATCTCTTACTGAGGACCTAGAGTGACAAGGACCGACTGACTCAACAAATCTCATACTTGACTCCTGTGGCAGGTCTACACTGATGCTCTGATCATCTTCAAGTCCACGCGATTAACCCTAAAATGTTTGAGTAGAGGGGTGAGCCTACTCGCTCAGTGAATGAGTACTTCATGGAAACAGACTAATGCACTAATGTGATTACAGATATAATTTGAGGAAACGATATGATAATTAACAACAATAAATACTACACTGAGCAGTTCTAAAACAATATAATTGAAATAGCAAAGAATATAAATATTGCATCCAAAGAATAACTACTAGAAAATTATGCTCTAGTCTTTCTTAACTCTTTCATTTATAAGGAACTCTGTGAACCTATATGATCGTATTTTAGATTATGCCCTAAATATATGCAGTGTACTCTGCATATAAGGATCCGCAACAAGTCCATGCTACGGCCCCACCGTACAAGACTTAGCGACACACCCGGGAAGTGCTAAGTCTGACTACTCGTCCTGGTCTGCACAGGACACAGGCTCCTCGGCCTCCTCGCACAACCACGTGTGCTCTCGACTCCTCCTTAAACCTGAGTACACCGGCGGAGAGTCACAGGGTTACCTTCGCAACACAAGCACGAATGGTGTTAGATAACCGTGTTTTCTGGTGATATCGCAGTGCCATTGTGACACAAGCACAATTGTTGTTAGACACTGCCCTTTTTTTCTCTTTCCTCGTTTGTCCGCGACACAAGCACGGATGATGTTGCAACACGAGTTTCACCCCAAAGTTGCAGACCCGTCTAAGGGGTTCTACGGTGTTAGGGCATCTAGGTCTATACTTGATTAACAAATAAATAATTTAACAGAAATATCACATAGCAACGTCAAAACTCATGTATTCAACATATATCATATCTCAGTAACATCCCTTTCTAGGGAATGTCATATCTCATCACCTGCAATTTATGAGATACATATTGAAATATAAGAAGCCCTGCAGTATGTAGATAACATTTCAGAGAGAACAAGCATATAAAGTTAAATACACTAGAACATACAATTTAACAATTAAGCATCACCACATCTCATATCGAGACCTTTCATATTACCATAGCATGATTCATTGAACACCCCATCCTTAGGGTTTCATTTGCCTTATTCATTCATCACATGCCAACACCCTACTCTTAGGGTTGCATTTGCCTCATTCACCTTTTCGTTTACCTCATTCACTTGTCACATGGCTCTCATAAGGATTTCATAGGATATAAGCATTCACTAAATAAAGATTGTTTCCAACAAATCATATGCAATCAATATAGACATGAAACCATGGAAATTCAACTAAATTTAGATTTTCCATATCATCACTGTGATATCATGTATCCAGAATAAGATTCAATTAAGATAACCCACGAGATACATCCTAACCACTTATAGAGTTACTAGTCCTTTTCAATAAGGTTGAAACACTAGTGATGTCTCAATTAGGTTAAACCCTAATTACATCATTTGATATAAGTCTGTAAAGCATTCTCACTAGGAAGTGTTGCATACGTTTCTGATATGAATCTACCATTTAGGAATCATTTAAAACAGAGAAGGAATCCATATCATATCAATTTGCAACAATCGTAAATCAAACGGACATTTTAGGTTTTAAAATCACATACTAAGCAATTAGGGATTTGGATGCTATAATCAAATTCGTGCATTAGAATGTTTGAAGGAAGAACCCACTCACCCTAAGGTGTGAAAACACCTCACAACTGCAGCTCAACTCAGGGAATCTCGAATTCCTATCAAATCCCTAGCAAATCTCCCAAATGTTCTTCCATTCAACTCGGGAACCTTGAAAAAGAGGGATTATGAAGAAAGGGTGAGAAAAGAGGGGAGTTCGACATCATCTTGGATCAAATCAGAGCAAGGACGGAATCTTGACATGAGAGAGAAGATTCACCATAAAAGTCTATGCAAGGAATCCGAACTTACTTGATTTCACCCTTCCTGGAATCGCAAAACCCTAATTCAGTAATTCCCCCACTTTCTCCACTCAAGCCCTAATTCTCCCTCTCTCTCTAGGAGCTCGTTTCTCTGGAATGAATGACGAAGAATGAGAGCTGCTTGTGTGTGTGGTCGTTCATATAAGTCAATTGAGCTGCTTGGGTCAATTGCATATTGACCCAACACTTAACTTTAATTATATAGGCTGAATATTCAGTTATACAAAAGTTACTGTAATTCGTTTATTTAAGAGATCAAACATTCTCCAACAATTATGAGAATTTAGCACGTTGTTTATAATTGTTCTATAAAGCTTCAGTTAAAATTTTGGATCATTTGGAGTTACCAATAAATAATTAAAAATAGAACAGTGCACTGCTATATTACAGTCTGCAGAATATTCGGCCGAGTTTGTCCTGCACAAACTCGACCGACACCCTTACTGTAGGGATTCAAAAGTCATCCAAAAATTATGCCAATTTAACAGAGTGTCTAAAATTGTATTTATCCAATACTGTTAAAATTTGAGATCAATGGGATATACCAATAAAAAGATAAAATTCAATTACCACACTGCTGTAAAATTCTGAAATTGTGATCGGTCGAGTTTGAAACTCGGCCGACAAACAGGTCAGAGCATTCTTCAAAAATTCTGATATATTCCAATGTTGTTCAAATTTTATATATCTAAATCATATCCAAATTTGAAGTAAATAAGAGTTATACATAAAATACTAAAAATCATTTAGTGAGACATTCTACTTATTAAATTCTGTATTCATGTATCATCAAAACCCTATTTGGGCCGATTAGGGTTTATGCTTTTCAAACCCTAACTCTCAAGACCAAAGAACATTTAGACTTCTTATCATAGTTAAAACATCCTCATTGTGTTATTGTCATTCATTAGATTTCAAGAATGATTATTCCAATTAATCTTTGTAATTGTCTAGGTAAACCCTAGTTTACCAGTTAAGCTCAGATGGGGTCGTAACAACTCTTCCCCCCTTAGAATGTTTCGTCCTCGAAACATAAACCTACAAGAAAAAATACATTCAAGGTTATTCTAAGCTTCTAAAGCCTTCCATGCCATTATATTCTTGTATTTCATACCTGAATGTAGTTTTCAACATTAGATCTTTTAATTCTTTACTAAATCACAACATGTTTCAAATAGTTCTCGATGATATCAAGCAAATTCTTTATGCCACAGTCAAACATAGAATGCAAAGATAAACTACCACGCTTTCGCTGCGCAACTCTGATACTCTGATACAACTAACTCAACTTATACTGCTCAGAGAGTTCTATTGTTCTGTATCACCTTTAAATGACAAAAGCAAGTTCACCATACTGTTTTAAACTTTAATCATGTGCTATTCAAATAGCAAAATAGTCTTGAATTAAAAGACTAGATTCAACAATCGTTTGCGCAATACCATTCTTGACATCCCCATTGGGTCATGGATGCATGAGGTGAAGCATTACCACCTCATCCCATACTATCCTGTTTCGATCCTGGGTTCTGTGGGTTATAGGCCCACACACAATTCAAAGTGTAACCATCATATTATATCATTTTAGGGTTTCAACAACAGTAATAAGGTAATCCACAATTGTATCAATCATTCAAGCATTAATCATACTCAATTACCATCACTCAGTTATATTAGAGCTAGGTATAACAAGCTACACCTCATTAGGGTTACTTGTCCAGACAATCTAATTATCATCCCTTTCTATTAATATGAGTGAATAAGTATGACTACCTTGTTCAGGGTATCTCTCCATATGTTCTGACATCATCCAAACCGTATCACCAAATGACCCTACCAAGGTAGTTATTCACCATGTATGATTCATTTTCTCTTATCCTTTCATTCCCACCTTGCTCTCATTAAGGAATTTATGAAAGAGAAGATGATTTTAAGACTTGGAATACTTGTATTCAAACATCCCCTAATACATTCTCATATGTATATTTACTTAGTTATCAACAGAGATATTTGATTAATTAGCACTTGCTTGAATCTCACAACCTCTTTATTTTATAACTGCTCCATCATATTTCAAACCCTTTCTTACATTTCATAGTCCTCTTTCCCTATACTACTCTTTAACCTGTCATCTTTAATTCTAAATTTTTTTTTCTTATGACCATGTTGCTTATTCATATGTATGGTCATGTATACCATGTTGCACATATTTCCTCCTTTATCTTTATACTATTGTGAAGTTAACGTTCTAAATTAATAGTCATTCTATTAGCTTTTCCTCATGTTGAATACATTACATATTCTTCATTTTTAAATCAAGTGGATCATGCATGGGTCAAACATAGTTTCTCTTTCAATCAAGTTTTTCTCTTCTGAATACAATCAACCTTGGTATGACTTATTCATTCATTAAACTACACCTATGTTCTTTGCTTAGAAACTAGTTTGTTGTTCTAGTCTTATTAATTACATGTTCATACGATCCTTTTTACTTTTATGGACCTATTGAAAGCTCACTCTATTCTTCTACTTAGCCTTTGCTTTAGAGTTCGTAAAAGCATTATTTGCTATTATATGATTCATTCTTCATGATTGATTCTTGCTATCTTGAACCATACATACATTTCACATATCTTTTCTATATTTCATATGTATAGTTCATGTAATATTAATAAATAAACTGATTATGAGCTTCATATCATGTTCTATTATTCCCAATTAAGGGTTTCACATATGAGGCCCCAAAATTAAACCTCAGACATCAGTTTCAACTAATTCTTAGTTGTTCTGATCTTGCCCATATGTTTCAACATCTTACTGTATGTACATTCTTACTCTGATGTGGGTCTAATTATTCCAATTCTATTCTTATTATGCTATTGATAGGATTCATTAGATCCTAATAACGCATCCTGCCAACCGGACCAGGACAAACCTGAAATCCTGAAGCCAAGGACTACAAAGGATCACATCCTTCCAGAACTGCCACTCACAGCTCAGAAACTCGGCCGATCACTCTGGAACTCGGCCAATCACCTTCCAGATTCTGAAACTCGGCCGACCAACTTCGGCCGATCAGCAGGAAACTCGGCCGATCCTCTGGGGAACTCGGCCGATTCAAGACCAAACTCGGCCGACCAAAACGCTGTTTGATTTTCTGAAAAAGGAAACTCAGCCGAATTACATACAACTCGGCTGATCAGTTTACTGTTCGATTGCCTATTAAGGAAACTCGGCCGAATCACATACAACTCGGCCGAACCGCGTACAGACTGAAAACCTAAACAGACCTGCTGATGTCAATTTCACTCGAATCAGCGGGCAAAACCATAGAAATAAAATCTCATTCAAAGGTCAATTCTAGTCTACTTGTTACAAAGAATGAAATCAATAAATGCTACAATTGCATAGTATACAACAGATATAAAAGACCCATATTTCAAGGTATTGAATATTTCAATTCAAACATATAAGAGCATTTCTATACATTTCCAACAAAAACAACATTATGAAATGTAAATTCTATCTCCTTTTACATTTATGCTCTTAATTCTTGTTTCTTTTCTCGTTTTCTAACCCTAACATTTCTAGGGTTCCTCTCTAGCCCATTCTTCCACTGTATACCTGGCCAGGGTATACGTGAGAGAATAGACAGAGTAGCTTGTACTGGTTGATCCAAGTACTCAGATATCGGGCCATGATATCCAAATACTCAAATCCCCAAAGCTAGCATCAAACATCTCCTACCTGCCACACATAGGACTCTAACTTACTAACTTAATGGTCCTTGACAACTCACCCTAAGCTCTGATACCAAGCTGTTACACCCCGATCTCACAATTTCCTCAAATCATGAGATTAGGGCATAAGATAGGATTGATGATTAACACAAAGAACACCCTTAACTTTTTCTTTTCTTTTAAACTCTTGTTTCATCGCATTGAACCACATAACATCTTAACAAGGAATCTGAACATTTCTTCTACTAATCAGACTTTAATAGA
This sequence comes from Alisma plantago-aquatica, assembly GCA_963693085.1. NCBI lineage: Eukaryota > Viridiplantae > Streptophyta > Magnoliopsida > Alismatales > Alismataceae > Alisma > Alisma plantago-aquatica. The sequence continues at coordinate 776,795,897 of OY856409.1, forward strand.
AAAGATACATGTATAAACATTCATAATGTCTCTCACTCATTATGCATATGAAACTAGCTAATTAGCTTACATATCAAAGAGGGACAATATTACACATCGTAATTACAACTCTCTCTCTTATCTCTTACTGAGGACCTAGAGTGACAAGGACCGACTGACTCAACAAATCTCATACTTGACTCCTGTGGCAGGTCTACACTGATGCTCTGATCATCTTCAAGTCCACGCGATTAACCCTAAAATGTTTGAGTAGAGGGGTGAGCCTACTCGCTCAGTGAATGAGTACTTCATGGAAACAGACTAATGCACTAATGTGATTACAGATATAATTTGAGGAAACGATATGAGAATTAACAACAATAAATACTACACTGAGCAGTTCTAAAACAATATAATTGAAATAGCAAAGAATATAAATATTGCATCCAAAGAATAACTACTAGAAAATTATGCTCTAGTCTTTCTTAACTCTTTCATTTATAAGGAACTCTGTGAACCTATATGATCGTATTTTAGATTATGCCCTAAATATATGCAGTGTACTCTGCATATAAGGATCCGCAACAAGTCCATGCTACGGCCCCACCGTACAAGACTTAGCGACACACCCGGGAAGTGCTAAGTCTGACTACTCGTCCTGGTCTGCACAGGACACAGGCTCCTTGGCCTCCTCGCACAACCACGTGTGCTCTCGACTCCTCCTTAAACCTGAGTACACCGGCGGAGAGTCACAGGGTTACCTTCGCGACACAAGCACGAATGGTGTTAGATAACCGTGTTTTCTGGTGATATCGCAGTGCCATTGTGACACAAGCACAATTGTTGTTAGACACTGCCCTTTTTTTCTCTTTCCTCGTTTGTCCGCGACACAAGCACGGATGATGTTAAAACACGAGTTTCACCCCAAAGTTGCAGACCCGTCTAAGGGGTTCTACGGTGTTAGGGCATCTAGGTCTATACTTGATTAACAAATAAATAATTTAACAGAAATATCACATAGCAACGTCAAAACTCATGTATTCAACATATATCATATCTCAGTAACATCCCTTTCTAGGGAATGTCATATCTCATCACCTGCAATTTACGAGATATATATTGAAATATAAGAAGCCCTGCAGTATGTAGATAACATTTCAGAGAGAACAAGCATATAAAGTTAAATACACTAGAACATACAATTTAACAATTAAGCATCACCACATCTCATATCGAGACCTTTCATATTACCATAGCATGATTCATTGAACACCCCATCCTTAGGGTTTCATTTGCCTTATTCATTCATCACATGCCAACACCCTACTCTTAGGGTTGCATTTGCCTCATTCACCTTTTCGTTTACCTCATTCACTTGTCACATGGCTCTCATAAGGATTTCATAGGATATAAGCATTCACTAAATAAAGATTGTTTCCAACAAATCATATGCAATCAATATAGACATGAAACCATGGAAATTCAACTAAATTTAGATTTTCCATATCATCACTGTGATATCATGTATCCAGAATAAGATTCAATTAAGATAACCCACGAGATACATCCTAACCACTTATAGAGTTACTAGTCCTTTTCAATAAGGTTGAAACACTAGTGATGTCTCAATTAGGTTAAACCCTAATTACATCATTTGATATAAGTCTGTAAAGCATTCTCACTAGGAAGTGTTGCATACGTTTCTGATATGAATCTACCATTTAGGAATCATTTAAAACAGAGAAGGAATCCATATCATATCAATTTGCAACAATCTTAAATCAAACGGACATTTTAGGTTTTAAAATCACATACTAAGCAATTAGGGATTTGGATGCTATAATCAAATTCGTGCATTAGAATGTTTGAAGGAAGAACCCACTCACCCTAAGGTGTGAAAACACCTCACAACTGCAGCTCAACTCAGGGAATCTCGAATTCCTATCAAAACCCTAGCAAATCTCCCAATTCTTCTTCCATTCAACTCGGGAACCTTGAAAAAGAGGGATTATGAAGAAAGGGTGAGAAAAGAGGGGATTTCGACATCATCTTGGATCAAATCAGAGCAAGGACGGAATCTTGACATGAGAGAGAAGATTCACCATAAAAGTCTATGCAAGGAATCCGAACTTACTTGATTTCACCCTTCCTGGAATCGCAAAACCCTAATTCAGTAATTCCCCCACTTTCTCCACTCAAGCCCTAATTCTCCCTCTCTCTCTAGGAGCTCGTTTCTCTGGAATGAATGAAGAAGAATGAGAGCTGCTTGTGTGTGTGGTCATTCATATAAGTCAATTGAGCTGCTTGGGTCAATTGCATATTGACCCAACACTTAACTTTAATTATATAGGCTGAATATTCAGTTATACAAAAGTTACTGTAATTCGTTTATTTCAGAGATCAACCATTCTCCAACAATTATGAGAATTTAGCAGGTTGTTTATAATTGTTCTATAAAGCTTCAATTAAAATTTGGGATGATTTGGAGTTACCAATAAATAATTAAAAATAGAACAGTGCACTGCTATATTACAGTCTGCAGAATATTCGGCCGAGTTTGTCCTGCACAAACTCGACCGACACCCTTACTGTAGGGATTCAAAAGTCATCCAAAAATTATGCCAATTTAACAGAGTGTCTAAAATTGTATTTATCAAATACTATTAAAATTTGAGATCAATGGGATATACCAATAAAAAGATAAAATTCAATTACCACACTGCTGTAAAATTCTGAAATTGTGATCGGTCGAGTTTGAAACTCGGCCGACAAACAGGTCAGATTATTCTTCAAAAATTCTGATATTTTCCAATGTTGTTCACATTTTATATATCTAAATCATATCCAAATTTGAAGTAAATAAGAGTTATACATAAAATACTAAAAATCATTTAGTGAGACATTCTACTTATTAAATTCTGTATTCATGTATCATCAAAACCCTATTTGGGCCGATTAGGGTTTATGCTTCTCAAACCCTAACTCTCAAGACCAAAGAACATTTAGACTTCTTATCATAGTTAAAACATCCTCATTGTGTTATTGTCATTCATTAGATTTCAAGAATGATTATTCCAATTAATCTTTGTAATTGTCTAGGTAAACCCTAGTTTACCAGTTAAGCTCAGATGGGGTCGTAACAACTCTTCCCCCCTTAGAATGTTTCGTCCTCGAAACATAAACCTACAAGAAAAAATACATTCAAGGTTATTCTAAGCTTCTAAAGCCTTCCATGTCATTATATTCTTGTATTTCATACCTGAATGTAGTTTTCAACATTAGATCTTTTAATTCTTTACTAAATCACAACATGTTTCAAATAGTTCTCGATGATATCAAGCAAATTTTTTATGCCACAGTCAAACATAGAATGCAAAGATAAACTACCACGCTTTCGCTGCGCAACTCTGATACTCTGATACAACTAACTCAACTTATACTGCTCAGAGAGTTCTATTATTCTGTATCACCTTTAAATGACAAAAGCAAGTTCACCATACTGTTTTAAACTTTAATCATGTGCTATTCAAATAGCAAAACAGTCTTGAATTAAAAGACTAGATTCAACAATCATTTGCGCAATACCATTCTTGACATCCCCATTGGGTCATGGATGCATGAGGTGAAGCATTACCACCTCATCCCATACTATCCTGTTTCGATCCTGGGTTCTGTGGGTTATAGGCCCACACACAATTCAAAGTGTAACCATCATATTATATCATTTTAGGGTTTCAACAACAGTAATAAGGTAATCCACAATTGTATCAGTCATTCAAGCATTAATCATACTCAATTACCATCACTCAGTTATATTAGAGCTAGGTATAACAAGCTACACCTCATTAGGGTTACTTGTCCAGACAATCTAATTATCATCCCTTTATATTAATATGAGTGAATAAGTATGACTACCTTGTTCAGGGTATCTCTCCATATGTTCTGACATCATCCAAACCGTATCACCAAATGACCCTACCAAGGTAGTTATTCACCATGTATGATTCATTTTCTCTTATCCTTTCATTCCCACCTTGCTCTCATTAAGGAATTTATGAAAGAGAAGATGATTTTAAGACTTGGAATACTTGTATTCAAACATCCCCTAATACATTCTCATATGTATATTTACTTAGTTATCAACAGAGATATTTGATTAATTAGCACTTGCTTGAATCTCACAACCTCTTTATTTTATAACTGCTCCATCATATTTCAAACCCTTTCTTACATTTCATAGTCCTCTTTCCCTATACTACTCTTTAACCTGTCATCTTTAATTCTAAATTTTTTTTTCTTATGACCATGTTGCTTATTCATATGTATGGTCATGTATACCATGTTGCACATATTTCCTCCTTTATCTTTATACTATTGTGAAGTTAACGTTCTAAATTAATAGTCCTTCTATTAGCTTTTCCTCATGTTAAATACATTACATATTCTTCATTTTTAAATCAAGTGGATCATGCATGGGTCAAACATAGTTTCTCTTTCAATCAAGTTTTTCTCTTCTGAATACAGTCAACCTTGGTATGACTTATTCATTCATTAAACTACACCTATGTTCTTTGCTTAGAAACTAGTTTGTTGTTCTAGTCTTATGAATTACATGTTCATACGATCCTTTTTACTTTTATGGACCTATTGAAAGCTCACTCTATTCTTCTACTTAGCCTTTGCTTTAGAGTTCGTAAAAGCATTATTTGCTATTATATGATTCATTCTTCATGATTGATTCTTGCTATCTTGAACCATACATACATTTCACATATCTTTTCTATATTTCATATGTATAGTTCATGTAATATTAATAAATAAACTGATTATGAGCTTCATATCATGTTCTATTATTCCCAATTAAGGGTTTCACATATGAGGCCCCAAAATTAAACCTCAGACATCAGTTTCAACTAATTCTTAGTTGTTCTGATCTTGCCCATATGTTTCAACATCTTACTGTATGTACATTCTTACTCTGATGTGGGTCTAATTATTCCAATTCTATTCTTATTATGCTATTGATAGGATTCATTAGATCCTAATAACGCATCCTGCCAACCGGACCAGGCCAAACCTGAAATCCTGAAGCCAAGGACTACAAAGGATCACATCCTTCCTGAACTGCCACTCACAGCTCAGAAACTCGGACGATCACTCTGGAACTCGGCCGATCACCTTCCAGATTCTGAAACTCGGCCGACCAACTTCAGCCGATCAGCAGGAAACTCGGCCGATCCTCTGGGGAACTCGGCCGATTCAAGACCAAACTCGGCCGACCAAAACGCTGTTTGATTTTCTGAAAAAGGAAACTAGGCCGAATTACATACAACTCGGCCGATCAGTTTGCTGTTCGATTGCCTATTAAGGAAACTCGGCCGAATCACATACAACTCGGCCGAACCGCGTACAGACTGAAAACCTAAACAGACCTACTGATGTCAATTTCACTCGAATCAGCGGGCAAAACCATAGAAACAAAAGCTCATTCAAAGGTCAATTCTAGTCTACTTGTTACAAAGAATGAAATCAATAAATGCTACAATTGCATAGTATACAACAGATATAAAAGACCCATATTTCAAGGTATTGAATATTTCAATTCAAACATATAAGAGCATTTCTATACATTTCCAACAAAAACAACATTATGAAATGTAAATTCTATCTCCTTTTACATTTATGCTCTTAATTCTTGTTTCTTTTCTCGTTTTCTAACCCTAACATTTCTAGGGTTCCTCTCTAGCCCATTCTTCCACTGTATACCTGGCCAGGGTATACGTGAGAGAATAGACAGAGTAGCTTGTACTGGTTGATCCAAGTACTCAGATATCGGGCCAGGATATCCAAATACTCAAATCCCCAAAGCTAGCATCAAACATCTCCTACCTGCCACACATAGGACTCTAACTTACTAACTTAATGGTCCTTGACAACTCACCCTAAGCTCTGATACCAAGCTGTTACACCCCGATCTCACAATTTCCTCAAATCATGAGATTAGGGCATAAGATAGGATTGATGATTAACACAAAGAACACCCTTAACTTTTTCTTTTCTTTTAAACTCTTGTTTCATCGCATTGAACCACATAACATCTTAACAAGGAATCTGAACATTTCTTCTACGAATCAGACTTTAATAGAAAAGATACATGTATAAACATTCATAATGTCTCTCACTCATTATGCATATGAAACTAGCTAATTAGCTTACATATCAAAGAGGGACAATATTACACATCGTAATTACAACTCTCTCTCTTATCTCTTACTGAGGACCTAGAGTGACAAGGACCGACTGACTCAACAAATCTCATACTTGACTCCTGTGGCAGGTCTACACTGATGCTCTATTCATCTTCAAGTCCACGCGATTAACCCTAAAATGTTTGAGTAGAGGGGTGAGCCTACTCGCTCAGTGAATGAGTACTTCATGGAAACAGACTAATGCACTAATGTGATTACAGATATAATTTGAGGAAATGATATGAGAATTAACAACAATAAATACTACACTGAGCAGTTCTAAAACAATATAATTGAAATAGCAAAGAATATAAATATTGCATCCAAAGAATAACTACTAGAAAATTATGCTCTAGTCTTTCTTAACTCTTTCATTTATAAGGAACTCTGTGAACCTATATGATCGTATTTTAGATTATGCCCTAAATATATGCAGTGTACTCTGCATATAAGGATCCGCAACAAGTCCATGCTACGGCCCCACCGTACAAGACTTAGCGACACACCCGGGAAGTGCTAAGTCTGACTACTCGTCCTGGTCTGCATAGGACACAGGCTCCTCGGCCTCCTCGCACAACCACGTGTGCTCTCGACTCCTCCTTAAACCTGAGTACACCGGCGGAGAGTCACAGGGTTACCTTCGCGACACAAGCACGAATGGTGTTAGATAACCGTGTTTTCTGGTGATATCGCAGTGCCATTTTGACACAAGCACAATTGTTGTTAGACATTGCCCTTTTTTTTCTCTTTCCTCGTTTGTCCGCGACACAAGCACGGATGATGTTGCAACACGAGTTTCACCCCAAAGTTGCAGACCCGTCTAAGGGGTTCTACGGTGTTAGGGCATCTAGGTCTATACTTGATTAACAAATAAACAATTTAACAGAAATATCACATAGCAACGTCAAAACTCATGTATTCAACATATATCATATCTCAGTAACATCCCTTTCTAGGGCATGTCATATCTCATCACCTGCAATTTACGAGATATATATTGAAATATAAGAATCCCTGCAGTATGTAGATAACATTTCAGAGAGAACAAGCATATAAAGTTAAATACACTAGAACATACAATTTAACAATTAAGCATCACCACATCTCATATCGAGACCTTTCATATTACCATAGCATGATTCATTGAACACCCCATCCTTAGGGTTTCATTTGCCTTATTCATTCATCACATGCCAACACCCTACTCTTAGGGTTGCATTTGCCTCATTCACCTTTTCGTTTACCTCATTCACTTGTCACATGGCTCTCATAAGGATTTCATAGGATATACGCATTCACTAAATAAAGATTGTTTCCAACAAATCATATGCAATCAATATAGACATGAAACCATGGAAATTCAACTAAATTTAGATTTTCCATATCATCACTGTGATATCATGTATCCAGAATAATATTCAATTAAGATAACCCACGAGATACATCCTAACCACTTATAGAGTTACTAGTCCTTTTCAATAAGGTTGAAACACTAGTGATGTCTCAATTAGGTTAAACCCTAATTACATCATTTGATATAAGTCTGTAAAGCATTCTCACTAGGAAGTGTTGCATACGTTTCTGATATGAATCTACCATTTAGGAATCATTTAAAACAGAGAAGGAATCCATATCATATCAATTTGCAACAATCTTAAATCAAACGGACATTTTAGGTTTTAAAATCACATACTAAGCAATTAGGGATTTGGATGCTATAATCAAATTCGTGCATTAGAATGTTTGAAGGAAGAACCCACTCACCCTAAGGTGTGAAAATACCTCACAACTGCAGCTCAACTCAGGGAATCTCGAATTCCTATCAAATCCCTAGCAAATCTCCCAATTCTTCTTCCATTCAACTCGGGAACCTTGAAAAAGAGGGATTATGAAGAAAGGGTGAGAAAAGAGGGGATTTCGACATCATCTTGGATCAAATCAGAGCAAGGACGGAATCTTGACATGAGAGAGAAGATTCACCATAAAAGTCTATGCAAGGAATCCGAACTTACTTGATTTCACCCTTCCTGGAATCGCAAAACCCTAATTCAGCAATTCCCCCACTTTCTCCACTCAAACCCTAATTCTCCCTCTCTCTCTAGGAGCTCGTTTCTCTGGAATGAATGACGAAGAATGAGAGCTTCTTGTGTGTGTGGTCGTTCATATAAGTCAATTGAGCTGCTTGGGTCAATTGCATATTGACCCAACACTTAACTTTAATTATATAGGCTGAATATTCAGTTATACAAAAGTTACTGTAATTCGTTTATTTCAGAGATCAAACATTCTCCAAAAATTATGAGAATTTAGCAAGTTGTTTATAATTGTTCTATAAATCTGCAGTTAAAATTTGGGATCATTTGGAGTTACCAATAAATAATTAAAAATAGAACAGTGCACTGCTATATTACAGTCTGCAGAATATTCGGCCGAGTTTGTCCTGCACAAACTCGACCGACACCCTTACTGTAGGGATTCAAAAGTCATACAAAAATTATGCCAATTTAAAATAGTGTCTAAAATTGTATTTATCAAATAATGTTAAAGTTTGAGATCAATGGGATATACCAATAAAAAGATAAAATTCAATTACCACACTGCTGTAAAATTCTGAAATTGTGATCGGTCGAGTTTGAAACTCGGCCGACAAACAGGTCAGAGCATTCTTCAAAAATTCTGATATTTTCCAATGTTGTTCACATTGTATATATCTAAATCATATACAAATTTGAAGTAAATAAGAGTTATACATAAAATACTAAAAATCATTTAGTGAGACATTCTACTTATTAAATTCTGTATTCATGTATCATCAAAACCCTATTTGGGCCGATTAGGGTTTATGCTTCTCAAACCCTAACTCTCAAGACCAAAGAACATTTAGACTTCTTATCATAGTTAAAACATCCTCATTGTTTTATTGTCATTCATTATATTTCAAGAATGATTATTCCAATTAATCTTTGTAATTGTCTAGGTAAACCCTAGTTTACCAGTTAAGCTCAGATGGGGTCGTAACACCTAGGGTTCCTCCACTCATGGAGGGGGTCCAAAGAAGGCCCCAAGAGCTCCTTCAACCTACCCCAATGGCCAAGATTTAACATCAAGAAAAGAAGTCCTTTGATAATGACGTTTAAAGCTATTTTAGCACTTGAAGACCCCAACACGAGTGTGGTGCCAAGGAACGACCGTGTTGGCAATTACACAAAAGTTATAGGTCGATTGAAAAATCTTGAAGTCTTAGCAATTCCGCCACCATGGTTGTGCTGCCCAGCATGGCTGTGCCACGAAGACCCCACTGCAGGTGTGTTGCCCTGCACGACCATGCTTGATGAAGGATAGGACGGGCGTACTCTAGGGAATGACCTCCTCGAAACTCCTCCACCACGGCTGTGCTACCCAGCACAGCCGTGCTACCAGCCTTCATTTTCACCCATCCAACCTATGATTTCACACTTCACCAGAACGACCGTTCTCCACCACCACGACTGTTCTCACCTTGCCGTGCTGCCACCTAAAACCTAACACTTTTTACACTGTTTTCCCCACAATACCCCTACTTACCCTAGTGCTTCCACCACTACCTATATATACATAGGTGGCATCCACAACACTAGATTATCTTCCCTAGCTACTCCTAGCCTCCATTACTCCTCCCCTTGAGCATTTAGTGCATTTACCTTGCATTTATGCTCTCCACCCACCACTTCCATCTCCATTTCACCTTGGAAACCTAGTTTTCTAGGTTTTCATCCATAATTCCCCATATCTTCATGCTCACCTGCACCCTTGGAGGAGAGAGGATGTCCCCAGTAGCAAGGAGGTGAAGAAGAAGGCTACTTCCCCAAGATCCATGGAGTTTCTTCCCCTTCTTCTCCTTTCTTCTGCTATTTTTTGACTATGTGTAGCTAAGCCCCTAGTGGGGGCTTGTTTGGGGTTAAAATGTGACTTTGATACCATGTTGGGGGAAAATGTCTTGTAATGAACTCATTTTTATCTATGATGATTTCTCCATGCTTGTGTCTCTTATCCCATTGCCATGCTTGTGATTTATACTTTTTGTTATTAATTGCTTGTTTGGTGGGGTTTGATGATACCATGTTACTAGGGGAATTGGGATGCATGTGGAAATCTTAGGTGTGACTCCTAGGTCCCAATAGAGGATCCCTAGATAGTCCCCTTTGTTCGTACATGCCTATCTCCTCTCCTACTACTTGGTGTGAGACCTAAGTTACTAGTATAAGTGGTATTGATGTGATTGCCCAGGGTCTTCTAAAGGCTAGAATGGCTAGTGGCATGAGGTCAAATATCCTCATCTCTACTCCCATCTCTACCCTCAACCGTCAATTTCTCAATACCACTTATCCTAGAAACCTAGACTTGTCTAATCCTATTAGAATTACACCTGACCCTAGTCTTCTACTAGTAGTATAGGGTACATTCTAATAGCATTACTCTTATTGTTTGGTTTGGTAATGTAGATGTAAAATGAGAACAATGCTTGTCTAATAACCTCCCTCAACTAATATCAAATGGCCCACCTACCTTAGTCATCTTGTTAAAACCCAACTTGCTTTGCTTGCTTGTTCATGCTAGTCTATTTTAATTGCTTTTGCTTAACCTAGTTAATTGCTTAGTTCTACTCTTTAGTGTTAACTTAGGTTCTTACTCTTTCTAGTGGTTAATTTAGCTTCTACATTGCTTCTCACTTGTTTAGTATAGTGTAGCTTACTCTTGCCCTATCTTAGCTAGTTTGTTAACCTAGTTAGCTAAATTTGCTTGTTCAAGATAACTTAGGTTTAATTCCACCTTTTCTTCTTGTTCATTTAGAGTAATCACAACCAAACCCTTTTAAAACCATTAAACCCTAATATCCGCACTAGGAACATAGAAAACACTACCCTAGCTCTAGTGCCCCCTTTATCCCTGAGGACCAACCTCTATTCTTGCCAATCACCTATACTACAACAGTACCCCGTGCACTTGTGGGTGACCTATTTGGTTTTGTGATCGACTTGGTTAGGGCCAATATAATTTTTGAAAGTTTTCCCTCCCGCATGTTCCGATCTCGTGGGGAGCATCTAGTCGAGTCAAATTGGCTAGTGTGTAGCACCTCTAGCGGACACACCAATAATCATGAGATACTAAATATAATAGTAAAGGTTAAGTCATGGAGATTAATAAAATAGAAAACAAAGATTATACCATACAAAATAAAAAGTAGATAAAAATCATTTAGGAATTGTTGATGATAAACAAATCAAATGAACAAGCAAACTATGCTCACTATAAATAGAAGTTACAAGGCAATATATTTCTACAAATTGTTGTGTGATTTTAACTTCCTTGATATTCACTGTATAATGTATGCCAAATTTCATAGATAGTATGCAATATTACCAATTACAAACAAATTAGAATAGTATAAATCAAACATCTTTCTAACCTTGAGTATCATCTTGTATTCCACCACAAGAGTTATACAAGGAACCATCCCTTTTCAGATCCAGGGCTAACTAATTCTAGGTATGGGATCCAACAAACTTACAACAGAATCACCTTCCCTTATCTTGGCCAAACAATCCTTTACTTTTACATCCTTAGATAAGGAAGAACTTCAATCCATTATCTTTTCATAGAGAGAGGAGAGATTCAGAAAGAACAAGTAGGGATAGATCTTTTACAAAGGCCCCATTCACTCTAATGAATGTAGTAACTAGAGTTATACTAGAAAGTGGACTGATAAAAAAGAAAGTAGTCCAAATTCTTTTACAAAACATGGAATAACTAAGTAAAATACAAAATGTTACAATATCAAAATCATGTAGTGAAACTGAATTAGAGTTTAATTAAGTAAGGAGTTGTTTGTGACCAAGGATTAAATTTAATTTGAGTTTCTTAACACAATTCATATATCATGAGAGACTAAATATAATAGAAAAGGTTAAGTCATGGGGATGGATAAAACAGAAAACAAAGATTATACCATACACAATAAAAAGTAGATAAACATCATTTAGGAATTGTTGATGATACAAAATCAAATGAACAAGCAAAATATGCTCACCATGAAGAGAAGTTACAAGGCTACATATTTCTACAAATGGTTGTGTGTTTTTAACTTCCTTGGTATTCATTGTATAATTCATGCCAAATTTCATAAATATTATGCAATATCACCAATTACAAGCACATTAGAATAGTAGAAATCCAACGTCTTTCTGACCTTGAGTATCACCTTGTATTCCACCACAAGAGTTATACAAGAAGCCATCCCTTTTCCAAGATAGGGATAACTACTTCTGGGTAAGGGATCCAAAAACTTACAACAGAATCACCTTCCCTTACCTTGACCAATCAACCCTTTACTTTCACATTCCTTATATAAAGAAGAACTTCAATCCATTCTCTTTTGGTAGATAGAGGAGAGATTCAGAATCAACAAGTAGGGATAGCTCTTCCACAAAGGACCAATTCACTCTAAAGAATACAATAACTAGAGTTAAACTAGAAAGTGGATAGATAAAAAGGAAAGTAGTCCAAATTCACTTACGAAAACATTGAATAACTAAGTAAAATACAAAATGTTACAATATCAAAATCATATTATGAAATTGAGTTAGAGTTTAATTAAGGAGTTGTGTGTGACCAAGGATTCAATATAATTTGAGTTTCTTAATAGAATTCATATATAATCATGAGATACTAAATATAATAGCAAAGGTTAAGTTATGGGGATGAATAAAATGGAAAACAAAGATTATACCATACACAATAAAAATTCGATAAACATCATTTAGGAATTGTTGATGATAAACAAATCAAATGAACAAGCAAAATATACTCATTGTGAAGAGAAGTTACAAGGAACCAAATTTCTACAAATAGTTGTATGTTTTTAACTTCCTTGATATTCACTATATAATGCATGCCAAATTTTATAGATAGTATGCAATATTACCAATTACAAGCACATTAGAACAGTAGAAATTTGGCATCTTTCTGACCTTGAGTATCATCTTGTATTCCACCACAAGAGTTATACAAGGAGACATCCCTTTTCAAAGCTAGGGCTAACTACTTCTGGGTATGGGAGGGATCAAACAAACTTACAACATAATCACCTTCCCTTATCTTGGTCACACAACCCTTTACTTTCACATCCTTAGATAAGGAAGAACTTCAATCCATTATCTTTTGGTAGAGAGAGGAGAGATTTAGAAAGAACAAGTAGGAATAACTCATTCACAAAGGACCAATTCACTCTAATGAATGCAGTAACTCGATTTAAACTAGAAAGTGGACTGATAAAAAGGAAAGTAGTTCAAATTATTTTATGAAAACGTTGAATAACTAAGTAAAATACAAATGTTACAATATCAAAATCATGTAGTGAAACTGAGTTAGAGTTTAATTAAGGAGTTGTTTTTTTACCAAGGATTCAATTTAATTTGAGTTTCTTAACACAATTCGTATATAAACATGAGAGACTGGATATAATAGTAAAGGTTAAGTCATGGGGATGAATAAAATGGCAAACAAAGATTATACCATACATAATAAAAAGTACATAAACATCATTTAGGAATTGTTGATGATAAAGAAATCAAATGAACAAACAAAATATGCACATAATGAAGAGATGATTCAAGGCTGCAAATTTCTACAAATGGTTGTGCTTTTAATTCCATGATATTCATTGTATAATGCATGCAAAATTTGGTAAATAGTATGCAATATTACCAATTTCAAGAACATTAGAATAGTAGAAATCCAACATCTTTCTGACCTTGAGTATCACCTTATATTCCATCACAAGAGTTATATAGGGAGCCATTCCTTCTCCGATCCTGGGCTAACTACTTTTCAGTAAGGGATCCAACAAACTTAGAACAAATTGGCCTTCATTTACCTTGTCCAAACAACCCTTTAATTTCACTTTCCTTAGATAAGGAAGAACTTCATTCCATTATCTTTTAGTAGAGAGAGGAAAGATTCAGAAAGAACAAGTTGGATTAGCTCTTTTACAAAGGACCAATTCACTCTATAATGTAGTACTTGATTAATCTCAAGTGATTAGGGAATCTATAGGCAAAATCTCTCAACTATTGTATATAATCTATAATGTTAACCTAGAATGCAATATAATAGATCTGGTATATAGTTGAGGATGACTAGTAGACAATAGAGATAGACATGAGGCCTTCTAACCTTTTTGAAGGAGTTGATGAGTTGTCTAACGATATATGTCCACTTTTTACCTCCTCTCACATCTATATTTTCACTTTACAAAAAGTAAAAGCTATAATCTCATAGGATGAGATTTATAGTCCCCAAACTTGGGTGATAGCACTAATAGAAAATAATCTTCTAGTTCAGACGGTCAAGTTCTATGCCCAAAATCTAGGCAAATGGAAATATTGGATTTTGGCATTTTGTTCATCATCCAATATATCTGTAATGACCGCCACCAAACCGACATCCAAATCGTTACCAATTATACATAATAAACATAAACAACATATTAACCAAAAATCACTAAAATTTAAAACCATTTTGCAAGGAGATCCTCTTCCAGGAAACTTTTACTGAAAGGTCCAAAACTTATACATATCATGATTTACATTACACAACATTGTTTCATCTCATCTTGAGGACAACATATAACAGTTGCTCTATCAAATCACATACTGGAGAAACATAAAACCTTGAGGCATACTGGCCAAGATCTTAGATCGTTCATGAAACCATTATGAACTGACTCCAAGGACCTGTGAGTACAGAGACGACACATAGGACTTCTATCTACATGACATGACAGACAATACACTCAACCTGAGCTTTTACTGCTACCCCAATTGTTGTTCCTCCTATGTAGAAAGGTCTCTACCGCCTCATGAACGTCCACCTAAAAATTGTAGATCCTATGGGGTGAGACAATTGTCCTAGTGAGAGATATAACTCTCCGCCGACCATATTATTATCACAGATAAGTATTATAAAACTGAGCAGAGGTTCTTTTATGTTAACTAGCAGAATTAATCATTGTATGAATAGGACAAAGTAATCTCTTTACTTAAGAAAAATGGAGCATCTACCCATGGTAGAGTAATAAACCATCTATCTACTTTACAAATAATGTAAAGAAACATAAATAACATCTATCAACTCAGATGAATAACTGAATTACGCATCAAACAATGTTTTCTGTATTCGATCCTTAAGCAAATATGCTACACGGATGATCATATTTTACAATCACACTTATATCCCGAGGAGATGAAGTATACCCCATTCATCTCCAACTGACCAAAAACTTCTCACAAGTCAGTACCATACAAGGTCAATGGAAGAGCCGAATTCCAAGACCTCTCCTATCTGGGTCAGTATGAGACCACACAAATTCAGCAAGACATCTTGTGTCATCTACTGGTAGGACATCTCGTGTCTCTACAAAAAGAGCATGCCAGGGTACAAGGCATCTTCACTCAGAGTTACTACTTTAACAAGTACTCTCTTAGGCAAACATCTACTAACAACCGTCCCCAGTTATGAAATTACGGAGTCATGACATATAGCCATACTCTGAGCCATGAGCCAGTTCACCGTGCTCAACATAGATTCTACGACCGTAGTCAAACTCTATCCAGGATATGTCATATAGCCAAATCCCCATTTATTTTGAGTTCGTAAGGGGATCGACTCACACATGGCCGTCCGTTTATACTTACACCCCCACATATTCAAAAATATGCTCTCCGAGTTATTCCGTGAGAAACCCGTTTCACCATTCAGCAAATTCTGACGATGATGGAACTATGGTCAGGGAAACATTTTATGGTTTCTAATGATATATTAAGTTTATTACAATATTCTTTTAGCATCAAACAAGTTATAAGCATCAATTATAAAAAAATGCTATAAAGAAATGTGTAATACATCTATCAAGTACTTTTCTAATCTTTAGAACACATTTAGATACATAACACTTGGGATTTCAGTCCCTTATCACATTACTGGGAATTCTCATCCCTTCACATCATCGTCGTCATGATTACTGGATCTGGGTACACTAGTACATGAATGGTCTGTAGCGTCGGTTTTTTTAAGCCTGCAGCGTCACTTTTTAACCGACGCCTAAGTGGACGTCGCTATAGACTTTGCTCTATAGCGTCGGTTTATTTGACCATAAAAAACCAACCTTACAGAGTAAACACGGACACAAAAGGTTGTAAAAAATCTGACCCAGGCGAGAAAAAAGGAGTCTGTAAGGTCGGTTATTCCAAAAAAACCGACCCTGTAAACACTCTCGACCGAGAATATTGTCGACCGAACACATTTTTGGTCGATAATTTTCTGGACCGAGAGAGTTTACAGTGTTGGTTTTTTTAGAATAACAGACGCTAAATATTGAATAACCACTTCAGTGCTCCTTCTCGGTCGATGAATTTGTCGACCGAGGGACTTCTAGGGTCAGTTATTTGGAAAAAAATGACGCTAGAGGTGCTTATACATGCGTGAAATTAACTGGATCCAAGATGTATCTCAGTCGAAAATATTGTCGATCGAAGAGACTTCTAGGGTCGATTATTTGAAAAAAACTGACACTAGAGGTGCTTATACATGCGTGAACTTAACTGGATATCGGTCGACAATATTGTCGACCGAAGGGACTTCTAGAGTCGGTTATTTGGAAAAAACTGACGCTAGAGGTGCTTATACATGCGTGAACTTAACTGGATATCAGTCGATAAATTCGTCGACCGAGAGAGTTTACAGGTTCAGTTTTTTGGAATAACTGACGCTAAAAATTTAAATAAACATTTCAGTGTACCCCTCGGTCAAAAAATTGTCGATCGAAAATATTTCGGTTGACAAAATTTTCGACCGAGGGGTACACTGAAACGTTCAAACTGAAATATAAATGAATATTCATATATTCTGGGAGAGGGGAGCATTGATGCTCAACCGTCACCATTCAAAACCACACATTCATGACAAAAATGATTCATAATCACATCATATTTTACAAAATGATAGATTGCTTGAAATATAAGGAGGAAAAATTAGTTTGAAATCCTAGAAATATACATCTTTTGAGAGATTAAAAGCTATCCATATGCAAACAAAGTCTATGATTACCACTTCCTTTAAAAAATCATGCACAAGATGTAGGGTTCATCTAAGATGATACAAAAAACTATCATACAAGCTTACACCCTAGGTAAAGGTACATCTTTATACTTGGATCTATAATTTTAAGGCAAAATCATATACATGTAACGTAAGAGTGAACAATAATCATGGATAAAGTTATATAACTCACCTTAGAGATGATGTAGAAACTCCAAACAACAAGGTAGATTGAAGAAAAACGGGGAAGAAACCCTAGCTTGGGCACTCCTCTTCACCAAGCTGGTTCCTTCTCCAAAAAGATTTATACATGCGTGAACTTAACTGGATCCAAGATTTATCTCGGTCGACAATATTGTCGACCGAAGGAACTTCTATAGTCGGTTATTTGGAAAAAACCGACGCTAGAGGTGCTTATACATGCGTGAACTTAACTGGATCCAAGATTTATCTCGGTCGACAATATTGTCGACCGAAGGGACTTCTAGGGTCAGTTATTTGGAAAAAACCGACGCTAGAGGTGCTTATACATGCGTGAACTTAACTGGATCCAATTTTATCTCGGTCGACAATATTGTCGACCGAAGGGACTTCTAGGGTCGGTTATTTGGAAAAAACCGACGCTAGCGGTACTTATACATGCGTGAACTTAACTGGATTCAAGATGTCTAATTACCCGCATTTTTTGTAGACATATAAGGTCAGTTATTTGGAAAAACCGACCCTATAGATCGAGGCGTGAAGACAAAATCAAGCAAATTTTTGCCGCGGGAAATTGTAATTGGCTTTTTAATCCAATTGTCTGTAAGGTCGCTTATTTTATGAAAACCGACCCAATAGAGATACACTACAAGGTCAGTTATTTTAAGAAAAGCGACCCAAGAGGTCTTAAGTGGTGCCCGTATTTTTTATAGACATATAAGGTCGGTTATTTGGAAAACCGACCCTATAGAGTTACACTACAAGGTCGATTTTTTTTAAGAAAAGTGACCCAAGAGGTCTTAAGTGGTGCCCGCATTTTTTATAGACATATAAGGTCAGTTATTTGGAAAACCGACCCTATAGAGTTACACTACAAGGTCAGTTTTCTTAAGAAAACCGACCCAAGAGGTCTTAAGTGGTGCCCACGTTTTTTTTAGACATATAAGGTCGGTTATTTGAAAAAACCGACCCTACAGGTAGTGACGTTATAACCCATTTCTGTACTAGTGGTATTCAAACCCTTAGATCACCACATAGCATTGTTACCTCTATAATAGGTAACTATTACCTCTAGGTCCTCAGACCAAGGTATTCATCACATTTGTTGCACAAGTATTTCACATGGCTCACAAGGCCCATTAAACATCTTGTCACCTCTCACTAGGCAACAATTATTCACATGGCTCATAAGGCCCATTTAAACATCTTATCACCTCTCACTAGGCAACAATTATTCACATGGCTCACAAGGCCCATTTAAACATCTTGTCACCTCTAGGCAATAATTATTCACATGGCTCAAAAGGCCTATTAAACATCTTGTCACCTCTCACTTGGCAACAATTATCTTTTAGGTCATCAGACCAGATAAGCATTATACTTATTATACAAGTATTTAACATGCTTTACAAGGCTTATTAAATAATAGAAATACAACCTTCCCATTATTAAGGTTAGGGTTTCCCTTTATAGCCGAATAGGGTTTCAAGTTCATATTATCAATCCAAACCCTAATTCATTGCTCCACACATCTAGGAGCATATATTGATATCATAAGTATTCAATCATACTTATTTATTCTCATCATTTATCATTAATTGAGTATCAACACAAAGTATGAGTTTCTCTCTCATCCTCACTAGGATGTTGATTACATCATACTTTATTAACTTGGCTTAACCATTCTCAAGGTATATTAGCCTACACTTATCAAAGTGCATTAAACTCATTACATCTTAATGTAACAACTGACATGACACACTTCATGTGTTACTCATCCAAGTATATTAGATTTAAGGTGCATCAAGGTGTATCAACCTTGAGGTGTTGTATGTGATATTTATTAATGCCTTGATGTATCACTTCCCTCATCACTTTTAACTTAAATTCATCAACTTATCTTGAATTAGGGTATTTCCCATCCTAATAATTTATGCACTAACTCATCACATTTATTCTGTAGTATATTGGCGATAAGTCACACACTTGAATTACCCAACTATCATCAAGTGATATGGACTCATCTCGAGTTAAGACATTGTTGATATAGGGTTGACCATTATCAATCACTTGAGGTGTTTCACCTATCAAGGTATTAGCCACACCATTACTTGGTGTTACACTCATCACTTATAAGAGTGTTTTACCCTCACCTTTACAATAGGGTTTCAAGTTCATTATTGGGTTAGGTGTATATTGAGCTAGACATCATCATATCCGTCATACCCTTACCCATCAAGGTATCAACGTTACCAATCATATGGTGTATCACCTTCACCATACATGGGTGTAACATCCTCATCTCACTTGAAGATATTGGCCACACCATACTTTAGTGTATTGTTCATCACATGTTCTAGGGTATTAACCATCTTACCACTTTTGTCATCTAGTGTATTGGGTTACCCACCATATCATTTTAGAGATGTGTTCTCAACACCATATCATCCAAGAGGTGTATGCTTAACCCAATATCAGTTTACATGTGCATTCTTGCTACCCATATCACTTTATAGGTGTATGTGTGCTTACCATATCAGGCAAGAGGTGTATGTTTGCTTGCAAATCACCTTAGAGGTGTATGTGTGCTTACCATATCACTTTAGAGGTGTATGTGTGCTTCACACCATATCGGGAAAAGAGGTGTGTGTGCTTTACACCATATCAGGAAAAGAGGTGTGTTCTTTCTTTCATATCACCTTAGAGGTGTATGTGTGCTTACCATATCACTTTAGAGGTGTATGTGTGCTTCACACCATATCAGGCAAAGAGGTGCGTGTGTGCTTCACACCATATCGAGCAAAGAGGTGTGTGATTGCTTCCATATCACCTTAGAGGTATATGTGTACTTACCATATCACTTTAGAGGTGTATGTGCACTTCACACCTTACATGGCAAAAAGGTGTGTCCGTGCTTCACACCATATCGGGAAAAGAGGTGTGTGTGTGCTTCACACCATATCGGGCAAAGAGGTGTGTGTGTGCTTCACACCATATCAGGCAAAGAGGTGTGTTCTTAACCCAATATCATTTTTGAGGTGCATTCTTGACCTCATATCATGAAAGAGGTGTATACTACATCACCATATCGAGCAAGAAAGTATAAACTCATATCCATAAAATTTAAGTGGTGTAGGTGCATCACCATATCGGGTTAGAGGTGCTTGCTTATATGCTTGAACCCGATATCACTTTATAAGGTGATACCATCATCTTCCAGATCTAGACCTTCATTCTACTTGTTCTAGTACAAGGATAACAGGTCTAATAAACTACTATAACTCATAGATATATCAATTATTCAAGAAAATTTTGGAATTGAAAGTAGATCATCAAATATAGCAAGAAAGATGGTGAATAATAACATGTTTGTGTTCAAGTTATATAACCCACCTCAAGAACAACTTCAAAGCTCCAAGATCCAAAGCTTCACGTTCCTAAGGTTGAAGATGACTTATCAAAAGTCCAAGTTTTGTTAAAAACTCCTTCATATACAAGGAATCATCATAGTTAAGAATTTGGTGAAGAAGAAAAGAAAGGAAGATGATAACCCTAGATCCATGCTTCAATCTAAGGTTGAAGATGATCATGGCCTTACCTTAGGGTTAATATTTGAGCTCCTTATTTCTCCTTAGCACCATGCATGATACCTCACTACTTATGCATGATATGCCCTCACTTATCGCTGATATCCCTTTCACTTGTGGCCAATATCACTTCACTTGGATGATATCAACATGCTATGGCCGATACCACTTGCTATGGCCGATACCCAAGCCCTATGCACGATACCACATCACCTATGAACGATACCAAAGCTCTATGCACGATATCTAAGAGCAAGGAGGTGGTAGGATTTGAAAATTTTCACTAAGGGGTGAAAGGAAGGGTATATATACTTGAGTTTCATGGGAGAGAGTGTAAGAGGTATCATCACCTTACTACTAGTAGGTGCCACGTGGCCATGCATGGATTGACACATGTACTTGCATGCACTCCATATTTATCTTTCCATGAAAAATAAAAACTTGAGGATAATTCAAGGTATAAGGGTCGGCCCCCTTTGGTTATCTTCTAGGACAAGCCACTTCCACTCACATTATTATTATATTCACAATTCAATGCAACCTTTCCCAAGGAAAGTTGCAAGCCGATATCCATTGCTTTATTGAATTTCTTAGCTCGTTTTTGCAAATTCAAAGAGTTAACAAAATGATATGGCGGTTTAATCTTTGGCTCCTTGGCTGATAGGGACTCCCATTTAACACTACAACCCGATACACTCGATACAAGCTCAAATTACGGTTTCCATTCAACCCCTTTCTTGGTCTTTTCATCACCAAGAATACTACCACTCATAAATGATTAAAACATGGTTTCTCATTCATTATCTCTCCTATAAATGATACATAGAGAAAGTAGGAACACTCTAGAGGTGGTAATTTGCATATCAACCCTACATTTTGGGTAAATTACAATTTGTACCAAAATTGGTGCACACAGTACTAGCATTGTTCAAACAAGTTCAAACTTGGAATTTAGGCTTTCCACAAGACACCACTTAGCATAATTCTCTTTCTTATGATTCTAAAACACTTAAGGCACGTTCAACATGTGACATTTTGCAATATAACCCCTCATCTTGGATAAATTGCACTTTGGTCCAAAACAAAGGAACATTGCTCAAACAACATTCAATCAGGACCAAACTTGAAACATAAGTATGTGACATGATAAAAAAACACCTTATAGGATTATATTAAAGTTCTAAGAAACTTACTTAACCAAAACAAATAGGGTTACCTCATAACCCAGGTCAAGGTCATTACAATATATGTCAAAAGAACTCTCTCAATGTGGATTAATGACACTCAACACAATGTTTGTGAACACATATTTTGTGGGAATCTTGGCTGACTGAAAGTCTTATTTGCTGTTTTTCGATGATTTCAGCATGCAATATTAATATGTCATAATTAGATCTACTATACATGTGAGATTTATTACAAGTCATACAATTCTTATCGATAATTTATAAATTTGATCAATACATAATTCTAATCATTTTCAATCTTTGAATCTTGAGCATGTATGACATGATTTTCATCGATCATGAGTTTGCACATTTGATCAATTTGGTGTGTGTCTATGATCTTAAATGATCTCAATTTAAGCATTCGACACATATGATGGAATTGTAAATTGATCACACAAATATGAGTGATTTTAACTGTATAGTCAACATTCTCCCACTTTTGAATGACAAAGTATTCGTAATGTACTGAAAAGACAAGACTTGGAATCTCTTAGATTTGAATCATATTTTTACTATAAGAATTGAGTAAACAAGATCCCCCTCAATTCATGGTTGCTTAACCTATTTGTTAAACTTAAAAATTACAATACAATTTCTAGAAAGTTATGGGTCTTACACAGTAAAATACTCCAAAAATGACTTCATACACAAACAACCACAAAAATATGCAATTGAGAATTATTTAGTGTATCTAGGTATTCTCCCCTTTATCGTATCAAATAGTGAAGGTGGGGGTAAAACATCAAAATATAGGCATCATCCTAGAAAAATTTAGAAAATCCACAATAAGACGTAACTTCCACACTCCAACATCAAAATATGTACATAATCATCTCAAAACCCAAATGAGTTTCACTGATAAGAATGATTTAAGTAAAAAAGATTCAAGTTATATTACAACGTGAGGAGAGATGAAAACATGCATCATACAATGAATAAAAAATGAAAAGAAATAGATAGCCTCAATAAATAAGCATCCTACATGATACATGATGATCTACAAAATGCAAAGTCTAGGACATTATAAAAACTAGACCTGATAATCATTCAAGAACATACTATTCATCCTCCTATTCATATGGAGGAGAAGGAAAACAAGGAGGACTTTCTAGAACTTCCTCCTTGTGACATCCTAAATCATCAACATTATCTTTAGCATGTATACTCTCCTCACCAACACCATCATCTTATTTACCTTCTTCTTCTTCTAGAGCATCGTCCACATTCATCTCATAATCCTAAAAGGTGTTATTGGATGGACATTGCTCATCGATCTAAGGCCATGTCAATATGGAACCACCCACCATGGCCTAATCCTGATATTAAATAGGCATAGAAGTCCTAATGAATCCATGAAGGAGAGAGTAAACTTTAGTAGATGGGATCATGGCCATGGAGAAGGGGTATGTGTAGGTGGAGAAGTATGTGAGGTAGTCATGGGGGGATAATAATATGTACAATGAGAAGAAACATGAGAAACAATTGGGGCATACATAAAAGTATAAAAGATAACTAATTGCATGCATAAGTGGCATGATCAGTTAAGGAGAAAGAAGGATGGTAGGGGCCATGATAGGTGGGGTAGGAATACGTATAAGAAAGGTTCACATGTGATGTGAGGTGGTTAATATATTCATGAAGGTAGTTTGTGCTTGATGGATATTTATAATAACTTGGAAAAAGTAACCATGTGGATGCATTATGTATCCAATTACTTGTTTATATGACACATAAAAAGATCACTAAATGTATGGGATGGCATGGGTGGTGGAGTTGGCTGATAGGAGGTGTGCAAGAGTGAAGGAGATACCAGGGTTAGAGGAGGATGAGAGACATTTGTTCAAGAATGATTTCTTCTTGGAACACACGTTAATGTTAGTCCCTCTATGGTTGCTTGTGTATTTTAGCTGGTGCAGAAGGATTTATCTATATGATATTGACAAATTATTGTTTAAGGTAAGGGTAAGGTTAGTGAGTCTCATGAGAGATTTTCTTTGAGTCAAAGAAAGTTATGACATGAAGTATGCATTGATCCCACCTTGCCTTAATCTTCTCGAAAAGAAGTAGACTACCACAATGGTTTGTCCATTTGATTTTTCATGGGATGGACATTATAGTTGACAATTAAGGATATGATTCTTGCTTGTCAATCAAGGGTGGACTAAGGAAAGGTTGACATTTTGGTATATGGAGGACCCTTATTCTTGAAAGATAGATAAATATCATGAAGAGTGATGAATATTTGTTGTAGAGGTTACTGTTGGCCAACCATGTCAATGGAATTTGCATATTTAACATCCCATTTTGTCACCTATTTAGAGTGGTTGAAATTGTGAGTAAGACTATCTTTAGCACTCCACAACACCTCAGCTATACCATGGAATCTACAAGGTTACCTTATAATGGAATCTAATAAATCCCATTTATAGTTGGGGGTGCCTACTAGAGAGTAGATATAGACATGATGAATTCTAACCATTTTGAAGGGTTTGATGGTATGTCTAACAGATCTATTTCCATTGTTTACCCTCTCATGTCTATATTGCACTATACAAAAAGTTACAACTATAGTGTCATAATACAAGATTCACAGTGCCAAAACATAGGTGATCTACTAGTATATAAAAATCCTTTAGTTCCATTGGTCGAGTTTTGTGTCCAAATTATTGATCTGTGGAAATTGAAAATTTGAAGTTTGTTCATTAGTTGATATTTATGTCACTAAAACTTTCCAGATCTGGATGAATTAAACTCATCATGATGTTGTGAACATATACTTTTTAGGGAAACTCGACCAATGGGAAGCCTTTTTTGCTTATTTTCCAATGATTTCCACATTAAATATTCATATTTGTCCTAATTACCTCTATTATACATTTCAGATTTGTTACAAGTCATACAATCATTATAAATGACTCATAAATATGATCTATAGGGAGTTCAAATTATTTTCAAACTTCAAAGTTTAAGCATGTATGAATTTATTTTTACCAATCTAGGGTTTGCACATTTGATCAATTTGGAGTGTGTTTGTCAATTGAAATGATCTCAATATAAATGTTAGACACATATGATGGAATTGTGAACTGCCCATAAAAATTTGGGTGATTTTAACTATATAGTCAACATTGTCCCATTTTTGAACGATTACAAACCAGTCTTAATGTATAGAAAAGACCCCCTTAGTTCATTGTTTCTTAACCTGTATGTTAAAGCTAAAAAAGTAAAGTACAATGTCTATAAAGCTATGTGTCTTACGCAATGAAATACTCCAAAAATGCCTTTATACACAAACAACCACAAAGATATGCAATTGAGAACAATTCCAACATATCTTGGTATTCTAGCCCTTTGTAATATCAAATAGTGGGGGTGGGGTACAATATCACAATATAGGCATTATTCAATCAATTATGAAAAATTAATATAATACCGTTTAAACCATAACAAGATGTAATTTCCATAGTTCAACAAAACCCAAATGAGTTATATTGATAACAATTATTCAAGTTTAAAAGATTCAAGATATAATACAACATGATAAGAAATAGAAAAATACATCATATAGTGAACACAAGGATGAAAACAAATGCATATGTTCAATAAACAATCATCCTACATGATACATGATGGCCTCACAAAATGCAAAGTCTAGGACACTCTAGAAACTAGACCTAATAATCCCTAAAGGATCATAGTATTCATCATGCTATTCATATAGAGGACAAGGATGATAAGAAGGTATTTCTATATCTTCCACCTTGTGACATCCTAAATCATCAATATTGTCTTTAGAATGTGTGCTCTCCTTACCATAACCATCATCTTATTCACCTTCTTCTTCATGAAGCATCATCCACATCCACACTATAATCCTTAAGGTGTGATTTATTAGCCATTGGCCACAGATCTATTTCCCTGACAAGATCCAACTATCCACCATGGCCTACGCCTCTTGCTAAGTATGTGTGAAGCCCAAACAAATCCATGTCTAGAAGCACTTGCACTTGATTCTTCATAAGATTCATCATGTAAACAAGAATCTTCATCATTTGTGGGCTTGAATAATTAGGAGTTGAAGATGTCATGCCAACACAACTACCATTATCATTAACAACACTTGAATCTCAGTGCTTGAATTTTCTGCCAAGTGCTTTAATAAAGGCCATGTATCCTCAGGTGGTTTATCCATGAAAACTCCTCTACAAGAAGACTCTATTGAAGCTTGTCTCATTTGAGAAAGACCAAAGTAAAAGGATCGAACATGCCTCCACAAAGGACTTTCATCATGGGGACTCTCTCTCAACATGTTTTGAAATCTTTTTCAAGCATCATGGAGCCGCTCACAACCCATTTGGCTGAAACATACTATAGCATGACACATTTGTGTCAACACTGCAATGAAGTATAATTTCTTCAAAAATTAATTTTTCATGTCTCCCCAACTCATGATGTTCGTTCTTAAGTCATACCAAATTTTGTCCTTGTTTTTAATGGAGAATGAGAACAAGTTAAGCATGGATGGAGTCACCAGGGGTTGTCGATATTATGAAGGTATAGAATATTTCAAGAAAAGAATCCAAAGTGCTTGTAGGAGATCTAATTCTCCAATCTGTAGAAGGTGGGAAGGAGCCCAAAAAGACTGATTGGAATGGAGAAATAGTGTTGTGACATTTGTCAACTCTATTTGCAATTGGCGAATTGTAGTTGCCATGCATAAAATATTCATGAAGTGGCTTGTGAGGTGCAGACTGCTCTGGTGCATTTCAGTCTCCCATCTAGACTTTCATGAGATTCTTGTCACTTGTGCAAGGCACAACCAAACAAAAGAGGACAAGTTAGCAAACCAATATTCAAAAACTAATACAAAGAATAAAGAATAGAAATGGTGAGGGCAATAGGAAAAGTCAAAGATAAACCAACTTCCTAGGTTGAACGCCTTTCTCCTTGACAATGATGCCAAAAATCTTGGTGCATCTAGGACACCCCTAGCCAATTAACTTGGATAGACACACCTTAGGCACACAATAGGGTCTTTCAAATTTGTAGGAGCTGATGGATACAGTTCTACACAAATACACAAGCATAAGTGCTCATGAGTAGTAAAGGAGTAGTAGGTCAGGGTCGAACCTAAGGAAGAGACGGGGCACTAGACCTATGTTAGTTTTGTCTATGTTCCTACTATAGATTTAAGGGTTGAAGGGTTTGACTTGGATTTATTTACTACACTAATGGTCCAAGAAAGCAATTTATGGAGATCAAGATCAAAACCTAAGCTAAACAAAGACAATTTAGTTCTAATTACCAAGAAAGGCAAGCTAAACAAGAAGTGAGAAATTTAGACTAAGAAGAGAAAAGAAAGGTAAAGATTAACACTAACCCTACACTAGCAAAGAAATCCTAATTGACAATCTAGAGAGAGAAAGTAGATAGATTAGGCAAGAAACTACACTGCATTAGCAAATTAGGAAAAAAGGCAATTTGGAAGCTAAACAAGAAAGAGACTAGAAAGAACAAAGAAATTATCTATGAAGGCAATTAAAGTGACTAGCTAAGAAAGCATTAACCTGACAAGGAAGATTTAGGGTTTTAGTAGTTAATGGGAAGTGTGGGCCATTTGGGGTGTTGTGATTAGAACCTTGGTTGTGGGGTTATAAAATTCAAGGAATGTCTGTTCAATTAAATCATCAAACAAAACAACAAATTGTATGCTAGAGAATTTCCCTAACCTACTAATTGACCATCAATGGGGTCAGGTGTGTATAGAACAACTAGTCCCTATCACCTTATATCTACAATGAGGCTCACTTGGATTAGGATTTATATGACAACCCGATTACAAATCAAGCCATCACTAGTAAAATCATAGAATTATCTTAAACAACGGAATTAACAAAGATCACTAAAAATTAAAACCATTTTGCACAGATCTTCTTCCAGAAGACTTTTACACAAGGAACCAAAAATTTATATATACATATGGTTCATATTATACATTTAGTGTTTTGTCTCTTCTCGAGGATAATAAGTAGTTGTTTTGCTTCTAATATGTACAAAAAAAACATAAAAACCTTGAGATAAGTAAACCAAAATCTCAAGTCGTTCATAAAGACCACTAATAACTATCTCCCAATGACTTGAGAGTACAGAGACGACACATAGACTTCTATCTACAACACCTTGACACACAGGGTACTCAACCAGAGATACTACTGTTGTCCCTGCTGATAAAATCCTTCTTCTACAGTCTGGTTCCTAGTCCCTCATCTACATCCACCTAAAAATTGTGGATCCCATGGGGTGAGACTATTGTCCCATCGAGAGATATAACTTTCTACCAACAATATTATTATCACAAGAAATAGTAAAGACTGAACAAAAGGTATTTTATGCAACTGGAAGGTATATTCATTAATAACAAAATTATAGAACATCTATTTGCTTGAAAAGGAATATGAAGAACATGTATAACATCTATCTACTAAGATGTAAAAAAAATAATAAGGCATCTGCCAATGTTTTCTGTGTTTGATCCTTAAGAAGATATGCTACTTGGATGATTACATATTCACATTCACAATTATTCCCAGAGGAGATGAGATATACTGCTCATACTCCAACCGACCACTAGTAAGTCAAAATCAGTACCATACAAGGTCAATGTCAGAGTCGGCTATCAAGACCTCACCTTGTCTCAGTCAGTTTGAGACCACTTAGGTTTAGCATGACATCTTGTGTCTTCTATAATTAGCTATGCCAGGGTATAGCGACATCCTTTCTATAGATTTACTGACGTATCACGCACTCTCTTCGAGAGAAGACCACTTAGCTTTCCCGAATTATCAGGATCACCACTGAGCGATCATGTTTTAATTTTATCAAGAAGTACACTGAGCAACCTGATGTATTTGGGGAGTCCACTAAGCACCCTTATTTAGTTGGGAGTCCACTGAGCACCCTAATATTATCACACATTCAAAAATATGCATTATGAGTAAAACTCAATTCACCATTCAGCAAATGCTGACACTGAATGGATTATGAGTAAAACTGCATGATAACATTTATCTTACTTAATTAAGTACATTACTGTATCTTTTAGCATCAATCAAGTTTCATATAAGAATTATATCAACTGCTACAAGGAAAAGCATAATTGCATTTATCAGGTACTTTCATATTCACTTGGAATACAGACCACTTAGAATCTCAATCTCTTTTCACCATCATTACATGGGTATTCAAACCCTTCATTTATCTCTGAGTACTATCACCATTTAGAAGATTATCATTACCTCTAGGTCATCAGACCAAGGTATTCATTCACATAGTCCACATAACTCATTGAATCTGTATCATCATAGCTATTAATTGGCCATGCTCATTGCCTTATAATACTTGCATGGTTATTATATCATGCTATCAACAATTTCAAACACATGTCATAAAGTATTAAAGAACACATTCTCCCCAATGAATTAGGGTCATAATCAACCAAATAGGGTTTTCAGATTTCATTAGCAAAGATTAAATCTGAACTCATACTCCACTCATCTCAGGGGTATTATTATATGTTAATTATCTTTTCAAATCTTAGTTTCTCTCTCATCCCTATTAGGATGTAGATTACTTAATTCACCTCTTTAAGGTCTACTAGTTAATCATTATCAAATTGAATTAAACCTATTGTATCTCAATATTGCATTAATCCTATTCATCACTTAGACAAGCTTAATAATTAAGAACATGCCTACCATATCAAGTAGTGTGATTGATAATGTTATTCTATTGTATTTGAAGATGCATATATCATCTTATCAAGTATCCATTTTAATCATGTGGTGAAACCACACCCTCATATCAGTTTTAGGGCATATTCCCTAACATCATCTTGTGTAGTCATGCTGGGTTAGGTATCACTTTAACTTTTTTCACTTTATGTCAACCTCATATCATATATGGGTTATACCATTATTCTTATATCGGGTATAGGGGTGTATTGGGTCTGCATATCATGTACTAGAGTACACCATATCGGGCATGCCATTATGGCTTTACCATATCTCATACAAAACAATATTATATTGGTTCTTCACTTTAGTTGGTCATATCAATTTTCAATTTAGACTTCCATATCAGTTTTCCATTATATCGATTTTCCTCTTGGATTTCCATATTAGATTTCATCTTGGGTTTTACCCTATCATGTCTCCACATTGGATTTGCCATATGTTGGATACCATATCATGATCTCATGTTGGAGATCATATCAGTTTATCTATGTTACATATCATATCGGGTTACACCATTAAACATCATATCAGTTTGTATGTATTGGACACCATATTGGGTTATATGTGTTGGACACCATATCAGTTTATATGTAATCGACACCATTTCGGTTTATATGTATTGGACACCATATCGGTTTATATGTATTGGACACCATATCAGTTTACCTCTCTTAGGCAAGCCTCCTTTTTTTCCTTAACCATTTCAATGGTTCTTATTCATCTTCTATAGTTGCACGACAGGCTGAATACTTAGTTACTTATCAACTCATCTCAACATAGTATGTTTTAAAAAAAAAGGGTGTCACATCATATCAGGTTTCTATATCTTCATCTAGGGTTTTTCCCATATCAGGCAAAGGTATTTCTTTACCCTTGTATCATGTACTAGGTGATAGATAGGAATATTCCATATCGTTCATAGAACCTATTTTATAAGGTATGACTTACCTTCATATCAGGTAGACCCCTATATCGGATTCCATATCGGTTTTCAAAGTCTTCAACCCATATCGGGTTGTTCAATGATGATGCCATCATCATCAACCTCAAGATCATTATCTACTTATATAAAACCATGGATAACAAGCCTAATTACTTATTGGAACTCATGATTATATCAATAACTCAAAGGAAATCTGAATTTTGATAATAATCAACAAGTTGAACAATATTGAAGAAAAGATAATAATATTTATGGGTTCAAGTTATATAACCCGCCTCTAAAGTAGCTTCCAAGCTTCAAGCTTCACTCCTCACGTTCTAAGGTTGAAGGTGAGCCTTCTCCAGGCTCCAAGACTTGAGATCCAAGCTCTTGCACAGTACCTCCAATCCAAATGGATGATATCACCTCACTTGGTTGCTAAGACCTACTTTGGCCGACATCCCTTATCCTTGGATGATATCAAGCTTCACCAATCAACTCTCTTCACTATGCATGGCACAAGAGAGTATGCACAATACAATAGGGAAGTGTACAAAGCAAGTTTGAAAAATCTTACTAACAAGCGAAGGTCAAGGTATTTATACTAGAGGTTTATCGAAAAGAGTGTAATAGGTGTCATTAACTTAAGTTACTTCATGTCACCTAGCCATGCAAGGTCGACTCATATTCTTGCATGCATGCCATTATTATCTTTCCATGAAAAATAAAAGTCCACGGATAATATAGAAGATAAGGGTCGGCTCTTGAGTTATCTTCTAGGGAAAGTCTTTTTCCACTTACTATATTATAATATTCAACTCCATCTTTTTCAAGACAAGTTGCAAATCAATGATTTATTTCTTCTTTGAAGTTCCTTGCATGTCATGGGCCAAACTAAGACTCAAAAAAATGATAGGAGGTTCTCTTATGGCTATGAGGCCGATAGGGACTTCTACTCTAAGTCCTTGACTCGATATGGCATATGTGCATAACTTTCAACTTATCTATTTTCTTGGTCTCTTCATTATTAAGAGTTCTAACACTTTAAGATGGTTCAAAAATATTGTATTCTCCTTTCTCTTTCCTCTAGGTAATACTAGGAAAGAGTAAAATAATCTAAAGGTGGTAATTTACACATCAACCCTTCATTTTGTATCTATTGCAATTTTGTACCATAATTGATGCACCAAGCACTTAGCATTATTCACACAAGTCCTCACTTAGAATTTAGGCTTTGCTCAAGCCACCACCTAGTATCCTATTATCTTTCATAATATTAAAAAAACTTAGAATTCATTCAACATGTAACATTTACAGTATAATCCTTCTTCTTGGGTGAATTGCACTTTTCACTTAGATTATCATAAAATGCACACAGAGTTTGCATATAAGCTCAAATTTGAAAATAAACTTGACAAAGGGACTTAATTACTTTTCTAAAAGATAAGAACAAGTTTGTGAGCAGCTTACTTAAGCAAAACTTCTAGGGTTAGGCTATAACCCAGGTCAGGGGTGTTACAATTATCAATCCCTAAAAAGGGATTTTGTCTCCAAAATCTCAAGAGAAAAGAGAAGGGTACTTCCTCCTCATCTCTTCCTCTAACTCCCATGTGGCTTCTTCAATGCCATGGTGATGCCAGAGAACTTTCACAAGAACAATATCTTTCTTCTTTAACTTCTTGACTCTTCTGTCAAGAATCATCATAGGGCCTTCCACATTGGGTATATCTTCATTCAATTCAACCTCAACAGGTTGCAACACCATCCCTGTATCAGGATGGCATTTCCTTAGCATAGACACATGAAACATTGTATGTAGTCTATGTAGCTCATGTGGCAATTCCAACCTATAAGCTACTTTCTCGATCTGTGCTATCATTGGTTAGGGTCCCATAAATCTAGGGGCTAACTTACCCTTCTTCCAAAAACTATGAACACATTTCTAAGGAGAGACCTTGAGATATACTCTGTCTCCAACTTGGAATTCTAAGGGTCTATGACGTTTATCAACATACGACTTCTGCCTATCCTGTGCAACCTTCAAATGTCATTGTATAACTTTAATATTTTTGGTTGTTTGTTGTACTAACTCAGGACCCAAAAGTTGATATTCTCCGGTTTCAAACCAGCCTAACAGAGATCTACAACATCTACCATATAATGCTTCATATGTTGCTGTGACAAAGAGAGTTTTTATTATATTTCTCTCTCTTAAAAGTTTATTATCATATTTGTTGACCAAAATACCCACATATTTATTCCTCACTCAAAAGAACAAATATGTGTCACCAATTTCAAATTTATGCAAACCCTAATATGCTATGATGATAAAATACATATGTTAATGTATTTAGTTAAATGAACACATCAAATATTTGAATCTGGATCCCAAAATTATACTAAAGTCACATCTTGACATCATTAAGCTACCCTTAAAATTTCGTTCCAATTGGATGTACCTTTTGAGAGTTATTAACATTTGAAAATCAGGTGTATAATTCAATCTAATAACCCTAGGACTTAGGTTTTTCAATTTATTTGACAAATGATATGTTACGCGGCCTATGTTCAGGCTGGGCACGGACCTTTTGATGGAGGGCCAACCCTCATCCGTCCGATCTGATGGCCACAGATCCATGCCATGATCTAAGGATCCTTGACCCGTCACCTACCTCCCGCCTTTCCCGGCCTTGACCCCAACAGAACCCTGGACCATCGACGATCTCGGGCGCTTGATTCCTGCGTCGCCCACCTGAGATTTTTGGAGGACACGATCCTCTCCCTGAAACGAACTCAACAAACCCTCACACGTCACCCAAGACCCTCATATTTGGGAGAATGAACTCCCCTTTTCTCGTTGCTCCCACTCCGGCGGCGGCTGCAACACCCAGGACCCCCAACCAACCCTAAACCTACCCCGATAGCCTATAAAACCACCCCCCGATGTCGCCCCCGCCTTCCTTTGACTTTAACCCTATTCTTTCCGACCCTGGTTGCCACCGAGATCTCCACTCAATCTCCAGAAGCCTTGCGGCACCGCCACACTGCCGTTGGGGCCGATCTCCCCCGCCTCGCCTTCTTCCTCCACACCCTTGCCTCACCTAGTACCGCGAGGTCACAGGGACCTTGGGCGGCATCTTTTCCGCCTTCGTGGGAGTCTGCTGCCCTTTTCCAACTTAGCTCCGGCAAGGTCCTCCACCGCGTCTTCACAACCTGGAGCTTACTCACGTGAGGGAACACTGACCTAACTGGGACTCAGGGTGCCAGGTGGACCGCTAGCCGGTCGCCACATCAGCCAGGTCGCGGGCCAGCAAAGATCAAAGGAGGAGCCCACTCGCATGGACACCCCCAATCAAAGAACGCCACCTCAGCAATCCGGGTTTGAGTTCACGAGGCCTTGGATCTACCTGAGCCGTCGATCCAGTTGGATCCGGCCGTAGATCAAGATAAATACTTTTTCTTTTAGTTTGCTTTATTCAAGAAATTGATTTTCTTAGGAAAATCCTAGAAAATGCTAGGATTATCAGAAAATAGAGAACCAATATACCATTTTGATCAGAAAATTATTATCCATCCAAATAAAATGCTACCAGGACCTAGATCCGTTTCCTTTTCCAAAAGTAGTAGCTTAAATCCTTAATGACCCCTTAATTATAATCATTTTTGATAATAATTTTCCTTGGTGATATCTGACCTTCTAAGAAGTAATTAACCCTAGATAGAACTCTGTTTCTAAATAACTAGAAATCCTATTCTAAGATGACAAATGATCAAAGGATTAGAAGAAACCCTAAATTTAGTTTTCTCTCTCTTTACATGTAATAAAAGGTATATCTTTATAACAAAAACCTAATATCATTAGATGATGTTTAGTGATCAAGATTGGTCCTAAACCCAGGAATGAACTTTGAAGTAATGAAATTTTTAACATCCTTAAGGTTGTTGTCCTTTTTTCTTTAACCATCTTAGAAACCCTAATTTTTGGGAAAATCGTTTAATTAACTAATTAAATATTATCTTTAATCCAAATAGTTTATAATAGATCAGACCTGATAATAATTGTGAACCTAATTAGAACATGGGGAAATCCATGGTCTAAATTAAGATAACATAAAAGGAATAATAACTAAGAATATATCTTAGTCCTGGTCACATGGACCAATAATAATATTGTACCCTTGCTTTCTTTGCAGGGTGACTAAATTCCTGATTGATTCTAAATCTTTGGACATTTGATTGAACCATCAGGTACGTGGTCGTATAAGTATATGACTAGATTTCTGGTTGCCTATGATATGTATACCTTGAATGCTCATATTTGAATATTATTGCTTGGTTGACTAGTATGAGTTATACTTCGCCAAACCTAATGTAACATAAATGGTTATGATGGGTTGTAGCTACTAGAGCACATAGCCTAGTGTGGATGTATGTTGCCTAACATGGATGTATGTTTCCTTGGCCCATGTTAGATGTATGATGATATTATATTGCCCACACTAGATGTAAGTCAACTGCAATATGTGTAGTACAACCGCATCAAAATGAATGTAATAAAAGGGTGTTCATTTGATTTTTGCCTTAAGAAATGGTTTTATATCTCTTTCCTTCTTTTTCAAATATTTTCCTTTATGCAACCTTATGAAATGTAACTTTTACCACGTACCAGCCCTGCTGATGTTTTGTTTCTTGTATTTTCTAGGTGCAAGGAACAATTGACAATAAAATGAATTGCATGCTCAAAGTACCTGAAGGCATAAAATAATGAACATGGAGGATGTATTAGATAGATCTTTTCCTCTTATCTCATTTCTTTCTAGATGTTAGTTTATTTCTTTCCTTAGTGATCTTGAGGATGATTGAAATCCTATGTAATAAAGTTAACTTTCTCTAGAACAATATTTCTCTCCTTATGTAATGACTTTTATTATCTTTATGAATGAATGTTTGTGTGGCATTACATGATGATGTGGACTAGATCTTGGCTTAATCTCTGTTTTAGTTGACTACCTTAGTCTCTTATATTTTCCCTTTTGACATCTATAGATATGAGTGCACACATATCTATGAATGTCACTATGGAAAGTATATAGAAATTGGGGGACGTCATAGTTGCCATATCAATACTATCCTGATAACTATTGTTGTAGGCAAACTCTATCAAGCTCAAGTGTAAATCCCAACTTCCCACAAACTGAAGGACACATGCTCTAAGCAAGTTCTCCAAGATCTATATAGTTCATTCAGACTGTCCGTCAGTCTGAAGATGAAAGGTTGTACTAAACTTTAACTATGTACCCAAAGCTTTATGCAATCATTCTAAAAAATTACTTATAAACTGGGGACCTCTATCAGATACAATCGTAGCTGGGACTCCGTGCAACCACACTATCTCATCTATGTAAATCTGTGGAAGCTTCTTAGCAGTGTAGGTTGTTTTAATAGGAAGAAAATGTGTTATCTTAGTCAACCTATCAACTATCACCCAAATGGAATCATGACTTTTGGTTGTCCTAGTTAGACCAACCACAAAGTCCATTGTCACATGATCCCATTTCCACTGAGGTATAGGTAGGGGTTTTAACATTCCTGTAGGCTTCTGGTGTTTTTCTTTAACCTGCTAAAATACCAGACACTGCATAACGAACTCATCTACATCTTTCTTCAAACCGGGTCACCAATACATATCTTTTAAGTTATGATACATTTTAGTGCTCCCTGGATGCATTGCATACATGGATGAGTGAGCTTACTCCATAAATAACTTCCTTAAGTTATTACTATCAGGAACTACAATCCTATCATGGTAACAAACTATCTCATCCTTTGACTCATGGAAACTATCCCGTTTCGCACTGCCCAACTCTGACCTAATCTGCTGAATCACAATATCAACCTATTCTGCCTCTTTAACTTGTTCTTTTAGAGTGGATTTTACATGCATCTGAGATAATAACCCTGCTAACAAAGATACTTCTAACTGCACATTCATTTGTATTAAAGAGATAATCATATCCCTCTTACAACATACTAATGAATTCAATTGTGCATTCTTTGTGGGTGGAGATGAGGATTTCCTACTGAGTGCATCAACCACTACATTGGCTTTACCTGGATGATAATAAATTGTACAATCATAGTCCTTGATTAACTCCATCCAGCGACATTGTCTCATAGTCATCTCATGTTGAAAGAAGATGTATTTTCAGTTTTTATGATCTATGAAGATCTGACATGTTTCTCCATAAAGATAATGCCTCCAGATTTTAGTGCATGAACCACTATATCTAGTTCTAAATCATGTGTCAGATA
This sequence comes from Alisma plantago-aquatica, assembly GCA_963693085.1. Lineage (NCBI taxonomy): Eukaryota > Viridiplantae > Streptophyta > Magnoliopsida > Alismatales > Alismataceae > Alisma > Alisma plantago-aquatica. The sequence continues at coordinate 776,833,301 of OY856409.1, forward strand.
ATTCTCCTCACGTTTCTTGAGCTGTCGAGAAGCAAAAGAAACTACATGATCACTATGCATCAACACATAGCCTAGACCATTCTTAGAAGCGTCACAGAAAACAACATATCCCTTTCCCTACTCAGGTAGAACTAACATAGGAACACTAGTAAATTTTTCTTTCAACATCTGGAAAGAACGCTGACACTTGTCATCCTGGTTAAGGGTAATGCTATAGAACTGAAATCTTTGATAGACCTTATGTAGTATCCTGCCAAGCCTAGGAAACTGTGAACCTCAGTCTGTGTCTTAGGTTGTTCCCACTCCACAATAGACTCTACTTTCTTAGGATCAACATGAATACCTGAAGCATATATAATGTGTCCAAGAAAAGATACTTCTGATAACTAGAACTCACACTTGCTAAACTTAGCATATAACTTATGCTGTCTCAACAAGGTCAACGCTTGACGAAGATGTTGTTCATGTTGCTGACTTTCTCTACTATATATCAAGATGTCGTATATGAAAACTACTACAAACTGATCAAGGAATGTCTGAAAGATTCTATTCATCAACTCCATAAATGCAGCTGGTGCATTAGTTAGTCCAAATGACATAACTATGAACTCATAATGACCATACCTCATCCTAAAGGCTGACTTAGGTATGTTGCTCTCCTTGATGTGTAATTGATGATATCCTGACCTTAGATCTATCTTAGAGAACACCATTGCACCACGTAACTAGTCAAATAGATCATCGATCCTTGGAAAAGGATATTTGTTCTTAATCGTCACTTTTTAAAGCTTTCTGTAATCTATGCATAGTCTCATAGACCCATCTTTCTTTTTAATGAAAAGAACAGGAGCACCCCATGGCGAAGTACTTGATCTTATGAAACCTTTCTCAAGCAACTCCTATAATTGTTTCTTAAGCTCTGCCATCTCAGCTGGCACCATCCTATAAGGTGTTTGGGCTATGGGTTGCGTATCTGGAATAAGATTAATTTCAAAATCAATCTCTCGAGGTGGAAGGATACCTGGAAGTTCCTCGGAAAACACATCCTCAAATTCCTTAACAACCGAAACTTCAGAGAGACTAGGGATCTTTATTCGGGTATCTACCACATGTGCCAAGAATGTCAAGCATCCTTGTCTCATCAACTTCTCTGCTACCATAGCTGACACTAGACAGGTTGGGAGAATCTTTCTATCCCCCTGAAAGACTCATGTCTTATCACCATATGTGAACATAGCCTGCTTGGAACCAAAATCCAAGACAACTTTATACAGCTCTAAGGTATCCATCCTGAGAATTACATCAAACCCATGCACTTGAAGTGGTATAAGATCCACTTGTATGATGTGTTCTAAGAAAGAAAGAACACAGGGAGCACATACATCCTGCAACATCGCAGATTCGACTAACAAAGTTTCTAATAACAAATTATCCTTTCTAGGATTGACAATCATATTACAGTCATGAATCACTTCTGGAGTGAGAAAAGAATGTTTAGCACCTTATGCAACATGACGAAGAAATATTAGAATGAAATAATTCCATCTGACCGGTCACAAATTATGGGTTTACCACTGCCTCTGACTGATTCATAGCGTAGAATCTTTCCATTTCTTATTGTCGACCTCATCCTCTATTGGCCAATATAGATGATCATGCCTGAGACGCTTGTCCACATCCTCAAGTGCCACTACTGAACTGTTGTCTCTGAGAGCCTTGCTGACTCTGCCTTGGTGGTTGAGTCACTCCCACGTCCCTAACTGGACAATCCTTTATCACATGACCTGTCTATCTACACCTATAGCAGACTTTGTTATCCCATTGTGACCTAGGCGGTCCTGTCACTAACATTGAAGTTGAGCTCTGAGCTCCACTTAATGGAAAACTATGGCTTCTACCTCAGCTAGACATCCACTGTGTCCGAGTATTGAACCTCTAAGGTTCTATGGGCGCAGTAAACCTTGGTTTCTTAAAACTGCTAAACCTTTGATTCTAAAACTGTGTAGGTGCTTTCCTACTACTCGCCTCTCATTTCTCTGTCACAGACCTCTCTATCCATCTAATTGACTCCACAAAGGTGGAAAACCTCTCTCTATTCTCTAAAGTAGATACAAGTGTGGTTAATTCAACATTCAGACCCTTCTCGAAACACTAAATTCTCTCCTCATCTGTGGTGGCCATATGCGAACAAAACTGTAGAAGCTCCATAAACTTGGCTTAATAGCTACTAACCTTCATTGTTCCCTGTCTAATCTACTCAAATTGCAAAATATTCTCATCAAGATAAGTCTTGGGGAAGTATCTTCTGACAAATTCTTATCGGAATTCCTACCATCCGATTTCAACACCCGGTCTTTTCTCTTCTTCAATGACCCACCAATGACTAGTGCTTCCCTTTAGAAGGTATACAACATGCTTAACCTTATCAGCTTCTGGGATATCAAGGATCCTAAAGGCTTTCTCTATCACAGTAAGCCATGATTAATTACCTAGGTTACTTGATGAGTTACCTCATCTTGGAATTTAGTATATAATCCTATAACTTGATTGTCTTTCGACCAAAAATACTTTGGATCCCATCATTATCACAAATATCCACAATATCCCAATTCATGTCCTAGGCACCCATATGTAAACCTTAATTAACCAATTGGGTTTTTAAGTGTCCCTAAGGTCAATGAATTATCTCCTGTGCCTTCCAAAGGCTTCATGAGCTTAGCCACATTCCTAATTACTAAAATTGAGGCTTTGGTAACTATTGCATTTTATTTTTGCCTCATATGAACACATGTTCAAAAGCACATTATTGACTTAAATTGATCATTTAATCCAATTCTAGGTTTTGGATCATCAACCAAGATCCCTCAATTCACTTCATTGTTATATGAACCATAATATCATTTAGGCTTGAAATCTACTAATTTTAAGTATGTAACATTCATCCCTCCTTAAAAGGATTTTTGTCCTTAAAACTGAGGCCTACTAAGCCTAGGTGAATGATGACTCACATTATACTTGGGGTTAGCACCCCACTTAGATAGCTTAACAACCTTTATTTAGTGTATAAATTTTTGTGTTATTACTAAGATTGGCACTTGAATTGAAATTCAAGTATATCCACATATGTAGTATACACATATTATCATCACTTGATGATTTCATTCTCATTGGTAATTTCATTATTGCTTAGTGATTTCTCTTTTCACCTAGGTTTCCAACCTATTATTTATTATTTTCACACAAGGGTGAGGTGACACCTCTAACCCTAGTTCATATCATTATACATTCAACTTAAGACATTTATTCTTAATTTTAAGCATAACATGTGTCTACCTAATCTCCCTCCCTCATAATGAGATGAAATAAGCATTTGACTGCAACCCAAACACAAAGTTCATTCCATTCCAAGAGCGGAGATGGTACATCCACACATTACCTTTCAATTTCACATATTAAGTTGAATCATACTTGATATGAATCTAAACATACTTGTTCTTGATTTCACATCATTCTTCTCTCTCAAGGAGTCAAGTGTCCCTTTTCTTACTCATAAGTTAGGGCGCAACTTCTCTCAAGTTTTCATGACTTCATTGCATCTTTTATATATTTACACCTCATATATTTTAATTATGAATCCTAGCTAAATCCTTGAGGTCTTTAGGGGTATGGTACCTCTGGAGTGATCTCATCCTTATGCATCAATAGATTTCCTTTCACATTCACCCATTAGGCTACATGATCCTCATGGAGGTATCTAATCTCCTGAGTCATATACCTTGGATAAACCTAGTTGTTGCATTCAGGGCATATCATCTCCCAACCCATTGGTCCTATGTACCTATAATACAACCTACTTGACCCTAGGATTGCATTAGAACTCTAACCTTCCTAAGGGTTTCTTTTGAGATGTCACATCTTTTAAGAACATTATTCTTATATATAATTATTTAACCTGTATTGACTTCATCTCTCTCTTTTGAGTACACATTATGCAATTTTGTCCCAACATTGGGCTTGGTCCACCTTCCCTCCAGGGCTCTGTGCCATGTTAGTCTTCGCTCCTAGGCTTGACCTTTTGTGATCTTCCCCTCCAGGGGCTTGATCCTAAACATCTACACTGTGGACTTGGGCCACCTTCCCTCCTGGGCTTGGTGCCTTACTGGTCTTCCCTCCTGGGCTTGACCATTTCATGACCTTCCCTCCTGGGCTTGGTCGTCCACTCAGGCCACCTTCCCTCCTGGGCTTGGTGCCTTACTGGTCTTCCCTCCTGGGCAGGACCAATTGTGTCACTCAGAGATGGCATCCTTGGGTTCAAATTATTTAAGTGCTTTCATTTTTTATATCTTTAACTCTCACTAGTACATAACTGACCTTTAGTGTCGGTTATTTAAGGCCTTTAGTGTCAGTTTCTAAGTGACACCTATGTGGGTGACTGATGCAGCCCTATTTTAGGGCTCCATCCTGTGTCATTTTGTACTTAAGTTGCATCTAAACATATTAGAATTACATGTTATTCTCCCCAATTTGGTTATCATTGAAAATATGCTTATGGATGTTCTTTGCACTGTTTTTCAGGTACTTGGACCATGCCTAGATGGAAGAGAGAGAAAGAAGGAATCCTAGGGTTTCCCCACTCATGGAGGGACCCAAAGAAGACCCCAAAGTCTCCCTCAACCCACCTCCAATGTCCAAGAATCGTCTCCAAGCAAAGGCATCCAAGATTTATGAAGTTTAAAGCCATGCTAGCATTAGAAGACCCCAGCACGGCCGTGGTGCCATGGAACGACCGTGCTGGCAATTGAGCAAATTTACAGGTTGATCGAAAAATCATGGAAGTTCAAGCAAGTCAGCCACCACGGCCATGTTTCCCAGAACGGCCGTGTTGGATGAAGATGGAATGGGCATGCTGCTCAGAACGACCTCCTCCCAACTCTGTCACCACGGCCGTGCTACCCAGCACGACCGTTCTACCTAGTACCCAATACGGTCGTGCTGCCCAGCACGGCCGTGCCACCAGCCTTCGTTTTCACCCACCAACCTGTTAAATTAACACTTAGCCAACACGGCCGTTCCCCTCCACCACGACCGTGCCCACTCCTACCCAGCACGGCCGTGCTGCCCAGAATGACCGTGCCACCACCCCAAAACCTATACAACTTTCACTGATTTTCCTATTCTACCCCTACTTAACCCTAGCCCCTATATAAGCACTAGTTGCTTCTAGGGCTCGAGAGGGAGCACTCCCCAGCCGTCACCTAGCTGCTTCCCTTGCATCCATTGCTCCCATCCACCCATTTCCTTGCATTCAACCCCATTTCCTCCCACTTTCCACTCATTTCCACCATAGAAACCTAGTTTCTCTAGGTTTCTATCCATCCATTTCACCATTTTCATGCACCCCTGTACCATTGGAGGAGGGAGGACGTCTGCAGCTGCTTGGAGGTGAAGAAGAAGGCCACTTCATCAAGCTTCATGGAGTTTCCTCCTCTTCTACCCCTTTCTTTTCCTATTTTCATGATCATGTATAGCTAAGCCCTCTTGAGGTGGGCTGTTTGGGATTAAAATGTTACTTTGATACCATGTTGGGGGATAAATTCTTATAATGAACTCAATTCATATTTATGATGATTACTTCTTACTTCCATCTCTTTTCCTATCTTATTGCATGTGGTTTGTGCTTCTTGTATGAATTGCTTGTTTTGAGGTTTTTGATGACACTTCATTTCTAGGAGGAATTGGGGTGTATGTGGCAATCTTAGGAATGGCTCCTAGGTCCAATTAGTGGATCCCTAGCTAGCCTCCTTTGTTCCTACATACACACCCCTCCTCATACAAATGAGTGTGAGATTTAAGTGGCTAGTGCAAGTGAGAGTGATGCAATTGCATAGGGCCTTCTAAAGGCTAGAGTGGCTAGTGGCATGAGGTTAAACCTCTTCATCTCCACTCCCATCTCTACCCTCAACCCTCAATTGTCCACTATCACTTACCCTAGAAACCTAGATTTGGCCAATCTCACTAGAACTACACCTAACCCTAGTCTTCTACTAGTAGTATAGGGTATGTTCTAATGGCATTTCCCTTGTTGTTTGGTTTGGTAATCTAGATATGATTTGAGCACCATGCATGTTTAATGAACTCCCCCAACTAAAATCAAAGTGACATTCCCCAAACAGCCCACCCACCTTAATCACCTTGCTTAAACCCTAATCGCTTAGTCTGCTTGTTAATGCTAGATTAGTTCAATTGCTTTAGTTTAACTTAGTCAATTGCTTGGTTTTACTCTTTAGTGTTAACTTAGGTTTTTGCTCTTACTAGTGGTTAGTTTAGTTCGTTCTTGCTTCTTGGCTTGCTAGGGTAGTGTAACCCTTCTTGTTCCTGCTTAGTTAGTTTGATAACTTAGTTTGCTTATTTGCTTGTTCTTTCATAATTTAGTTGCCTTTTCGCATTTCTTACTCGGTGTCTTAGTTTAATCAACGAACAATCAACCTTAAAACCCTAAAAACCCTACTCTCCGCACTAGGAACGTAGCTCACGCTGTCTAACTCTAGCGCCCCCTTTATCTCCGCGGATCGACCCCGCACTTGCCGCCTCACCTATACTACGACACGACCCTGTGCGCTTGCGGGCGTAGTGTCTTAGTAGACGTACGTAGTTAGTTTGGGACCATATAAATTTTGAAAGCTCAATCCCATATCCCGTGCCTCCCGACCTCATGGATTGCACTTGTTGCAAGCCTCTAGCGGGAGCGCACCAAACTTTCTGGCGTCGTTGCCGGGGATAGAGGCACTCGGCCTAGTTGGATAGTGTAGCTTAGCCTTTCCTTTTGCCCTCACCATTGCTATTATTTATTCTTTGTGTTACTTCTACATCGTGGTTTTCTAACTTGCCCTCTACTATTTGGTTGTGCCTTGTGCATGTGACAAGAAACCCTTTGGAGTCAAGATGGTGTATCGAGATATGCAAGCCCCTTCAATCCCTCAACCGCCCTACATGATGAAGATGTTGGAAGACATGCTGTATCTAATGCAGATTCATGTGGGAGGTTCTTCTCATCATTCTACTGACTCCATGGCGGCTCTTTGTGGAGACATGGTTCTACAATCTTATGAGACTCAAAGCCCCATGTCAAGCTCATGCACTTCAGAATGTAGAAATGGTCCAAACTTCTCATGGGAACCACAAGGAGACTGCGAGCTAAGAGATAGCTCCATGTATGAAGAAGAAGTTCTTACAAGGTTGAGAAGCCTTGATGAAGTGAAGAGAGAGGTGTCCTTTCAAGGACAAACCATTGATCGACTAGAGCAAAGGCTGGATGAGATTTCCCTTTCACTTGCCCTTTGTGAGGAGGGAAGATCCCTTTCACTAACCATTGCCAACCCAAACAATGCAAATAGTTATATGGGCTCCCCTCAAGTTATCTATGATCCACCACCTCCTCAATTCTCGTATAACTTCCAACACACCTCACAACCACCACCATAACATCAATCGCAAGAACCACCCCCATACCACCCACCTCCACAACAACCTCCCTACATCCTTCACAAACCTAATCTGCCACTACCACCAATACCACCACAACCATCACTTGCTCTCCTTCTTCCCCATGAGCAAGTGGATACAATTTCAATCTTGAGGTGTGACAAGGTTGTTGAGGAGATCAACAAGAGAAGGAAGCAATTAGACGAAGATCATGATGGAGAACCCCTGCCGCAAAGTCCTTGTGAGAGTGCTAAGTGCACTAAAAATTCTACAGTCCTGGCAGATTTTGAGAAGATAATATCTTATGTCCCATCTTCCTTTGATATGACACCACCATGTTCTCCCGTTGCTGATCCAAGACATCCCAATGTGATATTTTTAGGATTGCAAGTGTCCAACAGGATGGAAACCCCTTTCTTTTATGCTTATGAAGACCCATTCCTAAAGGGAAAGCAAAACTGTGGCATGAAAAGTTTGAAGGTCTTAAGATTGACCAAGGCAGACAACTCATTGCTTGCCATCATCAAGAAAGTACCAACTGATGGAAGGTTCCATAAGGGTGTTTTCACCCTCAAGAAGAAGATGAGAGGGAAGATGCCTAAGAAGGTCATCTTAAATGAGCTGAAACGTTTTGTTGATGAGGATTCTTACATTGAGGCCTATGATGATGACCCCGGAGGAGAGACAAATGAAGAAAAACACTTGAGAAACTCACATAACCCTTGGGAGACAATGCAGGCATTTGAGAGGGTTGCGTACGATGAGGAAGAAAACATTTTGCTTTTGGACAATGGTTGATTAATGAAAAAGAGAAACAAGCTCGACTAAAGGCTATAAATTTAGCGCTAGTGGGAGGCAACCCACGTGGTTTGAGATTCTCGAACCTTGTTTTACTATACTTTCTTTTGGTTTCCAAGAAACACACACACACTATACTTGATAGTTTTTCTGTTTGTGAATCATTTTAGCACAAGCACAAGAAAGAAAAGACAATGATGAAGGGTTTAGCTGAGACGGAGGTCAAAGTAGAAGAAAAGAATGCAACTCAATGGAGGAGCTACAGGAAGAAAGCCAGAACGACCGTGCTGCTCAACACGGCCGTGGTGGCCCTGTCCTGCTCACCTAAAAGTTACTTTGACTGCTCCAGCTCTCGCCGTTTGCCTTTCGCAACCCCATGCCTTTTTACCCTACTAGTCTAAACTTCTATTTCATGATGAGGACATCATGATTTAAAAGTTTGGGGTGGTAGGGAGGTAAGCCTTCTTTCGCCGCATTTTTCTTTATGTGCCTTGTGCTACATTTTGCAAGATGATCAAATAGTTCGACTAACCTTCATAGTTATCTATCCTAACCTCGTGTGCTTGCTTGCATTCACGCACTCATGTAGTTGATTTCTGCATTTTTGAGTAATTTTGAAATTTTTTTGCATGTTTTAGCTAGGATTTACTTGCTTTTTACCTAAAATTATGTTTGAATGTGATTTAGTGCAATTTGGCACCTTTTTGTCCAATGTTGCCCAGATTTGAATATTCTTGCTCCGATAGAATGTTTTGACTTAATCTCCAATGTTTGAAATGAAAAGGTTTACTCTTGTGACAAATGCATGCTACATTTATAGATCTTATTGATATATGGCCTTATTTGTGATTTTTTTACATGTGAACCACATCTCTTAAGTCTGTGAATTCTTTGGTTGAATCATGAATTGAGCAAGCGAAAAACGCTTAAAGCCAATGGAATCACTTGGTAGAAATATGAATATTGTGTTAATTCTATCATGTGATGTGATATTACTTGGTGAAGTGTTGAATTAGCTTTTATGAAGGGAATCGTATGTTGAAAACTACACTGATGACCCCTCTTTGATCCGACTATTCTTCCACCATCTTCATACCCCTTTGCCTCATAAAAAGATGCCAAAGTGCACATATTAGCCGTGGCCACCTCTAAAAGTTTGGGGTGGCCACATCTTTATCTCCCCGCTTCACTCTATCCACCTTGCGCCCTACCTACACCATGGGCAAAGAAAAATAAAAGAAAAGCAAAAATAAAATAAATGGATGCTCCTGTTTAAGAGCATTCAAAAAAAGAAAAGAGGAGTGTGAAAAAGCACCCCAAATCTTACCGCAACCCTTTCTTCTTCTTTTATACCCATTGAGCTAGAAAACATCAATTCTAGCTCACTTCACCCTTTCTACAGCCAAGTGGGTCATCTAGTGTGGTTTGAAGCATAAGACCGAATGCATGAAAGTGAAACAACACTCCTAGTCACCTTTGATTAACACCAACATGAAACGGTTTACCCGGAATAACATGAAGGACATATTGACAACTTGCACTTCTATGCTTTATATTTGAAGTTTGTATGCTCAGTGCTCAGTTCATGATTGGATTGTAAAAGAAGGAGAGGAGAGATGTGAGACACATGCACTTAGTCATTTCCAAGACCATATAGTCAATAATTTTCTGTTGTCTAGCATTTGTCATTTGTTTTTGTTGAAAAGAAAGAAAAAGAGAGATTAAGTTGGAGCATACTTGAGGACAAGTATGTTTTAAGTTTGGAGTGGTGATGCAACCCTATTTTAGGGCTCCATCTTGTGTCATTTTGTACTTAAGTTGCATCTAAACATGTTAGAATTACATGTTATTCTCCCCAATTTGGTTATCATTGCAAATATTCTTATGGATGTTCTTTGCATTGTTTTTCAGGTACTTGGACCATGCCTAGATGGAAGAGAGAGAAAGAAGGAATCCTAGGGTTTCCCCACTCATGGAGGGACCCAAAGAAGACCCCAAAGTCTCCCTCAACCCACCTCCAATGGCCAAGAATCGTCTCCAAGCAAAGGCATCCAAGATTTATGAAGTTTAAAGCCATGCTAGCATTAGAAGACCCCAGCATGGCCGTGGTGCCATGGAACGGCCGTGCTGACAATTGAGCAAATTTACAGGTTGATCGACAAATCATGGAAGTTCAAGCAAGTCAGCCACCACAGCCGTGTTGCCCAGAAAGATTGTGTTGGATGAAGATGGAATGGGCGTGCTGCTCAGAATGACCTCCTCCCAACTCCGCCACCACGGCCGTGCTACCCAGCACGACCTTTCTACCTAGTACCCAACACGGCCGTGCTGCCCAGCACGGCCGTGCCACCAACCTTCGTTTTCACCCACTAACCTGTTAAATTAACACTTAGCCAACACGGCCGTTCCCCTCCACCACGACCGTGCCCACTCCTACCCAGCACGGCCGTGATGCCCAGAACGGCCGTGCCACCACCCCAAAACCTATACAACTTTCACTGATTTTCCTATTCTACCCCTACTTAACCCTAGCCCCTATATAAGCACTAGTTGCTTCTAGGGCTCGAGAGGGAGCACTCCCCATCCGTCACCCAGCTGCTTCCCTTGCATCCATTGCTCCCATCCACCCATTTCCTTGCATTCAACCCCATTTCCACCCACTTTCCACTCATTTCCACCATAGAAACCTAGTTTCTCTAGGTTTCTATCCATCCATTACACCATTTTCATGCACCCCTGCACCATTGGAGGAGGGAGGACATCTGAAGCTGCTTGGAGGTGAAGAAGAAGGCCACTTCATCAAGATTCATGGAGTTTCCTCCTCTTCTACCCCTTTCTTTTCCTGTTTTCATGATCATGTATAGCTAATCCCCCTTATGGTGGGCTGTTTGGGATTGAAATGTTACTTTGATACCATGTTGGGGGATAAATTCTTGTAATGAACTCAATTCATATTTATGATGATTACTTCTTGCTTCCATCTCTTTTCCTATCTTATTGCATGTGGTTTGTGCTTCTTGTATGAATTGCTTGTTTTGAGGTTTTTGATGACACTTCATTTGTAGGAGGAATTGGGGTGTATGTGGCAATCTTAGGAATGGCTCCTAGGTCCAATTAGTGGATCCCTAGCTGGCCTCCTTTTTTCCTACATACACACCCTCCTCCTACAATTGAGTGTGAGATTTAAGTGGCTAGTGCAAGTGAGAGTGATGCAATTGCATAGGGCCTTCTAAAGGCTAGACTGGCTAGTGGCATGAGGTTAAACCCCTTCATCTCCACTCCCATCTCTACCCTCAACCCTCAATTGTCCACTATCACTTACCCTAGAAACCTAGATTTGGCCAATCTCACTAGAACTACACCTAACCCTAGTCTTCTACTAGTAGTATAGGGTATGTTCTAATGGCATTTCCCTTGTTGTTTGGTTTGGTAATCTAGATATGATTTGAGCACCATGCATGTTTAATGAACTCCCCCAACTAAAATCAAAGTGACATTCCCCAAATAGCCCACCCACCTTAATCACCTTGCTTAAACCCTAATCGCTTAGTCTGCTTGTTAATGCTAGCTTAGTTCAATTGCTTTAGTTTAACTTAGTCAATTTCTTGGTTTTACTCTTTAGTGTTAACTTAGGTTTTTGCTCTTACTAGTGGTTAGTTTAGTTCGTTCTTGCTTCTTGGCTTGCTAGGGTAGTGTAACCCTTCTTGTTCCTGCTTAGTTAGTTTGATAACTTAGTTTGCTTATTTGCTTGTTCTTTCATAATTTAGTTGCCTTTTCACATTTCTTACTCGCTCTCTTAGTTTAATCAACCAACAATCAACCTTAAAACCCTAAAAACCCTACTCTCCACACTAGGAACGTAGCTCACGCTGTCTAACTTTAGCGCCCCCTTTATCTCCGCGGATCGACCCCACACTTGCCGCCTCACCTATACTACGACACGACCCCGTGCGCTTGCGGGCGTAGTGTCTTAGTAGATGTAGGTAGTTAGTTTGGGACCATATAAATTTTGAAAGCTCAATCCCATATCCCGTGCCTCCCGACCTTGTGGATTGCACTTGTTGCAAGCCTCTAGCGGGAGCGCACCAGCGACGCTAAAAGCCCATACGTTACACGTCGATTCAAAAACCGACACCATAAGCCTTCACGCGCCACCGAAAACGCGCCAGCAGGGCACTATAGGTGTCGGTTATTAGATAAGAAACCGATGCCATATGCCTTCGTGCCACAGAAGGGCGCCATCTTGGGCACTATAGGCGTCGGTTATTAGATAAGAAACCGACACCATATGCCTTCGCGCCACATGAAATAGGCGTCGGTTATTTATATAAAACCGACACCATATGCCTTCCCGCCATATGCCTTTGTGCACTCCCAACACTGCCGTGCTGGCCAGCATGACCGTGGTGTCTGGTCCGCTGCCACGGCCGTGCACTCCCAACACGGCCGTGCTGGCCAACACGGCCGTGGTGTTAAGGAAATAGATGTCGGTTACTATTAGAAACCGACACTGTAACAATGTGGCGTCGGTTTTATACAAATAACCGACGCCTATTTTTTGTTTTTTTTGTCAGTCTGCAGACCTGCTGTATGGCTGGTCGCAGGATGAGAAACCTGCAGTTTAGTTATGAACTGCAGGTTTTACGACATCCATTGATATCAGCCAACAACAGGCCACAAACCTGCAAAATTAACAACAAAAATATTCACATTTAGCAATGCAACCTGCAGTTCCATTTGATTTTCACATTTAGAAACATTCATGTAGCTAGCAATCTGTAGTTCCATTCATTTTCACATTCACACATATAGAAACATTCATATAGCAACCAACAGTTTCATTCATTTTCACTCAGACACATGTAGAAACATCCAGACATGTAGAAACATTCACACATATATTATAATTCAGAAATTCATTTACAAAATATCATTCTTTAGTCATTATTCGCTATCAACATCTCAATTATATCTTAAATCCCCCACTACTTGTATGGCTGTTGACCATTCTTCTCTTACTTCATTTAATTCTCCTGTCGTATAGGGAGCATGTACATCTGGTAAGGCCTTTCCTGTAGTGTGGTCAGTTGTAAACACCTGTAAAGAGAATGATGTATATATATAATTCATGAGCTATAAATAAGATTGATATATTTCATATTATCTAATGAGACTATATAATACCTCAGCAATACAATCGATGTCCATTGCAGCATATTTGATAATCATGTGCATAAATCGCATCACATAGTATCCACATGCCCATCTGTTGTCTGGTGTAGCACACTATAAATTCAAACATACAAAATATTAAAAAATACAACTAATTAAGCACTGTTCACATAAATAATATATACATATATTGCAGTCGGGAACTTACTTTCACGTTCTTCCAAATTATTGGCTGGTTCTTTTTCGTGGGGACCTTTCCTCCAGCCTTTTTGAACTCATCAAAACCCCTACATGTTAATGTAACACAGTACATTGCATAATTAAATAGTAATGTAATAACATATGTTAACAAATATGAAAATGAAATATTTCTCACCAGAATAATGCCATTTTCATTATGTGTCCATATTTTGTATTCAATTTACTCCCCTTAGGATCTAAATAATAGACAGTGAACGTCTCGGGGACAATAACCAGTAACTCCCAATGCATACCACTAGAGGTAAAAAAGTTAAAAATTAATAACTCAAAATCCATAATAAAAATGTAATTTTCTTAAGTCCAAATTATAATAAGCAAAGTAAACTTACTTTACATTGAATGGAGTCATTATCATCGTCTTCTTATTTTGAGCAAAAATTGAAAAAGCCTCACAGCAGTATTGTTGAACTGACAGAGGGTCTTTAGCTACTAGACTAATCAAATATGGAATAAAAAATCCTACATGTTCGAATGCAAAATTTGCACATATCTTGTCTAAGTAGCTGCAAAATATGTATTAATTACGCATGCATTAATAAATAAGAAACCAGATCACCAGATCCTACACAAGGTATATGGATGTATAAAGAAGATCTCACCTTATCCATAGCTCTATCACAGATGTATTTAGCCAATCATATCGAAACAACTCCAAAATATCTTGTATAAATAGTTTGCATTCGTATGATTGACCTGCAACATCTGAATCTATAGAAACAGTTATAGGGAAATTTATATCATGTTTGCCTAACCATATTGCCATACCCCTACAGTTAGGACCTAACGGGACAGTTAGGTCTTGTGGAACCCAACTGGGTAATGTAGGAGGTGGAAGTGGAGGCCTAGATGTTGTGGGTGTCTTCTTTTTAACATGTATATATAATAATTTCAGATCAACTGACATCATATACACACACTAACAATTTAACGTAATGTAAACTTACCATACAATTTCAGTAAAGATGACATCCGCTTTTAGCCACAATATCACTCCGCCTTCTGCCTCACCAAGCGTTTCACAATCTGGGTGGGCATATGGCAATGGAAGATCCATCCACTTGGGGAATATATGTACCGGGCTCACACGAATCCAACCAGCTGGTAATGGAGACCCGTGAAACATTTCCCCTGGTAGGGATGGGTAAGCGGATGCCTCTGCAACGACATATTCAATAACTTTTAGACGACATGGCTTCAACCCCTACAAATTTTTGTGTAAAGAATGTTATATACATATATACATATCATCTTGAAAACATATCATCTTGAATTAAAAAACTAGTTACTATGTCATAAAAATACTTACAGCGGATTTTCTAGGTGGTGGGTCTACAGGATTACTCCCAACCTCTGCAGTAGGAGTAGAGCCTGCAGTAGGGGACACGATAGGTACTGTCTGGTAAGTGGCAGTCTGAGATGTATGCCACTTTTTCATTGCTTCTTCGAGTTTCCTATCAAATAGCTTATCTACCTATACATGGATAAAAGAAACGCCAAATTCTAATTATTGAATTCTCTTTTACAGTAACATCTACAAGGAAAAAATATGTTACATCTTCTTGTGAAAGTCCCACTTTTGGGACATGTTTGCGCTGGGATGGCCCAAAAAAAGCTTTGATGCCCACACCAGCTCCTGCAGCCCTAACACGTCGAGGATGCTTTGGGTTACCCAGAGCAACTGTCAATTCATCCCTTGTGCCCTCAGGGATGAACTTGCCTTGTTTCCTCAGCTCGTGCAGCTCCCGCTAATCGCCAAAACAAAAATTTGTAATTAAGTAAACACCACAAATAATCAATATTCAAACGATTGTTGTAAGAGTTGTATTTTACCATATTTGCAGCCGCCTCAGCAGTTGCGGGCTTCCTTATTTCTCCCTTATTATTTTGCCTCCCAGCTATCCAGATATCATGGCGAGGCAGAGGTGTGCTACCTATAGTGGAGGACTTCTGAGTAGTAGCAGACTAAGAAGTAGCCTCAGACTGTAGTCTTTGGTGAATGCCTACATACCCCTTTGGACCCATTGTGTGGTCATGCACATTCAGTGCACGCCTTGATCTTTGTCCCTCACTGAGGGCCTAGTTAGTATGCACATTAATGATTTGGTTAGTAACAGTAAACGTTAATCTTGAATAGGTGAATACAACATATATTAATGAGATTGGGACTGACGCCTAATACCTTGAATTCATCCGTTTGTCTTGAAGCAACAAACACGTCCCATTCTTCTTTGTCCAGGAAGTTCCACTGTTCAGTGGTTGTCTTCTTCCTCTTGTCAGCTTCTTTTATGTATTCTCGGGTGAGATTTGTCCTATAGTTCCTTAGGACTCTCCCACAGCATTGCATCACGCATTTACAATGCAACTTTTCATCCAATTCAAATATACTCTGCAAATTAGAATTGCTATTAACTAGTATCCAAAAAGTTAGTAATCTACAAAATAGAATTGCAAATTGATAATAACTCATGCATAAATCCTTCCATATTGCGTCTTTCTTCTCCTTAGAAACTTTATGCCAAGAATCTATCTTACAACTGCAATGGCTACGAGTAACATACCCAAGATATGAAACAAATGAATTGCGATTCACACCAGATGCATTTCCTGCATCATCAAAATCCACAACAAGTTTGGGTCCATTGCCCTTTTGTGCTATTAACTTCTTCATCATAGTGATGCTCCTTCTCCTGTCAACGTTTTGGTGTTGCTGATCAAGTGCCTCAAGTGCTTCAGATGGTACATGTGCATCATCAACCTAAATTTTGACAAAATAAACACATTTACAAGATATAACTATAAATGGACATATAGATATAAATATATGATATATTTTTAAAACTTACATTGTGAGGTGGTGCATTGATGTCCTCACCCTCACGGTAATCATCAGCACGGTCATCAGGAGAATGCTCAGCCATCTGAAAATTCACATTCACATTGTAAAGTTCACATTGTAAAGTAATTCAAATTGTAAAGCTCACATTGTAAAGTTCACATTCACATTGTAAAGTAATTCACATTGTAAAGTTAACATTCACATTGTAAAGTAATTAACATTGTAAACTTCACATTATAAAGTAATTAACATTGTAAAATTCACATTGTAAAGTTCACATTCAGAAAAATAAAACATATAAAAAAACATTGTATAAACATGCCTCTGATATTGTGATTTATCAATTAAAAATCCTTCATTGTGATCTCCGCGCACATACAAGTCATCATTAGCTTCAATATTTGATGGTGTTGGCAACCCAACTGAGAATGGACTGGAGTCATCATACTTATCATAGTACTGTTCTTCATCTATAGGATCTTAAATGAACTGTCTTTTACCATGAAGAACAACCGACCATTTATCATTTGCAGGATCATCGATATAAAATACTTGTTTCTCATGTGATGCCAATATGAATGGTTCATCCTTCTCTCCAATCTTTTCAAAGTTCACTAAAGTGAAACCCAATTCATCCACTATAACTCCTTTGGCGTTATCAACCCAATTACATTTGAAGAGCGGAATTCTGAAATCTATGTAGTCAAACTCCCATATGTCTTCAATGACACCGTAATATGACATTTTAGCTTCACATGGACTCTTATCCTTTAAAATGCAAAAAACATAGTTGATTCTTGAAGGGTGACCCCACTGTTTTGGACGACACTCTTATCATCTTGGCGCTTTGTGTAATATGTGAATCCATTAATGCCATATCCTTCATAAGACATAGCAGTCAATTTTGGTTTAAAGGCGAGGCATTTGATAGTTTCAGTAATATCATCTGGTGTTTGAGATAGTTGATGTAAGACTTTATTTTCAAACCACTTAATAAATGTCTTGTTATTCTCTCTAGCAAGCCACATTGTATTGGCTCGAGGATATTGTCTCTTGATGAAATTGGTATGTTCCTCGATATAAACGTTCACTTCATTCATGTTGTGTAAAATATACAAGTGACCTTGTTCCAACTGCTCACGGCTGATTACTTTCACACGTGATCCCAAAATTCCTTTGCCAAATTGCTCATCAATATTCTTATCATTATCAGGAGTGTCATTACCACTGAGAAAGTCATAGCAAAAATCCATAACCTCTCTCGCCACATAACCCTCGATAATACTCCCTTCAGGCCGATAACGGTTTCAAACATCACTTTTAAAAACACTCATGTATCGTTCAAAGGGATACATCCAATGCAAGAAAACTGGTCCCAACATTTTCACTTCCCTAGTCAAGTGGACAACAAGATGTACCATGATATCAAAGAACGATGAAGGAAAATACATCTCAAGCTGACATAGGGTAACAACCACTTCTCTTTGCAATTTATCGAGAGTATCAGGGTCAATAACTTTGTTGCACAGACTATTGAAAAAGAAACAAAGTCTGGTGATTGCAAACCTTACATGCTTCGACAATATAGATCTAATTGCCACAGGAAATATTTGTTGCATTAGAGTGTGACAATCATGAGATTTAAGACCTATCAACTTTAGATCTTTCATTGATACCAATCTACGGATGTTGGATGAGTAACCCTGTGGCACCTTAACATTTACCAAACATTCACAAAAAGCTTTCTTCTCCTTTCTAGACAATGTGTAACAAGCGGGAGGTAAGTATGTTCTCCGATTTCCCATTTCACAAAATTCTGTTAATTCTGACCTTATTCCCATTTCACGTAGGTCCAGTCTGGATTTTATCCCATCTTTAGTCTTACCTGGTATATTCAACAAAGTACCAATGACACTATCACAGACATTTTTCTCAACATGCATGACATCGATACAATGTCTGACTGTCAAAGAACTCCAATAAGGAAGATCCCAAAATATTGACTTCTTCTTGAATAAAGATTTGTCACTCCGTGTGGCCATAGTACATTGTGATCTCTTACCAAATTCATTGACAAAGTCTTTTACTCTTTCATAAACAACCTCCCCTGGTATAGGTTTAGGTGCACTGCGTTCCTCATTCAATCCATTGAATGCTTTGTGCTTCCTACGATACAGATGGAATTTTGTAAGAAACCTTCGATGACCGAGATATATAGTCTTACCGCCATGTTTTAGTCTTGTTGAATCAGTGTTCTCTTCACATATAGGACACGCTTTATCTCCTTTGACACTATATCCAGACAAATTCCAATATGCTGGAAAGTCATTAATAGTGCAAAACAACATAGCATGCAAACGAAATGTCTCTCTTCGTGAAGCATCATAGGTCATCACACCTTCACCCCAGAGTTTCTTTAAGTCATCAATCAGAGGTTCAAGATAAACATCGATGTCATTTCCAGGTTGTTTAGGGCCCGATATCAACAACGACAACATTATGTACTTATTTTTCATACAGAGCCGAGGAGGAAGATTATATATAACAAGAATGACTGGCCAAGTGCTATGTTGGCTGCTCAATGTCCCGTACAGATTCATCCCATCTTACAAAGCCCAAGTCTTAGATTCCTGACTTCTTCACCAAATTCAGGGTACAATAGATCAATCTTCTTCCACTGTGGGGAATCAGACGCATGTCGTAGGATCCCATCATTATTTTTCTTAACATCTGCATGCCACCTCAAATTCTTTGCATCTATCGGATTGGCAAACAAGCGTTGAAACCATGATATTATAGGTAGATACCACATCACCTTGGCAGGAGAACCAATTTTGGACTCCCCCGAAGTCATCAATTTATACCGTGACACACCACATTTTGGACAATCTTTCAAATCCACATAGTCATTTTGAAATAATACACAATCATTTGGGCATGCATGTATCTTCTTGGCATCCATTCTCATTGGGCACAACAATTTCTTTACCTGGTATGTTGAGATTGGCAGCTCGTTTCCTTCAGGAAGCATTTCTTTCAACAAAGACAACAATGACGTGAAGCTTTTGTTGCTCCATCTATTGTTAGCTTTCAGCTTATACAATCTCAACATAGCGCTAAGCTTCGTAAACTTACAACCTATGTATAACAGTATCTCAACATCATGCACAATGTTTCTAAACATGGGAGGTGGATCGGTGTGCTCTACCCCACAACTATCCATCATCGCATCAACGATGTCTACTAGAACTGGTTCATTCACATCTACGTCATTGTAGGCAATTTCTTCTTCCACACAAGCACTGCTATCGACATCCACTGGTTTCGGGTTTGAAATCTCTCCATGCCAGTGCCATTCTGTATAGCCTTGTATAATCTCGTTGCACATGACATGACTTTTGATTTCGTCACCAGTGCTGACTTTCAAGTTGTCACCGCAATGCCTACATGGACAATAGAACCTATCTCCAGGTTGTTTCCTATGTTCCTCGACAAATCTAATAAATTGGTCAAGACCAGAAATAAACTCTGGGGTGCAGGGATTGCGAATGGACATCCATGATCTATCAATTCTATGATCAAAGAGAAAACAAGTATATATTACAATCAAATATACATGCGTTTTCATTCTTATATATAATAAATGTGTACCACCTATCCCATTCTTGAACACCTAATCTCACTAGTAAGTGTATAATGTGTATTGGGTTTTCCAGAAAATTTCGGCAGCATTTCCCCGCTGTTCTCCAAGTACATATGTACTTAGAGAACAAACGGGGAAATGCTACTGAAATTTTCTCGAAAACCCAATACACATTATACACTTACATCCTAAGTGAGATTAGGTGTTCAAGAACAATCCCAAACTGGGGACTATCCAAGATTTACTCCTAATGAGTAAATATTGGATGGGTTTCTAGGCCAACAAATACATGTGCTGTCATTCTTATATATAATAAATATGTACCACCTATCCCATTCTTGAACACCTAATCTCACTAGTAAGTGTATAATGTGTATTGGGTTTTCCAGAAAATTTCGGCAGTATTTCCCCACTGTTCTCCAACTACATATGTACTTCGAGAACAAACGGGGAAATGCTACTGAAATTTTCTCGAAAACCCAATACACATTATACACTTACATCCTAAGTGAGATTAGGTGTTCAAGAACAGTCCCAAACCAGGGACTATCCAAGATTAACTCCTAATGAGTAAATCTTGGATGGGTTTCTAGGCCAACAAATACATGTGCTGTCATTCTTATACCTACAATCCTAGTTCTTTAAGTTAGGGTGATTATTGATGTGTTTAAAAGCATGACTGGCAATTTAGGGAAAAGTTCATCATTTACATTCCAAGCATGTCACATGTGTGCATTACAGTTCATCATTAAGGAAGAAGGGTGATTAGGATTCTCAATATACTTAACAATGAAACCATTAGTAACCATTGCAAATGAAACCATTCTCAATATACTCAATATCTACCAAAATGTTGGACCAAAACCATTGCAAATGGATCCTAAGAAAACCTAGTTTGTGATTGTGTGTACATGACATGATGCAGAATTCTCAAGAAATTAGGAGAACTCTAGGCTATAACATTAGTAACTACCTTTAAGTATTGTAATCTGACTACATTGTAGATTATCATCAATAATCATTTCAATTTTACAATAGAATGTTCTAACCAAATCAGTACCTAAACCCTAAACACAAATAAGTAAATAACTTAAAAAAAATGCCCAATAGCTGCTTGGGCGTGCCTTGGCACCGCCCAAGCAGCCGCCAGAGCAGAGGAAGAAGGAAGAAGGCAGGGCGGGCATACCTTGAGGTCAGAGGAGAGCAGCGGCCGGAGTAAGACCTAGCAGCAACTGGCAGCCGGCGCCGGTGGCGAGGAGAGAAGACGAGCGGCGACGAAGGCGGCGAGGAGAGCACAGCAGCCACCGGTGGGGGCGGCTGCAAGGAGAGGAGAAGCACCGGCGGAAGGAGAGCAGCAGGAGCGGCGGCGAGTGGTGGTGGCACGGGGGAGCAACGGTGGCCGGGGCACGACGGCGGTGACGACGGGGAGCAGAATCGCCAGACCTAGTAGCTAGAGTCGCAATGAAATAGAGAATAATGGGGAAAAGTTCTATTTGTGGGGCTATTAACTGTACCATAGGTGTCGGTTATTCAAAACAACCGACAACTAACACTAACAGTGTCGGTTATGAACAACAACCGACACCAATACTTGATTATAGTCGTCGGTTTTAAGGTATAAAACAACCGATGTCTATATTCATATGCCGATTAAAAAAATTGTTCTCGATTTATGATCATAGTCGTCAGTTTCTACTTCAAACCGACGCTTAAAGGGTGTTAAAAATTCCCCGTGGATAGCGCGGGAAAACTCATAAGCATTGGTAGTTGTAGTAAAACCGACGACCAAAATGTGCCCAATTTCTATCTCGCAAATAACCTTTAGTCATTGGTTTTTTATTTATCAACCGATGCCATATGTCAAATTTTGGAGGTAAATTTTTCACTGGAAATTTTGGATTTGGCGGTAAATTTTAGTTGTCGGTTTTTTTATTAAGTAACTGACACTTAATAAAAGTGGTACCCGTGTTTGGTCACCCTTCATAGATTGGATGTCGGTTTATGTTATCAACCGACACTGTAGAGTTTAGGTGTCGGTTTATTTAAACAACCGACACCTTGAAAAGTGACTATATAAGCCATTTCTGTAGTAGTGTCTTTACCCCTCTAGGTGAGGATTAAGGTTATCTCTATACTTAAATATGTTTATTCACTTACCTTTTAAGGGAAAGTCCTAGCCTAGGGTGCCTTCTTGGTTCATAGGAGGGGGTTAGACTCTCTAGCCACAACATGATCCCAAGTTGTAAGGTTTTTCCTCCCTCCTAGGTCATCTTCCCATTCTTGGGTCGACCCACCCCAGGTTGGCACACTAACCCTAAAGGTTTCATAGATATCTTTTTTTTCATTAGTCATAACTTTCATCATTATAACATATCAATCCATGTTTGCTAAATTTCTAGAATACCCCCTTCTGGTTTATGTCCATTCAGTGAACTTGGGTCACCTTCCCCTCCAATGGCTTGGTTCTACATCAGCCTTCCCCTCTAGGGGCTTATCCCCCATCACCAAACTTCCAGAGACAACATGAGGGGTTTGAGAAAGTTATAACAAACTTTCATTTTCATATATAACTATTGAGTTCAAATATTTCTTAAGACCTATTACATAAGTGTTATGCTCCTCATGCAAACATGCATGGGAGACTGGGTCACCTAAACCCATCCCTTTATCTTTCTTAATCCTAATTTCAAGTTTCATATTGGTGGTGTCCCATACCACAATGCCATGTTCATTATTTAAGATTAAGGTTTTAGTGTTAGGGTTAGGAACTATATTCTTCCTCTTAGACTTTCCATATCCCTTGACCCACTAGAGTTTTCATACTCTAAACCAAGTCCTTCCTCCAAGAAAGGGCTTACCCATACATGTATCTTTCTAGTGTTTATCCTCTCTAGAGGGACCTACACAAATGGTTACATCTTTTCACAATTTACTTCTCTAATTAACAATTTCTTTTCAAGGCTTTTAAGCAAAGAGATGAGAAGTAGATGAAAATGTGAGATGAGAAACCTAAAAGATACATTATGCTTTACTAATTTTTCTCTTATATTTCTAAGGATGATTTGAAATTATAAACTATTAAGTATTCATTGATGAATATGTGCTCTGATACCATATGAAACAACCTGCACTTTTGAGTTTCTAAAAGACCTTAAAGTCACGAATCATTACTCATAAATTCTAGTATTAAATTCAAGAAATAATATAGAATAGTAAACAATTTCCATTAATGAACAAATAGTTACATGTTTGTATAAAAAGCTCCTCAAAGGAGTTACATAAATTTTAGAAAGGGTTAACATGTACATGTAAGAACATGTACCATTATATGCCTAAACCTTCATGAATAACTTTAGTGTCTTCAACATCTTTTTTCCATAACCTCATGTCCACGAATCAAGTATATCTGATAGCTAAAACACTGACAAACAAATACGTGATCAATATATCTCTATACTGGTACGTGGGTTCAAACAATAATCATAAGTACACATATAAGAAAACATATTTTTCTTGCATATAAGAACATAAACTTGTTTTCATATTCTAACCCATATCTCGTCTACTACCTCAGGTGTATTCACTGTCCTTTCGGGGCTCGTGTGCATTACCCTTAAGACTAGTCTAACCCATGGTTCAAAATATTGTTATTTACTTTACATGATAATCATAGGAACTTTATAATTTGATAGAAGTAAATAAGCAAGCAAGTAGTTTATCTTTCGTTCAATCTCATCGAAAAACCTAGGCAAACTCATAATTCAATACATGTATTCATAAGCACAACCACATACCTTATGCCATTGCAAAATCCATGTAGAATCTAACATGTACTTTAAGAGTGCATCTGAACATCCAAGCAACAAAGCATTCAATATTAAATATACATACTACATATGTGTCACCATGTATTCACATTACATTACGTAGATCTAGATGCATTCCTAAACTAGGGTTTAGGCTTATCTCATGTTTGGACCAAGGATTAGGATTACAAACCCTAATTCCATAATGTTGTGGTTTCTATGATTACAACCTTTAGTTATACATATTAGGTGAAACCCTAATCATCAACTTAATCATATTAGATTATCTGTGACACCTAGATCATATTACTAACATTTAGATCATAGCAAGATGTCCTTATTGGTTTCAAAATCCTAAATCAGCATGAGTAAGATTATTAAACAATTATTCATCATTATCAAGTATTTCCTCATTATACATGTCTAGATCAGGTATTATAACAACATAAATGAATCTACTCAATTAAGCATCACATTAAGCAAAATCTAGATTTTCCTTTACATTAATTATACAACACATGTATTGCATATACTTTTGGAACAAGAAGCTTAATTGGGTATTGATTATATTTTCTTTGGATTTATCTCATTTTTTTGAGAAATTTGATAAATAGTTTCTCTATATTCTGAGTTACCAATAATTAGTTATGATTTACTTAAGATTATCAAATCTTGGCCAATCAGGAATGGACACGTCAGCAGAGAGAATCTCCTCCCTATTGGTGCCATACGGGCCAACCTTGGCCAATGTCCCGCGACCATCTTGGCCCCGCTCGAGGTTGGATTATGACTTAAAAACGAAATGAAAAGACAAGGCTGCCCTTACCTTGCTGCACTGACCACGGGGGTGACGTGTATTTTACTACGCGCTTAAACGCAAGTATACGCGTCGAGTAATATAGGCCTTGTGAGGCCCGAGTCAAACTCAGGGATACGTGAATTATTGGAGACTTCTACTAACTAATCGCAATCAGCTAGACCGATTAACAAAGTAAGGTTTTGTTGTTCAAATTAAAAGAAAATAAAAATCAAACAAAGAAAACAATCGATTAAAGGTTAATTTAATCAATTAAAAGGATATCTTTAGGATGGCGGTTTCACCGCGGGTCAACATTGTATTCGGTTTTATATAATTCCTCACTCTTCTCTCTCTATCCGGGTAGTGTCCTGAAATGAGAATTACCCACTGTCGTGGTGTAATCCACTACTTAGATTTAGGTTGATTCCATCGTCATAGTAATCATTCCCCTAAACTAAGCGCATTAAGATCGGTCCCTCAGTTCCCACCATTAATTTTACAACTCCTTTGTCAAGGGTTTTATTAATTAATGTAGAATTCATCTCTTTTCAACCGTTAATCCTTCTGTCGAAGTGATTAAGGGCATTAATTTATTATTATGGTGATCAAACATAACAATAGCAATAGAGAAAACGAATTTATACCACGGATATGAGAGAAAAATATGAATTATCAATATAAAATCATCATACAATGTATCCCCGGGCTACTCCCGGTCCTAAAGATTGAGGGTTTTAGCCTCTCATGTTCATCTTACACGAATACATGGTAGAAATTGGGGAATTCATAAGAAAAACGTGAAATAAATGGGAAAACCCCTGAACGGAGAGGAACCGGTGGATCCTTGGCGTAGAACACAAGCTTTCCCCGCCTGTCGGTGGTGGAAATTGTCTTCGGCAG
Organism: Alisma plantago-aquatica; assembly: GCA_963693085.1. Classification (NCBI taxonomy): domain Eukaryota; kingdom Viridiplantae; phylum Streptophyta; class Magnoliopsida; order Alismatales; family Alismataceae; genus Alisma; species Alisma plantago-aquatica. The sequence continues at coordinate 776,858,998 of OY856409.1, forward strand.
CGTCCGAATCACCCGGAATGAGCTTCTCGGCCTCCGTTCTCCTTTCTCTCCTCCCCGACACTCGTGCAATCCAAAATGAGATGATCCCCCGTCTGGGCGGCCGTCATTAGGTATAAGTCCCTAATTAGGTCGTCAAATAACAACAACCGTCCGATCGAGATCAAAACAGATCCAACGCATATCTGCCAGCGTCGATACCATCGACGCGGGTCGATGGTATCGACGAAGCGGATTAGCGGCAGCTTTCCTTTCTTTTATTCTGAGCGCCTGTGGTGATCTCGATACCATCGACTTGGGTGTCGATGGTATCAACTCCTTTAGCGTCGGTTGTTGTCGTTTAGCGACGCTGTAGCTCTCCTTGAGTCGATGGCATCGACTTGCGTCGATGGTATCGACTTCATCCTCGCCAGCAGCCTGGAGACATCTCGATGCCATCGACATAGGTGTCGATGGTATCGACTCTGTATTGCTCTTCTCTTCTGACAACCTGTGGCTTGGTCGATGGTATCGACATCCGTCGATGGTATCGACGGATGCAAATACTTGTTCTTCCTGAAATTTCACAACAGGCCCAAGTAAATCCACACAATTTATAATAAGATGATAAATAATGCTCAAAATAGTAAAACAAAGGGGATTTGATATAAAATGATGGCAAAGACCAAATAAAGTGAATTATGCAATAATATCCATGAAAATGAGTAATTAAGGAACAAAACACATATGAAATCGGTCTATAAATGCGACTCAAAATCATCGCATCAAACTCCCCTAAGCTTAAACATTGCTCGCCCTCGAGCAACTAATCCTTAGAATAGAATTGCAGATGTCAACTAACAATCAATACATCACCCCATATTCCACATGACTCCCACTGAACGTTCTCAAACCGGCCTTTCCTAATCACAGAACAGTAATTACCCTACAGGCGACAATAATCATCAATAAAAGAAATTATCCTTCAAACTGATGAACACTATCACATAAGGCAGTTAACATAATAAAATTTGCCGATTCAGCATTAGTGCATCTTGTGATCACCTACACTACGTTGCTCGCCCTAACTACCATCTACATGGAAGTAGTTCTCCTGATAAACATGAGTGAGGAGAAAATCACGGTGGCCTACCAATCCGAGCAACGGGTGGATGGAATGGGTGGTTCATGGAAGAATTTGGAAGTATTACACAGTTTCAAAATGCATACAACAAAATGCCCTAAATGATGCAAATGCACATTGAAAATGCCCTAATGCTTAAAATTGGGTGGACTGATGCATGCACTAACCTTCCACCTCAAAAAGAGATAGAAATCTAATTAAGCCACATCATGTACTCAGTTTCCTTGTTATGTAAGTGATATCATGTTCCTTTCTCCCTCTTATTCCATTTCCTTCTAAATTCTTTTTTTTTTCATATTATTTTTTTTTTCAAATTTCAGATTTTTTTTTTCTTTTCCTCTTAGCCCACATATCCATAATTTCTTAGAGATACATGTGTTAGGCTATTTTCTTCATGATTGGAAATCTTTGTACTATTTCGAGGGTATGGGACAATTTAGATCACTTTTCAAGACAAACTGAGGTACATGGTGTGCTTATGCATGAAAATCATAAAAGTTATGAGTGCAACTACATGACATGCACCTAAAGGTAATGTGCATGAATCACTATACATTTTTTTCTCGTTTTATGAAAAAGTATGAAAATAACAATGCAAATTCTATCTACATGCTATGCACACAAAAGAAATTGAAACTGCAATTTACTTCCAATTCTTGGGTGGATTATAGAAAATGGGGTGGAATGATCACAAGATTAAGTGACTGAACCTTAGAAGAAAATTATGTGTCCCTCCTTACTGACATGTGTAGTAGTTTAAAGGGTTCTTTCTCTTACATCTGATTAAGGTCTCATTACCATTTGATTAGGTTAGGCTCAAACAACCGTTACTATCCACTTTTCATGAGTCAATGGGGGTGTGAGTATGACATATTGCTTCAAAGTTGACATAATCAATCATTTTCATAGAACAAGTTCCCCAAGGACAACCAAGTAAAGCTATCCAAAAGACATAGAAAATTTTTTAAATTCCCTTAATTTCCCCATGAAAACAGCAAGATGACAATTTTTAAGACATCCACAATTACACTAGATAGATGTGGATCTAAATAAAAATTTAAAATTGCAAAAACAAATAACAAAGCAGAAACTAAAAACAATTAAAGAAAAGATAAAAGATAGAGCTGTTCCAGCCACCCCCCTAAGCTTGAATCCGACTATGGCCTCATAGTCAAAAACCAACTTAAGGGTGGAACAGTGATACCCTGATCAATCTTGCGGAGGCGGTGGTGGGTATTGTGGTGCCGTAGGATCCCAAGACGGGTACTCCCCCTGGAAGCTTGGATCATATTGGGTCCTCGGCGGAGGTTGTGGATAACCTCCAAAGTAGTCTCGACTCCAGTAGTGGTCGAAGAAGGGCTCCTGCTGCGTCTCTATCCGCTGCAACCGGGTGTGCATTTGCTCTTGGTTGGCGAGGATGAGCCGCTCGTTCTCGAACATAGCCCGTTGGTTGTCAAGTACCCGGCTCGTAGTCTCATGAATGCCGGTATACATACCCATGTGCTGCAGCTGAGTCTGATGTATGTCCTGCAGCATGGTGTACATCCCTTGCATGGAGTAGGGATCCGCAGCTGGCTGCTCTTGCTGTGGTGATGGCGGCGGGGGCTGAGATGATGAAGATGCACCTGGATGCATCCTAGGACGCTTCCGTGGTGCCACGCGTGCTCGAAGAGGTGTGAAGGGCACCTCGTCTTCCTCGGCCTCGCCTTCTTGGTCTTCACCTCCGCCTTCTTCTTCGGAGGACTCGATGGCTATGATGGGCCATCGGAAATGCTGCTTGCCCTCGATGTGGAAGACGTCGTCCGGCAGGGATGCCTCCTGGTAAGCTTGGTTGACGTGGCAATGAGCGTACGCCAACCCGTCTCGGATAAGAATGAGGTTTGAACGGTGCAAGTGTTGCACGTTCACCTTACTCCGTGCAGCAATCGGAGTCATGGACTGAAAGTTCAGCCCCAAGTACAGCGCCAACTTGGTGACAAGACCACCAAAGTGTATTGGAGCCTTCCTTGTGCTCCGCTTCACCGCCATGACGCGCTGCAACCAGAATGCTCCCCAGTTGCACTCTTGACGTTTCAGGAGTGCATAGAGAAAGAACAGGTCACTCTCCTGAAACTTGCTCAAAGCAAGATCGCTCCGAGCGAAGAAAGTCAAGCTCAACTTCCTGTGCAGGACCCGGACGAACGGGTGCTCAAAATCCGCTACCGCGGCATTGTGGTAGCTCACGGTCTTCCCTGCCGGCACTGTAACTAGCTCGGCGAAGATTTTGTCGTAGTCGGTGCGGGCGTCGGGGCGTCGGTGATCGTGGCGGCTGTGGTTCTAGTTGAAGATGTCATTGAACTGCTTCAACGTGATGTTGTAATTGTTGTTGAAGAGTCGGAAGGGCACCCTTCCCTGGATCCACGTCTGGTCCGATGGTACCACGTCATTTGGTACGACGCAGATATCAAGAGACGCCATGAACTCGGCCACCAGTTCCTTGTATGTGGGCCATTCGCCGAAAAACGGCTGCCCATCTGCATGACAGTCCATCTCATAGAAGCGATTGGTGTGCCGCGCTTGCCCGGCCAACACATAGGCCAAGTTGGCCTCGAATCCCAGCTCCCTGATCATTCCCCGGTCCACATACCGGGTTGCCTCGAACTTCCGCTTCATTATCTCCTCGTATACCTTCCTTACATCCATGTTGGCATGAATGAGGCGTGGACGAGAGATGGAAGCGGTTGGAGGAGGAACAAACTCCTCGATCTCCCTGGGGTGCGCACTTGATGAAGATGCTCTGCCCGTATGCACCATGATTGCGAGAAGAATGAGATTGGGAGAAAAGAGCTCGGTGAAGATGGAGAGAAATTCTCCGCTCGGTGAAGATCTTCGCTCGATGACGCTTCTCCGCAGGTGTAGAGGGCTCGGGGGAGTGCTCAGCGCAATGGGAGATACTTGCTCTGAGGATGTGATGTCATATGACGTTGCAAGTCCCCTTAAATAGACTTGATCGTCGCCCCTGTTGACCCGTCGATACCATCGACGCGGGTCGATGGTATCGACACGTCTCGCGGGTAGCTGCATCTGTCACTGGTATTGACGGCTGACGTTTGCTGGATCGAGAAACCCAGATCGCTGACGGGTCGATACCATCGACAGAAGTCGATGGTATCGACGCAGCACCCGGATCGCTGACGTGGCTGTTGCGATCGTCGTCGATGTCTTCATGCGGATCGGTGACATGTCCGTCGATGCCATCGACGGGTGTCGATGGTATCGACTTGCTTTTATTGCGACACCTCCGTTTATTGCATTCAACCTGTGATGATGTCGATACCATCGATGAGGCCGTCGATGGTATCGAGTTGACTGAGCAAAATTTGTCTGAATATCTCCAGAGATCTCGATGGTATCGACTGGGGTGTCGATACCATCGACGCTTTTATTGTGACCTGCCTGTGACCATGTCGATGCCATCGACGGGGCCGTCGATGGTATCGACGCAGTGTGATTTCTGCTGGTGTCAACCTGAACCCATGTCGATACCATCGACTGATGTGTCGATGGTATCGACCCTGCCTGTTCCTGCACATTTAACAAACGAATCAAGGTATCATTTTTAAACTAAAAAGTAAACAAAATAAAAGCAAACTACACCTAACATTAAACAATCCTAATGTACCAATGGTTGGGTTGCCTCCCAACAAGCGCCCTTGTTTAACGTCTTAGGCTAGACGGTGTGACAATCATCATCTTTTCACCTTGGGAACTGGGCTTAGAGGATCATTCGGTAATTTGAATTCAACACGATCTCCTCCAATGCCCAAAGACAGAGTACCTCTCCCTAAGGCAGTCACGACATCTGTCGTTGCTTGAAACGGTCTTCCTAGAAGAATTTCACAGCTTTGGAGTGGTGGCATATCCATGACGACAAAATCCACCGGAAATATGAATCTATCCACTTTGACTAGAACATCTTCACATACTCCATATGGTCTCACTGTAGACCCATCCGCCAATTCAATTGTTGCAGCCAACTTCTTTATCTCTTTTAACCCCAGCTTTTGAAATGTAGCCAAAGGAATGAGATTTATACTAGCGCCGGAATCACATTGCGCTTTAGAAACATGTTGACCACCTATTAAACACGGAATGTAAAAACCTCCTGGGTCCTTTCTCTTCTGTGGTGAACTCCCGTGAATCATAGAGCTCACTATCTCATTCATCCAATAAATTTCATCGTCTTTTATCCGCCTCTTCTTATTGATGATTTCTTTAATGAACCTCCCATAGGCGGGTACTTTCTCGATCATCTCCACTAACGGAACGTTGATGTGGAGTTTTCGGAATATCTCCAGGAATTTTTTAAAGTGACGATGCTCTTTCTTTGACTTAGGATTAACCACATTTGAAACATCTGCTGCCTCAACACGCCTATGAGGTGGCACATAAGAGCTTTTCGGGGCTACCTCCCCTAAGCTTGCTTCAATTATTCCCTCGGACGTGGGCTTTGGCGAGACATCATCAATAGTGGCAGCTTGTTTTGGTTCCTCTCTCGCCTTAGATGTCTCCACATGTGCACAAACAACCTGCACCTGCTCCTCTTGCCTAGATGGAGATACCATACTCACAACTCTCTCTGATTTTCTGAAGAAATGGTTTCCGCCCGGCAATCTATAGTACGTGCGTGGATATGGTATCGCCGGTGTTGCATTCACATTGAAAGTCATCTTTCTTTCTTCTACAGCTTCTTGCACCTGAGATTCCTCATTTCTTACCACCGACATGTACTTAACCTGATGATGTGCTTGAGCCACATTCGCATTCTCCGCTGGTTTCTGTTGATTGGCGTGCTTGATGGCCGCCACTTCATTTGAAATATGTGCCACGGTGGTCTCTAATGCCCGCATTTGTGCTCCATGGCTTTCCAGCGTCTGCCCAAATTTGGTTAGAATGTCACCTTGAGATTGTAATTGTTTACCAAACATGGTCATCATCTCTTGGTTTTGCTGAACCATTTGACTTAGCAATTCAGTGTTTTTGTCCTCAGCTTTTTGCTGTGATTTGGCATCCGGATCCTGCAGAAAATTGTTCGGATCCTTCCATGAAAACTTTTTATCCTTTCTCCAGGCATAGTCATTGTTTCTATAGCCCTGTTGTTGCATGAACTTCACTTGGGCTTCCTCATCCTCAGATGTATCTTCCTTAGCTAGCAGCTTCTTGGCTAGAAGATCTAGCTTGTCATTCAGCTCCCTAACTGTTTTGGATTCGCCGGCAGCCTTGACATGTTCCACTGCACCTCTGTCGCCCCATGACTGTTTCCTAGCCATGTTCTTCAGTTTTTCCCAGCATCTTGTATCAGTGTTATTTAAGAAAAATCCAGAACCGGCCGAGTCCAAATTGCTTCTATCATGCTTGGAGAGAGCAAAGTAGAAGATCTTCACTTGGGTTTCCTTGTCCAATCCATGATGTGGACATATCCTCAACATGACTTGGAATCGCTCCCAAGTCTCAGAATAAGTCTCACCCGCCTGTTGGGTGAAATTGTGGATCTTCCGGATCATATCGTTGGTCTTCTCAGGAGGAAAGAACCTCTCGAAGAAAACCTCCACCATGTGATCCCATGATTCAACAAACTCATCGTCGAGGTTATGAAGCCACTCTCTTGCCACTCCAGCCAAGGAACTCGGGAATAACTTGAGATAGAGCACATCCTGCGGAAATCGATCTATCTTCACCATATCGCAGTTCTCCAAAAACTGACTAATGTGTGCCACTGGATCTTCATTTTTCAGTCCGTGAAATGCATTGGATTTGACCAAATTAATCAGTGCTGGGTCGATCTTGTATGTAGGTATGTTTAGCCCCTGTTTCTTTATAGGCCCCTTTGATGCCGAGGAAGAAGACGCCTTGATCTTCTCCCATATTGTCTGTGCTTCAGCCATTACTTCTTCTTGTTCTGGCTCAGATTCAGAATGTATATCACTGTGGTGTTCCTCCTCGTAGTAGCCCTCGTCCTCTGGTCCCGCAAATGGAACCTCAGGTGTGCGATTCACGTAGTCTCGACTACGTGTGTGCACCATGCAAAGCACCTGAAATATGGAAATAGGGATTCAGTACAATGCTTTGAACGAGTCAACAATTATAGAGAAATAAAGGAATTTTTTGAAATTGTTTTAAAATTAATAAAAAAAATGTGGCCTAGAATGGCCGCTCTTAGCACTCAAAGTGCCAATAATTCGCCGTATCCCCGGCAACGGCGCCAAAAACTTGACGTGTATTTTACTACGCGCTTAAACGCAAGTATACGCGTCGAGTAATATAGGCCTTGTGAGGCCCGAGTCGAACTCAGGGATACGTGAATTATTGGAGACTTCTACTAACTAATCGCAATCAGCTAGACCGATTAACAAAGTAAGGTTTTGTTGTTCAAATTAAAAGAAAATAAAAATCAAACAAAGAAAACAATCGATTAAAGGTTAATTTAATCAATTAAAAGGATATCTTTAGGATGGCGGTTTCACCGCGGGTCAACATTGTATTCGGTTTTATATAATTCCTCACTCTTCTCTCTCTATCCGGGTAGTGGCCTGAAATGAGAATTACCCACTGTCGTGGTGTAATCCACTACTTAGATTTAGGTTGATTCCATCGTCATAGTAATCATTCCCCTAAACTAAGCGCATTAAGATCGGTCCCTCAGTTCCCACCATTAATTTTACAACTCCTTTGTCAAGGGTTTTATTAATTAATGTAGAATTCGTCTCTTTTCAACCGTTAATCCTTCTGTCGAAGTGATTAAGGGCATTAATTTATTATTATGGTGATCAAACATAACAATAGCAATAGAGAAAATGAATTTATACCACGGATATGAGAGAAAAATATGAATTATCAATATAAAATCATCATACAATGTATCCCCGGGCTACTCCCGGTCCTAAAGATTGAGGGTTTTAGCCTCTCATGTTCATCTTACACGAATACATGGTAGAAATTGGGGAATTCATAAGAAAAACGTGAAATAAATGGGAAAACCCATGAACGGAGAGGAACCGGTGGATCCTTGGCGTAGAACACAAGCTTTCCCCGCCTGTCGGTGGTGGAAATTGTCTTCGGCAGCGTCCGAATCACCCGGAATGAGCTTCTCAGCCTCCTTTCTCCTTTCTCTCCTCCCCGGCACTCGTGCAATCCAAAATGAGATGATCCCCTGTCTGGGCGGCCGTCATTAGGTATAAGTCCCTAATTAGGTCGTCAAATAACAACAACCGTCCGATCGAGATCAAAACAGATCCAACGCATATCTGCCGGCGTCAATACCATCGACGCGGGTCGATGGTATCGACGAAGCGGATTAGCGGCAGCTTTCCTTTCTTTTATTCTGAGCGCCTGTGGTGATCTCGATACCATCGACTTGGGTGTCGATGGTATCGACTCCTTTAGCGTCGGTTGTTGTCGTTTAGCGACGCTGTAGCTCTCCTTGAGTCGATGGCATCGACTTACGTCGATGGTATCAACTTCATCCTCGCCAGCAGCCTGGAGACATCTCGATGCCATCGACATAGGTGTCGATGGTATCGACTCTGTCTTGCTCTTCTCTTCTGACAACCTGTGGCTTGGTCGATGGTATCGACATCCGTCGATGGTATCGACGGATGCAGATACTTGTTCTTCCTGAAATTTCACAACAAGCCCAAGTAAATCCACACAATTTATAATAAGATGATAAATAATGCTCAAAATAGTAAAACAAAGGGGATTTGATATAAAATGATGGCAAAGACCAAATAAAGTGAATTATGCAATAATATCCATGAAAATGAGTAATTAAGGCACAAAACACATATGAAATCGGTCTATAAATGCGACTCAAAATCATCGCATCAGGGGGTAACAAAGTAAATCCGTCAGTAGTCATCCCCCTCCTCCGTTCTTTGCTCCCACACATAACAGTCTACAGTGGACAATGAGGGAGTCGACTCTCCCTTCTCAAGAGCTTGGCAATGATGCAAAATGCCCACTATGGCTCTTCCCCTCTCCTATGCACCTACGAGGCTCCTCGGCCACCCGAGGTAGTGTCGAAGTGACCCCCCCATGGTCGGAGTACATGGGGCGGCACCCTAGGAAATCTCAAGCTTCCATCTAACAACGGAGGAGAAAGTACATCCTCCACTGTCGCCCATGGTTGGAGCATGTCAGGCCATGTTCCTAGGGAATAAGGAATCCCTCGTCGCCACCACACACAGACAGACCTGATCTGAGCAGGTCTGTCATCTAAGCTTGCGGAGGAAGTTTTCTTTGGATCTTTCATGTTGGTTTTCTATGGCGGTCTCGATCAGCATCACAACATCCGCCGCTGCATCTACCATGGCCACAATTCTCTCCACGCCTGAACTCCATTGCTAAGTTGCCTTCTACTGGTGCTCTCCTTCTTCCTCCTTGCACCTCCACCATGGATCCACTGAGTCCCCTTCTACTGCCTTGGTGACTCAGGCATCTAGTCCTCAGTCCCTGCCATCCTCTCCAGACCACACCCTTAGCCTGCAACGCCAACAATGATGTGCGGCAAGGCCAAAGTGATGGCTTCTAGGAACACTGGTCGTGTCTCCTTCTATATGATGGCACTAGGGAGGAGGAGTCCCTCTGCCTTGGCGGTCTTCAGGGTACCGCTCACTGCTCAACTCCTTCATGTCGGTGCAGGACTGAAGCCTGGTTGGTCGCATGCTCTTGTTCCATGGGAACGAGCAAGTGTACTGCCTTTTATAGGCCACGATGACAACAAAGAGGACGGAACAAGATAATCGTAATGCCTTGGGTAGCCCTAACCTAGGATAATCAACATCCATGTTGATAAAGGAAAGGAACATGTTTATTACGGCTCAAACTCTTGGATTTGGTGGATTCTTTCTCAGGGTATACCATGGTTAAGCAAGGAGGTGGAGTATGAGGGGACTCCTATCCTCGGTAAAGTCCAAACAGTGGGAATGTTTCCCCCATTATACATAGCTCTTATTGGATTGTCCTTTTAAGGAAAGAAGTATTTATTTGATAAAACCCCACATGTGATGAATAATTATCCAAGTTGTTATCTACCTCTTCATTATCCTAAATTATGGGGTAAACTTCCTTTTATTATTATCCTCTCAAACTCAATAGATTTGGGTCTAAATAGTTGGATAGTCACTTCAAACATTCCTTCCAAGTAGTCTCCAGATAATTACTTAATTAATTACCTATGTTACTTGATAACTTACCTCATATTGGATTTTTGTATATAATCCTATCACTTGATTGTCTTTCGACAAAAAATACTTTGGATCCTATCATGATCACAGTTGTCCACAATATCCCAATTCATGTCCCAAGGACCCATATGTAAACCTTAATTAACTAATTGGGTTTTTAAGTGTATGTATGGTCCATGAATCATCTCTTGGGCCTTTAAAAGGATCCATGAGCTTAGTCACATTCCTAATTACCAAACTTGAGGCTTTGGTAACTATTGCATCTTATTTTTTCCTCATATGAACACATATGTTCAAAAGCACATTATTGACTTAAATTGATCATTTAATCTAATTCTAGGGTTTGGATCATCAACCAAGATCCCTCAATTCACTTCATTATTATATGTACCATAATTTCATTTAGTCTTAAAATCTATGAAGTTCAAGGATGTAACATTCACCCCTCCTTAAAAGGAATTTTGTCCTCAAAATTCAGTCCTACTAAGCCTAGGTGAATGATGACTCACATTATCTTCAAGACTTAGGGTTAGTACCCCACCTAGATATCTTAACAACCTTTCTTTAGTGTATCAATTTTCATTTTATTACTAAGATTGGCACTTGAGTTGAAATTCAAGTATATCCATATCTCTAGTATACACATATTATCATCACTTGATGATTTCATTATCATTGGTAATTTTATTATTGCTTAGTGATTTCTCTTTTCACCTAGGTTTCCAACCTATTATTCATTATTTTCACACAAGGGTGAGGTAACACCTCTAATCCTAGTTCAGATCATTACACATTCAACTTAAGTCATTCATTCTCAATTTTAAGCATAACATGTGTCTACCTAATCTCCCTCCCTCATAATGAGATGAAATAAGCATTTGACTGTAGACCAAACACAAAGTTCATTCCATTCCAAGAGCGGAGATGGTACATCCACACATTACCTTTCAGTTTCACATATTAAGTTGAATCATACTTGATATGACTCTAAACAGACTTGTTCTTGATTTCATAGCATTCTTCTATCTCATGGAGTCAAGTGTCCCTTTTTTTACTCGTAAGTTACGGCACGACTTCTCTCAAGTTTTCATGACTTCATTACATCTTATATATATTTACACCTAATATATTATTATTATAAGTCCTAGACAAATCCTTTAGGTCTTTAGGATTATGGTACCTTTGGAGGGATCTTATCCTTATGCATCAAGAGAGTGCCTTTCACATTCACCTATTAGGCTACATGATCCTCATGGAGGTAGCTAATCTCTTGAGTCATGTACCTTGGATAAACCTAGTTGTTACATCTTGACCACATGGTCCTGTGCATTCAGGGCATATCAACTCCCAGCCAATCGATCCTATGTACCTCTAATACACCCTACTTGACCCTAGGATTGCATTAGAACTCTACCCTTCCTAAGGGTTTCTTTTGAGATGTCACATCTTTTAAGGACATTATTCTCTTATATAATTCTTTAACCCATAATGCCTTCATCTCTCTCTTTTGAGTACACATTATGCAATGTTGTCCCAACATTGATATTGGGCCACCTTCCCTCCAGGGCTTGGTGCCATGTCAGTCTTCCCTCCTGGGCTTGACCTTTTGTGATATTCCCCTCTAGGGGCTTGATCCTAAACATTTGCACTGTGGACTTGGGCCACCTTCCCTCCTGGGCTTGGTGCCTTACTGGTCTTCCCTCCTGGGCTTGACCATTTCATGACCTTCCCTCCTAGGCTTGGTCATCCACTCAGACCACCTTCCCGCCTGGGCTTGGTGCCTTACTAGTCTTCCCTCCTGTGCTTGATCAATTGTGTCACTCAAAGATGGCATCCTTGGTTCAAAGAATTTAAGTGCTTTCATTTTTTATCTTTAACTCTTTACCCCTCTAGGTGAGGATTAAGGTTATCTCAATACTTAAATATGTTTATTCACTTATCCTTTAAGGGAAAGTCCTAGCCTAGGGTGGCTTCTTGGCTCATAGGAGGGGATTAGACTCTCTAACCACAACCTGATCCCAAGATCTAAGGTTTTTCCTCCCTCCTAGGTCATCTTCCCATTCTTGGGCTGACCCACCGCATGTTGGCACACTAACCCTAAATGTTTCATAGATATCTATTTTTTCATTAGGAATACCTTTTATCATTATAATATATCAACCCATGTTTGCTTAATTTCTAGAATACCCCTCATGGTTTCTCTCCATTTAGTGAACTAGGGTCACCTTCCTCTCTAGGGGCTTGGTTCTACATCGGCCTTCCCCTCCAGGGGCTTGGCCACCATCACCAAACTTCCAGAGACAACAAGAGTGGTTTGAGCAAGTTATATTCAAACTTTCATTTTTATATATAACTATTGAGTTCAAATATTTCTTAAGACCTCTTACATAAGTGTTATGCTCCTCGTACACACATGCATGGAAGACTGGGTCACCTAAACCCATCCCTTTATCTTTCTAAATCCTGATTTCAAGTTTCATATTGGTGATGTCCCATACCACCATGCCATGTTCATTATTTAAGATTAAGTTTTTAGTGTTAGGGTTAGGGACTATATTCTACCTCTTAGAGTTTCCATATCCCTTGACCCACTACAGTTTTAATACTCTAAACCAAGTCCTTCCTCTAATAAAGGGTTTACCCATACATGTATCTTTCTAGTATATAACCTCTCTAGAGGGACCTACACAAAAGGTTACATCTTTTCACATTTTACTTCTCTAATTAACAATTTCTTTACAAGGCTTTTAAGCAAAGAGATGAGAAGTAGACAAAAATGTGAGATGAGAAACCTAAAAGATACATTATGCTTTACTAATTTTTCTCATATATTTCTAAGGATGATTTGAAATTATAAACTATTAAGTATTAGTTGATGAATTTATGCTCTCATACCAAATGAAACGACCCACACTTTTGATTGTCTAAAAATCCTTAAAGTCATGAATCATTACTCCTACATTCCAGGATTGGATTCAAGAAATAATACAAAATAGTAAACAATTTCCATTCATGAACAAATAGTTACATGTTAGCATAAAAATCTCCTCTAATGAGTTACATAAATTTTAGAAAGGGTTAACATGTACATGTAAGATGATATACCATTATATGCCTAAACCTTCATGAATAACTTTAGTGTCTTCAACATCTTTTATCCATAACCTCATGTCCACAAATCGAGTATATTTGATACCTAAAACACCGACAAACAAATACACAATCAACATATCTCTATACTGGTATTTGGGTTCAAACAATAATCACAAGTACACATATAAGCAAACATCTTTATCTTGCATATAATAACATGAACTTGTTTTCATATTCTAACCTATATCTGGTCTACAACCTCATGTGTAATCACTGTCCCTCTGGGGTTTGTGTGCATTACCCTTAAGATCAGTCTAACCCAAGGTTCTGAATATTGTTATTTACTTTACATGATACTCATAGAAACTTTATAATTTGCAAGAAGTAAATAAACAAGCAAGTAGTTTATCTTTCATTCCATCTCATCGAGAAACCTCGGCAATCTCATAATTTGATACATGTATTCATAAGCGTAACCACGTACCTTATGCCATTGCAGAAACCATGCAGAATCTAACATGTACTTTAAGAGTGCATCCAAACATCCAAGCAACAAAGCATTCAATCTGAAATATACATACTATATATATGTCACCATGTATTCACATTACATTATGTAGATCTAGATGCATTCCTCAACTAGGGTTTAGGCTTATCTCATGTTTAGACCAGGGATTAGGGTTACAAACCCTAATTCCATCATATTATGGTTTCTATGATTACAACCTTTAGTTATGCATATTAGTTGAAACCCTAATCATCAACTTAATCATATTAGATTATTTGTGTCACCTAGATCATATTACTAACATTAAGATCATAGCAAGATGTCCATATTGGTTTCAAAATCCTAAACCAGCATGAGTAAGATTATTAAACAATTATTTATCATTATGAAGTATTTCCTCATTATACATGTCTAGATAAGGTATTATCACAACATAAATGAATCATCACATTAAGCAAAATATAGATTTTCCTTTACATTAATTATACATAACATGTATTGCTTATACTTTTGTAACAAGAATCTTAATTGGCTTCTGATTATATTTTCTTTAGATTCCTCTTATTTTTTTGAGCAATTTTATATATAGTTTCGTTATATTCTGAGTTTTCAATAATTAGTTATGATTTACTTAAGATTATCAAATCTTGGCCAATCAGGAATGGACACGTCAACAGAGAGTATCCCCTCCCTATTCATGTCATGCGGGCCAACCTTGGCTAATGTCCTACGGCCATCACGGCCCCGCTCCAGCTTGGATTATGTCTTAAAAACAAAATGAAAAGTCAAGGATGCCCTTTCCTTGTTGCACTGACCATAGGGGAAACAAAGTAAATCTGTAAGTAGTCATTCCCCTCCTCCGTTCTTTGCTCCCACGTGTAACAATCCACAACGGACAACCAGGGAGTCAACCCTCCCTTCTCTAGAGAATGGTAGTGATGCACGACGCTCACTATGGCTCTACCCCTCTCTGATCCACCCGCACGGCTCCTCAGCCACCCGATATAGTATCAGAGCACCCTCCCCCCCACAGTCGGGGTACATGGGGTGGTACCCCAGTAGATCTCGGGCTCCCTTCTAATAGAAGAGGAGAAAGTACATCCTCCTGTGTCACCCATGGTTGGAGAATGTCGGGCCATGTTCCTAGGGAATAGGGCATCCCTCGTCGCCACCACACGCAGACAGAACTGATCCGAGCAGGTCTATAATTTAAGCTTGTGGAGGAAGCTCGCTTTGGATCTTTCATGTCGATTTTCTGTGGCAGTCTCGATTAGTGTCGCAACAGCCACCATTTTCTCCATGCTCGAACTCCATCACCGAGATGCCTTCTACTGGTGCTCTCCTTCCTCAACCTCGTACCTCCACTATGGATCCACTGACTCCCCTTCTACTACCTTGGTGACTCGAGCATCCATTCCTCCATCCCTACCTTCCTCTCTGGATGGCACCCTTCGCCATCAACGCCAACGATGATGTGTAGCAAGGCCAAGGTGATGGGTACCAGGAACACTATTCATGTCTTCTTCTAGATGACGGTACTAGGGAGGAGGAGTCCCTCTGCCTTGGCGCTCTTTAGGGTACCGTTCGCTTCTCGACTCCATGCCGGTGCAGGATCGAAGCCTGGTTGGTCACATGCTTTCGTTCCATGGGAACGAGGAAGTCTACTGCCATTTATAGGCCATGATGACAACAAAGAGGATGGAACAAGAGAATCCTAATGCCTTGGGTAGCCCTAACCTAGGATCATCAACAACGATGTTGATTAAGGAAAGGAACATGTTTATTGTGGCTCAGAATCTTGGATTTGGTGGATTCCTTGTCAAGGTATACCACGGTTAAGCAAGGAGGTGGAGGATGGGGGAACTCATATCCTCAGGAAAGTCCAAACGGTGGGAATGTTTCCCCCATTATACACAACTCTTATTGGATTGTCCTTTTAAGGAAATAAGTATTTATTTGATACAACCCCACATGTGATAAATAATTATCCAGGTTGTTATATACCTCTTCATTATCCTAAATTATGGGGTAAACTTCCTTTTCTTATTATCCTCTTAAACTCCAGAGATATGGGTCTAAATAGTAGGATAGTCCCTTCAAACTTGCCTTCCAAGTAGTCACCAGATAATTACTTAATTAATTACCTAGGTTACTTGATAACTTGCCTCATCTTGGATTTCTGTATCTAATCTTATAACTTGATTGTCTTTCGATCAAAAATACTTTGCTATCATGATCACGGATATCCAAAATATTCCAATTCATGTCCCAGGGACCCATATGTAAACCTTAATTAACCAATTGGGTTTTTAAGTGTCCCTAAGGTCCATGAATCATCTCTTGGGCCTTCTAAAGGCTCCATGAGCTTAGTCACATTCCTAATTACCAAACTTGAGGCTTTGGTAACTATTACATCTTATGTTTGCCTCATATGAACACATATGTTCAAAAACACATTATTGACTTAAATTGATCATTTAGTCTAATTCTAGGGAACCTGTTTTTGAGGCTACAGTGATTACTAGACCGCCGTATCTAGTGGAGAGACCTAGATCAGGGGGACCATCTCCGGACAGACAATGTCAAAGAGAGGATAGATCTCCGAGAAGAGTTATAGTTGATCGAGAAGGCAACAGACAATTCCTTTCGAATAGAAGGTTGGAGGACTTTATACACTTTGAGGATGCCCGTGACAGAGAACGTAGTAGAACAAATAGAAGAAGATATAGATCTAGCTCGAGGAGAGTTGAGTTTACTGATCGGGGACGCAACACTATCCAAGAACGTGCTTATACCAGGTGTGGTAGCTCTAGGAGGAGACACTCGGAGGATGAGAGACGTGCCGCCTATGTTGATTATAGCGATGAGGATGAGTGGAGGTTTAGTCACTGACTTGACAATGACTGAGATGAGAAGAGTAGTTTTTCTTTTCATATGGAAAGTAAGTCAATTTTCTAGAATATTAGAGGGGCTGAAAACAACCCAACAAGAAGGGTGCTGAGGAGACTTTGTAGCAGATTCAAACTGGGCATTGTTTGCCTCTTTGAACCTTTCTTACACGCTGAACAAGCTGCTGAGCTGTTAGATGTGGTATGCCTAGATTGGGTGGATGACAACCATATAGAGGAAGGTAAGATATGGGTGGATGACAACCTAAACCTAAAGCTAGTGACTTTTAGAAGACATAGACAACACATTACTGTTAGATGTGAGGCCTCAGATGGTTCATTCTTCTTTGTTACGGTTGTATATGCAAGTTGTGATTGTGCCCATAGGAGAGATCTCTGGGAAGAGATTATCATCATGTCTGCTGAGATAGGTGATATGAAATGGATCATAGCAGGGGATTTTAATGTTGTGCGAGAGGCCCATGAGAAACATGGGGGAAATGATCCAACTTATCAGGAAATGTTTGATTGCAATGCTCTTATTGCTGATGCTCTCTTGAAGGAGGTGCCTTTTGAAGGAAGCCAGTTTACTTGGGTTAACAAATAGATACTCACGCCTACTATTTGGGAGAGGTTAGATAGGGTTCTTATGAATGGAGCATGGTTTGCGGAGAAACCAACGACTCGTTCTATACACCTTACTAGATCTCGAGTGTCGGATCAATGCCCTATTATAACTATACCGGTTGCATATGCTACTACTGATAGGAAAGCTCACTTCTCATTCATGTCGACATGGCTAAGGGAGGCTGAATGTCTGAAGATTGTTGAGCAGATCTGGGAAGAGAGAGTTGTGGGAAATTCATCGTTCGTTTTCTATCATAAATTGAAGAAAGTAAGAGTTGCTCTCAGAGCCTGGAGTAAGATAAAGTTTGGAGACAATAATCAACGTATCAAAGATTTAGAGGACGTGGTGTTCACTACATAGGCTGCATTTGATGAAAGTCCCACTCCACTCAATGAGTCAAACTTAAAGACTGCAGAGAATGAGCTTGAGAAGCTGCTAGATGTGGAAGAGGCTATTTGGAGGGAGAAGGCCAGAATTAGTTGGCTAAAAGATGGTGAGCGCAACACTCGGTTTTATCATTCGGTGGTAAAAACTAGGCGAAGACATGGGAGGCTAAATGCATTGACACTACCTGATGGTACTGTGATAACGAACCCTGCTGAGATGGCGGAGAAGGCGGCGACACATTACCAGCAACAATACAATGAGGAAGTTGAGATAGATAGAATTGCCTTAGAACAGTTTCTACAGGACATCCCAGAGACTATCTCGACAGATGATAGCTGCTTTCTGACGGCCACCCCTCATGAGGACGAGATTCTGAAGACATTGAAGGAAATGGACCCAAATACAGCCCCTGGGTCGGATGGATTTACCCTACCTTTCTTTTCAGTTGCGTGGCATATTATTAGTGATGACTTCCTTGCTCTGGAAGATGGTTTCTTTATAGGACATATATGTCATAGAGGTTTTTTCTGCTGTAGAATCCTCCTTATTCCGAAGGTCGACTCTCCCAAGAAGTTATCCACTGATTTGTGACCTATCTCGATTGAGAATCTGACCCTAAGAATCCTTGCGAGAATCTTTAGTAACAGGTTGTCTCCATTGATGACCCAGATGATATCCCATCCACAGGGAGCCTTTTTGAAAGGGAATGATATTACTCATCATGTCAGGCTGGCTAGAGAGTTGATGCATGATATCAATCAAGGATGAGAATTTCCTAATGCTGTGGTTAAGTTCGATATGTCAAGAGCATATGAAAAGTGGATTGGCAGGTGATGTGCAAATGTCTTGCTACTTTTGGATTTCTACCTGAGGTGATCCATCTATGTATGAGTTTCTTTAAACACACCTGGGCTACGGTTACTATTGGTGGGGATACAACTGGTTTTTTTCAGATTGGAAGAGGCTTAAAGCAAGGTAATGCTATATCACCATTCATGTTCATTATCTTTGACGAACTTATTTGCAGAAGGATTAGTAGATTGGCGAGTGATCGGTCCATTTCCAATTTCTATACAAGAGGATGTGGGGTGGCAACTCCAATGCTCCTCTATGCTGATGATCTTCTGATGTTCTTCAATGCGGACCAGCGGACAATCAATACAGTTAAAAGCACATTCGAGCTATATGAAAAGGCAACTGGTCAAAGAATCAATAGACATAAATTTGTTTGTGTGATTGGGGGGTATGATCAAGCAAAGGCAGATGACATAGAAAAGGGCTTTGGAGTGGAGAAGGCGACTCACTCTTTTATTTACTTGGGCATACCGATTTCTAAAGGAAGGACAAAATTAATTGACTACGAGTTTCTTGTTAGAAAAGTGAACTTTAAAGTGGCTGCATGGAAATCTAGATTGCTATCTTTTGCAGGACGAAGACTACTGGTTGCTCATGTGCTGTCGTCCATTAGTGTCTACATGGCAGCGGCGGTGGGAATTCTAGCAGGTATCATCCAGCGTATTGAGAGAAAATTTTCGAGTTTTCTATGGGAGGACAGGGAGAATCACCAGAGAAAATCATGGATTGGATGGGAAAGAGTTGCTACGCCGCTGATAGATGGGGGTCTTGGTCTCACTTCCTTGAAGATGATTAATGATGCCTTTGTTGCTAAGGCGTGCTGGGAAATTCTCAATACTGGGACTTTGTGGGCATCTTTTTGCAGAGATAAGTATGCTAACCTTGCAACAGGTAGGTCCGGAAACTATCCTAATCACTTAAAGATTAGTAGCTGTCCGTCCCCTTTCTGGAAGAAGATATGGGACATGTTCCCTAGAATGTTTCCTTTTTGTAGATGGTCGATTGGGAGAGGTAATATCCCTTTCTGGGACTCATGGTGGTGTGATGAGAGACTCACTAACCATGCCATCTTTGCTAGTGATAGAAGGCAGCCATTCTTGGTTAGAGATTTCTGGAATGAAGAAGATGGATGGGATTGGGAGACGATCCAACATGTGGTTGATGACCAGGGTGTGGAGCTGATAAAAAAGGTAGGTGCTTGGATAATGAACGCAGATGATGAATTGGTGTGGGGTGTTGACCAGAAGGGTCGCTTCACTATGAAATAAGTGAAAAATATTCTAATGCAACCAAGAGCGGGAGGACCGGATGCTCTAGGAAAAATATGGGGCATGGACGCCCCTAAGACGAGTGCTATCATATGGAAGCTGACTAAAAAAGCTATTCCTACAGATGATAATGTTCAACATAGATGTTGCGTCCCCCTTGTATCGAGGTGTAACTGTTGTGATGATCTGAGAGTAGAATATGTTGATCACCTTTTCTTCCATGGACAGGTTGCCATGTTCTTCTGGAACAGATTCTCCCATTTGACGCAGATGTAGGGACCTCATGATATACAATCACTTCTTGATACTTGTGAGAAAGGTTACTCCAGGAGGATCTCAGATTGGATTGCAGGAAGGTTAGCAGTTAACATACCCCACATCATTTGGAGGATACATTGTGCATCTAGATTTGGGGACAAACTGCGAGGTTGGGAGTTTGAATGGAATCAAATCATCTCTTCTGTGAACAAAACGATTCAGCATAGATCCTTCTCCATTGAACATGGATCGAGCATTTACAATAGTATGAGAGATGGAGGGATTACTGAGCCTAAGATGAGAATGAGAGAGATTCAACTGATAAGGTGGATGAAGCCTGACTTGGATAACTTGAAAATGAACTTGACTATAGGAAGTGATAGGGGAGAAGATGGGGTATGTAGGAGGTGGGCGGCATGCCTGATACGAAATCAAAATGTGGATATATGCATGGTGTTCCATGCCTGGCTCAAGGTACCGGACTTCGTCCTGGCATATGTACAGGCATGCATTGTTGGACTGAAACTAACAGATGATCATATGCTACGAGTTTCATGTATTGAGATTGATGACCAGGAGGTTTATGATATTCTGTGGAAGGATGTTATAGAACTGTGGAGGACCAAGCCGTTTGTTAGAGAGCTGAGGTCTGAGTTGGTTAGATCTAGTATTACTGGGTCAATGGTTCATAGAGTTGCTAACTCTATACCCAGAGAGATTGGGAGATGGGGGAAAAGATTTTCATATATGACACTTATTACGGATAGAAGGATGATACCGAATAGAATTTGAGGCATGGCAACTTTGGAGAAAAGGTGAATTCCCTACGTGCACCTGCAGAGGATCGACGCTTGAAGAATCATGGATGTTTTTTTTAGCTGTTTCTTTGTCTGGGTTGTGAGGTTTTTTTATCTGGTCTTCTGGGGGGAACAAACCTGCGGACACATAAGCAGGATGTGTATTCTATTGATGGTTTCACCCACAAGAGAGGGGTGGGATGAATAGAGAACCCTCTGGCTTAATTAATAATAAAAAAATCTAATTCTAGGGTTTGGATCATCAACCAAGATCCCTCAATTCACTTCATTGTTATATGTATCTTAATTTCATTTAGGCTTGAAATCTATGAATTTCAAGGGTGTAAAATGAACACCAGAGAGAGAGACAGTGTCCTAGATAGATTAATTTGAGAAGTTGGAAAGAAAATGCATGTTCAATTTTGTAATCATATTTGTTTCTATGGGCAACTATATTGTTACACCTACATGCGAATATCCCCCCCTAGATACCAGTATAACTTGTTATACTAACCATGTTTTTATTTCACAACATTTTAGGTACATGCTAGATAACATGATATCAAGATGGAAAATGAAATTACTTGAAGACATTAAAATTAACTTGTAAGGAGGATTACATAGATACTTCTTATATTGGAAGGAGGATTAGATAGATACTTCTTCTCATATATTTCTCATATGTACAATTTAGATAATAATATTTCATATAAAATCATATTGTAAAAAATGTTTGAAATGAATGAAATTATTTTAGGTAGTGGCTCTCATCTTTTTGGCCTTCCTGAATTGGGGGTTGCTAAAAGAGAGGTTGTTACATTTGGTATAAGAGCTCCAGATTTTTCAAATAATATTTAATAGTTTATAATTTCAAGTAATCTGTAGAAATATCATGAAACTTATTAAGGCAAAACCTGATGGAAATGGTGTCTAGAAAGGATCATGGTTTTGGGGGTTGGCAATATTTCCCTCTATGCCATTAGGTTGGTATGTGAGGACTGCCTTAGCCAGTGTGATACCGACCTGGCTAGAACCTAGGGTTAGCCTAAAGTAATGTTTCCTCTAAGTCTTCTCATCTCTACTTTCATCCACTTCTTGTCCTCTTGCTTAATAAACCCTAAAAGATACTTTTATCCTCATCTCAAGTTTGGGTTTTTGAGAAGAAGTAGGATTAATGCATCCTATGCTAATTAATTATAATGAGGAGTTAATGATAAAGTAAAGAAAAGGGTTTCATGAGTTTTTCCTTGCAATAGTAAACCTTTAATGGAGCCTAGGTTAACTTAGGAAACCCCTAATAGTTTGACATAGAAAACCCTAAGGTGTTGGTGTATGGTTCCTAACCCTAACCTTAAATCCTAATCTAAGAAATGGATAGAGAAAAGAGAGGAAACCTGATGAGTTGGGATACCCTAGCATACCCATGCATGTAGGTACATGGAGTAAGGCGTGCATGATACACAAGATATGATTGTACTTACATGGGTAATAAGTGGTTATGTAATAAAGAAAATATGGAAACTGTTACTGCAACTTTTAGGATTTATATCCCGACCTAGGGTGGTTCAACCCAATAGTGGAGAAAAGATCTGTGAGAGAGTTAATCCCTAAAATTGGCTTACGACCAAAAAGTCTAAAATCTTTCTAGTAGGAACCCTAATAGGAAGTGTGTCCCCGCATTGGTACAAGTAGGAGTTAGACATGCATTTATGTGAAAGTGAGTGACATCAAGGTTGGAAAAGGGATTGATTCTAAGTCAGAGGGTTAACATGTGTTGGATTATGTGATAGGCATACTAGATGGAATGGACTATGAATTTAGTATTACATTATGAGATAATATAGTTTAGGATGACTTTAGTTTTGATATTTTTGACAATAAGATTTGATAATACAAGTGGGCGCGCTTCTCCGATAAGATAAGATGATAAGATGTGAATCTACAAGAGTGTCAACCATTCTACAAAGGGGAACCCTTAGTGTTAGGTGTAGTTATAGGGTTAACTCCAACAGAGAGTGAGACCCACATGGAGTTAGGAACCTAAACTCCAAGACATAAGGAATTATGAGAAATATTTGTATGATACGTCCTAAACTAGACTACCACTAAGTGAATGAGTTGATTTTCTATATGTATGGTTTTTAATGTCTTTTCATACCTTAGATGTCCTTGGAAGGACCAAACCCTAGAGATAGAGAAAGAGGTTTCTTACACATATGTGTATATGGTGTGTACCTACCATCTAGGTGAGAGAGAGAGCCCCAAGATCATAGTTAGGTAAGGAATGTTAATATGTTATGAAGCCTTATACTCGGGTTGGTAGTCCCTTGTGGAGTACTCTAAGGGTTGTTTACATCAAAGAGAGAATTAGGTAAGAATATATTGTATGTAGGAATCTAAGAAGAGAATGCCATACCAAGTTTTGATATGGTACATGCTTGAGTAGCTAGGTCATGCAGTATGGATAACCAATGCTAAGGAGGTAAACCTGAGGTCCCTATACCAAAGAGGGAAAGTGGTGGTATCTATTAGATATAATTCTCAAAAAGTTGAGTGAGCTCATGGAGATTGAACATGGCACTCTCCTCAAGTGACTGGTTAGGGGAAGCCCTGCTTGAACTTTGATATATGTTTGATCATCCACTCATGTAAGTTGGTTTAGCACCACCATAATACCATAAACTAATATAACCTAGAGAAGTGCGGAATGGGTATGAAATAATGGTAGACTCAGACTTGGTCTAATAAGTTCTATACCTACAATTGGTTAACTATATGTATGAAAAATGATAATACGAAGCAACTAGCTAACCTCATGATGGATTTTTAATAAAGAACACATTCTAATATGAGAAAGTGAAAATGGGATAACACTCATGATAATATTGAACATGGTTGCAGTTGACATGAGGGATTCTTCAGAGTACGCCTTACCCTTTTTGTCGTACTATATGGTATGGAGTGGATAATGTAATTGGAAAATGACGAAATAGTGTTACTATCATCCTAAACACATGGAGGCATACTACATCAGTCCCATTATATCTAAATTCTTCAATTTGTGGTAGTAAGGTCTACTCTTGAGTGGTAGATCACATGATATATTGATATAACTCTCAGGTATAAAATGCATGAATGATATAATGGAAAATATGCCTAAACGACATGTTCCTTTGTGATAATATAAATCTTTGTATAAGACTACTTCTATTGGTTTCTAATATATGCTAGTTTTATCTTGTCCTGGGATAGGATATACCCTAAAAGGGTGAATTCACAAATCAGTTTTAGAATTGAGGTAATACTATATGTCACTTAAAACTTTAAAGATTAAGTGCATGAAGCACAAAAGCACATATACTGAGTATGATTCTTTGGACCCATGTACGACCATCTCTAAGGGACATGAGGACGAGTCACTATGGAAGTGACCAATAGAATGGGACCAGTACCAGATGGGTAGGTCGCCATCAACCCAATGAAGGGATATAAAGAAAACAATGTATACCCTAAGAGATGAAGGAAATTCGGGTGAAGGAATTTTAAAGGATATAATGTGCTTGGATGTTATCAAAGAAATTGCAAGAAAAATGTGTGATGAAATAAAATAAAGTGATGACATCTCAATATAATCCTTGGGAAGGGTAGGGCCACAAGTCTCCTAAGATCTTTTAAGATGATTAAAGGAACATAAGGTTTATGAGGATGGGGATGATCATTTTCTAGGAGCATAAGGCCCTTGGGGGTCAATAGGAGATCATTCCAATGGTACCTATGCCCTAGAGATCTTAAGCGAAAGGATGAGGCTAATGAGACATGAGATGTAAATGAAAAGAATGCTAGGAGTCATAAGATGTTTGAATAAGAACCTTAAAAGGAATTTGCACATACTCAAAAGAATTTTTAAAAAATCACATTCATGTGAATGCATAGAAAAAAAATTGTGGTATGGAGTCATTGATGAGACTGACTCAAACAAGATTTAGATATTAAAATATAATGTGTGAATACACTGTATCTTCCCTTGGAATGGGATACACTTTGTATTTGGACTGCATCCAAATATTCATTTCATCTTGTTATGAGTGCGGGAGATAGGATAGACACATGTGATGGTAATATAAAAAAAGATATACATGAGAATGAATACCTAAGTGCAATGACATAACCTAGGGTTTGAGGTGTTACCTCACCCTTATTTGGAAACAATGACTAATAGATTTGGAAACTTTGGTGAAAAGGTAGTCACCAAGTAAAATTGGAATCAGAAATGAAAATGAAAATTACAAAGTGGAATTGGAGTCATGAAGTAATGACTCAGTGATAAAAGCACACAATGGATAGGTTGTGGGTTACCCTAAACTGAAATTGAATAAAATCCCTATTAAGGTGAGAATTGTATGGATCAATATAGGCTGTTAAGAATGATCTAGATAATATTTTGTAATGCTAAGTTTTGAAATTAATGATAAGTTATCATTCACTTTAATATAATGTGGCCTGAATTTTTGGGAGAAATTCCCTTCAAGGAGGGATGAATGTTAGATCCTCAAATTTGGTACGTTCAAATTCTATGAAAATAAGATGTACTTTGAAGAGCAACACAAGTATTAAGACATCCAGTAAAGATGATAATAGAGTGATTTTAAAATTTGAAAGGTTCTTTGGAAACACCATGGTGAGTATGAAGCTACATGGGAGTTGAACATGAATACGGAAAAGTCTCACGTTGAACTTTGCATGACTAGTTGAATTTTGAGGATAAAATACCTATAAGAGGAAAATGATGTTATAACCTTTTTTTCACATGTATTTATGAATATTTAGTTGAATGCAAATAATGGATTATTAAAGCATACACTACAAATCTTGGAGTGATTTGTTTTAAAAGTATGGATTTAATTTGCAAATCCTCCTTTGTAGTGATTTTTGTGGTTTTACTATTTTCAATAATCCAATAATGGACATGAGGAACAGAAAGAGAGAAAATTCCAAAATAAATGAATTACTAAGGTAATGGGTATTAATATGGAATTATGTGGAATACTCTAGAAAAGATATTTTTTGTGCATAAAGAAAGGTCAGTGACTTTGTTAATTATTAAGTAATTGAATTAGAAGATAATATGCAAGTTTCCAAAGAGAAATAAAATACATGGTGTTTTATATAATTAAAAGAGTAAAAAATTTAGCCATTATTGGCAACACAATGTTTGGGGCAACAAATAGTGTTAAATTGGCCTGACTTTTGGGATACTTGAAAATAATAAGGAAAAGATGAGAATTCTAGAATTCGAGGAAATAAGGAGTTTCCTTGTAGTGTGAGTAATTATTAAAGGTTTTTCTAAAAGAGCAAGATTCAAATAATGCAATAATTCCAATGACTTCCAAAAATTAGATGAATGTCAAGAAAGTTAATAATGACTTATGCTCCAAATTTGGAATAAAAAAGGTATTCCCAGTGTTCTAGAGGAATTTGGAAAAATAGAGGGATCTAATTGAAATAAGTGAATTATATTCCTTTTTGAAGAGACTGAGAGAGAGAAAAGGGGTATCTAGAAACATCTTTTTGACTAAAATATTGCCCAAACTAAGATTAAATCAGTAAATATTTCCCTTTAAAATTTTGAGTCATTTGGAGGAGAGATGAGAGAGTTATGTATTTTATAGTTTTCCATAAAGTAAAATGTTAATGGTTCAATTGTGATTTTTTTACATTTAATGTGACAAGGCCCTTAGACCCAACCCTCTAATATCACGAGGGGCCCTGGTGACTGTCTGATCACAGATCTATGACCCTGAGGTCATCTTCCACCTCCCGCTCAAATAGGAAAATCAACTAGCAGTAACCATACACTCACTTATTCAGATTCTTTCTCTACTCTTCACCAAATAGCATGAAATTAAGTCCATCAAATTTAGGATATGGAAACCAATATGCCTATCGTTGATTTTATTGATGGTAATGCCGTCTAGGGATATACCCGATCTTGGTCGACCCACATTACTAAGGTGAGGTATAACCGTAGTTTCCCTCTATACCATCACCTACAAAAGATTAGTTATTTTTGCATGAACCCAAGGGAGGTTTCCTACAAACTCAGGGTTAGAGAAACCTTGTCTGTAGCCACTCTACCTCACCTCAGTCTAGGATTTCCACCGATGGGAAAGATCCTATGTTTATCCTACTCCTGCCGCTTTCAGATGAAGGTGAGATCACCTTTGAGTTCAGCAGAGCCTAGAGGATGTGTGGGTACCATCATGTGACCCTCAAACACTTTGGAGCTTGAAGTCAACAATTGGGTTGATTTACCCTGAGCAGAGACACATACCGTTCATGACCTTTTTGACCTTACAATTATCAAAGAGAGACAAGGGCAAAGTCCCCAAGAGTGTCAAAGAGGGTGGATGAGATTGCCAAAGGCCATTGGCTAGACTGGACCCATGTAGAAAGAGCGTAAGACCCAATTTCATTGACATGACAATTCCTCATTCACCAGAGGTAATTTATCTTGTGAAATTTGTAGTTAATTATCAATAACTCAGATGAAAACAAGTTTTACATGAAAATTTATCAACAAAACAAGAGTAAAATAAAGAAAAAATATATGATACTTGTTTATGATCCCTTTCCCAAAGTACATAAAGATACCATCTTTATATAAAACATGCATAGGAACCCTAGTTTCATGATGTTAATGGCCATCACTTGTTTAGATAATATAAATGGATAAAGCCTATCCTTTTTGAATAAAAGGAGAATCTTGGATCTATTTTGGGTTAAACACTCGTATGATTGCTAAAAGTAGGGTTTATAAAGTTGATTATCAATAGTATGTGTTAAAGTGGTGTTTAAAGCATAACAACCCTAGTTTTGATAATCATGTTAAATACACTTCATTGAGATGTAATATGATATTGTTGACCTTAATGACGATAATTAGGGTTGCTAATGTCTATAATCATGCATATGAAGAACTAGGGTTAAAGATCCTAACTTACTATGTTGTTAATGAACATAATTGATTCTAAGTGATCACATGGAAGGATATACATGATATAGGAATTAGGGTTTTACTCAATGATTAACATGCGATGGAAATAGATTTTATACCCATATTCCTCATACAAACCCTAAGATTGTAGATTAGGAACTGAGTAGGGTTTAACCTATTCAATGTGATGATGACACTTCAAGATTTACTTACATGCATATTAAAGTTGATTGTTTGATTTTCTTGCTTGACTGGATAGTATGCTTAATGACTACAAAATATGCATGGTTCTACAATAGTTATGTGATTATGCTTATGACTACTCGACTTACATGATTCCCAAAGCTTTTTGAGGTTCTTCGCTTTGATTGCAAATAAACTGTTGGGTGTTTATTTAATTCATGCAATCTTTAAAGTGACTATGATTATTACATTATATAAGAACAACTTGCTAACTATCTCTAGTATATGTAAGAGATACATGTGGGATGTAAGTGAAAGTGATCAAGCCAGGATATGATGATCACCAATAAGACCAATCCAGGAAAGGATGGTCATGAGGAGACCTAGCCAAGAAAGGAAGGCCATAATAGACTGAGCCCAAAAATAGGGGGTCATTATATGTAGGGACAAAACCCTTGAGAGAGGGCTCCCAATGCACATGTCAATCGAAAAAACAACGAAGCCAACATGCCCAAAAATCTACATGCACAAAAAGAAACCATGCCCCCAATTAGTGCAACAATCAGGTCCATAATTACAATCGTGGGAAGAACCAATAATATGAAAACAAGAGCCTAAAATGTAAGCTACAACAAAGTCCCCATAAAAAATTAGAATAGAGGACTTGCCCAAAATATCAATGATTTTAGGTTTCATAACTATGTAACCACAACATTGGCAATGTTTCCTTTTAAAACATATGTCTGTCATTTTTTTCAGAAAGAGGGCCATGTTAGGTCCAACTACCCCTTCCCTCCTCCTAAATGGTCAAAGATAATTTGACATAGGAATGCATGTGTGTTTGACATGAATGATTTCGAGATGAATGATAATGAAAACAAGTTAATGGAAGGTAATCTTTTAACTATAACTTTCTCACAAAGCCAATATTACAAACAATTTGTCTAGAAAAACTGGTATACCAATTATATGTGTACATAGGGACTATGTTTATACATGACTATTTTGTAGTTACACTCTTTAATTCTAGGTTTACAAATAGTTTCACATCTATAAATCTTGCATTTATGCTATACCTAGAAATATGAGACCTAGGGTACATATTGTATGTAACTACCCATAGTGGAAGATTGCAAACGTCTTACTACATTGTTAATAGTTCCCTATTTCATATGCTAATCATCAATTGGAATTTCATTGTATGTTACTAGACATAGAAGACTTTGACCTTATGCTTGGGATGGACTGGTTGTATACATACCATGTTGTTCTCAATTGTTGTTCCAAGAAATTTAGCATCTCCATGCTTAATCTCCCAATTCTTGTGTTTACCAAATGAAATGATCAAAGCCCATATAATTCATTTCCCTAGTTTAAATCCCAATCCTTTTTGACTAAAGGGTTTAAGGCATACTTAGAAATTATAGCAATAGTAAATTGACATGATTTTTACTGCACCAAAATATTCACCAGGGGTGAAATCCCTACAATTTACCTAAACAAGTAAAACAACCACCACCCACAAGAGGACAAATCTTATTGTAGTATGGTTTAAGATCGAACCCAAAGGAAAACTCTTTTAAGAAGTATCCCAATCAAGGTAACTGGAAAAGAAATAGTATTTAGTACAAGAATTGGATTTGGTTGATTAAACTAAGGTTGTAAATAGTAAAGGATGAATTAAAGGATTTATAAATCAATGCATAGGAACACTAGGGTGAAATGGGTTTCATCATTGTTGCCTATTATTTTCTCTCTCACCGCATCATATTGAGCATGAATATGTATATGTTGAGGTTGGAAAATCCCACTTTTGACATGAGGATAAAAGCCTGGACAGATATCACTCTAATCTCACCATCATGTTACCTAGAGATCATACATCTATCCCCTCTGAAAACACCTATATGAAATTCTCATCAAGGGTTTTAATTAGAATCTAATTCATATCATAGATATTGGCTTCAAAGTTCTCTACACCCAAGATCATTACATACATGTAAACTTATAGAACAAACAAGATACAAGTAAAAAATCATTGATTCTAAACATGTAATAATCCATACAAAAATATATGTGGATACAAGAGAAAAATTAGGTAGCAGGTCTACTCCCAACACCTTAGAGAGAGAACTACTCGCTCATAGAAACATTAGAAGAAACAATAAGGGAAGAGAATAAGAATGCCATGATCATAGGAGAATAAGCAGTTGCATCTATGGTGTGTAAAAGCAACTCTTAAAACTCTAAAGAAATGTCGTCAATGGATAAGTGAGAACACCATGGACGTTCATCAGGGATGGATTAGGGTCATCGCTCTTCCTACCTTGCAGACTAGATCTGTCACGCCCCAATCTCACATTAACCACAAACCACCAGATTAGGACGCAACAGGATGGGATTTACACATAAGCCAACCACTCTTCACTATTTAAAACTTTTTAAAGAGATTAATAGGATAATCTGATTTATGCTATAAAATGAAACTAAACAAGCTGCGGAAGCATCTTTATTAAATTGACTAGCAATATAAAAAGAGTCTACAACATATTACATTGTTCGACATAAAATAAAGTATAACAGATAATTTACATCTTTATACACATTCACTCTCTCACTCACACCTTGTACCAAAGATCGAGGGGAATGGACTAAGAGACCTCTAACTAGACTAACCACAAACCTTCTATCGACTAAGCGTTAGGGTGAAACGATCCTTCTGATTCATGATGCTGATGCTGACCTGAAAATGTTTGAGTAGAGGGATGAGCCTACTCGCTCAGTGAATAACATTTCACTTAGCTATCACTAAACAACTCGTCAGGTTTATAAACTGAAAATAAACATATATGCAGTTCAAGCAGGGCAGTTCTATTGACATAGCAGATATACAGATAATAATCACATTTCTATACATCAACATGTATCCCAGGTGGATAAGCAGTTATATAAATTTACTGTGATCCTACATGATTATCTATTCATTTTATTATTATGCCCTAAATATATGCAGTGTACTCTGCATATAAAGATCCGCAGCAAGTTCATGCTACGGTCCCACCGTACAAGACTTAGCGACACACCCGGGAAGTGCTAAGTCTGACTACTCATCCTGGTCTGCACAGGACCCTAGGCTCCACGGCCTCATCGCACAACCACGTGTGCTGCACAACCACGTGTGCTCCAGACTCCTCCTTTAACCTGAGTACACCGGCGGAGAGTCACAGGGTTACCTTCGTGACACAAGCACGAATGGTGTAGATAACCGTGTTTTCTTTTTCGTAGTGCCATCGTGAAACAAGCACGATTGTTGTTGGACACTGCCTCTCTTTCCTCGTTTGTCCGTGACACAAGCACGGATGATGTTGCAACACAAGTTTCACCCCAAAGTTGCAGACCTCTCTAAGGGGTTCTACGGTGTTAGGGCATCTAGGTCTATTAGTTAACAGGTAAACAATTAGACAGAAATATCACATAGCAACTGTAATACATAGAATTTCCTCTTTTTCATCATTCACATCACGCATTTCAAGTTCCACTGAACTTATCACACTAAAAAGTACATGCTACAATGTTTAAAGGTCATATCAACTGATACTGAAGCAAATAAGCATTTAAAATGAGTTTAATAGTGATTTCTGAATGAACTGCCACTCACTGTACTGAAACTCGGCCGACCAGTCTGGGAACTCGGCCAATCGGCTGACAACTCGGCCGATCAGTCTACAATCTCGGCCGATCAAATCCCTGCTTGATTTCCTTATAAAGGAAACTCGGCCGAATCATACCAAATTCGGCCGATCGGAAAGCTGACCCTACAATAGAACAGTAACTAGCATCTTAATCCAAATGAAAATCTAAACATAGCTCGATCTAAAGCTAAGTCTACGAATTCCTAATCAAGACCATAAGCCAAAGTCAGAACTACCTATCCTTAATGCTTCTTACGCCCAGGTTGATCCTAGTCGGTCATGCTGCTGCAAACATCAGCTCCTTCACGCACAGGTTGAAGATGGTGTCCGTTCTTGGTGCTAGACGTAGCTATGGCTGCGGATTCCAGTTGAGACCTCCAGGCCGAGGTCAGAGCTGACCTTATCTTGCTCAGTCATGCGCCAAACGGCCCAAGGTTGGACGAGCTTCTTGCAGCAAATCCTGCTGCTGGATAGATGGAGCATCTCCCCTGCAGTTGGGCGCAAAAATGGAGGAAAGGGGGCTGCGATTTCAAGCAATGAGATCTTGGCCGAAGTCAGGCGGCCATTAGGGCTGCTTGCTTGCTCCAAACCTTCCTCTGGCCGGTCACTTGCTGCATCTGCAGCTTGGACGGCCCCTTCTGGGCGGCGCCCTAGCAGCTCTGCTGCTCGGTGGGCTGTGGTGGAGAAAGGAGAAGGGTAGAGGAAGAAGAAGGAGTTGGCGCGGCTGCTTCGGAGCTTTGGGCTCAAGAAATCGCCCCTAAATTCTCCTATGCTGCGGCCGGTCAGGCAAGCAGCTGGTCTGTGCGCCGCTTTCAAGCGGTAGTTCTGTTCTATCGGGAAAGAAGGAATAAGGGAGAAAGGGCTAGGGGCGAAATGCAAATTCCCCAAACAGTTCCAATATTTACAACTAGGTCCCTACACACTCAAATGTCCATATCTTTTAACTCGGAAGTCGGTATCGAGTGATTTTTCTTGCAACGGTTTAAGCACGGAATTCTCTATAACCTCAAAGTGCAAAATATGCTAAAAGGACTATTTCAATGGATCAAAGTTCTAATTACAACTGTGATTACTTGATTCAACTTAATGTACTAAATAATCAACATTGACATTATTAATTGCCTCAGGTGATTCAATCTTAGCTATTAATTTGCATCTTAGCTTATCTTGATTATCCATGATGTTTAATTTGATACTCAAAACTAATTGAGGTGTTTTATGTAATTCGAGGTATTTATCAACTAATCATGGAGTGGGTCATAACAAGATCTATCTCTATGTGGAGGAAGTAGTCGATTGATATAGGTGGAGGTCATCAACTGATGGAAACTGGTGTAACAAAACATGCCTCTATATAGGTCTATAGCTTGGAACCTAGGAGGCAGTGAAGGTCGAAGCCATTTTATTAGCATTCACAAACTGATGGATGAAAGTTAAAGGTTGTGGAGGTTGAAGGTTTGGTGTGGATGCAGCAACCTTGTAGCGTTAATGATGGATACCTTTTCTAGAGGTCTTGGTCTTCTACTTATAGGTGTAGGGTATGGTTTGGAACCCTCCCAACTACCATAGAGTGAAGTGTTGGCCTCCATGAAGTTAAGAGTCATTGGGGGTGTGATAAAGGTGATGGGTTGTTGGATTGCAATAACTCCATTTTGAGATGAAGGATCTTGCGATGTTTGATAAAGGCATCTGAAGGCGAATGGTTTCATAACGACCATAGGAAGGTGATTTAGATTTTCCTTCAGACGACATGGAAAAAAAACCATTAGTCGTCAAAAGAAGAGATGCCATCACAAGGCAGACATAGTGTGGCCATATGAAGGGACATATGGGTTACCTTTGAGAGGTGATGCAAGTGCAACATAGGTTGTCGTGTACAAAACTATCTTTGGAAGGTAGTGTAAATTATCCACAGAAGGAATGACATGGGCTCCCTTCACTTTTTCAGTTGTAGACCGACCATTAGAAGGTACATGCATGTCATCCATCAGTAGGCGAAGCTGGGCTAACAACTGAAGAAATGGTTGAGTGGTGCAAATTAACTGCTAGGTAGAAGTAAGACCACCCTGGGGGTGGGGAGCTATTGGCTTGAGGATGAAGGCCTGCATCGATGGACCATAAACTAAAGGATCTATCAACCAATGGCATGGGATATCTATGAAATCATGTTCTTTGACATATGTACTCCAAATCAATCAAAATTCATCAACCGATGGAGGACTGGGTCACCAAAAATATGGTCCATTTTATCAAACTTTATGGCCCTCCTAGTTGATTAGCGGGACCACCACCTCCTACACTCCACTCATGCAATGAGTTCAAACCTACTAAGAAAATAGGAACTTGATTCAAAATCTTTAGAATTAGCATAAAATATAGAAAGCCTAAATGCAAGCTAGTTCTAAGCTAAAATGATGGAAATGAATGGAAAACTAGGCTGAAAATGTGGCTAAAACTAGGATGAATACACATTCATCATTAACCTAGAAACAAATTCTCTAGAAAACATTGACATAGTGTGTGAATACCTAGATGCCTTTCCTAAGGTGCTCCCTTAGATACAACCTGATCGTGATATTGAATTGTCGACTGATCTTTACACATGTAAAAAACCTATTTTTGAAGCACCCTATGGGGTGACTCTTTCCAAATTGATTGAAATCAGAAATAGTTGTAGGAATTGCTAGAGAAGGGATTCATCTACCCTATTTACTACCCTTAGGGAACACATATTCTATTTGTCAAGAAAAAGGATGGATCCCTCCACATCACTGATCACCTATGATAAATACAAACACTATGAAAAATAAATATCGGTTACCACAAATTGATGACCTTTTTGACCAGTTTCTCACTGCTCATGCATTTTCAAAAATAGACATTTATTTTTATACCACCAACCCTGAGGTGAAGGATGAAGACATCCTTGAAACATCCTTTTAGACTAAATATGAGAACAACAAATTTTGGCATGTTGTTTGGGTTGACCAATGTCCCCAATGTGTTTATGAACTTGATTAATGGAGTCATCATTCCTTCCTAGATGAACTCATCACAATGTTAATTAATGATATCCTAATTTACTCAAATGATATTGAATCACATGGTATCCACCTTTTTAAGGTCCTTGTTATCCTCTGAACTCAAAATTTTTATGCCAAACTGTCAAAGTGAGTTTTGGAATTCTAAAGTCATGTTTCTGGGCCACATCATCTTGGGCAGGAAAATTTCTATTGATAACACAAAAGTTTTAGTTGTTCTAGAGTGGCAAGCTCTCAAGAATGTTTTTAAAATCTAAATTTTCCTTGGTCTAGTTGGACAATATTGATGTTTCATTTCTAACTTCAATAAGACGGCCTTGCCTCCCACCAAACTCACAAGGAAAGGAGACCATTTATATGATTGAAGGAATGCGAGTCTAGTTTTTAGGAGTTGGATAAAGTTTACTTTCATACCCATTTTGAGAGTTCCTTCAAGAAATGATGGGTTTGTTACCTTCACTGATGCATCAAGGTTTGGCCTAGGTTGCAACTCGGTGAATGGGCAAAAGACAGTTGCATATGCGTCTTGACAATTGAACCTTTTAGAGGTATTATTATTTAGTTTATTATATTTTATGGGCCTTATTGTCTTGGTCCATTAGGATTAAGTTCACTTCCCTTATACTTGCCTCCTTCCCTATATATAGGAGAGGAGTGTGTTGTCTATAAATAAGAAACATCTTCTTTGTCTTCTATATTATTTTCCACATGGTATTGGAGCATCAATCCTCCCTAGGTTGAAAAAGAAAGAGTCTCTGCCTATGGACAATCATTGTCTCTTCTTGACTTGATAACCTACCACACGTCATGCCAACCTCCATGATCGTATCCTCTCTTATTCTTTCATAAAAATTAAATATTATATAAACCTATCTACCAGCACTCTCCATCCTAGCTATTATCAACATTATCTTCCTTCCCATATCCTATCTATCTAGTCATTGTTTCGTGAGCATACTAAGTCACCATCAGACGTTATTCATCTGGATGACAACATGGTGATGACAATATGGTCGAGCATTTCTTAAATACTACCCCAATAGTGTGTTGTTATTTCTTGTTGCGAGGGTAATCTTGAAAGGGGACATGAAGAACAAACCCAATATTATTTGCTTCATTTCCTCCACTCTATAGATTACACATCGGTCCCATTCGGCCCTAACTATTTGCCTCTTGTAATTCAGAACGCACAGTATGCAACAATAGGGCGTATCTGATGACAAAGACGGTTGCTTTGAACAGAAACTTAATAGCTGGCGATACACTTGTGAGGTGAGCATGCATGCACTACATCAACACACCAACCAACCGCAATATCTACACCTTTTTAGCAAGGAATCGTTAAGGTACAATTGATAGACGTGCCTTACGTAGGTGCATATGAATGCCCCCAGTAGCGAAGTTAGGAATTTTCTCAAAGTAGGGCACCATAGAACGTGTCTATGCAATTTTTCTTAAAACTTATAATATTACAACAAAGTTGGATACATATGGAATCACGATTAAATCAATGGTATCTATGCCTAAGAAGGATATAGGAGAGTTGTCAATCGCAGGTCAATAAAGAAATCGAAACTTGATATATATGACATCAACCCAACATCGTAACTTATATTTTTAATATTGAAATTTACGCGGACAATTTCTGAAAAGGAAATGACTCCAATCAAATACGTCAGTTTCATGTAATTTGTGTTGTAGTTTCTTTTCAAAAAAATCTATGTCATGATAGGTTAAGTGGTTACGGCACTATAGGTTTAAACTTGAGTACATAATGTGATATTCTAATTATTATACAAAGTCAATATGTTGTAGAGATTATGAATAAACGTTGATCATAGTAGAACATTAAAAAATAGCACATGTGAAACGTTGCACTTGTGAGAATTGTTCACGTTATGTTTGTATGTATAATATTCATCATATTTCCTTTCCTAACAAGGAAATGAAGAAGTCAAAAAATATGATTGCCCAAGAATTGTGAAGTTAATTAGGAACAAAAAGTTGTAGAAAATTTGATTGGTATCATGACCCAATGTTTGAATTAATATAGTCATTGTTAGCAAAATATGTTTGGCATTATCTTTCTTATTTCATTCCTTGTCGGTCAACAGCAAACAAACCGTAGTTTGTTATTTCTTACCTAAAAGAATAGAAAATTTAGTATAAGATAATGACACTTCATATTGGTCGCATGGCTATTTGACCTCTTATTTAAAGAAATAACACCAAAGATATTAATGGAGAGAGAGCCATTACAAATAATTATGCATATAACCTTAAGAGGCGCATGATTTGGGCAGATGGTTTGAATCCAATATATAATGAAAATGGCATGTCTTTAAAAAGATAACTGAAATATTTAAGCAATGAAATGACTAAAGTAAAGATTATTGAAAAATAATGAAACATTTTTGCTAGAAATCGGTGAAGTGATACCTTATTTTCGATCAAGAAGTATGGCAGGAGACATTCTAAAAAACGAGGTAGGGCACGAGACATTCCAACCTTTCAACTAACCTGTGATTAGTAATTGACATATCATTAAATTTGTGTATTCGGCCGACCACATGTAGGGCCTGTGCCTACCAGTGTTGCTTAGTCATCGTCACCTTGTGAGTGCGATCAGACGTATGCCAGTGTGAAGTCGGTCTACATCTTCTATACCCACTATCTGTCATTTCTTCTGTCCCTTCGAATCCCTGCCCTGAACACCCCAAATAACTACATCGTGCATGTAGCTAAGTTTCGAAGTGTAGATGACTAAGATGTTGGGGACATTGGATGGAATAGAGACGGGACAAACAATTTTAGGGAAATTATTCCCAGCACACATCCTCCACCAATATTTCCACCCCTACCTCAAGAATGTGCGACTCGTCCAAAATCCGCACAGAGAACGTGAATTTGTAAAGTGCTTGCTGCTCATGCATTATTATTATAAATCTTCACTGACCAATAAAGCAATGTATGTAACATTATTACGTGCATGCAGCCGCTATATTAAAACACTCCAGTGACCAATAAAGTAATGTATACAACATTATTGCATGCATGCAACCTCTACACCACTATTAACATTCATTGCTCCTCTTATACACAAAACAACATATTTGAATTATTTTCTTCGAACTCCCTCTATTTATTGGCAAGAGATACAACTATGTACACATTTATACTCATTTTACTGCGAAGTTCAGAATCAATACTTGAATATACTCAACGTAGTACCAAAATACATTAATAAATATACTAAATATAAACTAACACATCAGTTTGAGGTTAGTTTGATTAGCAAAATTAAATACAAAGTTGGTTGTTTATTATGCTTATATAATTCTTATTATTCATTGTACACATGTGAAAATCATCATTTTATTTTACCTAAGAATGAAAAAAATAACAAAACCACAACGCCATGTCATAAATATGTTCAAAGAAGTACCAAAGTCTATTAACAATCATACCTGATATAAGAAAAAATAGTACTTACAGTCAGTGAAATTCTATGATTACAAAAATATATTATAAGACATAGTGACCAATTATCATTGCACAACCAAAATAATATTTCTACATATTTTTATGATAAGTTAGAAATAAGTATTTAAATGAATTTCAAATAGCCATTTGCCCTCTTGAGGCTGAACTCCAAGCTATTACCAATGTCGTCATGTTTGGTAGGGATAGAGCACTAGTCAACATGCTCATTCTGACTGACTCACTGCAAGCATTCTCCTTCACCAGGCAAGATAGACCTGCTCCGACAAAGTATCAACCATACATCCTTCGCCTTAGAAGGATCCTTGGAAACCAACATGTGACACAAGTATGCTTTCTACCAAGAGAGCATAATGGGACTGTGGACGCCCTTGCCAAAAAAGCTGTTGAATTATCGAATTCTATTTATTTTCTAGATGTTACTCCTCCTTGGCTGAATACAACCACTATAGACATTTCTCTTATTCTCGCCTGCATTAGGGAGCATGATTAATAAAATTTTATCCCGTAGTTGCTAAAAAAAAGTCTATAGTGCACAATGTCAATAATTAGGTGATCAGTCTGCTGATGCGACTGTATGACTGCATGCATGCCACTGCTGTAAAAAATAAATATCACCCCTAGCTACTCACTACCAACCACCAACCAACCAATACATTTAATTCTCACCCACAAATAATTAATAACTCATTTCAAATATAAAAAAATATTTTCCCTCCAATTTTTCTTTTCGACTCCCCACAGTTTTATTTGTACACATTTGACGTCTGAATTAGAAATCCGTACTTAAATATGTTCAAAGTAGTACCAAAAGCTATTTACAATCAAACCTGATATAAACCGTAACAATACTTACAATCAGAGAAATTCTATGATTACAAAAATATATTATAAGACATAGTGACAATTCATCATTGTACTACCAAAATTATGTTGCTGCATATTTTGATGATAAGTTAAAAAGAAGTACTTAAAATGAATTTAAAATAGTACTAAGAATATAACAAGAACACTACCAAAAAGTCTATAACTCAGAGCGACACGAATAACTCATTTCAAATTTTTTTATATTTTCCCACTAATTTTTCTTTGCGGCTGCGCACAGTACTATTTGTACACATTTGACGTATGAATTAGAAAATCGCACTTAAATATGTTCAAAATAGTATCAAAATCTATTAACAATCAGACCTGATATAAACCAAAACAATACTTACAGTCATAGAAATTTTATGACTATAAAAATAGATTATAACATAGTGACCATTTATCATTGCACTACCAAAAGACATCTTCAATGAGACTAAATACAAAATTAAGACAATCTTTACAATTAGAAAAACTTTGCAATGTTTACAAGGCACAATATATTACAAGGATGCGGTGTGGCCACAAAAATGACATGTTGTTGTTTCCATGGTGACGGAGAAGGAGGCACGACGGGTGAGGGGTCGGTTAGAGCAACAACCTTGGTATGGCAGGCGTGATAGCGGGTGGACAAGACGACGACGAGATAGGCGTAGACGGCTGGATGGAGGTGACCTTGTCTTGGTCACGACAATGGGCTGGAGATGGTGGTGGGCTAGACGGCGGTGTCTGGGTGGGACAACAGCCAGTGGAACAATGGTAGAATGGATGTGATCGAGGAGAGGAGTAGGCAGTCAACGGGTGGCGTGGCAACGTGCAAGACGATGATGCATCTGGGCAGGACGACGATGGTCTGGACACGACGTAGAGGAGAGGAGGAAGCCAGCGTGCGGAGCTTGGTCAGGCGGGAGCAAGAGGGAGCCTCGCTAAAAAGAGGGAGAGTGTGGGGGTATGGGGGATTTTATAGCCTCAATATTAGTTCATCTTCTGGTACAGTTCAATTGTGAAATCGGCACAGTGCGAACAGAGTATTGGGAACACGTGAAAACCAAAAACTACTTGTAACCAGGATGCCAATTGTGGGTTCCCGAGGTCAGGGTGTAGATGTTGGTGTAAGTAGTGTGATGTATATAAGTACTCCAATTTTAACCCGTGTGAAG
Source organism: Alisma plantago-aquatica (assembly GCA_963693085.1). NCBI lineage: Eukaryota > Viridiplantae > Streptophyta > Magnoliopsida > Alismatales > Alismataceae > Alisma > Alisma plantago-aquatica. The sequence continues at coordinate 776,899,462 of OY856409.1, forward strand.
TATGTTGATAGTCGCCAGGTTTGTTCTCTATCGGGCTACTGTATTTGCCAACTCCTTTGTCATGTTTCATATGTGCCTATCTCCATTTTTGTTCAGATGCTTGTTTGGATTTAATTCTCTAGCTTAAGAGACGAACAAATCTCTTTTTACGGTCACATAAAAATGTATTTAGTTTTCAATCCAGATCTATCTCATCGGGTCATGTAGCACATTGACTCACATTATCGATTATCTCTACAACATATTGATAAACAAAAGACCTCATGCTAATTTATAAGGCATAAAAAAGGACATTGTGCTAAATTTTCTTCCTCTTTTTTGACAATTTTATACCCTCCTACCACCCGTCATGTGTACATTCCTTTCTACATGCATGGGGTATTGTCTCTTTTTTTACAACAACTACTCATCCATTTTGTAATTGATGTGGGGGGATATGAAGAAGAGAGAGTATAAAGGGGAGAGAGAAAAAATATAAAGAGGTAGTATGAAAGAGATCATATGTACCAATCCAGGCTATTATGATCTCGATGGAGCTTCTAAATCTTACACACATCCATCCTCTGATGTCTTTGTGGAACTTCATTCCCACTAAGCATCTTGATTCTTGTGCATCATTGGTGTATCTCTTTTCCAATGACAATGTACTTCTACACTATTCTAGTACATCATTAGTGTATTTCTTTTCTAATGAAATTGTACTTATTCATATTTGTGCCATGACAAGCATATAAGTTTGCTATTTGAGCTTCTCTTATTCTAGCTAACTACCAATTCTATGAAAGATGAAAGATGTCAATTATATCATCGACACACCATGGGAAAGAGTTTGTTGCATTTATTACACCCTATTGTTCTCTTTGGTGTAAGTCTATGATGATCCTACTGCATTTCATGAGATGGATGGCTCTTTTTTTAGGATCTCATTTACTTGATGCCTAGAAATACTACACCTGCAGGGTTGATAAATCTTCTATATTTTATCTTCACTAACATATTTTATTCATGTCTTCTTTAAGTTACATCTTCCATTTTTCAAATAACAAGATGGTTCTTATAGAGATTTACTATGTGCTTCCACAGTGGTGTCTTTCATTCTTTTCAAGCCCCTCAGAGTCACGCTATACATGGATCCAATATGCACTACTACAGAAATGGCTTATAACGTCACTTTTAATGGTGTCAGTTGTAATAATACACCGACACCTAAAACATACAGTGTCAGTTTCTAAAATAAGACGACATCAATCTCTGAAGGGCGACCAGACACGGGTACCACTTTTATTTTAGTGTCGGTTCCTTAATAAGAAACCAACACCTAAAAGTAACCGCCAAAACCAAATTTTCCAGTGAGAAAAATTACCTCCAAAAATTGACATACATCGTCGGTTGTTAAAACAGAAACCGACGACGAAAGGTTTTCTACGAGACAGAAATTTGCACACATTTGATCGTCGGTTTTGTGACAAAAACTGACGCCATTGTGTTTTCGCACGAATAACCGTGAAATTTTTTGCCTCCCTTTCGTGTCGGTATTTTGCTGCAAACCGACACTGAAAGTTTGTATTGTCGGTTTTTTCATAACCAACACCTATAGTTAACTTAATAACATGAGGCAGACTCTTCCGCTTCTGTTTCATTCATTTCCCGCTGATCAGGGTTTTTGCTCTGACAATTTCCTTTGCTCCTCTGCCTCTACCTCCGCCTCCGCCTCTGCTTCTCCGATACCGCCGCCACTCACCGCATCTACTTCCGCCAGCCGCTGCCCGACCAGAGCAGCAGTGCCGCCCGCATGACCAGAGCAACAACACTGACCGCCCGACTAGAGCAGCAGTGCCGCCCGCACGGAGTAGCACTGCCACCCACAGCAACGTCGCCGGTAAGGAGCAGCAGCGCCACCCACACGGAGCAGCATTGCTGCCTGCACGGAGCAGCGCCTTCGCACGGAGCCAGCAGCGTCGCCGCTTGAAGCAGCCAGCAGGGGCGCCGCCTCTTCGAGCTGCTAGAGGGGCCGCCAGTTGAAGTAGGACCAGCCCTCGTGCACGCCCATTATCACGTTTTCCCCTAACCTTCATTGTTCTATGACAAACTGCATTTTGTTCTACACAATATTACTCAGGTTTACAACATACTCACATATCAATTCAGGGTTAATGTGGGGGATTTGGGGGCGGGATATTGCACTACAAGTTCTTCAAGTTTTAGAATTCTAGGTAGTTTTAAGCTACATCTTCACTACTTCAACCACTCAAAAGTTTTGATATGTATATTCATCAAGTTGATGAATGCATTATTGCATTGTTCAAAGCTTGATTAATTATGGTAATCTAATCATTATGTTTTAAAACTAATGAGAAGATTTAAACATTATTTGATTCACATAATTAGGGTTTGAGAATTGAAAATCCTAATCGACAAAAATTAGGGTTTTGGTAACATATGAATACAAAATTTGATCAGTATATTCGTGTACTAAATGATTTTCAGCATTTTATATACAACTAGGATTTAGTTGAAATTTGTACATGGTTTGGAGAAATTAGATATTAGTTGGAAGAATTTTTTGACTTGTTTGTCGGCCGATTTTTTAATGATGCTTGGGAATTGAATTGACATTATAAAATCATATTTGAATTGTATTAGAATGAATTATAGAAGTGTTTGTTGAGTCTTACTGAAATTGAATATGATATATACATAAGGATCAGTGTGAGGTGGCAATATTCCCTATTTAGGGTTGTGTTGATGGATTACTAAATTATGTAATTCTTATGATGTTGAACAAAGGATGACTTCTTGAAAAACCTAGAAGTTTAGTATTAAGACGAGTATGAGCTGTGACGTCCCCGGATTTTGGCTTCTCCAAACCCTATTGGGAATGAGAGCCCATAATCTGAAGACATCAAACAATCATATCAGAACGCGATGCGGAAGAATAATACGCATACATGAACATACAACCATAACATTCTCAACATTCAACATGTAAATTTATACAACATTAATTTATTACAACATGATTTACAGTTACATATTGATTGAAAATTCTACAAGTCTGGACATGTATGCTAACAGGATCTTAGACAAAAGGTACAACCTGAACAACTTGCTCACATCCTGTACTTTTCCTTCCATGCTATCTCTGAACCTAAAACATACGTGAAACAACAAATCAACACACAAGGTGTTGTGTACGTGGACAGAAAGATACATATATTTATGGCTTGCATAATTTTTGAAAAAGATTTGCAGAAGGAAAGAAAATCATAGAAAACACTTCTTTATTAAGCGAAATATGCCAATTTAAGTCATTTTCCTAGATGAATTGCATTATCAAGGTGGACTAGTACCAAAACATAAATATGGGCCCATCCCTGTGTACCAAGTACTCTAGGGAGACTCCCCGTACACCGTGTGCTCTAGGGAGGTGTACTAGCCAACATTAATCCATTCCCTCGTAAGGGGGATAATGAACACCTTAAATAACTACAAAACACCTACTCATAATTTATGTTTTCAAGTGACAAAACAACATGTACTATATAGTGCTACTACATCCAATATTTGCAAATAGAAGAGAGCATACATACATATCATGATTTCAAGCAAGAAAACCATAGTCATATAATTAAATAAACCCACGTACCTGAGTTCAGAGATTCCTATTTACATTCTGGATCATCTATATATCTGGTCATCACCTGATTAATAACAAAATCATATACTAGCATCAGATTCTGGTCATCTTAACCCTAGTTGTGTTCATTAGGATTTATATTATCTCATTAGGATATTCCAATGTTTACTTGCATTATTGTCTTATATTTATCTTACTGATGTCATGTTCTAGATTATAGTTCATTATCTGAACATTAGGTTCCATATCTTTTTTTTTTGTACACATATTAACCCTAGTTTATATACATTATTCAATTTAGGGTTACAACTCATGTATTACGGGTCATCTTCATATAACACAAATTCTATGCATATAACTGATCTCATATTTATATATTATATTCCAATTACAGATATGAGGGTTTTATATAAGTTTCATCATTTATCGAGCATGTATGCATTAATTACATTTTATATAGGGTTATTAGCCCTAATTAGTCATATTAAGAAAATTACTTGATTTCGTGCATCATCATCATAATCACTGACATCCACTGGATTATAGGCATGATTTATGATCTACTGATATATTCCCATAATTTTAGATCTTCGTTTATTATTTATTGTACATAAAAAGACCATTATACATCTTATAAGATATCACTGAGATTAGTGCACTAAAAGCTTGATATTATAGTTATAATGTGCTCTAGTCATTTTTCTGAACGTTTTGGTATCTTACTTGTATTTTTCTGACAATCGTACTATTTTCTATGCTTTATTGAAGATCTGGGAATTATTAAACTGTTTACCTTTTTGGGCCAATCGGCCACTGACACGTGGCCATCCAGGGGCGCACACTTTTGCTGATCCGTCCGGTTCAGCAGATCTGGTTCGCTCCGTTTCCCTTCCTCACGTTCTGGGTTGGGCGAGATTCGCCGCTGTGGCCAGGGGCTCCATCCCGTGTATGAGTCCACGAGACTCATTCTCAACGTCGACGCCTCAAGGGGAAACGCCGGTGATCAGCCAGCCGTCATGCGCTCCTTCTCCTCCTCAGGTTGCGGCAAGGGCATACGGTAGGGCGTCGCCCATCTTCCTGCTCTCAAGCATCGCTGCCTGCTTCAGCCTCGCTGCTAGGAGCCCCGCCGCCCATGGCTCTTTGCTCGACGTTGCTTCTCTGATCCTGTCTCATGGCCATCACCCCGACTCCTTTCATCTGTGGCTTGTTGCCAAGGTCCTCACAACCGATCTCCACGCTGCAGCCGCAGCTGCGTCACCTCCTCGACCCATGTCGTTGCGTTCCCTTGCACAGGCCGCCGCCCCGTCGCAGACCAGTATCGCCATCGCAAGCCATGCCGACGCGAAGTGATTGGCGCTGGGTCAAAATTGGGAGCAGTGGTCTTCACCTTCGTGTTCGTAGCGCGGAGAGGGCTTCCAGGACACAGCTACGAGTCCCAGGGTGACCGGCAATGCCACGCAAATCTCCACCTTGGATCTGTGGCGGAGAACTCGGTGTGATTGGGGCTTTTCTCCCTGGGCTTCTCCTCACTCCAGAAATAAGCCGAGAAGAACCGCGGCCTCTAGGGAACTGGTGGGTGGTGTCAGGTCATTGTAGATAGGCCAATGGCTTGTTCCCCAAACACCCCTCCTTCCATCTGCTCGTGACAGAGCTCGCCAGCTCCAGGGAAACCAAACCACTGTGGGTGGTGGGTTGATCAGACTAGTTCGGTATTATGGCCAGGAAGAACCTCTGCTTCAGGATGACGATGTAGTTCACAAGTCTAGCCGGGCTCATGTAAACATGACAAGGATGCGTCGAGATCCTGCCTAAGGCATGGCTTACAAGTTCAGGTGGAGGGACTAGGGGTAGGAATGGGTCGATAGCTTTGGTGGTTGCGTAGATTATGAGTATGGGAACTAAATTCCCTATGATCACCCACCCTCTTTGGATCTACTTGAAATCAACCTGGTACTGCTCCTCCATTTTCGGAGGCCAATGACGACCAGGGAGCTATGACGGGTCTATCTGCATCTCGCCCAGGCTAAGTCCAACGATGCAGCTACAAAGGCGCATGGTTACGTGATCTAGGTGAACGGAGTCTAACTCCCCCACTAGAAACTCACGTTTATCGGAGGCATCTATGGTAGGCACTTGGGATCGCGTGGTTGCCTGGTCCTCCTTAACCACCGTAGTTTTCGGAGGTAGGGGATGAGGTCCCCACTGTTAGAAATACTACAGATGGTTCAGATTGAATCACGCCTATTAGCTGAGATCAGCGCCCAACAAGCAATCCAGCGTGACATCAAACAGTCACAACTTAGATCCTAAATGATCAAAAGAATAAAGTTGGACCACAAGTACATAGTTAATATCCTCAACTTCGAAGATTTATTTCTTTGTAAAAATCTCTAAACATCATGGAATTTTAGACACACGCTCACAAGTTCCTAAGCTAGCTTATCAACGTTTGAGACTCAAAGCCTATTATTTATCCGTGCTATTTAAATCTTCAAACAAGCACATAAATAAGTTTACTATATTTGAATTCAATTCAAATAATCATAAAATCTCGATCCTACAAGTACAAAAACATGTGTATGGTACTAATACCTCAAAGTTTGCTAATATATCACTTGAGTTAATTAGTACTACTAAATGGGTCCCATGGACTCATATGTACCCAAATCAATTAATCAACATATTCATCATACTTGAACTCAATTAATGTTCCATTCGTCAATTCCATATATAGTTACACTTTTTGGGGGAAAATATACAATAATTGAATAACCAATTCCTTAATTTGGTATCATCATCTGCATGACACTCATGGTCTTTAAAATACTATATTGGGTATCATAATCGTAAAATTGGGGTCATCACATTCACCCCATCTTATATGGAATTTCGTCCTCGAAATTCAACTAATCTCATCCTTAAGAGGCTATTTAGGAGTTCAACTTCATATACATCATCATTGCTTAGGTTCTAAGTCCGCCATAGTTGCATGCACTCTTAGTTGTCAGCTTAGGGTCTAGAGATTCTTGGGTGTGTCCACCCTACCCCATATATGCGGAAACATTACTTAATGTCTTAGCCATAACATGACATTATGATATCTTAGGATTACATCACCCCTAAGGGTACATGTTTTGTCCATACTTTTAATGTTCATGAGGAAATTCGTTTATTAGCCATGATGTTCAGATCATTAAATCTAACATCATTAATATGTTTTATGATCAACATCTCACAATGATTTTAGAATTAGAGGAGATTTATCTTCATCCTTGATATTAGGATTTTTCTACATAAGAAGGGCTTACATAACATGCTTGACCATTAGGGTTTCACCCTATGGTGTGATATTCTTACTCAACTTAGAAGCATACATCGAGAAGGATCAAAGTTACGAACTATATTTCTGATCATATATCCTATGATCCAAAAATATCTTTATATCAAGTTCATTTGTTCAACTTTTTATGTCTTACATGTATTATGTGAAGGGAAAAAGAGAATATACTAAGTTTATCCCATGATATCAACATCATATCTTTCATGTTTCATATGAAGGGGAAGAAAATATTTTAAAGTCAAACTTATCCTGATTTCTATCTTGGTGCTACATGTATGATATAGGGGGGGGGGAATATAGAATAGGTCAAGCTTATGCGAGTGACTCCTCATATATGAATCATCTATATAGCTCAAGTGAGGTTTTTTTTATCATCATCTATTAAGAAAGAGATGAAGAAGGGAGAACATGTATTTTGAGTATCTTTTGCACAAAGCATCATACTCTCATAACTAGAGTTCATATATTACCTCACTTGCAACTAATGATGAGATTCTCAAAATATGTCACTCTAGCTAGGACCTAACTCAGCCAAAAGATTGAATTTATCATATGGGTCATCTACCCATCCTTTTCTTTTTCCCAATTCTCACATATAGATTTGAATCATGCATAAGGACTCAACTCAACACTCAAGAGTAAGCTAGGGTAGGACATTTTTTTAACACATATCTCATATATTGGAGGCTAGGTCCTATGACCGTCTCCCTGTGGGTCTTACTCTCTCTAGAGTTCACCACATATCTCATCCTACCACTAGACATCCTCCAAGTATAAGAGCTTGAGGCTCATGCATACTCATATCTATCTTAACTTAACTTATCTTAAGTAGGAAAAGGGAATGTACTTTCATCATCAAGATTTTGCTTAAATTCTCCAAAATTGAATTCAACTAATATACAAATTAAACCTATATAAGGAAACTTATACCATCAGAGATCAAACTTGGATAAGATTTCACATGCTTATTTCAACTGTCATTCTATCATCTGCTCTATGTATCACATATCTTGATAAGGCTCTAGACATCTAATCTAGATTACTCTCTCTTCTAGACTGATGTCACTTCCTTTCACTTAGATTGCATGAACACTAACTACTCTCCAGTGTGAGGGACACATTTTTATATTTACATATATATAATAAAATATTATATAGTTTTTCTCCGAGAAAGAAGACGTCAGAGAAAACACTCGAGGCTCGAGCCGATTGGAAAACAAAACCAAATCAGCAAAATCGAGTGTCCCACACACAGTAGACAGCATAGTGTCATGTAACCTAGTGAAATGGTGAGAACGAGATGTAGACTAGTGTAGCTACCCAATACATATGAGCTCTATATGGAAAGGGTTTCTCACACTTGTCTAAACCTAGTTCTCGAACATCTAGGTTCTAACCTAGAGGCTAGGTCATAAACTTATTCCTATAAAACAACTTACTAAGTTTCTAAGGTTTAAAGTGAAAGGTGAGATTAAGATTTTATGTTTTATGGTGAGCAAATGTCAGGTCTTGCTATTGTTCATGCTCTGATACCAACTGTGACGTCCCCGGATTTTGGCTTCTCCAAACCCTATTGGGAATGAGAGCCCATAATCTGAAGACATCAAACAATCATATCAGAACGCGATGCGGAAGAATAATACGCATACATGAACATACAACCATAACATTCTCAACATTCAACATGTAAATTTATACAACATTAATTTATTACAACATGATTTACAGTTACATATTGATTGAAAATTCTACAAGTCTGGACATGTATGCTAACAGGATCTTAGACAAAAGGTACAACCTGAACAACTTGCTCACATCCTGTACTTTTCCTTCCATGCTATCTCTGAACCTAAAACATACGTGAAACAACAAATCAACACACAAGGTGTTGTGTACGTGGACAGAAAGATACATATATTTATGGCTTGCATAATTTTTGAAAAAGATTTGCAGAAGGAAAGAAAATCATAGAAAACACTTCTTTATTAAGCGAAATATGCCAATTTAAGTCATTTTCCTAGATGAATTGCATTATCAAGGTGGACTAGTACCAAAACATAAATATGGGCCCATCCCTGTGTACCAAGTACTCTAGGGAGACTCCCCGTACACCGTGTGCTCTAGGGAGGTGTACTAGCCAACATTAATCCATTCCCTCGTAAGGGGGATAATGAACACCTTAAATAACTACAAAACACCTACTCATAATTTATGTTTTCAAGTGACAAAACAACAGGTACTATATAGTGCTACTACATCCAATATTTGCAAATAGAAGAGAGCATACATACATATCATGATTTCAAGCAAGAAAACCATAGTCATATAATTAAATAAACCCACGTACCTGAGTTCAGAGATTCCTATTTACATTCTGGATCATCTATATATCTGGTCATCACCTGATTAATAACAAAATCATATACTAGCATCAGATTCTGGTCATCTTAACCCTAGTTGTGTTCATTAGGATTTATATTATCTCATTAGGATATTCCAATGTTTACTTGCATTATTGTCTTATATTTATCTTACTGATGTCATGTTCTAGATTATAGTTCATTATCTGAACATTAGGTTCCATATCTTTTTTTTTGTACACATATTAACCCTAGTTTATATACATTATTCAATTTAGGGTTACAACTCATGTATTACGGGTCATCTTCATATAACACAAATTCTATGCATATAACTGATCTCATATTTATATATTATATTCCAATTACAGATATGAGGGTTTTATATAAGTTTCATCATTTATCGAGCATGTATGCATTAATTACATTTTATATAGGGTTATTAGCCCTAATTAGTCATATTAAGAAAATTACTTGATTTCGTGCATCATCATCATAATCACTGACATCCACTGGATTATAGGCATGATTTATGATCTACTGATATATTCCCATAATTTTAGATCTTCGTTTATTATTTATTGTACATAAAAAGACCATTATACATCTTATAAGATATCACTGAGATTAGTGCACTAAAAGCTTGATATTATAGTTATAATGTGCTCTAGTCATTTTTCTGAACGTTTTGGTATCTTACTTGTATTTTTCTGACAATCGTACTATTTTCTATGCTTTATTGAAGATCTGGGAATTATTAAACTGTTTACCTTTTTGGGCCAATCGGCCACTGACACGTGGCCATCCAGGGGCGCACACTTTTGCTGATCCGTCCGGTTCAGCAGATCTGGTTCGCTCCGTTTCCCTTCCTCACGTTCTGGGTTGGGCGAGATTCGCCGCTGTGGCCAGGGGCTCCATCCCGTGTATGAGTCCACGAGACTCATTCTCAACGTCGACGCCTCAAGGGGAAACGCCGGTGATCAGCCAGCCGTCATGCGCTCCTTCTCCTCCTCAGGTTGCGGCAAGGGCATACGGTAGGGCGTCGCCCATCTTCCTGCTCTCAAGCATCGCTGCCTGCTTCAGCCTCGCTGCTAGGAGCCCCGCCGCCCATGGCTCTTTGCTCGACGTTGCTTCTCTGATCCTGTCTCATGGCCATCACCCCGACTCCTTTCATCTGTGGCTTGTTGCCAAGGTCCTCACAACCGATCTCCACGCTGCAGCCGCAGCTGCGTCACCTCCTCGACCCATGTCGTTGCGTTCCCTTGCACAGGCCGCCGCCCCGTCGCAGACCAGTATCGCCATCGCAAGCCATGCCGACGCGAAGTGATTGGCGCTGGGTCAAAATTGGGAGCAGTGGTCTTCACCTTCGTGTTCGTAGCGCGGAGAGGGCTTCCAGGACACAGCTACGAGTCCCAGGGTGACCGGTAATGCCACGCAAATCTCCACCTTGGATCTGTGGCGGAGAACTCGGTGTGATTGGGGCTTTTCTCCCTGGGCTTCTCCTCACTCCAGAAATAAGCCGAGAAGAACCGCGGCCTCTAGGGAACTGGTGGGTGGTGTCAGGTCATTGTAGATAGGCCAATGGCTTGTTCCCCAAACACCCCTCCTTCCATCTGCTCGTGACAGAGCTCGCCAGCTCCAGGGAAACCAAACCACTGTGGGTGGTGGGTTGATCAGACTAGTTCGGTATTATGGCCAGGAAGAACCTCTGCTTCAGGATGACGATGTAGTTCACAAGTCTAGCCGGGCTCATGTAAACATGACAAGGATGCGTCGAGATCCTGCCTAAGGCATGGCTTACAAGTTCAGGTGGAGGGACTAGGGGTAGGAATGGGTCGATAGCTTTGGTGGTTGCGTAGATTATGAGTATGGGAACTAAATTCCCTATGATCACCCACCCTCTTTGGATCTACTTGAAATCAACCTGGTACTGCTCCTCCATTTTCGGAGGCCAATGACGACCAGGGAGCTATGACGGGTCTATCTGCATCTCGCCCAGGCTAAGTCCAACGATGCAGCTACAAAGGCGCATGGTTACGTGATCTAGGTGAACGGAGTCTAACTCCCCCACTAGAAACTCACGTTTATCGGAGGCATCTATGGTAGGCACTTGGGATCGCGTGGTTTCCTGGTCCTCCTTAACCACCGTAGTTTTCGGAGGTAGGGGATGAGGTCCCCACTGTTAGAAATACTACAGATGGTTCAGATTGAATCACGCCTATTAGCTGAGATCAGCGCCCAACAAGCAATCCAGCGTGACATCAAACAGTCACAACTTAGATCCTAAATGATCAAAAGAATAAAGTTGGACCACAAGTACATAGTTAATATCCTCAACTTCGAAGATTTATTTCTTTGTAAAAATCTCTAAACATCATGGAATTTTAGACACACGCTCACAAGTTCCTAAGCTAGCTTATCAACGTTTGAGACTCAAAGCCTATTATTTATCCGTGCTATTTAAATCTTCAAACAAGCACATAAATAAGTTTACTATATTTGAATTCAATTCAAATAATCATAAAATCTCGATCCTACAAGTACAAAAACATGTGTATGGTACTAATACCTCAAAGTTTGCTAATATATCACTTGAGTTAATTAGTACTACTAAATGGGTCCCATGGACTCATATGTACCCAAATCAATTAATCAACATATTCATCATACTTGAACTCAATTAATGTTCCATTCGTCAATTCCATATATAGTTACACTTTTTGGGGGAAAATATACAATAATTGAATAACCAATTCCTTAATTTGGTATCATCATCTGCATGACACTCATGGTCTTTAAAATACTATATTGGGTATCATAATCGTAAAATTGGGGTCATCACAAGTGATAAAGCTAGAACTTGTATATAATGTTGCAAATGTGATGAATTGTTGAAATGTAAGTATTAATACGTGTATCAGATAGCTGATCAGGACCATGTTGATGATCACCATGAGGGTGAGGACGTGCTTGCACCGCCTGACAATGTAAGTTTTAAGAATATATCCCTATATGTTCATTTATAATTATATTATGTAAGTGTGTTTTTTTTTATCAAATTTTAGGTTGGTGATGTACCCCCTGAAGAAATTACAACACTTGATGAGCAGCAAAAGAAAATTGAGAAAGTGAGGGGCATCACAATGATGAACAAGTTAATACAGCAAAGGGCCAATGGACCCAAATTGGCTGTGGATTTCGATCAGGCAGGAAATCCATATGGAGTGAACCACAACTCATTTGTTTCATATCTTGGGGTTCTTACTCGCAACCATTGCAGTGTTATCCTAGAGTCATGGCATAGAGTTCCTAAGGAGAAGAAAGATCACATATGGAAGGAACTATGCGTGAGTTATTATTATTTGTAATTCTATTTGTGTAGATTTCTAATTTTTAGGATACTAGTTAATAGCAATATATTCTATTTAATTTGCAGAGCATATTTGATCTGGATGAAAAGTTGCATCATAAATGTGTGATGCAACGTTGTGGGAGGGTCCTAAGGAACTATAGGACCAATCTCACTCGAGATTACATACGCGATGCTGAGAATAGGTTCTTGATAGATTCCAATTGTAGACATTGATCAGTATTTCACTAACATTACACTAATACTATTTGTTTGTATTCTCTTTGAAAAATAAATATAGGAAGAAGGAAGCCACACAACAATGGAACTACTTGGACCCCAAAGACTGGGAGGAGTTTGTTATCCAAAGAAAAATAGATGAATTCAAGGTATTAAGTACCACCACTCCCAATTTAATTAATATACATTTTTATGCATTCACCAATTCAAGATTAACCTTTAGTGTTACTAACCAAATCAACATGCTAACTAACTAGGCCAAGAGCGATGCTCAATGAGCAAGGCGTGCAATGAATGTGCATGACCACACAAAAGGTCCAAGAGGATATGCAGGCGTTCGCCAAAGACTACAGGCTGAGTCGCCTACTGCTACTCAGGAGAATGCAGAGTCCTCTACTGCTGCTCCCGCACCTCTGCCTCGTCATGTTATGTGGATAGCTGGGAGGCAAAACAAGAAGGGAGAGATACCGAAGCCCGCAACCGCTGAGGCGGCTGCAAAAATGGTAAAAATCAAACTGTTAGAGCAATCTATCGATATTGATTATTGTTATGTTTACTTATGAATTTTTGTTGATGGTGCTTAGAGGGAGCTGCACGAGCAGAGGAAGGAAGACAAGTTCATCCCTCAGGGAACAAGGGATGAACTCACAGTTGCTCTGGGTAACCCAAAGCATCCTGGACATGTAAGGGGTGCAGGTATTGGTGTGGGCATCAAAGCGTTCTTTGGGCCATCCCAGCGTAAACCTGTCCCAAAAGTGGGACTTTCACAAGCTGAGGTAGCTTATTCTTATGTTAGAACGTTATGTGAAAGGGAATTCAATAATCAGCAATTAGCATTTCATTTATCCATGTATAGGTAGATTCCTTAATTGAAAAAAGACTCCAGGAAGCATTTCACAAGTGGCAGGCGCCTCATACTGCCAGTCAGATAGTATCCGCGATGAACCTCTCTTCTCCTACTCCGCATACTGTAGAGGTTGGGAGTAATCCTATAGACCCACCTAGCATGTCCTCTGTAAGTATTTTTATGGCATATATAATAGCTAGTCTATTTAAGATGATATGTTTGTGTATATATGAATATAACATTCTTTAATTACATAAATGTGTAGGGGTTGAAGCCATGCCGACTACAAAGTGAAGGATATATCGTTGCATATGCATCGGCTTACCCACCCCTTAAAGGATGCATGTTTCATGGGAGTTCAGTACCAGTTGGCATGGCACGTGTGAGCCCCATATGTATACTCACTGGCTGGATGGATCTTGTACTGCCTCATGCACACCCAGATGCTGAAACACTTGGTGAGGCAGTAGGTGGAGTGATACTGCGGCCCGAAGCGGATGTCCTCTATACTGATATTGTATGCTTGTTAGTGTGTATATATCTACGAGTCAATTGATATGAAATTTAATATACAGGTCAAAAAGACGAGACTCGCTACATCTTGGCCTCCACCTCCTCAACTACCAAGTTGGCCTCCAGGGGACCTACACAACTCGATATGTCCTAATTATAGGAGTGTGGCAGTATGGATCGGCGAACATAATCTAAATTTCCTTATAAATGTTACTATTCCGGAGAATGCTGCAGGTAAATCATACGATAACAATTAATCTATTTATACAAGTTTAGCATACATATTAATGCATACGTAATAGAAGTTCTGGATATGTATTAATGCAAGTCAAACATTCAGAAACAACATATTTATACAAGATATTTTGGAGTTGTTTAAGTATGAATGGATGAACACATCTATGATAGAGTTGTGGATATGGTGAGATTAATTAATGCATACAGCAATCTGGTTTATACATCCATATACCTTGTTTTATATACGGCAATCTGGTTTCTTATATATTAATGCATACATAATACATGTTTTGCAGCCACTTATACAAGACATGTAAAGATTTTGGGTTTTCCCATGTCGGATTTTTGGTTCCATCTTTGATTAGTCTTGTAGAAAAAGACCCTAGTTCAGTTACTTCATATTGTTGTGATGCTTTTGAATATTTTGGTAAAAATAATAAGACGGTGATAATAGCTTCATTCAATGTCGAGTAAGTTTACTTTGCTTGTAATTTGGACTTAAGCAAATTACATTTTTATTGCGGATATTGAGTTATTAATTTTCTACTTTCTTACTTGTAGTTCTAAGCATTGGGAGTTATTAGTTATTGTCCCCAAGACATTCACCATCTATTATCTAGATCCTGTGGGGAGTGAGTTGGATGTATTTGGACATGTAATTTAAAAGGCCATTATTCTCGTGAGAAATATTTTATGTTTTTATATCTGTTAACACTTGTTACTGCATTACTATTTAATTATGCAATTTAATGTGTTACATTAACATATATATAGGGCTTTACAAGAGTACAAAAAAGCTGGAGGAAAGGTCCCCAGGAAAAAACATCTGCAGCTCATTTGGAAGAATGTGAAAGTAATTTCCTGACTCCAATGTATATATTATTTATGTGAAGTGTGCTTATTTTTATTTTTTAATATTTTGTATGTTTCAAATTTATAGTGTGCTACACAAGACAACGACTGGGCATGTGCCTACTATGTGATGCGATTTATGGACCTAATCATCAAACATGCTGTATTGGAAATTGGTAACATACAACATGTATTATACATAGTCTCGTTAGATAATATGAAATATATGAATCTTATTATATATTATTATAATTATGTATGTACGTCATTCTCTTTGTAGGTCTTTAAAACTAAGGACTTCAACACATGTTCAAAGCATTTCGATGTACATACTCCCTATATGAGAGATGAATTAGATGATGTAAGAGAAGATTGGGCAAAAGCCCTGCAAAGAGTGGGAATTTTTCAATATGATTTTGATGACAATGATGGTGATGAATAAAGAATAACTTTGTTCTCATAATTAATTTTGTGTGAATGTGAATGAATTTTTATGAATTGTCATATATGTGTGTGAAAGTCATCAATACATGAATGTTTCTACATGTGTCTAAATGTGAAAAGAGATGAAATAAATGGAACTGCAGGTTGCTAATGGTTTCTACATGTGTGTGATGAAAAAATAATATGAATTAAATTTATTATACATGAGTGTGAATCACATATATAATAATTTGTCCATCATGTTAATTTTGCATGTTTGTGGCTTGTTGTTGGCTGATATCAATAGATGTCGTAAAACCTACAATTCATAACTGAACTGCAGGTTTCTCATCTTGCGACCAGCCACAGCAGGTCTGCAGATTGACAGAAAAAAAGCAAATCATAGGCGTCAGTTATTTATATAAAACCGACGACATACTGTTACAGTGTCAGTTTCCATACTAGTATCGACGTCGATTTCCCTACACCACGGCTGTGCTGGCCAGCACGGCCGTGGCAACAGACCAGACATAAAATACATGTCAGATATCTGTATAAAACTGATGATATATGGTTACAATGTCAGTTGCCATACTAGTAACCGACGTCGATTTACCAGACACCACGACCGTGTTGGCCAGCACGGCCGTGTAAGCGAGTGATTCAGTGCCAGTTTCCTAGCGGTTAACTGACGCCTATACCCCCTGCTGGCGTGTTTTCGGTGTGTTTCGGTGGCGCGTGAAGGGTTGTGGCATCGGTTTGAGAATCGACGCGTAAAGGTTGGGCTTTTAGCGGCGCCCACATAGGTGTCGCTTAGAAACCGACACTAAAGACCTTAAATAACTGACACTGAAGGCCAATTATGTATTAGTCATGGCAAGCTTATCTGGGCATCCTTGACAGTGTCTATCATTCCAATGAAGTCCCCAAGAGTCACACCCAAGACGATATACTGTGACAATCACCGTCACCTCATCATATCTGTGTTTGAAGATACCTCTATCGTTACATCATTGGCTGTGTTGATTGTGCTTATTCCGATCCTCATGTTTCTATGTATAGGAGAGGAGTGTGCCATATATCAATGGAGAAACATCTCCTTAGACTTACATCTTATTTTCACAAAACCGAATTAGATCAATCACCACTTCCTTGACCTCAAGTTATCTGTCACTATATTTTCTTTAAAAATATGGCAACACTACCTTTATGGTTCTCTGACTTATCACAATAGTTTGAAGTATATCCTAACACAGAAGGATTTGAACCATAGGAAGAGGATATGGCTAGAATATGTCAAGGTTGACAACTCTATTGCTGCCTACCAACCTGGTAAGGAAAAATTCAAAGTTATTTCCCTCAATAGGAAGCAAGTCAAATGTGTTGTTTTATTTTCCATTGAATGGAAATACATTGAGGTCTTATCACCATGAGAACCTTGGAGTACAGGTGATACAATCAATTTGACTAGCATCAACATAATATTGGACCTCCATTTTGAAATCTTGTCAACATAGAAGAACAATCTAAACCTTATGGAGATAGCAAAGTTACTGAAGAAACTCCAGAGACATCTGTCTATTGGTTTGGATGGTGGAATATGATATCTATAATACATTTGGGTAAGAGAAGATTTGACTTTAGTAAAAAGAAAAGTGCAATGAGAAACCCAAGAGTCGAATTATACAATTGATGAGAGCATATTCATCCTAATTTTAGTTGTATCCATTATTTATTTTTTCATTCATTTCCATCATTTTACTCTAAGATTACCTTGAATTTAGGTTTTCTTATTTTATTATAATATATAATGTTTTCATCCAAATTCCTTGTTTCCATGGAGAACCTAAGCTTCATAGCATGGTGGGAGTGTCGGAGGCGATGGTCCCGCTATCTGACTAGCAGACCCAAGAAACTTTTAAAGAAATAGACCATATTTTCCATGATATGTTGCTCCATCATTTGATAAAATCCTCAATTTGCATTGCTTCTTCCATGCCATCAGTTCACACCCTAGTGCAATCCATCACACTCATGATAACACCCTCAACCTAGGGGTTGGTTTGCATCAGTCTGCCCAACCATTGGTTATGTCCATCCATCGATTGACATCTGATGATTGTCCATAACTTGCCTTTCGTTGGATGATCGAACTCCACCTTCTGATGATTCTACTGAAATGCCTTCTGATGGCCGACTTGGAAACCTCTTCCGATGGCTAGCCTGACCCCACCTACATATGGATCTCCAACGTGCCTATCTTCCTATGGAAGTTTTGTAGGCCGCTTTTGATGGTTCAACTACTTCGCCTTTCAATGGATGACATGCACCCCTACACTAGATGGAAGTTCTCTAATATATTCCAATGGTCGGGAAGGCTTTGACTTCCAATGGTTCTTCTACCCCTTTGTCTACTGATGGGAATGAAGAATGTTGACATACATTTTTTGTACCTCATGTTGCTACCTCTTCACATTTGCACCTGCTAAAACTTAATTGCAAGATGGCTGGGTGGTTCAAAACCCTACTAGGAACCTTTAAATACAAGACTCCAACCTCCAACTAGATTCATCTCCTCTCTAGCCACCATGATACCAAATTCACAATATAGCCCTTGGAAGATGATCCCCACTAGTGGTTACAATGACTGACACCTGATGACTAGCTCTCCACCAAGGCTTAGCCTCCTGTTCTCAAAGGTTGCTTTTATTCTTTTACTGCATCCACATTTTTATGAACCTTAATACATGTTGAATCAAACATTTTATGCATGAATGCTTGTTCTAATAGCAAGTTCACATGTTTTTCATGATCTTAGATGTAGAGAACTTTGAACCCAAGATCTAAAATAGCAATTAATTTTTGTTAAATACTAGATGATAACTTGGATATGTGTTTTCTGAGGTGGCAGCTACAAGATCTCTAGGTAACATGATATCAACCCCAGAGTGATGTCTATCCATGTCTAATCCTAACACCACCAAGGGGGATTACCTGGCCTCCATGATATTGTTTATGCATGTTTGTGTTGCAATAAGATAATAAATGTAGGTAGTAGTGGTGAAACTCACTCACCCTAGTATATCCATCCATCAGATAATCTTAGATTTCACTCCAATATTTTATTCTTGCACATTAGTTGTAATCAACCAAAGCTACCTTTTGTGTTAAATACTCTTCCTAGTCAAGGTTAAATCGATCAACCAGTTTTCAAAAATGTTTTCATTTGGGTTCAATCCTTAACTATACTGCCATAAGACATGTCTGCTTGCATATGGTGATTATTGTATGATGTTTAATTTAAACTCTAGGGATTTTATCCCTAGTAAATTTGCTGATGCTATATCACGCACGTCAACAATGCACCCCAAATCAACCAAAATGTATAAGGATCTTCATAGGCACTTTTGGTGGAAGAATACAAAAGGTGATATAGCTATTTTTAATCTCAAAATGACTAACTTTCTTGCTAATCAAGGTTGAACATCGAAGGCAGGATTTCATCTACAACCCTTACCATTCCCCGAATGGAAATGGGATAATATCACCATTGAGTTTTTGGTGGTTGAATAGGACCTAGAAAGGGAGAGGAAACATTTTGGTTGTAGTTTACCGACTAACTAAATCAATCCATGGTATTCCTATAAAGATGATGACTAAAGTTTTGTAAATACTAGAACTCTATATTTGGGAAATTTTCATGTTGCATGGAATTCCTGTATCTATTGTATTTGACCATTATGTTAAGTTTTCTTCCCATTTATGGTGACCTGTTCAAGAAGAATTGGGGAATGAATTAGATTTATGTATGTTCTATCACCCATAAAGTTATCAACAATTAAAAAGAACAATCCAAGTGTTAGAAGACCTTTTGAGGTTGTGTGTCATTAATTGGGGTGGTTTTTGGGATCACTACCTCCCTTAAGTAGAGTTTGTCTACAAAAATAGTTATCAATCAAGTAATGGTAAGCCTTTGTATGAATCACTATTATGTAAGGATGCGTAGATAACCTATTTATTGGTATGAAGTAAGCCAAGGAAATATTTTGAAATTGGAAGAGTTGCAACTTTGTTCTAATAATGTCAATGTGATCAATCAGAGACTGAAGAGGTCTCATGATCATAACAATTTTGATGCAGATGCATTCATGATGTATGTTTAATTTCTTGTAGGTTACCATGTTTTCCTAAAGATTATACCGATTTGAGAAAATCACAAAGAACAAAGGGAAATTGATTCTTAGATACATGGGTCCATTTGAGGTAGTGGATCCTATTGAGAATATGCATACAAGATGGCTTTACCTTCATGCTATATAATGATTCATTATATTTTCCATGTCTCAAATTTGAAGTAGTACTTCAAGAATCCCAACCACATCTTCAACCACAATCCTATAAAACTAAAGGACACCCTTATATACTAAGAAGAACACGTAAAATACATGAAATATGAATGAAAGAGATTTGAATTAGATATCGTGAGAGTATTGTAAGAACACCATGTTATGGATGATTCTACTAGGGAATCAAAGTCAAGTATGGAAGAAAGACTTCCATACCTTTTTTATGGAAGCATAAATTTTGGGGTCAAAATTTTCCATAAGGAGGGGAGGATGTGATGAAGTGAGTTTTTAAATCTATAATCTTTTTTCCATTTTACCCCTACTTTTGCCTTTGGGCCCCATTTCATCATCCATTGATTATTTAATTATTTGTTACACTTGATTGAAAGACTTGTTTATATGTATACCTTGAATGTTTATACTATGCTTTTTTGGCTTGCAAATGTTTTTCCTCAATTCAATATATAATTTTATCTTTTACATCTTTAACTATTCCTAAATATTCTAGGCTATATTTCAATCAATGGATCTGATTTCCACTCTAATTTAACTTTCCTACCTCCCTTTAGAATTTTCCAAATACCTACCCTAAAATCCCCTAAAATATCCTATCTTAATTCCCCTTTCACTCCATTGGTCTTCCATTTCAAGCTTCATGGGCAACCCACATGCACTGCCCAGGTCACAAACTGAGATCAACATTGTGGTAGCCCTAGCTAGCCTAGAAAGAGGGTTGACTAAGCAAATCCTCGAGGTATAATTCAAAGTCTCCCAAGGTGGTACCCTACCTTCGGTCGGACAACACTACATCCACTCGAGATCTTGAACCTAGATCACAAATAATTTCCTTCTCCTCCTCCTTTTCAACTAGAATTTTCTACTTCCTCACCATATCTTAATTCTAAACCACTTACACCCTAGCTTACTCCTGATATAATCACTTTTAAGGATTCTATGAAGCTTGCTCCTAAGATATCACCATGGATGGTCTTGCGCACATTTAATCCTAATCGTAGACATCCCATCTATATAATGACCCTAACATGTTATAATTGCACAAACTAACCTCACCGACACCCTCTTCTTCTCCCTTTCCCTCTCTCACATTCTTCCCCGATGTTCACTAACTGACACACAGTTGCGGTCGCATATCTTCTTTCCCCTTACTTCTTCTCCTTTTATGAGGAACTAAGACCATGGGATTGCGATGAACTATTTAACAGATACCAAGACCCAAGGCCCTGATAATTATCCTCTCTAGATATTTCCTTTTTCTCTCTCCCTCATTGTAACATACCAAAACTTATGTACAATTTGTAACTCTGGACTTCTTATACCTTTATAGAGTTGGATCTAATCCCTCGATCCCTAAGTTAGAAGGTAAAAGAGTACATTAGGTAATAATAAGCCTATTATTTCAGTTAAATTTTTAATCTTGGATGACTTGGTGTAATTGGTTCACTAAGACTTTTAGTAGGTTAGAAAGAAAATTAACAATATAATATGTTTTAGACTTGAAGAAGGACACTAGAGCCTTACTATGATTCTATTAATAGAAAATTGAATGTAGATGTAATCCTTCAAGAAAAAATGGTTGTATTAATTAAAGACATGAGGCACAAGTTGTCACATATATGTTTAGGAGTCTTTATATATGGAAGGTAATGAGACAATTCAAGTTTACCCCTTTGTTGGTTGACTTTAGAGGTTAGTATTCATACTATGGAATTAATTATCATATTTGGGAAACTAAGTTGTTATGATCTAGAGGAAATTAGAGAGACTTAATGATAATTGGAGTGACATTATGGAGTTTAAGGAAACATAAGATAGTATATTATTCCATCAGGAGTTTATAATCTCTAAATTATTACAAATGCCAAATATAGAAACTTAATATATGTTATAATAGCTTTTATTCAAACAATACCAACATACACTCTTATGATTAATAAATCACGAAATAATATCAAAACAAGAATATAATACAAAATTTGAATTCCTCATGTATTGATTAGTGTACATTCCAAATTCTCCAGTGAGCAGTAGCTCGGGTGGCCATAGCACGGGGCCCCGCATTAAAGGTCCCAGGTCCAAATCCCTGATGCGATGATTTTGAGTCACATTTATAGACTTGTTTGATATGTGTTTTATGCATTTGTTAGTCATTTTTATGGCTAATGTTGCATAATTCATTCATTTTGGTCTATGCTACTTCTTTCTGTCAAATTCCCTTTATTTCAGCATTTTGAGTATTAATTATCAAAAATATACATTTTGTGTGGACTTATGTGGTTTCGTGTGTTAATTTTAGGAAAAACAAGTATCTTCTACCGTCGATACCATCGACGGTGGTCGATACTATCGACACAACCATAGGCGCACAGCCGCAAGGACCAGAAGAAAGTTGATACTATTGACAGGGATGTTGATGGTATCGAGATACCATCAGGTTGCAGATGAGAATGAGGTCGATACTATCGATGCAAGGTCGATACCATCAACCCAGGAGGCTACAGTGACGGAAAAGGACAACCACCGATGCCTTAGAATGTCGATACCATCGACCCACGTCGATGGTATC
The DNA here is from genome assembly GCA_963693085.1 of Alisma plantago-aquatica. NCBI lineage: Eukaryota > Viridiplantae > Streptophyta > Magnoliopsida > Alismatales > Alismataceae > Alisma > Alisma plantago-aquatica. Next base: position 776,922,190 of record OY856409.1, read on the forward strand.
GAGATGACATCAGTCGCGAGGAACAAAAGAAAAGAGAATTGCCGCTATCACGCAGGGTCGATACCATCGACTCGTGTCGATGGTATCGACACCGTCAGATACTTGTTGTCTTTGTAATGATCTAAATCGGACGGCTGTGGTTAATGGATGACCTAATTGCGGGATTATACCGAATGACGGCGCCCAAGAGGGAAGTATCATGTCATTAGTCGCTGCACACATCCCAGAGAGCAAGGAGAGAAGAACGGAGCACGAGAGCACGCCCCAGCCGATCCGGACGCTGAATAAGACGATTTCCACCACCGAAAGGCGGGAGAACGCATATTCCACGCCAAGGATCGCTTGGATCTTCTCCGTTCAGGGGTTTTACCACTCAATCACGTTTTTCTTCATGTTTCCCTTTTTCTTCTCCACATTGTATTCTGAGATGAACATGTGGGGCTAATCCCCTTTGTCTTTAGGACCGGCTGTAGCTCGGGAATTCATTGTAGGACAATTTTATCATAGTAATTCATATCTTATCTCTTAAATCCGTGGTATAATTTCATTTTCTCAAACATATTGTTATCCTTGATCACCATAATAATAATCTAATACCCTTAATTGCTTTGAAAGAAGAATTAACGGTTGAAAAGAGACGGAATTTACATTAATTGACAAATCCCTTGAACAAGGTGGTGTAATATTAATGGTGGATACTGAGAGGTCGTTTTTAATGCACCTAATTTAGGGTATAGGTTAATACGACGGTGGAACCGACCTAGACATAGGTAGTGAATTGTACCACGACAGTGGGCAATTTTGATTTCAGGCCACTACCCGGATAGATAGATAAAATTGAGTAACTATATAGACTTTAATACAATGAAAACCCACGGTGAAACCGCAATCCTAAAGATCTCCTTTTGAATTGATTAAACCAACATTTAATTGATTGTTTGCTTTACTTTATTTTTATTTTTCTTTTAATTTAGACAACAACTCTCAACTATTTATTCGGCTTAGCTGATCGCGAGTAGTTAGTAAGAGTCTCCGACGATTTCACGTATCCCTGTGTTCGACTCGGGCCTCACAAAGGCCTGTATTACTTCGACGCGTTCACTTGCGTTTCTGCGCACGGTAAATTTGCGTCAAGTTTTTGGCACAGTTGCCGGGGATATGGCGAATTGTTGGCACTACGAGTGCTACAAGCGGCCACTCTAGGTCACATTTTTTTATATTAGAAAAAAATTCATAATCCATTTTCTAAATATTTGCAATCGTCAAGCACTGTACTAAATTTAATTTTTCTATTTGCAGGTATTGTGCATGGTGCAGACGCGGAGTACAGACTACACAAGGCACGTACCAGAGGTTCCACTGACAGGACCTGACGACGAGGAAGGCCACAATCAAGACCATTTAGAAGAAACAGATTCAGAACCTGAACAAGAAGAGATGGAAGAGGAACAGACAATATGGGAGAAGATTAAGGCTTCTTCATCGTCCGCGTCGAAAGGGCCAATAAAGAAGCAGGCAATTAACATTCCAACATACAAAATTGATCCTGCATTAATAAATTTGGTGAAGTCCAACGCATTCCATGGGCTTAAGAATGAAGACCCCGTCGCACACATAAGTCAATTTGTGGAGAATTGTGATATGATAAAAATCGACAGATTTCCACAAGATGTGCTCTACTTGAAGCTCTTCCCGAGTTCTCTAGCGGGAAATGCACGTGAATGGCTATACAACTTGGACGATGAATACGTTGAGTCTTGGGACCACATGGTAGAGGTTTTCTTTGAAAGGTTCTTCCCACCCGAGAAGACCAACGATTTGATCAGAAAGATTCACAATTTCACTCAGAAGGCAGGTGAGACCTACTCGGAGACGTGGGAACATTTTCAAATTATGTTGAGGAGGTGCCCACACCATGGTCTGGATAAGGAGAAGCAGGTCAAAATGTTCTATTTTGCTCTCTCTGAGCATGATAGAAGTAACCTTGATTCAACAGGGTCATGATTTTTCTTAAATAACACAGATACCAGGTGCTGGGAAACTCTGAAGAATATGGCAAAGAAGCAATCTTGGGGTGATAGGGATGCACCGGAACAAGTTAAAGTTGCAGGTGAGTCCAGAGCCATAAAGGAGATGAATGACAAGTTAGATCTTCTAGCCAAGAAATTTCTAGCCAAGGAAGATGCATCATCTGATGAGGAATCCCAAGTCAAATTCATGCAACAACAGGGCTATAGAAATAATGATTATGCTTGGAGGAGGGACAAGAAGTTCTCATGGAAGGATCCCAATAACTTCCTACAAGATCCTGATGCAAAGCCACAACCTAGAGCTGAAGATAAAAGCACCGAGTTGCTTAGTCAAATGGTGCAGCAGAATCAGGAGATGATGAGTATGTTTAGTAAACAACTGCAGTCACAGGGTGACATCTTGACCAAATTTGGGCAGACACTACAAAGTCATGGAGTGCAAATGCGGGCATTAGAAACCACCGCAACCCAGATCTCAAATGAAGTGGAGGCTATCAAGCATGCCAATCAGCAGAGACAGGCTGGGAATGCAGATGTTGTTCAAGCACATCACCAAGTTAAATACATTTCTGTGATTAATGAGGAAGAACCCCTGGTGACAGAGATCAAGGACTAAGGCAAAGTGATGTTTGATACGGAGGCTACATCGGAAATACCGTATCCTCGTAGTCATTATGGACTACCAGGCGGATACACTCCTTTCAGGAAATCCCACCAAGAGCCCATGATGGTTGCGCCCCCGCCTAGGCAAGAAGAGAAAGTTAAGGTCGTCTATCAAGGTGTGGATACATCCATTGGGAGAGAGAAGCCACAACAAGTTATACCTTTTGATGATGTTCTGACAAAGTCCACGCCAGAGGGAGTCATTAAAGCAAGCTTAGGGGAGCTGGCCCTGAAAAGCTCATATGTGCCACCTCATAAGCGTGTTAATGAGGCAGTTGTGTCATGTCTGGACAACCCTAGTCCGAAGAAAGAGCACCGGCATTATAGAAAATTCTTGGAGATGTTCAGAAAACTTCATATCAACATTCTGTTAGCAGAAATGATTGAGAAGATTCCCGCCTACGGGAGGTTTATCAAAGAAATCATCAACAAGAAGAGGCGGATTAAAGACACAAATGTTTGCCGGATGAATGAAATGGTGAGCTCAATCATCCATGGGAGTTTGCCACAGAAGAAGACAGATCCAGGAAGTTTTTATATCCCATGTTTGATAGGTGATCGACACTTTCCACGAGCTCAGTGTGATTCAGGCGCGAACATAAACCTCATGTCGCTGACCACATTTAAAAGGCTTGGGGTAAAGAACATGAAGAAGTTAGCGGCAACCATTGAATTGGCGGATGGATCTATTGTAAGGCCATACGGAGTTTGCGAAGATGTACTCATCAAGGTGGACAAGTTCATTTTTCCTGTAGACTTCGTCATCATGGATATGCCACAACTTCAAAGTTGTGAGATGTTATTGGGTAGGCCGTTTCAAGCAACAACCGATGTAGTCACTGCAATTGGGAGAGGTACGCTGACGTTGGGGATTGGTCAAGATCGAGTGGAGTTCAAGCTGCTACACGATCCTTTGAGCACTTTCTCCAAAGTACCCAGTTGATAAAAGATTCAAGTCATCTAGCCTAAGATGTTAAATAAGGGCGCTTGTTGGGAGGCAACCCAACCATTGGTACTTTAGTTTAGTTCCTTTACATTCATAATTTGCTTTGTTTTAACTTAGTTTGTAGTGTAAAAAAAGATACTGTGATCATTTGCTACATGTGCAGGGCTGAGGCAGAGTCGATACCATCGAACCTTGTGTCGATGGTATCGACCATGGTACAGGTTGGCGACTGCAGGAATCGTACTACGTCGATACCATCGATGGCCTCGTCGATGGTATCGACATACCAACAGGTGGATCGCAAGCAGAGGTCGATGGTATCGACATGGGTGTCGACACTATCGAGATCGCTGGAGATTTTCAATACGAATCGTCTCAGGAAAGTCGATACCATCGATGGGCGTGTCGATGGTATCGAGACATTCATCCAAAGAAGGCGGAGGCCGGGCCTCACGAGGGTTTGCCCTAATCAGAGAGTCGATACTATCGACCCGCGTCGATAGTATTGACGTGCCCCGTCAACGATCTGCGAGGAAAGATCAACAGTGATCGCAGCACCAAGGAAGTCGATCCAGGGGACGGGTCGATACCATCGAATCACGTTGATAGTATCGACGCGTCAGCAAGCTGGGCCCCACAGATCCAGCCATCGACAACTGTCGATACTCGCAGAGGTACGGATCGTGTTACCCGAGTCGATACCATCGACTCGCGTCGATGGTATCAACGGGCAGACAGTAGCGCCGGCCACAACTATATATGAGGAGTATTTGCATCATATGACATCACACCTCCAGTGCAATTCTCCTTCACTTGTGCCGAGTGTGTTCCAGAGTTGTCCAAGCCCGACGGTGAGCATCACCGAGCAACGTTCTTCATCGAGCGGAGATTCTCTTCTCCGATCTTCACCAAGCTCCCTTTCTATTCCCCTTTCTCTCACAATCATGGAGCACGTAGCTGGTGCGTCGTCTTCACGCACGAACCCGACGGACATCCCGGAGTTCGTGCCACCTCCGACCGTGTCAGTTGCACGCCCGCGACTGATTCATCCATCCGCGGAGGTGAAGAAGATATATGAGGAGATTCTAAAGAGGAAGATTGAGCCGACCCGTTATGTTGAACGGGAAACCATCCGCAACCTCGGGTTCAAAGCGAACCTTGACTACATCCTGAAGGGTCAGGCCCGACACATGAGAAGACGGCCTGACGAGTTGGAATTTCATGCAGATGGCCAGCCGTTCTTCGGCGAGTGGCCTACTTACAAGGAGTTGGTGGCTGAGTTCATGGCGTCATTGGACATCTGCGTCGTACCCAACGACGTCATAGCCACCGACCGCGAGTGGATCAAGGGTCGGGTGTCTTTACGGCTGTACAACATCGACTATACCCTTAAGCTCCGACAGTTCAACAAGATTTTCAACTGAAATCACTCGCAACATGATTATCGGCGACCGGACAACCGCACTGACTATGATGCAATCTTCGTCGAGCTGGTTACGGTGCCGTCGGGCAAGTCAGTGAGCTACCATAATGCTGCGGTAGCTGATTTCGAGCCCCCCTTCATCCGGATACTGCACCGGATGCTGAGTTCTACATTGTTTTCTCGGGGTGATTTGGCCCTCAGCAAGTTTTAGGCGACGAACTTATTCTTCTTGTATAAACTCCTGAAGCGTCAAGAATGCAAATGGGGCACCTTCTTTTTGCAGCGGGTTTTGGTGGTGAAGAGGAGTACACAGAAAGCGCCAATTCACTTTGGCGGGCTTATCACCAAGTTGGCCTTCTACCTTGGGTTGAATTTCCAGTAGCTTACTCCTCTCTCCACCAGGAGCAAGGTGAACTTGCAACATCTGCACCGCTCCAACCTCATCCTTCTTCGAGATGGTTTGGCGTATGCGCACTGCCACGTCAACCATGCTTACCAGGAATGCTCGCTTCCTGATCTGGTCTTCAACATTGAAGGGGCGCAACACTTCCGATGACCTATCATACACTACAAAAAATTTGGCCTTTGTTGAAGAACATTTGTGAGGAACTGAAAATCGTGAATAATGATGTCTATTTGTGAAGGCTCATCCTTTGAAAATGGGACCAAATCCCTCAACCGTGTTTTTAACATAGTTAGACCTTTTATGTGAACACTAGTCCCTCACGAATACATTACTCACTAATCACCCAGTGAAAAATACATTAGGTGTAGTTTAAACCACTTCTATTTATAAAATACAAATGTGTAAGACGAAAAATGTACTCAAACCTATTAGACACAAACTTGAACCCCCCGCTCTCAATCCCAAAATGAAAATATTTCATTGGCGCTTCTCCTGCGCGTCCCCATTCCTCTGCCAATTCCACTTCCCAATTCAACCTCCAATCGTGCTTCTCTACCCCTCACCAATTTCACACTCTCCTCCCAGCCATGGTGTCTCCTTGAATCCCTATGTCACTCCATCCTGCCATCATCGCTCAAAGGCACCACACATTGCCATGTTCTCCACTCGACGCATGCAGCAGCCCGTAACTTGAGGGATCCGGCCATCCTAAGCACCTCTGTGCAGTAGCTGGAGGGCTGCATCAGCGCTCTTCTTCTCTACCTCAACCAAGCAGCCTTATAGCCTCGTCCTCCTCTCAATCAGGTAACTAACTGCTTCCTCCTACGATTCATTCAACTGTCGCGTGAAGCCTCCTCCTCGAGTGCGAAGATGCATCCGGGAACTCGCTTCTTCGTGCCGGGTACGGCGGCTGGCTCCTCTATACCGCCGCCTCCGCCGACGACCTGTCGTTCGTCCACGAGCTCCTCAAACAGGACCCACTCATGGTGTTTGGGGAGGGTGAGTTCGGTGTGACTGAAATCCTCTATGCCGCCGCTAGGAGCAAGAACACGTAGGTTTTCTGCCTGCTCCTCGACTTCGCCCTCTCCCTCAGGTTCCTGATGGGGATCCCCAATGGCGCTGCCGGTGGTGTGCGGGTCAGGGAATGTTTGATCTGGAATGAATTCTAGGTAACTGAATGTTTGATCTGGAATGAATTCTGGTTGCCAAGCTTTATGGTCAAGCAATAATTACGTTATGTGCAATCAAATTCATAAGAGGATATGGTTGAAGCTACTTTTTACAGCTGGTTTCTAGTTTAGTTGATAGTTTGTAAATATTCTAATGAGTATAACAAATATGATTCTTCTTCTACGAAAAACAATCATTGAGCATGTCCTACTTTCTAGGAAATTTTTCTGATTCTTCTTTGACATTTTGTCTTTTGTGTAACTGCAGTTAAAAGACCTTCAAGTTTTTACTGTCGTGCGGGTGATTTTCCAACTTGTAGAAGAAATTAAAATCATCATGTTATTCTGAGGTATGAATCTGAATTATTTTATAGGAAATTAAAATCATCATGTTATTCTTTGTGAAATCAACAATGTAAGCTAAGAAAAGACTTTAACGATGCGAAGTAGCATAGTTCACAGTTCAGTCTATGGATTTGTATGTTGACTATGTTAAAGCCTATGTTTCAATATTCTAATGATCTGATATACATTCTGTTTAATAGTGTTTCCACGATAGAGGCTGCAGGAAATGGTCTAGATGTAAGATGAAATGGGGAAACTTGGAGGGAATTGGTGTATGGAATAGATTGCAGGAATTGAAGCTTTGTTTGTATTTTGTGTTTGATTCTTTTGTCCCAGTTTAATATATTTTATTATTGATTAATTATAATACATCTATCTTAAATATTTACATCATATACTTATAACTATAGGTAAATAGTATATGAAATGAATAATATACACAAATATACTATAATATGAAATAAAAAGATGAAATAACAAAGGTCTGCAATTGCTCAATATGGCATACATGTCTAGCTGCCCATCAAATCTCTCAAATAATGGTTTCAACTGTAACTCTTCATATTAATTCATGCATTCTTTTCTCTAATCATGACTGGTATAATTGCAGAATGTGGCCATCTTGTTAATCTCTATGATTAATTTCACACCTGATGTATCACTTCTTTTAGCTGAAGATGGTATGATAAATCAAACTTATTGTAATATTATATCATACTAAAACCTTTAGGGCATATTGATAACTAAGTGATGTTATGAGTAAGGAAGGAGTCCAAGTAGAGTAAAAAACCACTTCATAGAAGTTACGCAGCACAAAAATATGTGTCAAAGAATCCAATGACTGTTACAAAAGCTATTGGCAAACGAAATTTCAGCCACTTCATTAGCAAATGTCATGCATTAGCAAATTGTATCAATTTCTTAATAGAATGTCATAATTATGGTGAAATTAGTTTTGTATCCCAATGTAATAAAATGGGTATTGAGATGAATTATATAGAGATATAAGTTAAACATTATATGATAAATAAATGACCATGTAAGAGAATGAACATTTAAAGTCTCTAAAACAAAACTAGTTCCACCATGTTGAATTTAGTATCACACCTGGAGTCCCCACAAGCATATGAATTGGATGATACAGTCCCATGATATAATCCATTAAACTAGTTCCACCAGTTGTCCCTATGACTTGAATTTTTAGAGTTTTCCAAGCTCCTCACATACTTGAGACATTTGTAGAACTAATTCTTGAGTTGGAACTAGAATAACAAATGCAAGAAAACATAACTCGCATTAGACATGTATTTCAACTTTGACAACAAATCAGCAGAGAAACATGTTGAAGTAGTATATAATTACATAAACTCTTTCTAGCACGTTTATAAGGATATAAATCCTATACCTTAATATTTGAAAAGCATACATTGTATGTCTAAGACGTCCCTTTAAAATGAAAACTGTCAGGGCAATCCAATTTTAGTAGTGGTACTACAAAGAAAGAGAATGGAACCTTGATTTATAACATTCTTATATTAATCAACTTTCTCCAAAGTAGGGATACAAAATGCAATAATATTTTCTCTACCAATAATGTCACTTCATACGAGACAATGCCATGTTTAATAAGCCCATCCTATAAGGCAACTAACTAGAAGTGGATTGAAAACATGCATCAATTTTAGTAGTTTAAATAGCAAGTAAAAAAATGCAGATTTCTGAATTCAAAACAAATATAAAATGTAATAACCTACACTTACTTCCTGTCATCTTGATGTAAAACCTCTTCCATATATGAGTTACTATAGGAGAAAGCCTATCAAAGTAATGGGGGAAACCATTACTGCAAGGATCTTAGCTTGTCAATCTGCAAGGATCTTAGAACTCATGGAAGAATTGTGATCTCAGATTTAGTATTACAACTACAAGAAGCCACTAAAATATAGAATCATATGATTACAGACCCTTCTATTGATGATTATCTATTGTAAAAGATTCTTAATTATAATAATTAGATACTACCCAGAGGGAAACTCAACATAAAGTATTTTGGAACTATAAAAATGGGTGAATATCTACCAATGATTTTCTACTGTAAGAAGCTCTGAGAAGTGGAAGAGGGTATAGATGAATCAAGAGATAGCCTCTCGTGTGATACACTGGAAAGCATATAAGAGAATAGAAATAAAAATAACCATTGACTTAAACTACTCTGAACCCAGATGAAGCACCTACAGAATCCTAGCAACTAGATTGTTTCTTCGTGTCAATCTATACTAGAATTGTTTGAGACAATAGGATTACCAATGGAGAAGAAATATCTTTATAAATAAACCATCTAACCAAGGACCCTTTCATGTTCTAGTAGGACCAAGTGGTCATACATAGTTATCTAAAGACAAGATTGAGAATAGTGTACTCATCAGCAACTCTTCATGAATTTATTATACTCATATTGAAAATGCAGTCTTCTGTAAAACAAAGTGCAAGAATAGATGCCCTCACCTATGCCAGAGTATGGAAAATTGAAGAACCAACCTCCATGTACACTAATGAAGTAATTGTATGAGACAAACTCAAAAATGCTAATGGATTCAAACCATACCTCTTTTTGGCAAAGTATTGTAAGCATGTAAAAGCTGACAGAGATGTATGTACGACCTTGTGACATGCAACTATAATAAACTAAAATGCATTGAAATTAAATATCCAATAATATTGATACGTGTGATTAATGTATTCACTATAATCGTCGATAACTAATTAAATAAGTTGTAGAAAATAAACTATAATGCTCATGTATGGACAATGAGATGTGTTTAATTTATAAACCCTAAACCTTGCACCTTAACCTTAATTTTACTTGGTAAAATTTGTGCATAAACTTAACCTAAGACGTAACCTAATACTGAGAATAATATTTCTTCATTGTATAGTTGTACAGTACCCACAAACATAATCTTTCAACGGGAGAAAGAAAATCAAAGGACAATGTTGATGAAGCTACCATAAGAAAATATGTAACCCTAATAGGTGCAATAATTTTGAAAGATGCATGTGATTTGGTATGACTCTTTTAGTTATATTTGTAGTGAGAGAAAAATAGTGAATACAATATTCTTTGACTCACATTGTTCATCTTGGTCAATGGGTAACTGTAGGTTTTGTTGCTTGATTTTGGGGACAAAATCCTCTTTAAGGGGTGGGATGTCATAACACAACAAAACATAAGTAGAATCCCTAACTATAGATTTCTTATACCTTTTCTTGGATTTGATTATAATCTCTCCATCCCTAAATTAGATGGATGAAGAGTACTTTAGGCTCTTACGGGCCTACTATTTAAGTTAAATGTTCAATCTTGGGTGGTCTTGGTGTAATTGGTTCACTAAGACTTTTAGTAACAGTCTAAAGTGCAAGTTAACAATTTAGTATGTTTTAGTCTTAAACAAGGAGTCTAGAACCTTCCTAGATTTAAATGAGTAGAAAAGTGAATGCAAAATTAATCCTTAAATAAAGATTGGTTGTTTTAATTAAAGACTTGTGGCAAAAGCTTAAATATATTTATGCATCTTTATAGATGGAAGGTAATGTGTGAGATGGGTTTTTCTCTTTCTTGGTTTCCTTTAGATGTTTATATTCATATTATGGAATCAATTATCATATATGGGAAACTATGTTGTTATGATCTAAACGACATTAGAAATAAATAAACTTAAGGATAATTGGAGTCAATTTCAAGAATTTAAGAAAACATAAGATAGTATATACTTACCTTATGAGCGGATAATCATTAAATGTTAATAAATACCAAATCCAGTAACTCCGGATACATTATAATAACTTTTTTCAGACAATACAAAGTTACTCTCTTATGACAAATAAACCACTAAATGATATGAAAATAGGAAAGTAATATCAAATTCGGGTTACTCATGTATTGGTTAGTCTAAATCTGAGGTTTCTCATTAAAAAGTAATCCCTAATGCCTTAATTGTTTTAAGAAAAGAAAGTACGAGTTAACATATAAAATATTTAATAAAATAATGTTTTATCCCAAAAGTGAAACCTAATCTAAAATTCATATTCTACATGACAAAATTAGCTCACCAATCAAATATCATCTTTTTTATCATTAGTTTCTCCCCAAATTTTATTAGGGAAGAAAATGAATATCTAGTTAATATCACCTAATTCTAAATCATATTTTGGTAATGTTTCCCAGATGTTAATGTTGTCATGCCTAGTTTCCATATGTGGATTCCCTCACATCCCTTAAATCTAGATTGAATGAGGGGAAAATTTATCCTACCTCTGGAGGTTTCCTATATTTACCAAACATAGTGACATTTCTTTCGCTCTGTGTTTTCTTCCTCCTAACTGCATCTTTCTGTGATATTTCTTCACCATCAGCTTCCTTATTCAACTTCTAACCTAATGATCCCTAGATGGAAGCCTAAATCTCACTATTTTAGAAACCCCAAAATCCACCCTCACAAAATCTACCCTCTGAGTTGTAGACTCCCCTTCATCACCTTCTATCTATACCCAACCACTCAAAATCCTTTGCCACACCTCCACTATCCCTTCTCTTCACCCAATTGAATTCATGATCACTGGTATTTCTGTGGCAAACCCGATTTGCTTTTTTGATTCACCATGATTCCTTCATAATGACTCCAATGATCTCCTTTGAATTAAATCCACAAAATGAGTTTCCATTCCCTACCGTATGTTTTCTCGATCTAGTTAACCATGGAATTCATCAGGGTTTTTTGCCCTTGAATTTACCTCACAGTCTCTACCGACCTTTAGTGCCAATACATCCTGATTTCTCTTTGACCACAGTAAGTCCTGCTTTACCTTCTGCTTTCTTCTCTAGAGATATATATGGTACTACATCATTTGGTTCTCCTCTATTTCACCATTTCCCCCCTTCGTCCTCATTTCTTTGTTTTGTGGAAATTTGAGTGTCCTGGTGAGGGTGCTTCTTCTCCCTTTATTGGCCACTGAACTCGAACAATAGTTCAATAGGTTCAGTGAAGCTTTACATACTCATCTAGTTTGTTTCCATATAACAAGACTGAGTATGACCTGGATTCTCCTCACCATCCAGGGCTCCAAGAGACGTCCACGACATGAGAGGTGGGGTAGAGACATTTTCCCTGGTGTTTTGTGGATTCTTCCACTCATTTTATATTACCCTTTGACTGGCATAGGGGTAAACATGGAAATTTGAGTTTTTTATATCAACAAGTCTGTAACAACCCTAATCTGGGTTATGAGGTAACCCTATTTGTTTTGGCTAATAAAGTTGCTTAGAACTTTAATGAAATCCTATAATGTGATTTGTTATCATGTGACACACTTATGTTTCAAGTTTGGTCCCGATTGAATGTTGTTTGAGCAATTTTCCTTTATTTTGGACCAAAGTGCAATTTACCCAAATTGAGGGGCTATAATGCAAAATTTCACATGTTGAATGTGCCTAGTATGTTTTAGCATCATAAGAGAGAGAATGATGCTAAATGGTGGCTTGTGGAAAGCCTAAATTCCAAGTTTGAACTTGTTGAAACAATGCTGGAGCATTGTGCACCAATTTTGGTACAAATTGTAATTTACCCAAAATATGGGGTTGATATGCAAATTACCACCTCTAGAGTGTTCCTACTTCCTCTATGTATTATTTAGAGGAGAGATAATGAATGAGACACCATGTTTGAATCACTTATGAGTGATGGTAATATTGGTGATGAAATGACCAAGAAAGAGGGTTGAATTTGAAGGCTTAACTTGAGTTGTATCAACTTGAAAAGCTTATATATGAGTGCCTATCGGCCATGGAGCCCAAGGAGGTGTCCCATATCGTTTTGTGAACTCTTGGAAAGGTTCATATCGTGCAAAGAACCTCAAGGAGGTGAGGTGTGACGGCCAACAAGTTTCCTTAGGAAAAGTGTATCGGCTTGACTTAAAATGATGATTTAAATGATATATTTTATCCAAATGGGTAAGTGATGGACGAATTTGCATCTCTAGATGATCCTCAACCTTTTTGCACGTCAAGATAAATGTTGATGCATGCTTGGACACGTGTCACGCATGCATGACACGTGGCACCTACTAGCTCAAAATGTTGACACCTCATTTTTGTTCTCCTTCATGATCAGCAAGTATATATACCCCTAGTTTGACCCCTTAATGGAATTTTACGACCCTTACCACCCTCCTACCTTGTGGTATCGTGCACATAGCTCCCATATCGTGAAGGGAGGCTATGGTATCGTGCATGGGTCATGGGATATCGCCCATGGCATGATCATATCGCCCAAGTAGGTGATCTTGGTCATATTGGGTGATATCGGCCATAGAGTGAAGTGTTTTGACCCCAAGTGAGTACCATATCGTCCAAGTGAGTGTCATATCGTGCAAGAGGGGTGGCATATCGTGCAAGAGCATAAGGGTATCGTGCATAGGCCTTGGGTATCGGCCATAGCAAGCATATCGGCCATACTATATGTTGATATTGCCCATAGCAAGTTGATATCGGCCAATTGAAGCAGTTTGGGCCACAAGTGAGAGGGTATCGGCCACAAGCAAAGTTGTGTCGGCCAATAAGAAGTCCATATCTCCCAAGAGTGGTAGGGTGTCGGCCAAGGAGCTAAGGAACTCAAAACTTGACCCTAAGGTGAGGAAAAGATCATCTTCAACCTTGGATTGAAGCATGAATTTAGGGTTTTGATCTTCCTTTCTTTTCTTCTTCACCAATTGCTTATCCATGGTGATTCCTTGTTTATGAAGGGGTTATGAACGAGCCTTGGACCATCATAAGTCATATTCAACCTTAGGAACATGGAGCTTTGGAGCTTGGAGCTTTGAAGTGGTTCTTAAGGCGGGTTATATAACTTGATCTCAACCATGTTATTAATTTTCACCTAAATTGCTATAATTAGTGAATTACTTTTAATTCCAAAGATTCCTGAAATAGTTGATGAAATTATGAGTTTTAGTAGTTGCTTAGGCCTATTTCCATGAACTATAACAGTTAGAACTAAGGTCTAGAGCTTGAAGATGATGGTATCAATTTATAAAAGTAATATCGGATGCAAGCACATAAGCAAGCAACCCTAACCCGATATGATGATGCGCCTGCTTCACTAAAATGAAATGGATATGATTGTATACCTTGCTGCACGATATATAGGTGTAGTATACACCCCTTGCACGATAGGGAGTCAAGTATAGACTCCATACATGATGCAAGATTGAATGAATACTTGTAAGTGGACATGAAACCCTAATTTAGGTAACCCGATATGAGTAAAGAATGGCTAATGCTAATGCACGATATGGAAGCCTGATACAAAACCCTAGATGATGTATAGACCGACATGGTGATGGCTTAATACCTAATGCATGACATGGGTAATATATATATACATACCTCTAGCCCGATATGAATGGTGTGTATATACTTCTAGCCCGACATGGGGAGTGCTCATATACATACAACCCGATATGGTGAACATATGTATATTTCTAAACTGAGATGCCTTGTAAAGTTGAGGGTAAGACACTATTAAGAGTAATGAGTGTAACACCAATTAATGGTGTGGCTAATATATTGATAGGTGAAACACCTAAAGTGGTTGGTAATGGTTAATCCTATATCAATAATGCTTCAACCAGAGATGGGTCCATTTTAATTGATGATGGTTGGACTATTCAAATGTGTTTGAATAAGTTGTTGCCTAGTGAGAGGTGACAAGATGTGTAATGGCCTTGTGAGCCATGTGTTTGAATAAGTTGTTGCCTAGTGAGAGGTGACAAGATGTGTAATGGCCTTGTGATCCATGTGATGAATTAAGTAATTGTGATATCAAAGTTCTCAGTGTGAGATATGGTGATGCTTAACAGTTCAATTACATGATTTTAGTGTATGAAGTGTGTCATGCCAATTGTTATGATATGGCAGGCCGTGTGAGCCTTGTGAAATGTAAAATGAGTTATGGTTTATGTTTTAAATGTACCTATAATGTTAATATTAGACTTAGGTGCCCTGAACACCGTAGAACCCCTTTGGGAGGTCTGCGCCTTATGGGTGAAACTCGTGTTGCAACATTATCCGTGCAGAGTCATGGAGACACGATGACAGAGAGGCAGTTTTCAACAACAACGCGTGCGATGTCACGGTGGCACTGGAGAAAATGGGGGTTATTGCAACATTATCCGTGCGGAGTCATGGAGGTAACCCCGTGAGACTCTCCGCATGTGTACTTAGGTTAGAGGAGGAGTCTAGAGCACTCGGAGTAGTGCATTGAGGCCGGAGAGCCTGTGGTCCTGTAGCAGAACAGGGCTGGCGTCAGACTTAGCATTTCCCGGGTGTGTCGCTAAGTCTTGTACGGTGTGGTCGTAGTGCACTGCGAATCTCATATATAGAGTACACTGCATATGATCAGGGCATAAGTGTGATTGTTAAAATATATTCAGCCGTGTAGTATATCTGCTTAAGGATCGAATACGAGGAACATTGATTGATGCGCAATTCAGTTATACATCTTAGTGGATAGATGTTATTTATGTTTCTTTAAATTCCTTGCAAAGTAGATAGGTGATTGATAACTCTACCACGGGTGATGCAATGTTCTCCTTAAGAAAGAAGATTACTTTATTTTATTCATACAATGATTTATCCTGCATATAAATATAGAAAGAACCACTGCTCAGTTTATTACTTCTTGATTTGAGTTAATAATATGGTCGGCGAGGAGTTATATCTCCCGCTGGGACAATTACAATTGTCTCACCCCCGTGGGATCCAAATTTTTAGGTGGACGTGCACGAGGAGGTGAAGACCTTTCTACAGAGGTACATCATCAGCAGCAGGGATAACAGTGACAGCTCAGGTTGAGTGTACTGCCTGTCGTGTCTTGTAGATAGTAGTCCTATGTGTCGTCTCTGTACTCTCAGGTCCTTGGAGATGGTTCGTACTGGTTTTATGAAAAATATGAGATTTTGGCTTGAATGCCTCGAGGTTTTATGCTGCTCCAGTATGTGTTTTGATAGAGCAATTGTTATATGTTGTTCTCAAGATGAAATGAAACAATGTTGTACAGTGTAAATTATGATATGTATGAGTTTTGAATCTTTCAATAAAAAGTTTTCCATACAAGGATCTCCTTGAAAAAGGGTTTTAAATTTTAGTGATTTATGTTAATCCACTATTTATGTTTCATTCCGCTTAATTAATGACGATTTGATTGTCGGTCACGACAGTTTTGGTATCAGAGCTTAAGGTTTGCTGAGTCTACAGAGACATAGGACTAAGGTGTTGAGTCTGTGTTAGTGTCCTCCAGTATACCTATAGTGACTTCTGCTTGGGCAGAAGAAAGGGTGAAGTTTATAAATGACTGGAGAACACGAGGAACACATTGCTGAGAGCAACGTTGTGGCACCAGGAGAGGGTGTAAGGGACCAGGTAAGGAAAGGATGAGTGCTTGAGGATTCCCATCATGACCCGATTAGGATAGAAAATCATATGATTATGCTCTTGTTGGAAAGGTTAAGACAACACTTATGCATATAGTAGACTAGATATTAGCATTATAACCTAGTTTATTAGTCCTTGATACGGAAACTTTGGGCTTTGAAAGGGTTCCTGAATGACAGAGTCATGTTGAAACAGTGGAAAGTGTGGGAAAGATTAACATATGGTAAGAAAGTAGACTCTGCCATAAGTTTAGATAGATAGTATATCTATGATGGAAGTGCCCAAGGAGGATCAATAAGCTGAGAATTAAGGAAATTTTTCTACAATTCTAGAGATATGTGCCTAGTTGTCCTAAAAGGACAAAGTTTTTGGTGCCACCACTGCAATAAGTGCCTAGTGTACTAGGGGAGTAGCCACTAAGTAAAAGCAATAAGTAATCATGTGAAACAGCTCGACTCTATGTGTTGAGTCAACCTGAAGCAGAAAATGAGGGGTAATAGTTAGATAGAGTTTTTTTTCATTTTGATATGCCTTATCTTGATGCTATTTGATAATCATAAAAAGGATTGCTGTTATGGACTTTCCCTATTGTTTGCCCTATGGGGATATAGGGAAGAAATGATGAGAACTAGAATCTATATTTTGTTCAGTATTCTTTTAAATGCTTTATAACTACTCTTATCCGTGTGAAAGAGGATGAAGTGTAGAGGTAATGCCTGGAGAAAATCCAGGGATGTTAAATCCTATGCTTGTGATGATATTAATAGTAAGGAATAAGAAATTACATAAAGTGCATACTATCTAATCTCAATACTTGTATACCCTGGCCAGGTATATAATTATTGGAGATAAGGTGAGTATGGAACTCTTAGATTGTTATCTTTTTGATTACTCTGATCAAGTAGTCATTTTGAGACAATCTAGTGAGTATAATGAAACTGAAAATATGGTATGGATAATTGTATCGCATCCTAAATACAAGAAAGGGGGAATCTAAGATGACCTCAGATCAGTATGCGTGTATGAGGAAGTAAAGAGTATAATCCTTATAAGATGAAAATGAGAACATGGGAAATGATCCATGTCTGATAAAGCATGTGAGAATAATAAAGATCTTTTCCCATAATGTGGAAATGGGAAATGTGATGAAATCACAAATGTTCATGAACATGTTAGATAATAATGAAGAAAAGAGTAATGACATATAATCATCCTTATAATTCCTAAGCTGATGGTAAGGAACTTAGGATGAGACAAGAGTAAATGACTCATGAATAGTTGAAAGTTCATGCTACAAATAGAGGAGATGATAATATTTTCTCTTAATAAACAACCTTGGGTAGTAATGGGACGATGAAAGAAATATGTTTCCTTGTGTTCTTTTGTTTCAAGCACATGGCAATCAAGTGAGTCTTATGACGCTTGATGTGCATGAGATAAAAATGCTCAATTAATGAATACTTAGAAAAAGTGTCAGTTCATCTTGGACTTTGGTTCCAAGGTAAAGATACGCGTAACAAGTAATGTTTCAAGATGAAAGAAAGATGAAGGTGTGATGTGTTATTGACACATGTGATGGTTACCAAGGCAAGGAATTTTGGTATCCAAGAAGTGTCAGATGTTGTGAGAAAGTAAAAGCATAACTCCTAATCAGATGATTTATGTTGAAATGGCTAAACTGTGAAATCAGTTTAGTATGGACATATTTTGTTAGGGGTTTATTCCTTGCATAAACAAAACATCAATAAATATGTATTAATTGAAGGAACAATTGTAAAATCATTGTGGGAAATGCTTACCAAGCTAAAATAATAATAATAATAATAATAATAATTTCTTAGAATACCCTTATCTAGATCTGTAAAAGAGAATGTACAATTAATGAGATAGTTGGTACAAGTAGTAAGGAAGTTTAGTGTAGTGTCAACAGACTGGATGGCACAGTTGATATATGATAAGACTTGTAGTCACAAACGGGTAACAAAAAAAAAATGTAACTCTGGTTTTTCCTTGAAAAAGAAATGCTAAACTGAATGAGATATATGGGAAACTTCCCAAAATCAAGAATCTTGTCACATAAAGTTATAAGTTAAGAAAGGTGACAAATCAGTGAGGATGTATGAAAGAACTTTGTGTTAATCAAAGTTATATGATTGCTCCATGACATTAAGATGTTATATGGAGATTTGATGATATGATGAATGAATAATATCTGTTCCCCTTTTTACCTGGGATTTCGGGGACGAAATCTTTGTTAGGGGTTTATAATTTGTAACAACCCTAATCTGGGTTATGAGGTAACCCTATTTGTTTTGGCTAATAAAGTTGCTTAGAACTTTAATGAAATCCTATAATGTGATTTGTTATCATGTGACACACTTATGTTTCAAGTTTGGTCCCGATTGAATGCTGTTTGAGCAATTTTCCTTTATTTTGGACCAAAGTGCAATTTACCCAAATTGAGGGGCTATAATGCAAAATGTCACATGTTGAATGTGCCTAGTATGTTTTAGCATCATAAGAGAGAGAATGATGCTAAATGGTGGCTTGTGGAAAGCCTAAATTCCAAGTTTGAACTTGTTGAAACAATGATGGAGCATTGTGCACCAATTTTGGTACAAATTGTAATTTACCCAAAATGTGGGGTTGATATGCAAATTACCACCTCTAGAGTGTTCCTACTTCCTCTATGTATTATTTAGAGGAGAGATAATGAATGAGACACCATATTTGAATCACTTGTGAGTGATGGTAATGTTGGTGATGAAATGACCAAGAAAGAGGGTTGAATTTGAAGGCTTAACTTGAGTTGTATCAACTTGAAAAGCTTATATATGAGTGCCTATCGGCCATGGAGCCCAAGGAGGTGTCCCATATCGTTTTGTGAACTCTTGGAAAGGTTCATATCGTGCAAAGAACCTCAAGGAGGTGAGGTGTGACGGCCAACAAGTTTCCTTAGGAAAAGTGTATCGGCTTGACTTAAAATGATGATTTAAATGATATATTTTATCCAAATGGGTAAGTGATGGACGAATTTGCATCTCTAGATGATCCTCAACCTTTTTGCACGTCAAGATAAATGTTGATGCATGCTTGGACACGTGTCACGCATGCATGACACGTGGCACCTACTAGCTCAAAATGTTGACACCTCATTTTTGTTCTCCTTCATGATCAGCAAGTATATATACCCCTAGTTTGACCCCTTAATGGAATTTTACGACCCTTACCACCCTCCTACCTTGTGGTATCGTGCACATAGCTCCCATATCGTGAAGGGAGGCTATGGTATCGTGCATGGGTCATGGGATATCGCCCATGGCATGATCATATCGCCCAAGTAGGTGATCTTGGTCATATTGGGTGATATCGGCCATAGAGTGAAGTGTTTTGATCCCAAGTGAGTACCATATCGTCCAAGTGAGTGTCATATCGTGCAAGAGGGGTGGCATATCGTGCAAGAGCATAAGGTTATCGTGCATAGGCCTTGGGTATCGGCCATAGCAAGCATATCGTCCATACTATATGTTGATATTGCCCATAGCAAGTTGATATCGGCCAATTGAAGCAGTTTGGGCCACAAGTGAGAGGGTATCGGCCACAAGCAAAGTTGTGTCGGCCAAGAAGAAGTCCATATCGCCCAAGAGTGGTAGGGTGTCGTCCAAGGAGCTAAGGAACTCAAAACTTGACCCTAAGGTGAGGAAAAGATCATCTTCAACCTTGGATTGAAGCATGAATTTAGGGTTTTGATCTTCCTTTCTTTTCTTCTTCACCAATTGCTTATCCATGGTGATTCCTTGTTTATGAAGGGGTTATGAACGAGCCTTGGACCATCATAAGTCATATTCAACCTTAGGAACATGGAGCTTTGGAGCTTGGAGCTTTGAAGTGGTTCTTAAGGCGGGTTATATAACTTGATCTCAACCATGTTATTATTTTTCACCTAAATTGCTATAATTAGTGAATTGCTTTTAATTCCAAAGTTTCCTGAAATAGTTGATGAAATTATGAGTTTTAGTAGTTTCTTAGACCTATTTCCATGAACTATAACAGTTAGAACTAAGGTCTAGAGCTTGAAGATGATGGTATCAATTTATGAAAGTAATATCGGATGCAAGCACATAAGCAAGCAACCCTAACCCGATATGATGATGCGCCTGCTTCACTAAAATGAAATGGATATGATTGTATACCTTTCTGCACGATATATAGGTGTAGTATACACCCCTTGCACGATAGGGAGTCAAGTATAGACTCCATACATGATGCAAGATTGAATGAATACTTGTAAGTGGACATGAAACCCTAATTTAGGTAACCCGATATGAGTAAAGAATGGCTAATGCTAATGCACGATATGGAAGCCTGATACAAAACCCTAGATGATGTATAGACCGACATGGTGATGGCTTAATACCTAATGCATGACATGGGTAATATATATATACATACCTCTAGCCCGATATGAATGGTGTGTATATACTTCTAGCCCGACATGGGGAGTGCTCATATACATACAACCCGATATGGTGAACATATGTATATTTCTAAACTGAGATGCCTTGTAAAGTTGAGGGTAAGACACTCTTAAGAGTAATGAGTGTAACACCAATTAATGGTGTGGCTAATATATTGATAGGTGAAACACCTAAAGTGGTTGGTAATGGTTAATCCTATATCAATAATGCTTCAACCAGAGATGGGTCCATTTTAATTGATGATGGTTGGACTATTCAAATGTGTTTGAATAAGTTGTTGCCTAGTGAGAGGTAACAAGATGTGTAATGGCCTTGTGAGCCATGTGTTTGAATAAGTTGTTGCCTAGTGAGAGGTGACAAGATGTGTAATGGCCTTGTGATCCATGTGATGAATTAAGTAATTGTGATATCAAAGTTCTCAGTGTGAGATATGGTGATGCTTAACAGTTCAATTGCATGATTTTAGTGTATGAAGTGTGTCATGCCAATTGTTATGATATGGCAGGCCGTGTGAGCCTTGTGAAATGTAAAATGAGTTATGATTTCTGTTTTAAATGTACCTATAATGTTAATATTAGACTTAGGTGCCCTGAACACCGTAGAACCCCTTTGGGAGGTCTGCGCCTTAGGGGTGAAACTCGTGTTGCAACATTATCCGTGCGGAGTCATGGAGACACGAGGACAGAGAGGCAGTGTTCAACAACAACGCGTGCGATGTCACGGTGGCACTGGAGAAAATGGGGGTTATTGCAACATTATCCGTGCGGAGTCATGGAGGTAACCCCGTGAGACTCTCCGCCTGTGTACTCAGGTTAGAGGAGGAGTCTAGAGCACTCGGAGTAGTGCATTGAGGCCGGAGAGCCTGTAGGGCGGAGAGCCTGTGGTCCTGTAGCAGAACAGGGCTGGCGTCAGACTTAGCATTTCCCGGGTGTGTCGCTAAGTCTTGTACGGTGTGGTCGTA
Source organism: Alisma plantago-aquatica (assembly GCA_963693085.1). NCBI lineage: Eukaryota > Viridiplantae > Streptophyta > Magnoliopsida > Alismatales > Alismataceae > Alisma > Alisma plantago-aquatica. The sequence goes on from OY856409.1 coordinate 776,944,098, forward strand.
GTGCACTGCGAATCTCATATGTAGAGTACACTGCATATGATCAGGGCATAAGTGTGATTGTTAAAATATATTTAGCCGTGTAGTATATCTGCTTAAGGATCGAATACGAGGAACATTGATTGATGCGCAATTCAGTTATACATCTTAGTGGATAGATGTTATTTATGTTTCTTTAAATTCCTTGCAAAGTAGATAGGTGATTGATAACTCTACCATGGGTGATGCAATGTTCTCCTTAAGAAAGAAGATTACTTTATTTTATTCATACAATGATTTATCCTGCATGTAAATATAGAAAGAACCACTGCTCAGTTTATTACTTCTTGATCTGAGTTAATAATATGGTCGGTGAGGAGTTATATCTCCCGCTGGGACAATTACAATTGTCTCACCCCCGTGGGATCCAAATTTTTAGGTGGACGTGCACGAGGAGGTGAAGACCTTTCTACAGAGGTACATCATCAACAGCAGGGATAACAGTGATAGCTCAGGTTGAGTGTACTGCCTGTCGTGTCTTGTAGATAGTAGTCCTATGTGTCGTCTCTGTACTCTCAGGTCCTTAGAGATGGTTCGTACTGGTTTTATGAAAAATATGAGATTTTGGCTTGAATGCCTCGAGGTTTTATGCTGCTCCAGTATGTGTTTTGATAGAGCAATTGTTATATGTTGTTCTCAAGATGAAATGAAACAATGTTGTACAGTGTAAATTATGATATGTATGAGTTTTGAATCTTTCAATAAAAAGTTTTCCATACAAGGATCTCCTTGAAAAAGGGTTTTAAATTTTAGTGATTTATGTTAATCCACTGCTTATGTTTCATTCCGCTTAATTAATGACGATTTGATTGTCGGTCGCGACACAGTCACTCTGAATATTGAATGGTCTTTTATTGATTTTTCCATGTCACACTTCTATAGGGAGAGCACATGATTTAGGGGCATATTTTTCTATACACTCATATTTTGATTTATAAAAATTTTGTTAAATGCATTCACTTAGAAAATACATTACTAATTATTGGAGAGTCAAAAAATAATAGTGAAATATGTTTTGAAACCAAGGAATTATTCTCCATTCAATGCTATCGGTTGCATATCTTAATTCCAATATAATGAATCCTATGATTTTTATGGTATCACAAAAGCATAATCTACTAGATGATGTTCTTTTAATAACCTATTTAGGGTTTTTATTATTAATTTGAACTTAACCAAATTTCATATATGCTTCTAATAGGTGGCTTATGGCCTTGATGTGAATCTAAGGTTTGATCTTGACTTGTTTCAATACAATTAAGGTATGTTTTATCCCTTATTAATCTAATTGAACAATTACCTATATTTTCTCTCTCTTGATCCTAATGGACATGTTATCCTATACACTTCTATCTTTACCAAGATTTTAATTCATCTGAGTAGTTGTATGCTGATATGGATCTTATGATATTCTTAATATGTCGGATATTCCTATAGACTCTAAAGTTGTAATAAGTTCATCTTATTTCTAGTTTGTGAAATAGAATTGACTTTATTTTTGAAATGGAATCTTACGTTCCAATATGAGGGCCTCTTATGGGCTTACGATGTATCTTGGTTGTGATATAATTGGATATTTATTTAAGGCTCCTCTAACCCCACTTAATTCAATTGGAAATTCTCATCCCTGATTTGAGATTTACTAAACTTATTTCTTGCCTCTACATTTGTGCATGGCTCACACTAATTTTATTTCTAGTAATTCTACATGAGTGCAAAAAACATAGGGGCACACATTTTCTACCCATAGTGTGCTTTTCCACTCAAAATATATATAGAGCACACTTATTCAACCTAGGCTATGCTTTTCCACCCACTTTTGGCTAAGATCCTATGGTGTCCCAGCCCCACTTTGAATAATCTTGGTCTAATGTTATTTACATGTGTGACTTATATTTGTGAAGTTATTGATGCAATATATTAAGGAAATAAACTCTCATGTTTTTATTTTTAAAATTGTTTCTCTTTGATATCTACTTGGACATTCTACTTCCCTCTTTGTTGGAAGCCTTGTTAAGTATATTGTTGACCTTTTCCCATAATGTTGTTCAACCCCTATTTATATGCACATATCAACATTTTATGCTGACAACTTATACTTTTGTCTTTTGTTGTGGGGTATGCTTCCAACCCCTTAGGTGATGGACATGGGGGGCTTGGTATGATGACTTGAATGTAACTTAGTGGAGATGACTCTTGAGAGATAGAGTTGGAATAGCTTCAACATCTATTTGCTTAGTGAAGAAGTTTTTTCTTTCATATAAACCCCAAGCGAGAGATTATTATGTAATCTTGCAAACTGAATATATTCACAATTTTTTACACCGCTGCTATTCTTGTATACCATTCATTTCATAAATAAAAAATATACTTATTCTAGTATGCTTGTTACTGTGTTTGGTTTATATGGGTTTATTTCTCAAAAGTATGGAGTCGATCCCCTATTGGGTCCCATTCCTTACACTATTCCTCTCCCTTTATTGACAAGTCTTGAAAATAAAATGATCTTGTAAAATACACACATGATCTAAATAATGCAAGCTTATAGTACATCTTCATAAAGAAAATGGGAAGAATCCATTGGTACTATTATTAGATCAAATTACCATTCCTATTCTACATGGATGTTTTATCAGGACTTAATCATCAAAACATGAACCCTATTTGATTTAGAGTTGAAACTCATCTTCGAAACTTATATCTCAAATATTGATCATAAAAATTCTTATCCGAACTTGAAACTTGATATGGAATTGAATGGTCACTTAGTATTAAAAAGTATGTGACCTAATGGATCATTCATTCACTTGTACCTACTTGATAACTGAAATTGAGGTAAATATTGAAACTTGATGCTTTAATTATTTGAGGATTAATGATCATCATTAAGGTCTAGAAGGAACAAAGTACCCTAAAACTTGTTACTTGGAAACCCTAATTATTGAACACCGATCCAGACTATGTGGCCTACTCAAACCTTGATCACGATGTGACCCTAGCCTTTGACTACTCCACCCTTGGAATCCTTTTACTTTGAAATCTTGTAAAGGTACTTGTATTATCCTCTTAACTTGTTTTTTGTATTACACTATACCCTTATGTACTCTTGCTGATAACTTGGATATTTATTTGAATGAGCTACTCCATTTCATATTGATTATAATTTTGATTTTCTATAAATGATATGCTTTACATATTTCAAAGATGATCAATGTTGTTAGTGTAATTTGGTATCTCATTATCGTTTATGTCGACCCTTTCCTTTTCTTTGGTATGGGCCAAGTGGCTACTTTGTTTATAGACTTTTCCTTTGCGTCAAGTGGTGTCTTGACCTTTTGTAAGTGGTACCCATTTGGTCTCATCACCCATACTTCATATATGTCACGTGAGTGATCGACCCTCGTTCAGAGTACATTGCATATTCAAATAAAAAATGTTATTTTGATAAATCAGAGTTTTAAATTGTATATTATTGCTTCTCTTATAAGTCTAGACAAGTTGTTACTTTTTGCTATATTATTATTATTATTATTCTTAATCATACACAATGATTTTTTTTTATTTTGGGTCTTGATTTTTTATTTAGGTTATGAAAAACTGTGAAGAACTCTGATATCTCTACTTTGTTATCTATTGGACTCAAGAAAACACTACACTAAATGAGCCTTTGTCATGGGGAACATTATTGTTATCGGTTTGTAGTTTATATTTAGATATTTTTCTTTCATGTTAACTTTATTTCCTTGTTGCCCTGTGTGCCCTGATGTGGGACTTTTGGTTCAAATCAATGAATTGAAATGTTATTTCTTTATGCATATGTTTGTATGTGCCACCATGTGGCTGCCCAAGGATGGACTCTTGAGTCCCTTAAAGCTAAATACTGGGATTGGAATTTGAGGAAAATGAATCCATGAAAATATACATGTGGTTCTCATGAAAATTTGGCTTTCATATTTCATCGTAAAAGGAGGGAACCTATTTGACAATGCATGTCGAAGGCAACAATAGGTAGTTGGGACAAGATACATACTCCAAGTCAAACCCAAACAACTCTAGCAACTTATTTAAATGTACAATTTGATTCAACCTGTGTGATTGTGGATGGAGGATAGTTCATACATATAACTATGAGGACCAAGAAAGATACTAGTGGAGTCAAATTTCTACTTAGGCACCATAAATTGCCATGTAGGAATTCAAGACAGTCTTTCTAATGCCAATAGGTTCTTGAACACCACAATAAGGATGAAGGATATGCCATCTTTCTAGATAAATGATAGTTCTTATTTCACGTTGAAGGGATTTCTTCACATTCAAAAGTATATTAGGTATTTATACTACATGCAACTAACAATTGAAGGGGAAGTAATTATCCTTGATCTTGACATTTTAACATAAGGTATCGCAACACATCATTGGACAAACATGATGACAACCAAAATCATTATGGCCTTGGTGTTTTTTTACTTATTGATTTAAATGAATCTTCATATGAGGGGCTAATCCATACACCACCAAAATTCGTTAATTGTCTTAGAGACCAAAATCCAACTATGGAGGGAGTCCCAACCTTACAAATTGGACAAGGACATGAATGATGGAGTTGAAGAAGATAAACCATTCTAGATATAATGAGAGGTACTACTCATGTTGGGTATCATATCCATCATGTATTTGTCCGGATCATTATAAATGATACACACTATTATGAACACAAGGACTACCATTAGAAAGAATTGAAGAAATGGTGGAGTAAAGTTTGATAAGAAATATAAGGCATGGGATCTTTTATAGTGATCAAAATTTAGAATTCATTACTTATATATCTTTCCTTGTTTCATTCTATGCACCTCATTGTATCACTCAAAACTACTCTTAAAATCGAATAAATCTATGAAATGTTCCCAAGCCACTCATCTAAGTTTGATGAACAAGCTTAAATATAAGTTCTTTGGTAAACATTACAAATTCCATTATTAGTTGGGTTGATTATTCCTAATTGGCCCTTAATAACTCAATAAACACCCCAACAATAAAAGCATATGACTAATACAAAATCAATTACAGTTAGCTAATATAAGTTATTTTTCACAAGAAATTCCACATATAATCTATACTACATAATGCGATCAAATTTTGAGGACCTTAAGTTGCATCTGTATTGGATCCCTTATATTCTGGCTATATTCTAGTATATAGTCATACAATATCTATTATAGTTTGAATCCAAGCTAGACCTATAATAAATGGACTTGTTACATATATACAATCTTATAATATCAACACAGTTAGGCCTGAATATTAACAAAACAACCATTCTAGAGAAGAAAGGCAAACAAAGTTGTGAACCAATATATATCTTCTTTTTCCATAAAACCTCATATTTCTTCATCTTTGTTGTAAACACATAAGGTGGCGAACATGGATTTTTTAGATGTAATAATGAAACTAGATCTTCGTGTCATCCTTTTACTGCTTCTTCATTTCATCATTCAACTTATTATGAAATTTATGAAATTGTGTCATACTTCATCTACTTCTCAGGTTTATGTTCAATGTGATATACAATTTTGTACAATCTTACAACCTTCTGAATAGATTTACGGCAATGTTTGATTTCGAGTATTATAAGTAGGATAGGACTGAAATCCCGTTAAAATCTCAAATCCCATGTTTGATTGTGTTAAAATAACGTAAGGATTTTAATCCATTGAGAATAAGAGCCCTATTTGAGAAGGACTTTTGAGTTTCGCACTCCCCCTAGGTATTGGACGGTATAAAAAAAGCTACGCATCCCGAGACCAACCCCGATATTTTCTTTGCGGCGTCTTTCCTCCGCTATTCTTCATGTGCGCCGGCTTCAATCATCTGGCCCAGTTGTCTTCTCGTCGCCGTTCAAGGCTAGTAGAATCTCCTTGCAACCTGCTGCGTACATGATCGTTCACTTTGTTGCTATGGTGCCGAGAAATCTGCTGTGGTTCTTCGTTGTTCACCGCCAACAAAGAACATAACTTAGTCTTCTACTGTTGCCATAGCCGACAAACAAAAGTAAGACCACATGTCCGTCAACGTGATCCTGTCCATCAACGCCGAGCTCATCATCTATTCTTCTCTATAGTTGCAAATGCTGTATTTCCTGTTCAAGAATTCTAGTTTTCCGGCCAAAGTTTATCCCATATTGGTTGCATCAGGAACCACACGACTCTTTATATGTACAACTGGTCCCCAAAAGGTTAGGCATGGAAATTAACGACTGATTGGCTAAGCTTGTATATTTCTCAAAATAAAATAAAACATAATGCGCGTTCACTCGCCCCGCCTGATCCGGTCTGGTTCAGTGCGTGTGTAGATTTATTTTTTTACGATATATTTTTTATTTTATTTTGCTTACCGAAACGACATTTTGTTTTTTGCGTTGCGTCATTTGGAGTCCTGGTCGACAGCGTTTAAGATACAGTGATAAAACCCCTCTTGACTACCCATTAAGTTGGTCATTAAACGCGATGTTAAAGACGCACGTTGGAGAGACCAACGGGTGCAGGCAGTTACCACGGGCGGCTGAGACGTGCTCCATATAAGGAGGCGTCCGCTTCGTTTGTAAAATACGCTTCACATCAATCGATCGAGATAAAGAGAGCTCCACCTACACTAAGCATGTTCGTCCTGAACACCACCCCTTTGTTGTTGTCTTGCGCCAACAACTACTTCACGAAGCAGTTTTACTGTTTGCGAACAAGGGCTAAAGAATGAGTTCAACACAGCACTATCGCTTGTACCGAGCGGTTGTACTAGTGTTGGGGTGGCTGAATCTTGAAGATAGAGCGCCGAAGACGCTCGTGCTACGAGCGGCAAAATCTGTCTTGAAGACAGTGTTTCACACGCCTTCATCTCAAGCTCTAGAGTTTATTCTCTAAACTCATTTGACATTTTCTCTGAATCCGAATTGCTATTAAAATTACTGATGCATATTGATGATTAAGTGCTTGCAATTATCTAATTAACATATGTCTTACAATACTTATTTCTAACATTATCAAGACAAATCCTTTCACTTCTACTCATATCTATTTAGATTAAATATATAATTATCTAGACAGGTCGTTTACCCCTAAACAGTTATTAATTAGATAAAATTTTAACTGTCTGTTTGAGTAATATGGATTCGAAAACTATACTCTCGCTTGATGATGTAGCCTCCCTTTGTCCAGAATGCTTTTCCGGTTTGCACATCCATCATTGGCAACAGAAAATGTGATTCTGGCTTACATCTCTTGGACTTGTGTCTGCCATCTTACCACCAGATGAATCTGTTCCTATTGTGCCTCTACTACAACCCGCTAACCTCCTTCTTGGAGAAGACAATCCTGATCATGTTGTTCCTGAACTTGTCGTCCCCACTCTTGTTTGAAAGGAGATTGATTACCTATATCATGGTAGGATCTTATCAGCCTCATCCGATGAACTCTATGATTGAAGTATAGACGGCCTTAGACTCTAAATTTGGTCTAGAAGACACTGGTCTTGAGCGGTTTGCCTTTGTTGAATGGATAACATATAATATGGTTGATGATAAACTTGTCTTGGCTCAAGTTCTAGAATAACAAAACTGAGTGTCTAAATCCATGGCTAAAGGTTATAACCTTGATGAAAATGTTGAAGTAGCAGTCCTCATAGAGAAGCTCCCACCTTCTTGGAAGGATTTCACCAGGACCCTTAGACATAGACAAGGAAACATGTCTATGGTATCCTTAGTCAAATCCCTACAAACTGAGGATAGACATAGGGAACAAGACAGGAATTCTAACTCGTCTGTCAACATGGTTATAGGTGATAAGACTAAGAAGAAACCCCACCATTCCCATCTCTATAAGAAATCTAAACCTTCCTTTAAGGGCCGCAAGCACCACCAAATCCAGAGTAATAATAATAGTGATCAAGGAGAAAAATGTGTATGCTTTATGTGTGATAAACCTGACCACCTAGAGAATGTGTAAAGATTTTGCAAAGGTCAAATGAAGCAGAATGTCCAGGCTCCTAAAAATCTTGAAGTAAATATGATCACTGTGGGGGCGGTTCCTTCCTCTTCTGTAGAAATGTTAGAAAATCCTACCATTCTTTTTGCTGACATATCTTCAGATTGATACTTGGATTCAGGTGTCACTAGTCATATTTTCTTTGACCAATCCCTTTTTTCTACCTACTAGGCCAAATCCGACAGAGTGATCAAGTGGGGAGATCATTCATCTACCATCCTGATTGCTGGCTTTGAACGTGTTGACATAAATCTTACTTCTGGGAATGTCCTTAGATTACATGATATCCAACATGTACCTTCTTTCCGTAGAAATCTGATTAGTCAAGTAGTATTGCAACATTCAGGTTATACCTTGTTGTGTAAAGGCAATAGAGTTGTAATTTCTAAGAATGGTTCTTATATTGGTCTTGCATACACTTGTAGTGGTTTGATTAAACTATCTCTTGTTTCATGTAATGCTTCTTCTAGTAATGAAATATCTTATACTGCTTTAGTTTCTGAAACTAGTGATGTTTGGCATGCTCGTCTTGGTCATGTGAATAAAAATATAATAAAATGCATGATTCACTTAGATCTGATTTCTAAGATGCATATTGATATTTCTGATAGATGCCAAGTCTGTGTGCAAGCTAAGCTTCCTAAGAAGCCATTTAAATCAGTAGTAGATCATAATACATCTTTGTTGGAATTAATTCATACTGATGTTTGTGATTTAAATTATGTTCTTACTCGTGATAATATGAGATACTTTGTTACCTTTATAATTGATTTTTCAAAGTATTATTCTATTTTCTTGCAGAAAACTAAGGATGAATAATTAGAAAAATTCAGAATCTATAAAACCCAAGTAGATAAACAACTAGAGAAGAACATTAAGAGAGTGAGGTCCGATATAGGTGGTGAGTACATTTCTAATGAACTCAACAAGTTCTGTGAGGACCATGGCCTTATTCATGAAACCACTGTCCCATATAATCCTCAATCTAATGGATTTGTTGAGAGGAAGAATAGAACATTGTTTGACATGTTCAACTCAATGCTAGCCGAGTCTGGACTTAGTCACAGACTGTGGGGAGAAGCCCTTCATACAACCAACTACCTTCTTAACTGCATCCCTTTTAGACACCATGACAAGACACCTTGACAAAACACCCTATGTACTTTGGCTCAACAAGAAACCATGCTTGAAATACCTTAAAGTATGGGGTGTTTGGCCAAGTTTAAGATCCCTGAGAATAAGAAGCGAAAATTAGGACCTAAAACTGTTGATACTGTCTTTATGGGATATGTTGAAAACAGTAATGCCAATAGATTCCTAGTAATAAATTCTGAAATCTCAGACATTAGAGTTAACTCTATACTTGAGATTAGACATGTAGATGTTCACTATAGCAAAAATACCCATTAGTGGCCTTTCAGAAATGTCACTGGAAAAAAGCCAGTAAAAAGGTTTAGCGACATTTGTTGACATTTAAAAAAATACCTCTAGCGCCAATGCCACTAGGAAGATAGTGGCTTAAGTTGTAAAAGCCCCTAAACATTTGTCTTTAGTGGCTTCGAATAAATGCCACATAAAGGCCACTAAACCATCATTTGGCATTTATAGAAAAGCAACTATCTATCATTTGGCTTTTATACAAATGTCATTGTTTTGTATAATGTTGTTGTATAAAACGGTTTTGATTGAATGTAGTGGCTTATGAAAAAAGCCACTAATGACATACTAGTTCTGCATTACTAATTTTTTGTGGATTTTAGTCTGTCAATTTGTAGTTCATGATGAAGTTTTCTAATTGAATTCTAATTGAAGCCGAACACATTCCGGAAGTATTGAACTTTTTTATTTATAATCAAATGACAATTACATGGGGAGGACATTTTACCTTGCCCCTTGTATTGAATACAACAACATCACATATGACTATATATGGTACATATTGTAGACATGAACATTAACTGGATAACAACTCATTTTGTACTTGGAGACCCCCCAAAGGAATACAAACTCATTTTCTTACAAAAACATACAGATCCATTCTAGCATTCCAAGTAGTTGTGAGCTTCTACAGGAGTAGACTAGCTACACTGCAATGAAGGTTCATCCTTCTTCTCAGCTGCAGTGATAGCATTACGGCCATATGCTCATTAGATTCCTCAACAGGTTCTTCCTTCTTCTCTTCCACCTTCGCAGCAGAAGCAGTAGGTGCAGCTGCATAGCCTGAAGCAGCAGCAGGGGCATCAACAACTGCAAACTTGCTTGGATCCTGCAATGAAGTGAGCAAAATGTTGAGCACTTGCATGCAAATGTAAGACAAAAACACTTACAACACTAGCATGCTGTTAAGATAGTATCAGGGAAGATAGCACCATTGCCAAATTTATCAATAAGGTCATCTTCAGTAAGGTGAAGGACCTCAGGGCTGAATATAGATCCACTGTCATAAACTAACAGCACAACCAGTCCATATGAGAAGGGCCTGATGCCGAGCTTGGCAAGAAGGGCAGCCTCAGAAGAACCCACCTTCTCACCTTTCCTAATAAGTTCAACAATGGTGATAATTTCAACTGTACCATTCACATTATGTCAGCTGAATAGAGTTTGCCATGCAGCAAAGTTGTTGACATTCAGCTAAGCACACAACTAAGCACATGATAGAAAGGATGCAAAGCTGACAATCTTGACAATTATGTAAGAAGTAGAAGATGGTTATCAAACTCAATGTCATCCAGGGTTCTCATAAAACTATAGTCTATACATAATAAGTTGAAAGAATTTTAGTAAGGTAAGAAAGCATATAATGATTAATAAGAGCAGAACCTGGTGAAGGCCTTCATGTTGTTATAGATAGATCTCCCTTCGCCAACTGCAATAACTATTGTACTGAAGTTATCATCAACAAGAACCATGTCTGAAGCCTCCTTGGTAACCTGGACTGACACATAAAAAAATAAGAAACAATCATTATCAATAATAATTACTAAAAGACAAGAAGATAGATATACAAATTGACATATAGAAAATATACTTACCTCAATTCCAACAATTCCCATGGCAATACCAATGTCTGCCATTTTCAGAGCAGATGCATCATTGACACCATCACCAGTCATGGCAACCACCACATGTAATAAACAACTAACAACAAAACATGCAAGTTGACTATGTAGATCAGCAGGAGGCTTGAGGTCTTCAAATCTATACTAACATGGCCACCAGGAATAGATTCACTATCCCCTGATAAGCAAGAAGAGTTTCCAGAACAGATTCATTGTCCCCTTCAACTGAAAAAAAGAAAAGTGAAGTAGTGAAATATACCTTATCCAGGAATCCTTAAAACAACCCAAAGCAAAACTGGAAACTAATGTTGGCTAGGCTACAATACATCAAGAACATGTAAGCATGCACCATTTTGTTGGATTGCATGTAAGACCAGTTCTAGGGTGAGGAATCCCATCTTTGAGTCCTAACAACAGCTCTGTTAAAGGCCAATCACAAGAGCTGAGCTGAAGCCTTTCACAAGAGATGAGATGACAACCTTAGCTCTCGAGAGTGGCCTTTAATCTCCAAAAACATGCCTTTTTGAGTCCTAACATCATCTCTATACTTGGATATTTAAGATCATTCTCTGTACATGATCTTAGCAGAGGATCCTTACCATAGTTATTGGATTTTAGGGCCTGCATCACAACCACATGTTACAGAAAGGGTATAATTGTAGATGTTGTTTTAACAATTAAGGGAGCATGGAGGAACTGATATTACTAAGAGCACCCATTATTTCTTGAGGCTTCTTCCTTGACATCTTAACCAAAGCAAAGTATGGAAATGTTGAAAATGACTTGTTGTACCATGGAAATGTTGAAAATGACTTGTTGTACCTTCGCAGAGAAATTAGGACGCATAGAAGCATGCAACTAAAATATCTCAGTTACATTTCAGACATCTTAATAGCCTAAATATTGAGCAATCATAGAAGCTCAACCATAAACCATCTTGAGGTGAATCACCACAGCAAAATATGTTGTGTAAATCTCACACACAAGATTCCAAAAACACTGCCCATAGATAAAAACCACTTTGGCTAGGCTGCAATACTACCTTAGATACTACTTTTAGATACTACTTTAGCTAGGCTGCAATACATCAAGAACATGTAACAATGTACCATTTTGTTGGATTGCCTATAAGACCAGTTCCAAGGTGAGGAATCCCATTTTTGAGTCCTAATAACAGCTATGTTATTGGAGATTAAAGGCCATTCACAAGAGCTGAGCAGAAGCCTTTCATAAGAGATGAGCTGACAACCTTAGCTCTCGAGAATGGCCTCTGATCTCCAAAAACTAGCCTTTTACGCAGTGACATGTTGTTTGTTGTGGAAGGCACAAAATGTACAATTCTTCAGAGAAATATTGACTTAGTAAGCTATCATGCAACATGTGATCAAGTTATGATAGAAAAATTTACAGAGAACTATTGACTTAGGAAGCAAAAAAAAACATTCACATTCAGCAGGTCAAAACAAAATATGTTGTGTAAATGTCACACACAAGAAGGTAAGACACTGCTCATAGCTAAAAAGCAAAATAGGATTGTCATTTGGCAACATTGTCTATGACCATGGACATGAAACAACATAATCTGGATCATTATGGACATGACCTGCAACAAATGGAAATGACTTTAGATACTAGTTTTGTTTTCAATTATGTCATATTATAAGAAATACTATATGCTCACTTTGGTAGTAAATGTGATTTCGGCCATGCTATGACATTGCCAATAACTTCATCCATATATTGATATTTCTCAAAAGTTCTGACTAGAGGTTCGTTGGCCATCACCACAACCTCTAATAAACACCAACACATGATGAGCCTAAAATTGCACCTCCCACCATTTGCAAGGGATCAACCTTAGATACTCGACCGAGTGCAACTTTATCATTTGCATCTGCGATCCTCAACACATACACTTCCTATAAACAAAATACAATTTAAATAAAAAATTTATATAAACATAGAATGATGTGCAATTTACACAAATACAAACATACTTGTCCCTTATAAATTGTTGAATGTCTCATTCCAATATGTACAATTAATTTATCTTTGTCATAAGTCCATCAAAATTCAACATGGAAAATAATTGAAACCACACATCTCATATAAAATGTATTCATACCTGGCCAGTGCGTACATGTTGTGCTGATTGACTGTTTCCTGCTCTAGACAAGGCTAGTATCTGCTCTATTTTTGCATTTTGTTCTTGAATTTTAGCTTCAAATTCCATCTGTTGTTGTTCAAGCTGATCCTGGAAATGCTTCCTTCACACTTCATCAACTTCTTGGGATTTACGGTTCTTGCCCCAGATATTAGAAGGTGATGGTCCAAGTCCATAACCACGAACATATCCTGGTCTCTCTTCTCCCATAACCTGCCTATAAATTTTAGCTGAAGTAACATCAGGTTGGTTTCTTCGCAGCTCGTCACCTACCTCAGAATTTTTTTCCTACACACAACAGAACATAGGAGATGCATTTTATACCAAACATATAAATGTTTCGATGTAGTAAATGTAACATAATACTATAGGATAGGAATCCTTGTACCAAAATTTTGGCGGATTCAATATCAACTATGCTCCCATCTTTTTTACTATGAGTTTTCTCAAAAAACTCAATGGGATCAACTTCCCCGCTTGTTTCCTTCTCCAACTGTATCATTCAAAAAAGGTTATTGCTAACATCATATAAACGAATGTCTCCAAATTGTCCAATTGGATCACAATATTGACTAACTTACATCATGTTTCAGACAAGAAAATGACTTGGTTCCTGTTGTGTGGCTAACCTTTTGAAATTTTTTGCTTGTCTTGTTAGTTATACACTTCCTCTGTGAAAAAAATTGCAGTATTGTCCATAGTAATTATCTGTGAGGTAAATTAAATATCAATTAATAGATATAAAAAATTACCTTTCCTTTATTGCTCCTCCAGTAATCCACAATAAATTTCCATTGAGACGTTTCCACGTGGGGAATAACTTGTTCAAGTTGTTGTTCATATGGACTATCTTCTACGAAGTATAGTTTCTGTAACTCCCACTTGTGGTCCTTCCATTTCTTTCCCAGTCTCTTCATTGTCCACTCCTTTAATTCTATGTCCATCATAAATTTACTCTACCGACAATAAGGATATCAATTAGAAGCTTCATTTAACCATTTAAAAATAAATTTTAATATTGTACCTTCACAAAATTCCATATGGATTCTTTTTTATTTGCTGGAAATTGTCTCCAGTACTCATAGTTTAATGGACAAAGATTGGGATCTCTTGCAATGGTTGTCAAAAAACTTGATAACTAACATTGGTTTTTACCCACTGGTTGTCCAAATTGATTTATCTCAATGGGAATTCGATCGCCGGACTTTCTTTTCCAGACTTGCAAACATTGAGTTCATCCACGTGTGTGATGTTTTTGACCTAAGCATTCATTTATATATCATTAGATGCAACACTATAAATGCAATGATATGAATAAACCGAATACCTAGCCCATCAGTAGGTGTTGGCGTAGCATTCAATCACTCATCATGGTGATCAGAGATGTCATTTTGTTCCATGGTTTCTTGAAATGCATTTCTATTTTGGCTATTGTCAGCTCTACTCTCTACTCTTCTTGATTGATTGGAGATGAGAACATTGACAGTAGGAACCAGGGGTCGATGTCTTTGACCTGAGCATTCATTCATAAAGGATACAACATAAATAGAAATTATATATCTTTAGATGCAACACTATGAATGCAATGATATGAATTAACTGATTGCCTAGCCCATTAGAAGGTGTTGGCGTAGCATTCAATGACTCATCATGGTGATCAGAGACGTCATTTTGCTCCATGGTTTCTTGAAATGCATTGCTATTTTGGCTATTGGAAGCCCTACTGTCTACTCTTCTAGAATGATTGGACACTGAAGCATTGCCATTAGGGACCCGTGGTCGATGTCTTTGACCTGAGCATTCATTCATAAAGCATAAAACATAAATGGAAATTATATATCACTAAAGGCAGCACTATATATTGATGCGATGATTTTGAGTCGCATTTAGTGACCTATTTCATATGTGTTTTGTGCCTTAATTACTCATTTTCATGGATATTATTGCATAATTCACTTTATTTGGTCTTTTGCCATCATTTTATATCAAATCCCCTTCGTTTTACTATTTTGAGCATTATTTATCATCTTATTATAAATTGTGTGGATTTACTTGGGCCTGTTGTGAAATTTCAGGAAGAACAAGTATCTGCATCCGTCGATACCATCGACGGATGTCGATACCATCGACCAAGCCACAGGTTGTCAGCCGAGAAGAGCAATACAGAGTCGATACCATCGACACTCATGTCGATGGCATCGAGATGTCTCCAGGCTGCTGGCGAGGATGAAGTCGATACCATCGACGCAAGTCGATACCATCGACACTAGGAGAGCTACAACGTCGCTAAACGACAACAACCGACGCTAAAGGTGTCGATACCATCGACACGCAAGTCGATGGTATCGAGATCACCACAGGCGCTCAGAATAAAATAAAGGAAAGCTGCCGCTAATCCGCTGGGTCGATACCATCGACCCGCGTCGATGGTATCGACGCCGGCAGATATGCGTTGGATCTGTTTTGATCTCGATCGGACGGCTGTTGTTATTTGACGACCTAATTAGGGACTTATACCTAATGACGGCCGCCCAGAAGAGAGAATCTGGTTTTTTTGGTTTTGCACGAGTGCCGAGGAGGAGAGAAAGGAGAACGGAGGCCGAGAAGCTCATCCCGGGTGATTCGGACGCTGCCAAAGACGATTTCCACCACCGACAGGCGGGGAAGCTTGTGTTTTACGCCAAGGATCCACCGGTTCTTCTCCGTTCAGGGGTTTTTCCATTTATTTCACGTTTTTCTTATGAATTCCCCAATTTCTACCATGTATTCGTGTAAGATGAACATGAGAGGCTAAAACCCTCAATCTTTAGGACCGGGAGTAGCCCGGGGATACATTGTATGATGATTTTAAATTGATAATTCATATTTTTCTCTCATATCCGTGGTATAAATTCGTTTTCTCTATTGCTATTGTTATGTTTGATCACCAGAATAATAAATTAATGCCCTTAATCACTTCGACAGAAGGATTAACGGTTGAAAAGAGATGAATTCTACATTAATTAATAAAACCCTTGACAAAGGAGTTGTAAAATTAATGGTGGGAACTGAGGGACCGATCTTAATGCGCTTAGTTTAGGGGAATGATTACTATGACGATGGAATCAACCTAAATCTAAGTAGTGGATTACACCACGACAGTGGGTAATTCTCATTTCAGGCCACTACCCGGATAGAGAGAGAAGTGTGAGGAATTATATGAAATCTAATACAATGTTGACCCGCGGTGAAATCGCCATCCTAAAGATATCCCTTTTAATTGATTAAATTAACCTTTAATCGATTGTTTTCTTTGTTTGATTTTTATTTTCTTTTAATTTGAACAACAAAACCCTACTTTGTTAATCGGTCTAGCTGATTGCGATTAGTTAGTAGAAGTCTTCAATAATTCACGTATCCCTGAGTTCGACTCGGGCCTCACAAGGCCTATATTACTCGACGCGTACACTTGCGTTTTTAGCGCGTAGTAAAATACACGTCAAGTTTTTGGAGCCGTTTTCGGGGATACGGCGAATTGTTGGCACTTTGAGTGCTACGAGCGGCCACTCTAGGCCAAATTTTTTTTTATTTAGATTGAAACAACTTCAAATATTTTTAAATTGTTTGATAATTTTTATACTCGTCATAGCACTGTATTGAACTTGAATTTTCTCTTTTCAGGTACTGTGCATGGTGCAGACGCGTAGTACTGACTACGCGGGTCGCACACCAGAGGTTCCGCTGCCGGGACCAGAAGACGAGGGCGAATATAATCAAGACGATCTGGAGGATATAAATTCTGAACACGAACACGAAGAGATGGACGAGCCACAGACAATATGGGAGAAGATCAAGGCTTCTTCCTCATCCGCTTCCAAAGGGCCTATAAAGAAGCAAGTGCTGAATATTCCGAAATACAAGATTGATCCAGCTTTGATCAACTTGGTGAAGTCTAATGCCTTCCACGGGCTCAAAAATGAAGACCCCGTCGCGCACATAAGTCAGTTTGTGGAGAATTGTGATATGGTAAAGATCGATAGATTTCCACAGGACGTGCTCTACTTGAAGCTCTTCCCGAGTTCACTAGCGGGAATTGCGCGCGAATGGCTGCATAACTTAGATGATGAATATGTGGAGTCTTGGGACCACATGGTTGAGGTCTTCTTCGAGAGGTTCTTTCCACCTGAAAAGACCAATGACATGATAAGAAAGATCCACAACTTCACTCAACAAGCAGGCGAGACTTATTCTGAGATCTGGGAGAGATTTCAGATCATGCTCAGGCGATGCCCGCATCATGGGCTGGATAAGGAGACCCAAGTGAAGATCTTCTATTTTGCTCTCTCCGAGCATGATAGAAGCAACCTTGATTCAGCCGGTTCCGGATTCTTCTTGAATAACACAGACACTCGATGTTGGGAGATCTTGAGGAATATGGCAAAGAAGCAATCCTGGGGCGACAGAGACGCCGTAGAGCATGTTCAGGCTGTGGGGGAGTCAAAGGCCATCAAAGAGTTAAATGATAAATTAGACCTTCTTGCTAAGAAATTGCTTGCCAAAGAAGATGCAGAAGCCGATGAAGAAGCTCAGGTCAAATTCATGCAACAACAGGGCTATAGAAATAATGATTATGCTTGGAGGAAGGATAGGAAGTTCTCATGGAAGGATCCTAACAATTTCCTACAAGATCCGGATGCAAAGCCACAACCGAGAGCTGAAGATAAAAGCACCGAGTTGCTTAGTCAAATGGTGCAGCAGAATCAGGAGATGATGGCTATGTTTGGTAAACAATTGCAATCTCAAGGTGATATTCTAACCAAGTTTGGACAGACGCTGCAAAGCCATGGAGCACAAATGCGGGCATTAGAAACCACCGTGGCACAGATTTCTAGTGAAGTGGTGGCCATCAAGCATGCCAATCAACAGAAACCGGCCGAGAATGCAAACGTGGCCCAAGCACACCATCAGGTCAAGTACATGTCGGTGGTAAGAAATGAGGATTCTCAGGGCCAAGAAGCTGTAGAAGAAAAAAAATGACTTTCAATGTGAATGCAACTCCGGCGATACCGTATCCGTGCACTTACTATAGATTGCCGGGCGGAAACCATTTCTTCAGAAAATCAGAGAGAGTTGTGAGTATGGTATCTCCATCTAGGCAGGAGGAGCAGGTGCAGGTTGTTTGTGCACATGTGGAGACATCTGAGGCGAGAGAGGAACCACAACAAGCTGCTACTATTGATGATGTCTCGCCAAAGCCCACGTCCGAGGGAATGATTGAATCAAGCTTAGGGGAGGTACCCCCGGAAAGCTCTTATGTGCCACCTCATAGGCGTGTTGAGGCAGCAGATGTTTCAAATGAGGTTAATCCTAAGTCAAAGAAAGAGCATCGTCACTTTAAAAAATTCCTGGAGATATTCCGAAAACTCCACATCAACGTTCCGTTGGTGGAGATGATCGAGAAAGTACCCACCTATGGGAGATTCATCAAGGAAATCATTAATAAGAAGAGGCGGATAAAAGACGATGAAATTTATTGGATGAATGAGACGGTGAGCTCTATGATTCAAGGGAGTTCACCAAAGAAGAGAAAGGACCCAGGAGGTTTTTACATACCGTGCTCAATCGGTGGTCAACATTTCCCTAAAGCGCAATGTGATTCTGGCGCTAGCATAAATCTCATGCCTTTGGCGACATTTCAAAAGCTGGGGTTAAAAGAGATAAAGAAGTTGGCTGCAACAATTGAATTGGCGGATGGGTCTACTGTGAGACCCTATGGAGTATGTGAAGATGTCCTCGTCAAAGTGGATAAATTCATATTTCCTGTGGACTTTGTCATCATGGATATGCCACCACTCCAAAGTTGTGAAATTCTCCTAGGAAGACCGTTTCAAGCAACGGCAGACGTTGTGACTGCCTTAGGGAGAGGTACTTTGTCCTTAGGCATTGGAGGAGATCGTGTTGAATTCAAATTACTGCATGATCCTCTAAGTGCAGTCCCCAAGGTGAAAAGATGATGATTTTCACACCGTCCAGCCTAAGACGCTAAACAAGGGCGCTTGTTGGGAGGCAACCCAACCATCAGTACATTAGGATAGTTTAATTTTAGTCATAGATTGCTTTTATTTCGTTTAAATTTTAGTTTAAAAATGATACCTTGATCCGTTTGTTGAATGTGCAGGCACAGGCAGGGTCGATACCATCGACACATCCGTCGATGGTATCGACATGGGTTTAGGTTGACACCAGCAAAAATCGCACTGCGTCGATACTATCGACACCCTCGTCGATGGTATCGACATGGTCACAGACAGGTCACAATAAAAGTGTCGATGGTATCGACACCCCAGTCGATACCATCGAGATCTCTGGAGATATTTATACGAATTTTGCTCAGTCAACTCGATACCATCGACGGCCTCGTCGATGGTATCGACATCATCACAGGTTGAATGCAACACAACGGCGGTCACAATAAAAGCAAGTCGATACCATCGACACCCGTCGATGGTATCGACGGACATGTCACCGATCCGAACACAGACATCGACGACGATTGCACAGCCTCCGCCGAGGACCCAATATGATCCAAGCTTCCAGGGGGAGTACCCGTCTTGGGATCCTACAGCACCACAATACCCACCACCGCCTCCGCAAGATTGATCAGGGTATCACTGTTCCGCCCTTAAGTTAGTCTTTGACTATGAGGCCATAGTCGGATTCAAGCTTAGGGGGGTGGCTGGAACAACTCTATCTTTTATCTTTTCTTTAGTTGTTTTTAGTTTCTGCTTTGTTATTTGTTTTTGCAATTTTAAGTTTTTATTTAGGATCCACATCTATCTAGTGTAATCGTAGATGTCTTAAAATTTAAAATTAAGGGAATTTCATGGGGAAATTAAGGGAATTTAAAATTTTTCTGTGTCATTTGGATAGCTTTACTTGGTTGTCCTTGGGGAACTTGTTCTATGAAAATGATTGATTATGTCAACTTTGAAGCAATATGTCATACTCACACCCCCATTGACTCATGAAAAGTGGATAGTAACGGTTGTTTGAGCCTAACCTAATCAAATGGTAATGAGACCTTAATCAGATGTAAGAGAAAGAACCCTTTAAACTACTACACATGTTAGTAAGGAGGGACACATAATTTTCTTCTAAGGTTCAGTCACTTAATCTTGTGATCATTCCACCCCATTTTCTATAATCCACCCAAGAATTGGAAGTAAAGTGCAGTTTCAATTTCTTTTGCGTGCATAGCATGTAGATAGGGTTTGCATTCCTATTTTCATAATTTTGCATACAACGAAAAAAATATACGATGATACATGCACATTACCTTTAGGTGCATGTCATGTAGTTGCACTCATAACTTTCATGATTTTCATGCATAAGTACACCATGTACCTCAGTTGTCCTGAAAAGTGATCTAAATTGTTCCATACCCTCGCATTAGTACAAAGATTTCCAATCATGAAGAAAATAGCCTAACACATGTAGCTCTAAGCAATTATGGATATGTGGGCTAAAAGAAAAAAAAACAAAATGAAAAAAAAAGAGAAGAGAATTTAGAAGGAAATGGAATAAGAGGGAGAAAGGAATGATATCACTTGTATAACAGGGGAATTGAGTACATGATGTGGCTTGAGTAGATTTCTATCTCATTTTGAGGTAGAAGGTTAGTGCATGCATCATTCCACCCACTTTTAGGCATTAGGGCATTCTTAATGTGCATTTGCATCATTTAGGGCATTTTGTTATATGCATACTGAAACTGTGTATTACTTCCATATTCTCCCATGAACCACCCATTCCATCCACCCGTTGCTCGAATTGGTAGGCCACCGTGATTTTCTCCTCACTCATGATTATAAGGAGGACTGCTTCCATGTAGATGGTAGTTAGGGCGAGCAACGTAGTTTAGGCGATCACAAGATGCACCATGGCTGAATCGGCGAACTTTATTATGTTAACTGCCTTATGTGATAGTGTTCATCGGTTTGAAGGATAATTTCTTTTATTGATGATTATTGTCGCCTGTAGGGTAATTACTGTTCTGTGATTAGGAAAGGCTGGTTTGAGAATGTCCAGTGGGAGTAATGTGGGATGTGGGGTGATGTGTTGATTGTTAGTTGACATCTGCAATTCTATTCTAAGGGTTAGTTGCTCGAGGGCGAGCAATGTTTAAGCTTAGGGGAGTTTGATGCGATGATTTTGAGTCGCATTTAGTGACCTATTTCATATGTGTTTTGTGCCTTAATTACTCATTTTCATGGATATTATTGCATAATTCACTTTATTTGGTCTTTTGCCATCATTTTATATCAAATCCCCTTCGTTTTACTATTTTGAGCATTATTTATCATCTTATTATAAATTGTGTGGATTTACTTGGGCCTGTTGTGAAATTTCAGGAAGAACAAGTATCTGCATCCGTCGATACCATCGACGGATGTCGATACCATCGACCAAGCCACAGGTTGTCAGCCGAGAAGAGCAATACAGAGTCGATACCATCGACACTCATGTCGATGGCATCGAGATGTCTCCAGGCTGCTGGCGAGGATGAAGTCGATACCATCGACGCAAGTCGATACCATCGACACTAGGAGAGCTACAACGTCGCTAAACGACAACAACTGACGCTAAAGGTGTCGATACCATCGACACGCAAGTCGATGGTATCAAGATCACCACAGGCGCTCAGAATAAAAGAAAGGAAAGCTGCCGCTAATCCACTGGGTCGATACCATCGACCCGCGTCGATGGTATCGACGCCGGCAGATATGCGTTGGATCTGTTTTGATCTCGATCGGACGGCTGTTGTTATTTGACGACCTAATTAGGGACTTATACCTAATGACGGCCGCCCAGAAGAGAGAATCTGGTTTTTTTGGTTTTGCACGAGTGCCGAGGAGGAGAGAAAGGAGAACGGAGGCCGAGAAGCTCATCCCGGGTGATTCGGACGCTGCCAAAGACGATTTCCACCACCGACAGGCGGGGAAGCTCGTGTTTTACGCCAAGGATCCACCAGTTCTTCTCCGTTCAGGGGTTTTTCCATTTATTTCACGTTTTTCTTATGAATTCCCCAATTTCTACCATGTATTCGTGTAAGATGAACATGAGAGGCTAAAACCCTCAATCTTTAGGACCGGGAGTAGCCCAGGGATACATTGTATGATGATTTTATATTGATAATTCATATTTTTCTCTCATATCCGTCGTATAAATTCGTTTTCTCTATTGCTATTGTTATGTTTGATCACCAGAATAATAAATTAATGCCCTTAATCACTTCGACAGAAGGATTAACGGTTGAAAAGAGACGAATTCTACATTAATTAATAAAACCCTTGACAAAGGAGTTGTAAAATTAATGGTGGGAACTGAGGGACCGATCTTAATGCGCTTAGTTTAGGGGAATGATTACTATGACGATGGAATCAACCTAAATCTAAGTAGTGGATTACACCACGACAGTGGGTAATTCTCATTTCAGGCCACTACCCGGATAGAGAGAGAAGTGTGAGGAATTATATGAAATCTAATACAATGTTGACGCGCGGTGAAATCACCATCCTAAAGATATCCCTTTTAATTGATTAAATTAACCTTTAATCGATTGTTTTCTTTGTTTGATTTTTATTTTCTTTTAATTTGAACAACAAAACCCTACTTTGTTAATCGGTCTAGCTGATTGCGATTAGTTAGTAGAAGTCTTCAATAATTCACGTATCCCTGAGTTCGACTCGGGCCTCACAAGGCCTATATTACTCGACGCGTACACTTGCATTTTTAGCGCGTAGTAAAATACACGTCATATATGCAATGAATTAATCGATTACCTAGCCCATCAGAAGGTGTTGTTGTAGCATTTAACAACTCATCATGGTGATCAGATAGGCCATTTTGCTCCATGTGATCATGAAATGCATGGCTATTTTGACTATTGGCAGCTCTACTATCTACTCTTCTTGAATGATTGGACACCGAAGCATTGCCATTAGGCACCCGTTGTCGATGTCTTTTACCTGAGCATTCATTCATAAAGCATACAACATATATAGAAATTATATATCATTAAATGCAACACTATAAATGTGATGATATGATTACCTTGTCTATCACAAGATGTTCTTGTAACAGTAGAGCTAGCAATAGTGTTATTGAATTTCCTTGGTCTATCATTTTGAACATTAGGTGGAAGGGAAGCTAAATTGTTTTTGGAGCGATTACTGGATGACAGGTTCAAAGCTTTCCAACAACCTTGTGGAGTAATGCTAGGTAAATGAGTACCCGTACAAGAGTCAATGATGTTGTTCTGATCATTCCTTGTAGCTGTCTTATTATGGAAGCTGTCACTTAATTGTTCTCTCATCCTAAGTATATCAAGTCACACAAAAATGAAGACACTTAAAACAAAATTGAACAACATAAAAGGTATTTACAACTCATCCGGTCATCCTCTGCCATCCAATAATTATCCATTCTTAAAAATAGTAAACAATATAATATTTATGAGTAAGTCTGTCATACAAATAACATAGTTATAATAAGGATAAAAGTAGAACATCACTTTGAGGCAATCCTCAAAGAAAAACATCACTCAAAACAAACCAGAGAAAAACATTTGCAAGCCATCATCAATATCACATTGGGTACCTTAAATTCACAGTACTTGATTGATTACTAATGTTCATTAAGTAATACAACACAAATTACATTTTTTGATTATTTCCTAATTTAAAAGTTAAAAAAATCATCAACAATTGTGATGGCCGTTATGACTGTGATTTGTTCGTTTTGCTGATGATGTTGTATCGAGGATGGTGTCGCTGGTAGAAGAATCTGAACTGATGTTTATGGGGTACAAGACGGTACCAACGGGCAAGGATTGCACCTCAGGCATGCTGAATTCATCAAATGATATCTCCTCAGATACGGTACAGCCTGGCTCATGCATATACTATCTCAGGTGTGAAGGCAAACTGTTGTTGTAGTTATGTATATAAGCCTGTATGATATTGTCACCAATCAGATGAAGCAAAACCTGGTCTGTACGACCAATTCCCATTATCCCAATCCACCCACGCCAACTGGTTGTGGATACCAGATTGTCATCACCATCATACTGAACCTCGATTACATTTTTCAAGTTCCCAAACTTTAAGGTCGTTTGACCAACCGTGTAGCGTCTTCCATCCAGATGACGCCAATGTCTGGGAATGGTGAGTTGTGCAAGTGTACGCTCGTCTAGGGTGATGTCCAACTTTTCTGCTTCAGGGTAAAGGAGTGGGGGTAGATGCCCAGGCCATAGTGACTGTTGTGGGTGAACAGAGACTGCAAAATATTACTACTAACAATTGTAAGTATATATAATGATATTATAAATTTTCAAAAAAAAGTAGTATAAATTTGCAAAATATAGAGCAATATATTTTTTTAAAGTGAAGCAAGTAGTCCATAAACATATTCCCCATGGTTTCTATCATCATTGACAGGAATGAACCCATTAGAGAACGGGCAACATCATTATCTAGTTTGATGAAACCTGGTCAGGGACCATACAAGTGTACAACTTGTATAAGATTTGAGTGTAGAAGACCTAGAACTTGGAGGAACTGGTGTGCCAGCCAGCTGATGGTTCCCTACCCAAGGAAAGAGGTTGGAGTACATATATAGTAAAGATGTATAATTAGCTATAAACTTCTTGAGTAACAAAACATGCCATCAAAAGACAAAAATTGATTTAGGGTATGGAACTGAAGTAACCATAATGCATTGTGTTTACATTAAAGCAGTACTGAGATAAGACATACACTCCAAAAAAACATGAATTAACCATTATGTAAACATCACTGCATAGATGCCATGAAATTTGTTCAATATAGAAATCAAGAGGACAAACCAGACTTCCTATGGCAGAGAAAAAATTATTATTGTTCCACAATGGAACCCCTACATTTTGTGCAATCATAGCTTAGTGTTAATAGCAACTTGTATGCATGCCCTTGGTATCTTGCTTCATTGTTGCTTAAAGACCCTAATGTTTAGGGATGGTGAAGGTTTTTGTCAATTGGTAGTGCAGAAGAATATAGACCATTCAAGTTTACAGTAATCAAAGGAAATTTGAAGAAACCACACCCAAAAAAACATGTCTGAATCCTAGAATATTACACAAGAAATGACCATCTCATAAACCTTGTTCTCTCCTCAGCCTCTTCCTACATACATAAAGATGAGTATCTCTCCCCTTCATTAGCCCAATGGTGGGAACCCCTGTTCTCATCAGAGAGTGCCAACCCACCAAAGGTGGTGGCCTAGGTAAGGATACATTACTTGCATATTCATTAATGATTTACAAACAAAGATACAGGAGATGTGAAGACATCACATGAGGACCTAAGCGACCACTTTTTAAAAAGTGGATGCTTCATTTTGCTTACAATTTAATACAACAATACACATATTTTTATATGAATACACTAACATTTAGCAAAGTTGTATACATAACCAAAACCAATGCGACACAATAAAATAAAACAATGGAATCATCATATTTCAAGACTGAAAAATAATCCAAGTTTAAATCTAACAAAGAAGGATGGTCGATGGCTTGATATAAATGATTAAGGAAGTGATTGCTGGATATAAAACAATGAAATCATCAGATTTCAAGACTATCTTCATAAACCGATTATCATATATACCTTGATAGAATGGAAATTGCAAGAATGGATGGGAAAGGCCATGTCTGTTTATTGTTTATTGGGGTGTACTTACCTGTCGTGCGTCGAAGCAGTAGGGTGGCAAACCGCTGTAGTCCTCGTCGGCAAGTTGGGAGACTGATCTCTTCATCGGCGTCCCCTCCAACCCTTGGCAACGTCACCGATACCTTGGAGAAGAGCAGAGAGCGTTCCAACAGGTAGCATCCACTGCCTGGAAAATTAGGGCGAAAAGGCTAGGTAGGTCGACTTCGTGGGTTCTGTGAGCAGAGAAAATTTCGGGAGTAAATGTCACTGCCCAACGCGTGGAGAAGAGGAACCATTTTGCATGTCGGGGGAGCCGCGAGGGAACAAAAATTTTTTACTAATTGTGGCCCGCTCATTTGATTTGGCAATTTTGAAATGCCACTATTTAATTATAAAAATGCCTTAATTGGTAAGTCTTTGTTAACACCCAATTTTGTGGTATTTATGGCCCGTATTTCGTTGTCAAAACTGACCTTTTAAACTGTTTTCCTCTCCTTTTTGTCATGTTTTTGAATAAATAGGCCACACTATGCTCTTAACTCATTTTTATCATTTTTTGCAGAGTTTTCCTCACTTTTTTGCTCAAAAATCAGAAAAAGGCCCGTCCCGGCCCATGAACGTGTTTTACCTACATCAACACTCCTACCAGTCGGCCGACACACTCATTACCCGTCGTGTAGCAGTCAGATACAGATGATGCATGACATGGGTGTGCCTTACAAGAAGACTCCGACGGGTGATAGACCGCTTACCCGATAGAGAGCTCTGCCCGCCACGACTAATCAGCCCGTTACGACATGTCACGCGATACGAGCCACTCACCGGAAGCAATCGCCCGTCACGCTCAATGCCTCCGTAACCCGGCATGCGATAGCCAAGCAGCGCCGGATGACACACACGTGTCGTTCATCCCCGAAGCCACGTATGCAGATCTGATAAAGGGTATGTGGTGCCCGAAGATCCGCATCTTCTTCCAACCACTGCCTATAAATAATAGCTACAGGACTACAATTTGACAGGTCGGAACCTCATGAAGGTTAACTTTGGAAAGCACCTGGAGCTAGTGTGTCGCGTCACAGAGGCGTGTCGGGCGATACTAGGTGAGCACTTCCCCAACCCGAGAGGGGCAAGAGTGGTTCACTTAGAATCCGTCCTAGTAGCCGCAGTAGCCTGATATCGACCAAGGAGGCCACCCGATGTGTCGGGTTCCTAGACGTACCCCTACCCGAGATGGCTCACCTCTACACCCGATACTAGGAGCCTGATACCCTAAGTGGTCTCTCGCCCGACACGATATCTACCCCGAATCGGAATGCCTGTTATGGTGTGTCGCCTGAGAGGGTGGTACCCTAACCACTACCGTATCGGGGGAGGGTGCCTTGACCGATATGCTAGCCCGTAACGGCGTACCGCCCGACAGGGTTGGTCACCTGACACAAGCATATCGGCTAGAGTTTCTGCCCGATATCGAACTAGAGACACCTTAGGGATCTATTGCTGTGTGTTGCCCTCCTAAATCAAGGAGGCGATACCTATCTTCCATTTTTCAGTCATTTACTTTCTTTATTTACGCAATGTAACTAAACCTTTTATACAATGCTTATGCTAATGGAAAAAGAGGAGTTTTAATACTTGTTGCTCTATGTTTGGTCCCTTTTTGTTGAATGATTACTTTGTTTAGCATCCAAACTCTAGCTTGTATGCTTGGATCATGTTTTGACTAGCTATCGAATCATATTTCCCATTGCAACTCCCTCGAGAGAGGTGTTGTAACTCTAGTGTTTGGTCCGATCAGGGAGTACGAGAGTACCCAAGGTCGGAGTTGCTTCAGTTATCTTTCCACTCCAACCCAAGTCCATCACCTTTGAGAGAAGGTGGTCGTGCTTAGTTGGAGGTACCCTCTTTGAGAGAAGGGGTATTGGATGTTTCCTATTGCCGCTTGTTATGCTGAAGTTTTCCTCCTTCGTTCTTTATGAAGGCAATTGCAGTATCTCCACCGGTTTTGTTGCGCAAAACCCCTAAAAACTGATATATGCCAAAAACCTTAATCTTCCTTGTAACTCCAGTTGGAGATAGTTTTCTTTTGTTTTACTGATCTTCACATGTCGTTCCCTTGGGAACATTGTTCTTAACCTTCTTTTATTGGAGTGTAGAGTGTTGATTCTGTGTTCTTAGCAAGACCAACCTTGTCCCTGTGGTTCGACCCCGATCGCTACTTCGGACCCCGTCATCGTTGCGGGGGCCCAAGAGTCGGGTTATTTAAAAGTACGACTACTTCAAATCCGCTCCTTTTGGACGCGTGATTTAGGCCGGTCAACTTTTTGGTGCCATTTCCAGGGACAAGGCAAAACGGTACTGCTAACGAACCTGAATCCACTGACTACACTCCTGTGCCTCAAGCTTAGTAATAAGCTTGACAACACTATTTCTTTTAGTCTTCTAATCTTAAATGTGTATAGAATAGTTCGTTTCATTAACACAAGTTTTCTAACTTGATTATACGTTCTATTTAGGTACTCCGGGAAGAAACACTCTGCTCGGTTGAGCACCGTTCATCATGCCACCTCACGTGGAACCACCTCTTTCCAAGGATGAGAAAAATGCTAGAGTTGGACCACATTCACCTCTGCATGGGAACGATGACAGTTACAATAACGATCATTTACATGAAGAGCTAGAAGAACCTGAATCAGAACAACTTGGGGATGATCATCGTCATGAGAGACATCGTCATCACCTCTAACACAGAAGAAATCAACATAATCAAGAGCAGAACCATGGGGACAGTGACAGTGAAGATTCTAACGAAGAAGAAAAGACCCTCAGGGAGTTGGCTACCACAAAGGCCAATAACTTAAGATGTCCTGTTGTCATCCCAAGATTCAATGCAACAAACTTTAAACTTAAACCATCTGTCATATCTATGATCTAGAAAAAGAGCTTTTGAGTGAATTCAAAGAATGATAACCCTTACCATCATCTTGACACTTTTAAGAATATCTGTGACACCATCAAAATGCGGGGAGTTCCACAAGAAGTCATTTACTACAAGGGTTTCATCTTCTCTTTAGAGGACGAGGCCCTATCTTGGTACCTCGGGCTACAACATTAAGCTCTAAATGGATGGAATTATCTGGCAGACGCTTTTCTGAATAAGTTTTACCCTACAGAGAAAACTGTCAGGAACAGGCAAAGGATCACGTCATTCATGCACAAGCCAAATGAGAATCTTCATGAGGCCTAGGAAAGGTATCAGGAGTATCAGAGAGATTGCCCTCATCACAACTACAAGAAAGGTTTCCTGATAACCACCTTCTACAATGGTCTAACCCCTGAAGAAAGGGTATCGCTAAATGCAACTGTAGGAAGTGACTTTTTGGGGAAGAAGCCCAGTAGATCCAAAAATATAATAAAAAACATGGATGAACTACAAGCCGGTACCGACTATGACAGGACTGATAGAGGATATGCTAAGAAGGCCACTAATGAAGGATCGTCATTCGAATCCAAAGCTCTTGAAGCTATCACCACTCAAATCCAAAAGATAGCCACTTACGTTAGATATTTAAAAGAATCAGGAGGGAAAGGAAAGAAATAGATTGAGAAGGTGATGAAATGTGTCACCAGTGGAGAAGGTGGACACGTTATTGATAACTGCATTTACACCCGACCCAATGAGTCATGTGAAAGCGAATCCAAAGCAGAGGAAGCTAAGAACTTCTCTTTTGTCAACTTCAAAAGACCGGACCACCCTGGTTTTAACTATGGCAACAAGGATGCGGTAGAAAACTCGCATCATTTGAATAATCCACCCAAGCAACCACAAGGTTTCGAGAAAAGAGGCGGGCAAGGTCAGTACACCAGAACCACCAGTTTCCAATCAAACAAGGCAAACTTTCAAGGGCAAGGGAAGTACCAAAACCGCCAAGCTACTAACCCTATCCAAGGCCAGGGACAAGCCAAGGAGAAGAGTCAGGAAAAGAACTTGAGTCAACCAGACTTGGTGGGGCAACTATTCGACTTTGTCAAGAGACAAGATACTATAAACAACCAGCTGGCACAAAGCGCGATGTCCAACTCGGGGGTTCTGAATACGATGCAGGTTCACACTAGTACAGAAATGGGTTATAATGTCACTACCTGTAGGGTCGGTTTTTCCAAATAACCAACCTTATATGCCTAAAAAAATGCAGGAACCACTTAAGACCTCTTGGGTCAGTTTTCTTAAAAAAAAACGACCATGTAGTGTAACTCTATAGGGTCAATTTTCCAAATAACCGACCTTATATGTCTATAAAAAATGCTGGCACCACTTAAGACCTCCTGGGTCGGTTTTCTTAAAAAAAACCGACCTTGTAGTGTAACTCTATAGGGTCGGTTTTCCAAATAACCGACCTTATATGTCTATAAAAAATGCGGGCACCACTTAAGACCTCTTGGGTCACTTTTCTTAAAAAAACTGACCTTGTAGTGTAACTCTATAGGGTCAGTTTTCCAAATAACTGACCTTAGATGTCTATAAAAATGCAGGCACCACTTAAAACCTCTTGGGTTGCTTTTCTTAAAATAACCAACCTTGTAGTGTATCTCTATAGGGTCGGTTTTCATAAAATAAGCGAACTTATAGAAAATTGGATTAGAAAGCCAATTACAGTTTCCCGCGGCAAAATTTTGCTTGATTTTGGCTTCGCGGCTCGATCTATAGGGTCGGTTTTTCGAAATAACCGACCTTATATGTCTACAAAAAATGCGGGTTAGACATCTTGAATCCAGTTTGCCTTCACACATGTATAAGCACCTCTAGGGTCAGTTTTTTCCTTATAACTGACCCTAGAAGTCCCTTCGGTCGACAATATTGTCGACCGAGATACATTTTGGATCCAGTTAAGTTCACGCATGTATAAGCACCTCTAGCGTCAGTTTTTTTCCTTATAACCGACCCTAAAGGGATCCTCGGTCGACAATATTGTCGACCGACATCAATTTTGGATCCAGTTTAGTTAACGCATGTATTAGCACCTCTAACGTCAGTTTTTTACTTTTCACCGACCCTAGAGCTCTTCTCAGTCGACGAATTTGTCGACCGATAACCTATCGGTCGACAAATTTGTCGACCGACTAAGAGCCAGATTTCACATGTATAAGCACCTTTAGGGTCGGTTTTTTCCTTATAACCGACCCTAGAAGTCCCTTTGGTCGATAATATTGTCGACCGAGATGAATTTTGGATCCAGTTAAGTTCATGCATGTATAAGCACTTCTAGCGTCAGTTTTTTACTTTTAACTGACCGTAAAGCTCTTCTTGGTCGACGAATTTGTCGATTGATAACCTCTCGGTCGACAAATTCATCGACCGAGAAGGAGCCAGATTTCACGTGTATAAGCACCTCTAGGGTCGGTTTTTTCCTTATAACCGACCCTAGAAGTCCCTTCGGTTGACAATATTGTCGACCGAGATGAATTTTGGATCCAGTTAAGTTCACGCATGTATAAGCACTTCTAGCGTTGGTTTTTTACTTTTAACCGACCCTAAAGCTCTTCTCGGTCGATGAATTTGTCGACCGATAACCTCTCGGTCGACAAATTCGTCGACCAAGAAGGAGCCAGATTTCACGTGTATAAGCACCTCTATGGTCGGTTTTTCCTTATAACCGACCTTAGAGCTCCCTCAGTCGATGAATTTGTCGAACGATAACCTCTCGGTCGACAAATTTGTCGATCGAGAAGGAGCCAGATTTCACCTCTAGGGTTAGTTTTTTCTTATAACCGACCCTAAAGGGCTCCTCAGTCGACAATATTGTCGACCGACATGAATTTTGGATCCAGTTTAGTACTTTTCAAAACTTTATAAAGGATTGGGATCTCAATCCCTTATCTCATTGTTGGAAATTCACATCCCTCAATACCACCATCATCACATTTGTTGGATCTGGGTATTCAAACCCTTAGTTCATCACTAAACATGGTTATCACTTATCAGGTAACTATTACCTTCAGGTCATCTGACCCAGGTATTCAGGATATTTGTTACACAAGCATCTCACATAACTCACTAGGAATATTCAACTTCTTGTTGTCACCTCTCACTATGCAACAAATAAAATAATGGATCACAAGGCCCATTACCATCATAGCTCATGCCTGGTTATACGCTTATTATCTCATGATACTTGCATGGTTAGTATACTTGATAACAACCATATCAATATCATATCAACATCATACAATACATAGATAACATCACTATTCCCTCATTAGGGTCAGAGTTTCCCATCTTTATCAATTAGGGTTTCACATAACATCATCCCATATTAAGGTTACACATAACATTATCCCATATTATGGTTTTACACAACATCACCCTATATTAGGGTTTCACATAACATTATCCCATATTAGGGTTTCACATAACATTATCCCATATTAGGGTTTCACAAGACATCACCCTATATTAGGGTTTCACAGGACATCACCCTATATTAGGGTTTCACATAACATCATCCTATATTAGGGTTTCACATAACATCATCCCATATTAGAAAGAGCCAGATTTTACGTGTATAAGAACCTCTAGGGTCGGTTTTTTCTTTATAACCGACCCTAAAGTGCTCCCCGGTCGACAATATTGTCGAACGACATGAATTTTGGATCCAATTTAGTTCACGCATGTATAAGCACCTTTATTGCTCTCCTCATTCGATGAATTTTTCGACCGATAACCTCTCGGTCGACAAATTCATCGACTGAGAAGGAGCCAGATTTCACGTGTATAAGCACCTCTAGGGTCGGTTTTTTCTTATAACCGACCCTAAAGGACATCTTGATCGACGAATTTGTCGACCGACATGAATTTTGGATCCCGTTTAGTTCACGCATGTATAAGCACCTCTAGCGTCGATTTTTTACTTTTAACTGACCCTAGAGCTCCCCTCGGTCGATGAATTTGTCGACCGATAACCTCTCGGTCAACAAATTTGTCGACCAAAAATGTGTTTGAGTGTTTTTAAATAACCAAACACAGACACTACTTATCTTTAGTGTCGGTTTGTTTCTTTTAACTGATGCTACAGGTCGAGTCTCTCCTTTAAAATGGCTGAAACCTAGTCTTTCTCCCTCGTGAAACAAAATTTTCATTCTCTTTTTCTCTCCCGCGACGCGGATACCTTTTCCGTCATGAAGCCTTTGCCACCTCTCCGTGTCGCCAAAGCCCCTGCCTCCTCTCCGCGAAAAGAGCTCGTCGTCTCCGCCTCTCCACACTTCCACGAAGGTCGCCGCCTCTCCGTGAAGGTCGTCTCATCCTCCACGAAGGTTACCGTTGTTTCCAAGTAAGGTCACCGCCGTTTCCAAGGAAGGTCGCCTCCATTTCCAAGTAAGGTTCCCGAGTTCGTTTTCGGGTTCAGATCCACCTTTCTTAGTCTTGGTAAGTGAGATATGTCTCTTTTTCTTTGTTTTTCTTGTTTTTCTATCTTCCCCTCTCTTCTTCTTGGCTGAATCCATGACGTTCCATGGTGGAGCTTGAGATAATGGTTGAAAACATCTTCCACTCTCTTCTTCTTACCTTTTCAACATAGGGTTTGCTTCCTTTTTGGAGAAGGAACCAGCTTGGTGGTGAAGAGGAGTGCCCAAGCTAGGGTTTCTTCCCCATTTTTCTTCAATCTACCTTGTTGTTTGGAGTTTCTACATCATCTCTAAGGTGAATTATATAACTTTATCCATGATTTTTGTTCACTCTTACGTTACATGTACATGATTTTTCCTTAAAAATATTGATCCAAGTATAAAGATGTAACTTTACCTAGGGTGTGAGCTTGTATGATAGTTTTTTGTATCATCTTAGATGAACCCTACATCTTGTGCATGATTTTTTTGATGGAAGTGGTAATCATAGACCTTGTTTGCATATGGATAATGATTGCTTTTAATCTCTCAAAAGATGTATATATCTAGGATTTCAAACTAATTTTTCATCCTTATATTTCAAGCAATCTATCATTTTGTAAATTATGATGTGATTATGAATCATTTTTGTCATGAATGTGTGGTTTTGAATGGTGACGGTTGAGCATCAATGCTCCCCACTCCCATAATATAAGAATCTTCTTTTCTATTTCAGTTTGAACATTTCAGTGTACCCCTCGGTCGAAAATTTTGTCGACCGAAAATGTGTTCGGTCGACAATTTTCTCGACCGAGAGTGTTTAGAGGGTCGGTTTTTATTGGAATAACTGACCTTACAGGCTCCTTTTTCTCACCTGGGTCAGATTTTTTACAAACTTTTGCGTCGGTGTTTACTCTGTAAGGTCGATTTTTTTCGGTCAAATAAACCGACGCTATAGAGCAAAGTCTATAGCGACGACCACTTAGGCGTCTATTAAAAAGTGACACTACAGGCTTAAAAAAACCGACGCTACAGACCATTCCTGTACTAGTGTCAAATGGCAGATATGGAAACACACCAACACTAGATAGACCAGCAGCTGGCTCAAATGGTTGAGTTAATAAAGAATCCTTCGGGTAAGGTACCCTCCAGCACTGAGTCTGCTAAAATGGCGGTACTCAGATCAGGGAAGACACTAGAACGCCCTAAATCGACCAGACCCGAGGAACCTGAACCAAGGATTACGAGAAGGAGAGAACCAACGAGCTCATGTCAGGGATCCAGAATCAGAACCTGTGGAGGACCTATTCGGTAAAAGAAGTCCTTACTCTCCAAGATTGCCTTTCCCCTACAAGCTCATAAAGGCACATCTTAAAAAGAGATATGAGAGGTTTATGGAGTCAGTGAGAAAGCTTCACCTCGAAGTGTCGTTTCTAGATGCTTTGGAGGAAATGCCGACCTATGCCAAGTTTTTCAAGGATTTGATCACCAAGAAAAAAAGAGGAGGAAGGATTGGGATGGTACACCTAGCCAGTATGTCATATGCTTTCGTGAAGGTGGATTTACCTACCAAGAAGAAGGATTCAGGAGCCTTCACCATACATTTTGTTGTAGGGAATAATATCGAAAGGAAAGGTCTCACCGACCTGGGGGCTAGCACCATTTTAATGCCTTTAAGCCTCACACAACGTTTGGATTTGACTGATATGGTCAGGACCAACATGAGGATCGAATTGGAAGACCATACCTTCAAAAGACATGTGGGAGTTGTTGAGGATATTTTGATTCGTGTAGGAAGATTATTCATTCCTTGTGACATTGTTGTCATTGACATTGTTGAGGACCCTAACTGTCCTATCATCTTTGGGCGCCCCTTCTTGGCTACAGGAAGAGCGCTGATTGATGTTGCTGAAGGAATCATCACTCTAAGGGTCGAAAATGATCACATGGATTTCAAGGTAAAAGATGCTATGAAAGGACTGTCCCTACTAGAATCTACCTACTTCGTGGATAGCTACAACCAATTTTGTGATGAATTAGAAGAAGATTTTGCAATGGTAGACCCTCTTATGAGGGCGTTGAACAATCAAGACTCTGACTCTGAAGATCCTGAGGTTGTCGAGATCCTCAGTTATCTAAATTGATTTGATGAAGATCTAAGAGATGAGGAGGAGGTCATAGAGACAGTTAAGTTTGCTTCTCTGGAAGTGACACTAG
The DNA here is from genome assembly GCA_963693085.1 of Alisma plantago-aquatica. Classification (NCBI taxonomy): domain Eukaryota; kingdom Viridiplantae; phylum Streptophyta; class Magnoliopsida; order Alismatales; family Alismataceae; genus Alisma; species Alisma plantago-aquatica. Next base: position 776,979,712 of record OY856409.1, read on the forward strand.
AAGAAGAAAAGGCACCTCAGACCAAGCCAGAGTTGAAACAGCTGCCTGAAAGTTTAAAATATGAATTTCTAGATCACGAAGGGAGAAATCCAGTCATAGTAAATGCCAATATGATGAAAGAACAATTGGAAAGGCTTCTCGAGGAGTTGAGGCTCCATAAGCAGGCTATAGGCTATTCGGTAGAGGATATCAAGGGACTTAGCCCTGCGCTATGCATGCACCACATAAATTTGGAAGGATCTACTAAACCCCTGGTTCAACCCCAGAGAAAGTTGAACCAGATGTTAAAAGAGGTTGTGAAGAAAGAAGTAATCAAGCTGAGAGATGCATGAATTATCTACCCAATCAACGACTGCAACTGGGTAAGTCCAATCCATGTGGTACCAAAGAAAGGAGGCATGATAGTTGTGAAAGGTGACAAAGGAGATGAAGTAGCGGTCCGGACTGTCATCGGATGGAGAATGTGCATCGATTATTGGAAGCTGAATCAAGCCATGAAGAAAGACCATTATCCACTTCCCTTAATTGACCAAGTTCTAGAGAGATTAGCGCATCATGATTATTTCTTCTTTTTAGATGGTTATTATGCATTTTATCAAGTCCCTATCTGATAACACCAAATTTTGTGATTTTTTTATCCTTATTTCGTTATCAAAATTACCCTTTTAAACTGTTTTCCTCTCTTTTTATATATACTTTTGCAAAAACAAGCCACACTACGCTCTTAACTCAATATTTCCATCTTTTACAGAGTTTTCCTCCAATTTTGACTCATTTATCAGCAATAAGGCCCATCCCGACCCACAAAGGTGTTCCACCTGCATCGGCCTTTCCACTAGCCGGCCGACACGCTCACTGCCCGACAGAGTAGCACAAAACACCGACGCGCGACATGAGGATGCCGCGCAAGAAGGAACTAACGGGCGATACGCCTTTTACCCGACAGGGAGCCGGGCTCGCCACGACAACTGAAGCATGTCGCGCGATACATGCCACCCACTGGCAGACACCACTCGTCATGATGACCGACATTCGACATCCTTGTGCTGGGCGATACTGATATCAGCCATCCACTGCCTCCGCGATAGTAAGAGCTGATGAAGGACATGTGGCGTCCGGAGCACCATAACTTTTTCCAACCACTGCCTATAAATAGCAGCTACAGGAAGCCAAAAAGATAGTTCAGAACCCTGGAGAGTTGACTGATGAAAGTATCTGGGAGCTAGTGTGTCGTGCCTGAGAGGTTATGTCGGGCGATTCTAGGTGAGCACGTCCCCATCCCGAGAGGGAGGGAATGGTTCACTTAGGGCCGTCCCGGGCACCTCTGTAGGCCGATATCGGCGGACAAAGGATACCCGATAGGAGTGGTCGATACCTAGAAGCAACACTCTAACCCGACACGATACCGAACCCCAATACACATCGTCGGTCGCGGCGTGTCGCCCGAGAGGGTGCCACCCGACATGATCGCATCGGGCCAGGGCGCCCCACGCGATACATCCACCTGTCATGAGCGTGTCGCCCGAGAGGGTGTGCCGTCCGACACAGGTGTATCGGGTAAGGCTCCTGCCCAGTATTGGGCTAGAGAGTCTATTGTTGTTTGTCATCCTTCTAAATCAAGAATGTGACGTTTATCTTTGTTATTTCAGTCATTTGCTTCTTTTACTTATGTAAAGTAATCAGACCTTTATTTGTTTATGGAAATAGAAGAGTTTTAATCAATTGCTGCTTTGTGTTTGGTACCTTTGTCGGATGATTGCTATGGTTAACATCTGAACTCTAGCTTGTATTCTTGGATCACGCTTCGATTAGCTACTGAATCGTGTTTTCCCGTTGCAGCATCCTCGAGAGAGGTGTTGTGGCTCTAGTGTTTGGTTCGATTCTGGAGTACGAGAGTTCCCGGAATTTGAGTTGTTTTGGTAACCTTTCCACTCTAACCTAAGCCCAGCAACCTCGAGAGGGGTGTTGATGCTTAGTTAGAGATACCCGCTTCGAGAGGAGGGGTACAAGATGTTTCTTCTGCCACTTGTTTTACCGTAGTTTTCTCCTTTGTACCTTGCTTTAGCGCTAGTATTATCTCTATGTTTTCATTGCATAAAAATCCCTAAAACTGATAAATGCTTAAAACCTTATTTTTTTCCTCGTAGCTCCAGTTGGAGATAGATTTCTTTTGTTTTATCGGTCTTATCCTGCTGTTCCCTTGGGGAACTTTTCCATCTCTTTACCCTTGTTAGAGTGTAACGTGTCAATTTTGCATTCTCAACAATACCACCCTTGTCCTTGTGTTCGACCTGGTATATCTACTTCGACCCCGTAAACAATGTTGTGGGGCCTATAATGTTTCAGGTTATAAATGTAAAAGCCTAACTACTTCAAATCCACCTCCAATTTTAGGACGCGCGATTTAGGCCGGTCACTATCTTATTGGACGACCAGGAAAAAACCACTTTCACTTGTCTCTATGGTACTTATGCCTTCCAAAGAATGCCATTTGGATTGTGAATGCTCTGAAAACTTTCCAGCGTTGCATGATCTCGATGTTCTCGGATTTTCTAGAAGACGTCGTGAAAGTTTTCATGGATGATTTTTCTATCTATGGGAAGGACTTCGATGCTTGTCTGAAAAACCTATCTTTGGTCCTGCAACGCTGTGAAGAAAAGAATTTGGTCCTCAACTAGGAGAAGTGTGACTTCATGGTACAAGAAGGCATAGTACTAGGGCATAAAGTCTCGAGGAGAGGTATAGAGGAAGATGTGAGCAAGGTTGAAGCTATATCTAGACTACCTCCACCTAAGTTTGTAACTGGAGTGTGAAGTGTTCTCGGGCACGCTGGTTATTGTCAAAGATTTATAAAAGACTTCTCGAAGATCTCAAAGCCTTTGTCAAATCTTCTGGTTAAGGATGTTGAATTCGATTTCACTAACGATTGTCTAAATGTTTTTCAGGCCTTAAGGGATGCACTTGTTTCTCCACCTATCCTTCAAGCTCCGGATTGGGAGCTACCTTTCGAGCTAATGTGTGATGCCAATGACTATGCCGTAGGGGCAGCCCTGGGACAGAAGAAAGCCAAAAGGCACCATGTCCTTTGCTATGCCATCTGTACTATGGACGAAGCACAGGTAAATTACACGAAAACAGAGAAGGAGATGCTTGCGATTGTTTTCGCCTTCGACAAGTTCATATCTTATCTGATTGGAACAAAGGTAAAGGTCTACACTGACCATGGGGCGATATGATATCTTATGCAGAAAAAGGACACTAAGCCCGGGCTGTTAAGGTGCACTACAAAAAACATAGGAATTACCTACATTTAATATAGGTACAATTTGTTTATTTATAGTTAATACACGTTTCTTTTACAATTTGTATAAATGTAATTAAATCAAATGCAGCGAATAAAAATAACTACACATCCATTACGCTGAATGTTTCATTTCCCGCTTCGCTTCTCTTCCAATTTACATCCCCCCTTCTCCAATCAGTGATTCAATTTTTTCCGCCCGATATTCCCATTTTTGTCATCATCACTCCTCCTATCCAACCTCGCCAAAAGAGACCTGGCTGGCTGGCTGTTGTCCGGCTCCAGCGAGAAAGCGGAGATTATTAAATTCCAAGCGCACAAACCACCAACTCCATGGCCTCGCTGCCACCTTTAGACACTACGATCTGGGATGTCCTTCATAACACTTCAAGCATCACCACCGCCAAAAATGTACTCATCGCCCTTCTGCGTCGGCGACCGGACCGAGGATTCCAAGGAGACATGCATTGAGGTAATGGATGGTGTGCATGTAGCTTATATGGGGAAATCGAGCACTGATGAGGCGGACTGGACAGAAGTTGGTGACTGCTAGAGGTGTGCCAGCCCGCGCACATCTTCTTGAATGATCTTCAATCACGATATTTGGAACAGGTATGTACAATGGTTATGAGATGCATCCTAAAACTCATGTCGGGGATGTAGCCGTAAATTAGTAACTTCACCTCAAGAACATGGCAATGGGAACGGATCAAGAGAATGTGATTACTCACTGGTATTCATGATCCAACAAACAATGGTTCATGGAGGCATTGCCCGGAAGGCAACATATGCACAACCAGGATGGGCGTTTTCTGGTTGCTCCAAATCGAAGGGTGCCCTTTTTGTTTATTAATGATTCATGTGGATTTTTATATAATACCATTTGCATACTTTTCTCTATGGTGATGTTACCATATATTGATGTGCCTCTTTTGCTTTTTAAAAAATCAGCTGATGGATGAACACTATTTTATCTAATTTATGGTTGTTATTTAACTTTGACTATTGACGCTTGGGTTCAAGTCTCTAGAATAGGGTCCTGTTAACCAATATATAAGCTTATCTGTTTCTTAGCTAACCTATATGATAATAGTATCTTCATTTAGTTTAATACATATATGTGTGTAGCATCCTCGTTTAGCTTAACACCGACTACCAGCTATAAATGTATTGTTCTTTTCTTGACGTTTTTAATACAGAATATGGCTTCTCAAGTACTTTGCAGAGTCTGTTGTCTGTAAAATCGTTAGGATTATTCCTAAGGTGTTTTTTTAGTGAATAAAACCCACTTGCATTGTTAGTTGTCAAAATCAGTATTAATGGGTGCATGTGTTTTACTAAACATTCCCGAGTGCAAGGTTTTAGTGTGTGGTGGTGAATGGTAGGATTTACGTGCAACATGAATGTATCCAAATTGTGTCTACCTTGCATTTTCCTATCATAACATAAATAGACATTTAAGAATCCTTCAATAGTATTTGCATGAATATTATGTTAGTAGCTATCAAATAATGTGCTATAGCAAGTGTATTTTGGTATTATTAACTTTTTCCTTGTTACTTAACAAGTTGTTACCTAAAACCTCCTTGGAGGTATCTATTACAACTATATTTCAGGTCCTACTTAGAGTAGTGATGTAGGAAGGGTTTAATCTCAAAATTGTAAAATAAAATGCCTTTTTGAAGATCATATATGTGTATGTTTTATTTTCTTACTGTTCTTGTCTAATTACCTACAAGCAGTATACATGAAAAGTTACTCCAAAGCTTACTTTTTTAAAATTTTATAGTTTGCAGGATGGAAGCCATCTGTACTCATTTATGTATCTTGATAGCATTTTAGGTGGAAGTGCATATAATGAGGTATAATATTGTAAGTACAGCTTGAAGAGAAAGCAATATCTGGCTATTTATCAATTGCTTAACGTTTCAAGGTAGTAGTAGATGTTAAAGAACATGGGTTCCTCATTAAAGATCTCATACATGATTGCAAAATGTCAGACCAATTGGATTTGTTGTACTGGAATTTCACAATGTCTAGCTAGATTTTGTATTTGAAATGTCATGTAATTTGAAATTGAAAGCCTCTAGAAAAATATGAGTGGAAGCAACCCGCGCCTTCACATTCAGCCTTGAGATGGAGGCTTTGTTGTCGGCCTCTCTATTCTATGGTTTAGAAAAGAGTTTCACCCCAGCGGAATAGTTGCCCTTATTATATTTTATATTATCTAAGTACCAATTAATATGAAAATACTGATCAAGATTGGTTATTTCGAAAACCAAAATAGCAGGAAAGCTCAACAAATATCCATGTTTCAGACCTTAATAACCGAGACTAGTTGATCCTCGCCTTAGATAGTGATAACCTTGGGTAAATGATCATGCTCCAGTGTTTCTCAATAAAAATGAGACAACTAATCTCCAGAATAATATATCATGCTGCAGGAACGCATTTTTGATGATATTGACATCTAATAGCTATTCACATCCACTTATTTAGCTATGGGTATATATATATTCAGTTCATGAAAATATTAGTTTGGAGTACTTCTTTAGGCTTTTGGTTTTGTTTGACTTAGTATATACTGTTAGATTTTCCCAAAAAAGTATTCGTTTCTTTTAATAAGTGAGGTGTCCCATATATGGTGTTAGGAAAATGGAGCCAATAGTGTGAGAATCGTATGTGAACATTATTTATCCATTAGTGTTAAGAGTCATAAAGAATGTTAGTGATACATGTGCTACTCGATGGCATCTACATGGGAAATGGTTACTCATAAATCACATACAATGAGAAGTTTGGAACATATTTAGAATTTAATCCAGTTTGAACATGACCATTTCTGACAGTGCTAATGTTGTAGGCCAATTTTATGAAATTGAGACTACTAGTATCCATAATAATAGGAAGGGGCAGCTTGAATGATGACGTACATGTACCAACTATTAAATTCATGAACTTGGACATGGTGATGTAATTGTTGAATCAATGAAAATATTGCTTTGTACTATTCCGTAAGGCTTTAGGATTTTTTTAGTATTTTATTTTTCCAGATTTTTTTATCGTATATGGAAGGAGGACTAGCAACAATCTTCCCTAGCTGATGGTATTCTTTATCGCTTGACTTGGACTAGCTGAAACTTATGGGGTACCTGATTTCACAAATTTTGTAGTTTATGAGGGACGTGGAGGAGCTCCAGATTTCACAGATTATATGCTTGTTGCAGGAGGAGTTGTGGATTTCATGGACACTATGATGTATGGTGGTTGACTGAGTTAATATCTTTTCTATAATTGTAAAGGATCAACACGTATGACTACTTAATAGCCTTAAAAGAGCAGAAACAACAAGGCCTCTAAGTCCAACAGAGTTCTCAACAAACCCCTTTGAGCTCTGCAACCGGTTTGAGCAGTTTTATTATTTAGTATATGCTCAATGAAGTTATGGGCAATATCTATCTCTTTTTTATTCTCTTAGCGAATCATTCTCTAAAATCAAATGTGCTTTCTGTCCATTTTCTGAATTCTATAAATGTCATGTTGCTCTGTTTTATAAACAACTACGTGGATATATAAGCCAAGGAAACTTTGAGGACCCCAAGAAGCCTTTCTTGACATATAAAGCTTGAGCTGAAAGGCTCATTCAAAAGGGTTGTAACATGGTCAATGTTTTTGAAGATGGCACATAATCCTAATTTGGTGTGTATATAGCAGTGAAAATTCGTACAAAATACATCTGAGATAAATTATGCATTTTATTTTAGAAGTTACATGTAGACATTATTGTTTTTTTTTGTCATGAGAAAGTTATCAAAGAATTATGTACACATTATTTGTGTTATATATCGTAAATGGAATAATTAACACATATAGTAGTACTACTTGGGCCACATGGAGCATTTTATTTTTTTCTCTCAGGTACCGCACATAGCTTCAGACTGTAAACATGACCTCTAGAATGTATATTTTCAGAATGTACATCTTCAGATGTACTTCCCGAACTGTTGTTTTCTGCATTTCTAGAATGTACATCTTCTACAAAGCATATAATTCTTCTCGGTCTACAAAAAATCCAGCCAATGATGAAAAAATAGAAGCTACTCTGGAAAGCGTGTTGAAGACATTCTAGGCATTTTTGGAGTAGGTGTTGTTCCAGGACAAGCAAAAAAGGTACTACAAATGCAAACAGATAAAGGTAACATAATTATAGTAGTAGACATAAAGTTTTTTTCCTTTGGTTTAATGTGTAAGTGAATGTCATGCTTTAAACCAAGATCAAGCCTAAATTTTAGAAGTGATCTTGAAATTTATGAGAATGCCGGTGTTTCTTTGAGAAAAGATTTATAGTGATCCGGATCACATCAAGGAGATTAGATATTCTTTGAATTCGTTTTTAGATGCGGGTAGTACTTGTTGGTCTGGTGTAGACCCTGGGTTCCATTACTCTGATTATGAAATGCTTAATCATTTCTATGTTTTTTAAATTGATGTGATCTTGAGTGTGAACCTGAAGAGCAGGTGAGGGGCTTGTTCTCTGTTGGGTCTCCAAATTTCTGTTGTGAACATGTATTTCCTTTTCAGTCAGAGAGTGCAATGTCTGAGATAAAAGGAATACCAATTGCAACTATCCTCAAAGGTGTAGAAAAAACTATGGGACAACTATAATGAGTGACTAAACACTACAAATAATCATATTTGGTTGCCTCCTTTTATTTAAAAGAAGGATGGCTCTCTTGGTGTTCAAATCTAATCTAACTCACTTCATCTTACCAACTTGTTGCAGGTACTAACAATTTTGTGGAAACACTTTGTGAGAAGATATTCAGACCATCTCTATTTACAATCATCTCAGAAGATCCAAAGTAGGTAATGTCTTTGATTGGCATTACTACATTCCCATCTACTACCTCCTTTTCTGATGATTTTTTTAAGATGGTTGTAATATAGAGAATTATAACTAAACTCCACAACATGTCCATCAACCTCAGATAATTCAAATATTTTGGTCTTGTTGCTTTCAAAGTCTTCTTTAAGAGTGGATGTATATCTATCAGTAAATGCCACCACTCCCATCCAAGTTCATGATCCCCATCCACCTTCATTAAAATTTCTCATGCTAGAAGGGAAGCATATGTTTTTCTTAGAATGCCTATCAAGGGGGTTACCAAGACTACCTCAAGCAGAATGAACATAGTTTGTTACTATAAATCTAGGAAAAAATATGCCTAATTTAAACCTAGTATTTACATAATGACCTTGATTTAGTCAATTTGAGTTACCCATAAAAGGCACATTGTACTCATTGTGTAAGGCAAGCAAAATTCCTAAGTAATCTGCCTTCTAAAGTTGAAGATGATCAAGATAGGCATTTCTAGCAGAATTATGTCTGCTTGTCCAAATAATGATCATTGAGACTAGAGCCTAGTTGTGATGCATAATCATTTGTTAATAAGTATTACATATACATAAGATTGACTAGTGGCATCAACAATTTTTTTGGGATTCATTTTTGTGATGAAGTTCAGTTATTTTGTTTGGATGTCTCAGCAGTTTCTCTGATTGCTAATGGCCAAGTACTTAGCTCTGATGTAGCATTTGCAGACCATTTGATTCAATTATGTCCATCAAAATGGTTCATCATGTTGTTTTCATATCATCAAGAATTAATGGCATGTCCCTTGTGCTCTGAATTGCCTCAATCCCTTGATTATCCCTAGAATTAACACTAACAACTAAAATCTTCAAGTAGCTTTTAGCATATTCCAATCTATACTTATTGATTCCACCACCATCATCTGATAAATTGTTTAATTTATATCAACTGCTTCAAAATGATAGCCATGAGGACTATGACCATTTTTTGCCCTTTTTTGCCCATATTATGTTTTCTACAAATATATTATTTTTGACCAGAACACTAGGCACCCAAGATTTGACTGATACATTAGACTTTGCATGTTCCTCTTTTTTTTCATAAATTTCTGAAAATCAGTCACCTCCATGCATTTTAATAGAGTTCACACATAAGAATTATTATACCATCTTTCATTTAGATGCATGTAGGTAAAAATGGCAGGATCTTTCAATTTAAGCAGACATAACCAATTTCTTGTAGAGAAATAAAGAACATTTATCTCACATCCTACAATCAGATCGGGTCATAGACAGAACAAACATTTTCCGCTTAGTTTACCTTCATGAAAGAAAGGACTTCAGATCTCATGGAGGAGTCATGTGTACATATAGCTACAGCCAGATCAGTATGAGCCTGTCATTTTAAATACATTTTACTAGTAATGTAGATTGTATTAGTCGTTTGGTGGACTTGAGCACCCTTAATTGCACCTCTCACCTATCAAATATAGTAGGGTGTTATTTTTAGATGAGTTAGTCCTATCTTTCCCAAGATATCCCTAGCGCATACCTTAATGTCTATGCTCCATTAACTATTCTCGACTTGAATGGTCATCTTGATTACTCGGGCTCTTTGTTTTAGGATATGACATGTCATCTTCCTTAATATACTTATTGATTCCCTGGCACTACTTAACTATAGTTCATAAGTAGGATTGTACTCTCATATGCACTAACCTTAGGAGTATTGTTCGCCTCAAATATCCACTGTGGCACATATCATACGGGGAAGAAGGAAACTATCCTTCAGATTTGAAGCCACACTGACCTGTGTTTGTACAACAAATAACAAAGGGAAGGGAATATACAACTAAAGGGTACTTTGTACAACAAATAACAAAGGGAAGGGAATATACAACTAAAGGGTACGGGTAGCTTGAAGAGACGCTTTGCATGATCTTCTGGTGTTTGTGAGGAGATACTAGACTAATTTGATAGTTAATGAATTCAAATTGTGTCATCTCTGTAGTCGGAGAATCATAGTATCGTGAGTCATCGAAATCTTCTGACATGGGGGAATACGGTGAACAAAAATCCTCTTTGAAGCTGCAGCACATGGCCTCTGATCTAACAAGTGAGTCCAAGAGATTATCCTCAAGTGAATCACCAGTAGTGAGTCTATTAAGACTTGTCTCCATCATCTACGTGAAACCCCCCTGTTCCTCCTTATTAATATTGTCTATCAATTGTCTATTGTATTCATCTCATATAGTTTGATATGTTTCTTATACTAAATCACTGACATAATGTTCATATATGGATTTTAAATAATTCAATGTTTCATTATTTATAATTCGGTTGGATGGTGTTTCATAATGTGCGCCTCGTGGCTTCAAAGGTGTACGCCTTGAGGCGAGGCGTACCCCAATGCGCCCTGAGGCGTGCGCCTCACTGTCCGTGCGCCTCACTATCCAGGTGAGAGGTGTGCGCCTCATTTTTGGTGAGGCGTAAAAAGGCGTTGAGGCATTGAGGCATTTCCGAGCCATAAGCTTCAGTTCGGACCCCAATTTAAGCCTTGTATTCATATGTATAATCTATATATACATGTAAATATACATATATATATATCTAAACATGTATATTTGTGTGTATAATCTATATATGTTTGTATATATACATACATATGTATCTAAACATGTATATTTGTGTCTATATATTTATGTATTTGTGTATGTATCTATAATGTATATGCATATACATGTAACGCCGCACATTATATACATTTACATATATATATTTGTGCATGTCTATGTGTATATGTATATAATTGTAAGATGTGTACAGATTTACATGTATATATGTTGATATTTTGTATTCTTTTGTATATTGGATGTACTTGCATATGTTTATGTGTATATGTAATGGAGTTACATGTATATATATCTATATGTATATAATTTTTAAAATGTGTATACTTGTGTACGCCTATGTGAATGTACATGCTTGTACTAACATATATGTACATTATAATATAACATTATATATATATATATATATATATATATATATATATATATAATATGAATGCCTCGGTACATTCTGAGGCTTACGCCTCGACCGCCTCGAGGCTTACGCCTTGCCTCGCCTCGCCAAGACAAAAATGCCTGATTACGCCTCACGCCTTTTTCAACCTTGACTCTTATTTATCTTTTTAGTCATTTTGAAATGAATTTGCACCATGGTACAAGATCAATGGACACAAGAACTACATATAACCCTCTATTGTAGATGGCAAGAGCTCAAACTATGTGCCTACTATTTTGTGTTGATTGTTGATTTTAGGCCTAGTTTGGCCACCTAGTTCGTGAATCCCGATAATCGGGTACAGGGCGCTGTTGTCCTTCAATAGCCACGGGAGGCAGGCTGCATTCTGCTCCTGGACTTCACCGTTAATTGGTAGGGAGAACAGATGCTACAACGCAATAGACCGGGCAAAGGGCTGACATTTTCCAACACCACCAATTATGATGTGATTGAGAAAGCTGTCATTCGTTGTTACAACACTTACGTCACAGAGATCATAAGTTCCACGTATCACATGATGGACTGTCAATTATTATGCTAATTACCGGAATTTCAAAAATCTGCGGTAAAACTAGGCCTTAAAGTTCAAACCTTCATCAAGGATTGTTACCATAAGAATATCTAAAATTCTCTGATGTGGTCACAAACATTTTTTCTTTTCTTTTCTGAAAACATCTCAATGGTTTAATGCTATTTATGTTATTGATGGTATGTGGATTGTGTTCTTTGCATATCATTGATGAAGTCTTGCAAACATGACTCTAGTGTAATGTTTTGTAGGTAAAGTAGAAGCTTCCTGGATACCTGATACAACTTGTTTTGCTTCTGCTACTTCAATGGTATGTCCTATATTCCACTAGTTTCATTATCAAAGTTCTCAGTGTACTCTGATCATCTTGGATAACCTCCCCTAGGTCCAACTTAGTCCTTTGATCACTTCAATGTTATCATTATGTTTAAAGCAGCCAATAGGAACTGTCTCCCATATTTGTTGATCTCTAGGTGTTATAAAAACATTGTCTTTTTGTCTTGCTTTGGTTTATGCTTGATGTGATTAACAATCTAGTTTGATACATTGCCTAGTATTTCTGAGATCCCACTTGACTAAGTTTTTAGTAACAACATACCATGTTGATGTCGTGTATAACAACTAATTGGATTGAAAACATCTTATAAAGAGAACAATAAGAGGAAAAGATTAAACTGACCCATTGTGTGATGCTCTTTACACTAAAGAATCATTAATACATAAAAGTCCATGTTAATAGAGATTGGTATGTTATAGGTGGATATAGAAGGAAGGGGTATAGTTCTAAAAACATGGTTTCCTTTCTTATTGAAGAAGTAGCTCCAACATATGAAAGACAAGAGGTAAGCCCAGAATAATAGGGAGTTTTAATGATCAAAGTTGAAAAGGTAATCAACATGCTCTTAACTTCAAACTTGTGTTATTAAGTTGATGACAACTTGCACAGAAGTCATGATAGAATGCCACATGTAGGCAAATATGGTACTCCTAAAAAAATAAATATGGTACTTGATAGGGTGATACAAAAATATTTTGTTAACTTTTTTAATAGAAAAAACTTAACTATGACTTGAATAATATTTCTAGAAAATTATTCTATTGCTTCAATAACTATTGGATAAATATGCTAAAAGTATGCAAGGGATTCTGATGACCAACTTAACTTTATTTGTCATAAGTGGTTCATTTGATTTTTAGGTAGTTCCAATTGTCTAGTTTGTGGATCTAACCCCATAGGAGTGGATTGACTATGGGTAATATGATGAACCTGATATTTTTCTTGATGATGTGAAGGCTCGTTTCTTTTATTTCTGAATGTATCAAGCATTCAAGTGAACAGAGGATTACTGCATATGAAAAAAGCATCTAGGTGAATAGAGGTATGTTGTATGTGAACATGCAGTTCATGGAATAAGGTTATAAAATATGAATCCTATGATACCAATGCTTGAGTTCAATTAATACTACTGTTTAAAAATTAATGCAACTTGATGCCATTTTTTCCAATCTACTTTGATGTCTTGCTGTCACAGAACCTATAGCAGTGCTGATTTTTTCACTCCCAGTGGTATCCCCAAGTACCTCTCATTATTCCTTAGCCTGCATGTTAGTTTTATTCTTTCCCCGTTCTTTGGGTGGCCTGCAACTTATTCATGTTTTCACCTCAACACCATATCCTTCTTTGACAATTTGTTACTCCTTTTCTTCTAGATCTTCTACATTTAGCTATATGTATTTGTTCCCTTTTTGGTTTGAGGTTGTTGTTTAGTCTTGGGCCCCTCTTCCTCTAGTCCCTCTCCTTCAAACTGTGTTCCTCTCATTGTTAGGTCTTGACTTCTTTAAACAAGGAAGAGGAAGAATTTTTATGCTCATTAGATGTCAGAGCACAATCATCATTGCTGCAAAGATTACAACTAGAAGCTCTGCTATGAAAAGCATGGGCATCCCTCTAAAGTAGTACATTGGTCTATGATATTACTGGTGGCAAGCCATATATCATTTCTCAGATGCATCTCGGGGCTGCTATGTTTCTGAGATTTTCTTGACACTTTTGTCTGTTGAGTTTCTCCTTTACCCCATGTTGTTGATGCTTTGGAGCTCTCGTAATGATCTGTCTAGGTTCAGTAATACTATAATAGACAAGATAATCATAATCAACATATTATAGTCTATATGTTGTGATACATATATTCTATGATTTCTTGCAATACAAATGCAATCTTACCAATTATCTAATAGGCAATGTTCTTCGTGTGTGTGTTGTAGGAGGTTTGAGGGCTTGAACTGAATAGAGTTTTTCGAGCAATTGATCTTTTTGTTGCTCTTTTTTACATAGACAGAACAATGTGATCTTTAAGTTTCAGAGCAAGGTGGTGCAATTAAAGAAGGCAGTTGAAACATAGTCTTAATGGTACATCTTGAGACACTAGTAAGGTAAATCAAATACTCACTTTCTACCAAGAAATACTCTAGGCTGGATTCTGGTATCAACCACAAACAATGTGGATTTTATTTTATTGACCTTAAGGGTGTTTTTTCTCAGTCAAATTACATAAGGTATGTATCTGCAAATTTAATATCCACCTTGATTTTACACTTATATATTAAGAGATCATATACAAGGAATGGGGAAAACTGAGTGACATGAAAGACTATGATGAAAGGTCACTTGGTATGGTAATATATAATCTGATGGCCAATTATCACAAAGGTAGATATATTGTAGTATTTTGGCTGATTCTAGAGTGAAATGTGTCTATCCTCTATCCTAATTCGTTGTTTGTTGTAGTCTTGGAATTCATACTCTAATCCCAACCAACAATGCATTAAAGATAGAACTCAGTCTTAAATCATAGCAAAATGGTGTTGGAGTTCTAGTAGGAATGACTATATGGGAGTGTCATAATGGGTTTTAGTTTTCCCAGAAAAGAGGCATCAATAGTATTTCATAGTGCAATCTACCTGAAATTGTAATTTGGTTCATGTATGAGAATGAGGCATTAACATAGATGTATGACTAAAAATGTTGTTAGCTCAAAATAGTCTATTGCCTTTCCATTTCAGTAATTAGTATAAAACTTTAGCACAAGTACGGTCTGCCAGCTTAATAATTTTAGGGGAAAATTACACAAGTATGCATATAATGGAAGTCCCTATTCAGTTTCCTTCACATGTATATTGCTATAGACAACATATGTTGTTCTTGGTTCAGAAATAATTATGATGTCTCATCACCCTCAGTGAGAACAAAACCGATGCAGTAGAAATTATGAGCTTTGTTTCAGTTAATGTATAACATTTCCAATAATTAGTTATAGAATACATAGTTAGTGTATCTCCAGTTTAGTGTTTCAATAATTACTTATAGAATGCATAGTATGAAGATCCAACTTCCAAGTGAGATATATTTACCACACTCATAGTGGCCATAGAAAGACATTAACTACCACAAATAGCAACATAAGTTGTCTTCTTAGCCTTCTTAACTCCCTCCTCCCTCTCCAATCTCCAAAACAGAAGCTAGATGCTAGAAAGAATACATTACTACTGCAGATAGCTAGCCAACTAGCTATGGGTGTACCCCACATCATGCATGCCATAACTGGGCTCTTGGTTAGCATCTGTATCATGATAATTGGCTCTTAGCTATAGCTAAGGATCCTTCCTACCATGTTCACCTATGAATGCACCTGATGTGTTGCAGGGAGTGACTAACTTGGGTTCCACCTCTACAATGACTTGAATCTTCACCCACTCACCTCTTACTATTTTCTACACCATTACAACACAACAAACTTTGTGTCCCTTATGTGGTTGGTTACAATAGGGAAATGACTTCCTTCCCTAAGTTCCCTATCATTGCCATTGGAATAATGATAACCTATTTATTGTTGTTGTATATCTCTATGCTCCCTAAGCACTCTAATCTTCTGTTGTGTATCTTCAACTGGCTATTGTGTCTATGTATAACCTATTTATTGCTGCTTGATTGCTACTCCTTACTGAAATGTTGTTGCAATATCGATGGAGACTCCAATTTCACCTGATGGTGAATAAATTTGAAACTTCGTCTAGTAAATATCTAACAGCAACAAGGCCATACAAATTTTTATTAAAGATCGTAATGTCATTGCTCTCACCCTCAACTGCTTGCCTCAATTACAATAGTTTCATCATAGCCAAAGCATGATAGGTTCCTTCACTCTTTGACAACCTATACCCTGTCAAACTTCTCCTTCCTCTCAACCTAATTATGATAGCTTGCAAGCGTTATGTATGCTTAAATTGCTCCATTTTCAATGCTTCCTTGACCAGTCCCTTATAATAGACCCAGGCGTCTCTGTTTGAAAGAATTTGCTAGTGTTGTCTTTTATTAATTGCTTATGTTTCCTACTTTTAGCAGATGATTTTAGCAGATTTTTCTCTACTCCACTGCATTGTTTTCCTTCTTTACTATGATCCTTGTTGTGGTTTGCTTGACCCCTAAAGGCTTCCAGGGAGCTACCTTGACAAGTATGATAGTTTCCGATCTAATTCCATGTTAAAGATTGAACTATCAAGTTTCTCACCACTTGTATGTTTAGAGAAGTACCAATTGAGTTGTACAACAGTTTGGACTCGGTTGGAGAGGACGAAGAATCATGGCAGGTAGCATTAAACATATTTTATGTTTGTTTGAATTTTATTGTCTTTTCTTTTCTGAGTATGGTGCTTCATAATAGGCATTTTATTTTCCTGTACACTGCTATACATATCAGATTGAAATGCAGTTGTTATTCTTGATCTTATTGCAAGTCATGTGGATTCTATTTTTTTCCTACAAATAGATATGTATTCATGCTTCACTTTCAAAATATAGCGTGAAGCTTGTCCTAAGAAACAAGTGAACCACCTATCTCTTGCTATTATCTACAAAAAATCTTCACAAGAGCTTGTTATTTCCAAACCAGATTAGTGGTTCCAGAAATCTCATGTGAGGGTTTAGTATGCACACAAAATCCGTCACTTTGTCCATTATGCTTGTTGGAATTACCAGGAACCTCAATTGATAACTATTGAATATATTCCATGTTCTTGATGCCTTAAGCAGGAACCTTAGCATATGCAACAACTAGAACAAATAAGTTTGAAAGCTCCTGGCATGGCGGGAACATTTGCATAAGCAAAACCTCCTGCTCCTAAATTTTTGGGGAGAATGGCTTGGGTATGCATATCGTTTTCGATTATTCCATTTTTTATTGCAAACATAAACTTTTGTTGGTGCTACTAACAGTGTCTTAATAAAGTCTTATATGAATGATAACATAGTTGTGCCAAGTTGTACATGAAGTTTTCTTGTTGTATATGTTAACAAGGTGAGCAATGATTTCATTTTATCTCATATATAGCTCTCTTTTGTCTAAATTCTCATATATAGCTCGGTTGGGCAATGACCCAAATTCCATTCACTTAGAAAATTCTATTTTTTATTTGTGGCCACTTCTCGATCTTTTTTTTGATATGGGACTTGTAATTGTTAGCTTTCATCTTAGATTGTAGATATCTTTAAGTGACATCCTACCTTGGGTTGTTGAGGTTCAAGATTTGGCTATTTATTTGTTCCCTCAACATGGCTTGATGTTTAAAGGTATGCAATCTGATGTGCTTTTATTCTAGTCATTTTCTATTGTTGAAGTTGGGTATTCTGCTGACTTTAGTTGTTGTTTAAGTTCAAGTGTGGCCTCAACATCGTTTGCACTGTATTGGTTACAAGTCATCTTGTTTATTAAGACATATTGATCGATTATAACCCTGTGATGACCTCTTGAATCGCCTTCTTTTTATCTTCTGATGATTATATTCATGTGCAGCTAATCAGTTGCTAAGGTGTTCATTTTCCTCTTGTGATGTGGGCGTGCCTGATATTATGGTAGCAAGGTTCCGTACATCATGAAGTAAATGACTCATTAGGAAACAAATGGTATGCACTACTGTCTTGGGGACTTGCAACATAAAGATAGTCACTTTGTGGGTGCAGGCAACCTTTATTCTTCTCAGTCAGATTCCTCTACGCTCTCGACAATTGGATACTTCTTTTCAAATTTGGAATTGTGATAGTGCTTCACAGGGTATCCATCTATTAAGATTATTGTGTGGTCACAAAGTTGTTCTCAGCTTTTGGACTAGGAGGCGTACTACAATTTTAGAAGTGAGATATAGTCCTCATATGCAATTAGAATCAGATGGTGATGGTGGACCAGACCAAGTCCTAAAATGGTAAAAAATCTACACTAAACAAATCATCTCTTATCATCTACCTTTCTTTATGTGATTAACTATTGCAGGTTCAGATTCTATCCATGCTTAAAGATTGTACTACTTTGAGGGAAGAGAAGGAATGACAGAGATTGCGAGTAAGGTGTAGCTTAAAAATGAATGAAATAATTATTCTATTCAATGACTGCAATTTTGATACATATATGATGCAGGATAAAAAAGCCTCAATGTCAACTTATTGCTAAACAACAATCCCTCTTTGGGTCTAGATCAAGTCCAACAAAACAGAGTACAAAGAAGATTCCTAGAACATCTATGGATGGTCCAAGTTTTAATAAAAAAATGTCACTATGTGGGGTGATGCTACAATCTTCAAATCAAGACTTCTTCCATTCAACAAAATCGACCCACTCATCAAGGAAATTGGATGAAGGGCCAACATGTCACAAGGTCACAACTTTGTGCAACACAAGAACCCATGCTATCACCAACTCATTGAACAAAAGGAGAAGACAACAATGATTCTAAAACTAGTCGAGAAAGATACATACTCTTTTTCCAAGATGCGTGTCGACCTCACCGAATTTATTAGTATATGTATATCCTTTTCTTTGTACACATTATGTAATAGGGGCAAGGTATACATCCTCCCCATGTACATTTGACGTTTCAGTATAAATGAAAGTAAGTTTGTTGGCATAAAGAGCATAACTTGGTCTAACTACTACAAATTTGTTACTAAAAGAGATTCTGGACTAATTACACAATATATGAATAATCAAACTATACATATATGTATATGTGGCACTACATATGTAGCTAGTGCATAATCCAACTACATATATATGTGTGCAGTAGATGCTACCTTTCCCTACATATCAACTACATATAATTTGTATTAACTTAATGTTTTTGCTACATACTGGCTATATATACAATTGTAGGCATACATTTAGCTATATTTATACCTATATTTAAATATGTAAGGACAATATCTAGCTACGCTTTTGGATACATGAATTTGTAGCGAATGGATTATCTAACTACATATTTGGAAAATATAGTTAAAGGCTTTAGCTATACGAGCATATACTACAACTTGTATGTGTAAAGAAATATGTAGTCAAAGCCTTTCGCTACAAAATATGGGGTTTTCGCTACAATTTTTTTTATAGTTAAAGACCTTTTTTTATTAGTGGTGGGCTTTACTACTCCAGGAGTTTGATCACGAGATCATTGATAAGAAAGGTGCAAAAAACGTAGTCACCGACCACTTATCAAGGATCACAGTCGAAGACAAGAAGGAGCCATCTATTAATGATAACTATGCATAAGAGGCCTTGCTAATGGTAGAAGCCATAGATGAGAGTTTGCCATGGTTTGAAAATATTTGTAATTACCTTACTTGTGGGGAGTTACCTCCATAAATAACATACAATCAAAAGAAGAAACTCTTTTCTGATATAAAGAATTACTATTGAGATGATTCCCTTCTCTTCAAAAGATGTGCGGATAACCTATATAGAAGGCGTATTCCTGAGGAAGAAGTGACAAACATTCTGAGGAAATGCCATGCCTCACCCTATGGAGGACATCTGGGAAGTGAAAGGACTGCTGCTAAGGTGTGCAATCAGGATTTTACTGGCCTTCGTTATTCAAATATGATGCATATTATGTAAAAGTTTGTAAAGAATGCAAATCGACAGGAAATATTGGAAGTAGGAATGAGATGCCTATGGACAACTCAGTCTAAGTTGAGATTTTTAATGTCTGGGGAATATACTACATGGGTCCCTTCCCCCCATAAAAAGGCTATCAATACATTTTAGTCGTGGTGGACTACATATCTAAATGGGTAGAAGTTGTTGCCACCCAATCGTGCGACTCCAAATTTGTGATCAAGTTGTTTGAGAAAACTATCTTTCCTCGTTTTGGAGTACCTCATACTGTGATAAGTGATGGAAGATCGCATTTCAGGGAGAAATAGTTTGGAGCGCTTATGCGGAAGTATGGGGTCAACCACAAGGTTTCTACACCCTATCACCCTCAAACTTCTGGGCAGGTGGAGGTTTTGAATAGACAGATTAAGCAAATTCTAGAAAAGACTGTCAGCCGCACGTGGAAAGACTGGTCAATGAAGCTCGACGACGCTCTTTAGGCCTACAAAACTACATATAAGGCACCCTTTGGTACTACCCCTTACAGATTGATTTATGGGAAATCCTATCATATACCCTTAGAGCTTGAACAGAAAGCTCTTTGGGCGATTAAGTTCCTAAATATGGACCTAGAGAAGGCAGGGGAAAAGAGATATCTACAGTTATAAGAACTCAAAGAGCTGAGAATACATGCATACGAGAATGCAAGGATTTACAAGTAGAGGACCAAGGTGTGGCATGATGCCCACCTGAAGAAGAAGGATGTGAGTGAAGGTAATAAAGTTTTGTTATTTAAATCCTCTATCCATCTTTTTCCAAGTAAGCTGCAAACGAGGTGGTCTGGACCCTTCAGAGTGGCAAAGATATATCCATCAGGTATGATGGAGCTGTATGACAAAGACAATCCAGCAAAGGTTTTCCTAGTGAACGAGCACAGAGTAAAAAGGTACAATGAAGATGAAGCATTCATAAGAAGGTCAGAGATAAGTTTGCAGGATGCTGAAACAACCGAAGGCACAAAGTGAAGGATCTAAGGCTATCGATCTGACGACGCTAACTACAACGCTCCTTGGGAGGCAGCTTGAGTTTTTTTACTTTACTTTCCTTAGAATAGGATGTTATTTCCTTTCCTGTAAGAAAAACACTATGAACAGTATGATTGTAATAAGGCCTGAGTAAGTGCATGCGCCACATGCTCAGACTCTCTCATTTTATGGGCCACCGCTCAGTTTTATAAGCATTGATGAGTAATACTATTTGAGGATGGGAGCTTCACCTTAGACCAATTATGTTTTACCCATCAATTGCTTTTTCCTTCACTTTAGTTTTAGTTTTTCATAGCTTATCTTGTTTAAAGCTTTGTATCGGGCCGAGATGCCTTACTCCCTGGTCGATATCGGGCAAGGACCCGGGCGCATCACGCGACACGTCCCTAACGGGCTATGGTATCAGACATCACACCTTAGCTGTGAGCCGTGTCGGGCGATAAATCGAGTAGCGGGCATCCGTGTCGGGCACCATGAGTAATGGCCCTTGATTTAATGGACATGAATGATTTTACTGCTCGTCTCGGGAATGATTTGTCTCCTCGGCCGACACGTGCCCCTATTTTACCCGTTTTACCCCCGCCCTCTATTGGTATATATAGTAACTGAGGTTTAACCATGTCGGGCACTGGAATTTACTTTCTCACCTACTCCTGTATCGTGTAGTTAAATCTCTCTTTGATCTCGTATCGGCCAACCTAGCTTCTGCTCCCGTATCGCATGACTACCTTGATAAGAAAAAGGTATAACCCAATATGCGTATCGTTTGGCTTACCCGACACGACTGTCATGTCGTGCATCTTGTATCAGACACATGGATTTAGTTCTTTCCTTGTGTCGCCCGACACACATTTGTGTCGGCAACCCTACCTTTTGACTGTGTCACGTGATACATTTCTATCGCACACCCGCCCGATACCTATATCAGACAATGCCCGTGTCGTTCAGGTTTGCCCGTGTTGCCCAATTTTGTATCGCCTCGTGTGTTGCTTATGTCGGGCGACATCCTTTTTCGGAGCAACTGTATCAGGAAGGATAATTGTTCGCGGTGACACCTAGTGTTGCATGATAAACTTGATTAGTCTGAACCTCATACTGCTCGACACAGGCATATCTGGCAAGCATCGTATCATCCAATTTTGTAGTCCGGTACGGTTTTGTCGGGTAGCTCTTATATCGGGACAATCTTTTTGACTTATCGTGCAAACAACTTTTCTTTTAGACCATGTCGGGCTATCATGATTTTGTCACCTATATCGACTTAACGCCTTCAGGTTTTGTTAAGTTTTCATTACACCACCTATCTAACATTAGGCAACGCACCCCGCACCCAATATCGGGTAAGGTGAATCATTCAGATGCTTACTAAACTTTTATTTTATGATAACAGAAATGGCCCACACCAAGAAAACCATCGTCCAAGTAGACGTACAAGGCCAGAGGATAAATGTTGAGGCCACAACAGAAGATACAACAGTCAGTCAGAAATGCCCAAACCCTGAAGTAGCTGGGCCATCCACCTCCAAAAAGAGACCAAGGATGGAAAAAGTAACGGCCCCAACAACTGCTTCAACCGCGGAAGAAGAACCTTTAGATCACTCACCAGGAAGGTTCATGCCCAGAGACAACGAGCATAGGCATCAATACACAGAACTAGAAACCAATGTCTACAGACCATGTAGATTCTAGCACCATTCGTCCTACTTCCAAATGGGCATTTTCGACAGGTTGGAAAATGTCTTAGCAGCATCTAGGTTGAGGAAGATCTGCTTCAGCCACTCCACCTCTTACACTGAACTCACCAAGGAGTTCATGTCATCTCTCTTCTAGGTACAAAATAAACCTGAGGAAATCAAAGAATTTGGTGGAGCAGACAGACTACAAGGACGGTTGTACAATGTTGAGCACGTCATATCAGAGAAGCTGCTTAATGAAATTTTTTCTTCCAGCGAAGCAGAAAAAGAACTACTCAACAACAGTGTAAGAATCACTAAAGGAGACGGGTTCAACCCGGTGGAGCTCTGGAGAAAACTGACTGGTGAGTCATCGTTCAAGCCGGGAAGCAAGGTGGCGACAGTGCACTCCTACTTCTGGAGGATAGTGCACAAAATCGTGGCGTGCCTGCTCTTTAGCAAGAATGAATCTTGCCATCTTTACGCTGAAGAGCTACACCTGATGTGGCATATGATGGAAGGCCACACGATCAACCTGGGGAGGCTCCTCCTCAACCGCCTTCATCTGATAAAGGATGCCACCAAAGACTACAACATGGGCGGATTGGTCAATCTTATTGCGGTAGGGTTAGGATACCCAAGAGAACTGCAAAGCCTCTTAAGGACAAGGGGTGATGAAAGGATCGACCTCAAGTTCCTGATGAGGGCCAACATCATCAAGAAGGAGGGGCGATGCTACTTCTACAAATTCGCAAGAACAAACACCCTCCTTCCGCTCCCATGCTGCGGCAACTACGATACAAAAAAGCTGGTCTTCACCACAGTAGAGATTGAAGTTGTGGTAGTTGAAGCCACCTATGCCGCCACCACGAGGATACAAGAGAGGGCAGCTGTGACAGGAAGGCATGTCCCTCTCGATGCTCGGCAGGATAAATCATCTACAGTTCCTACCGAGCCACCCACCGCTCCAGAGCAACCGACGACAGCCAATGAAACAGTTGTCCGCTCCTACCATACCAGCCATGACCACAACAACATCTGTCGTGGCTGAAAAGTGTCGGCGATCATGGAGATTGCCGTGACAACCAGGGCTGAGACAACCTCGATAGCCCCGAGGCAAGATGTCACGAGAGAGATAGCCGCAGCTCCCAAAACTTTTGTAGCGCCCTCAGTGGCAGAAGAAGTGGTGCACCCAGATGCTAGCAATGGAGCGTTCGTTGAGATCCTTGAGAGGGAGCTCAGGGCTGAGCAACCCACGCCGACGCCGTCGCTGGTGTCTCCTGTGGAAGCTAAAGAGGGGTCGTCGACAACAGAGAGGTGGAGCAACATCCACCCACACCGCGCCCTTCAGCACCACAAGTAGGCGAGGCAGAGACAATCGCGAAAGTGCTGACGCCTTGCCCAGAAGCAACAACCTCGCAAACAATCCAGATTGATACCACCCCGAGTGAGGCCGCACACTCGTCGGGTCAATCTTCATGCACGAGGAGTGTCACGAGGATGAGTGGGAGATCTATAGCAGCCCCTCCGTCACTCGGACAAATGCTGGGCCATGAACTCAATCACTTGCAGGAGGTAACAGGAAGCCACTCAGCTACTTTTACTTCTCTAACCCACAAGTTTTCTATTTTCCAGTAGAGGCTAAATAGCCAGGAGCGGAAACTACTGACTCTAGTTAGCTTTCCCGGCCAACTAGAGGCACTCAACGCCACACTATAGCACGCCCTCCAATGCCTTGATGTGATCGAGGAGAGGCTGAACAGGAGGGATGACCATCTGCATCTAAGGCAGTCGAGGAGGTCTCTATCACCTCCTAGATCAGGATCCCAACCCTCCTCGTCAACATCCTTGCCAAGGACATCATCCACTTCCTCCTCCAGTGGGCTATCCACAATGCCCAAGGAAGGGACGCCACAAAAGTCAGCAGACGGAGCTCCAACAAGACAAGCGAACTCCCGCAGCTTGAAAGAAGTTGCTCCCTCAGTCCCCCTAGACGAAGTTGAGGACAACAACGAAACAATCATTGTTGGGGAGAACTCTTCTGATGAATCAGAGGGAGAGCGGGGGGGGGGGGGGACGTCTGTGCCGCTAACGAAAGACACCCCCCAGAGGAAAATCTCAACGACATATGCATTTCCTATGCCGTCAGAGATACCTTCCTTCGAGATGGTCGACTTCGATAGAAGGGCCATCGAATACCTGACGATCAGGGACCATAAACTGCTGAACAAGGTCCTGAGGTCATAGGCTGATGAAGAAGACGTCGTCTGCAGTGACGACTACTTCTCCGTATGACGGGGAGCACTCAGAAGCATGTTCCGCTCACCAGCCATCGTCAGAAAAAAAGTTGTTTAGGGTCCTGGAGGGTGCAATAGTCGAGAATGTCAGCACCAGGATAGGTCGGCAAATAATATACAATGCCACATCGACCTTGGTAAGAAGATTGATGATTGGAGTATCAGATTCCATCGCGGTGGCCAACATGTTGTGCCATATTGAAGAGAACAACATGAACCTCATGTTGGCCCCGTACAAGCACCACAACAACTAGTTCTTGTGTGTGACAGACCTCCGGAACCATGATGTCCAGCTCTTCAGCTGTTGCAATGAGGAGGTGCCACACTCAGGACATATCTTCAGTCGCCCAGAGGACAAACATCTCAGGCTTCTCCCGCTACATCTTCTCTGAGCTATCAAGCAAGGAGTCCAACGTCATAGCGATGTTTGGAACTTCTTGTCTATCGGAGACTTCCCCGTACAAGAAGAATCAGGAAGTGGGAATAGCGCCCTTATCATCTTGCGCGCCATGGAGTTGCTCAACATATTTGGAAACATAAGGCATCTCCAAGGCCAAGAATTCTTCCATCTCAGGAGCACCTACTCTTTGCTGCTGATCAAAGACAAGAGCTATTTCCAAGACGTAGGGGTACTACAAAAGTTGTTGGATAGTGAACAAGAAGATGAATCCTCGCAACCCAGCAACACTCTAGAAAAAGAAGCTTCGATAGAAGCAGATGCCTACGGGGCAGGCAAGCAGTTAGAAATCATGCAGGAAGTTTGCATAATTGAAGACCCCGCTTCACCTAAAACCTCAGAAGAAATGATCAACAACTTTGACCGTTTCTCGTGTTCTACACTCACATAGGAACAGGTCAATGAAGTTCTTCTGAAGTTAGCCGACTCTACCCCCGCAGATGTCATCTACGAGGAAGGCAGTGTCATAGTCCCAGTTGACGACTTAAGGGACATGGTAAAAGAAGGAGGATGCTTAGCGATATCAGTGGCGGCCGCCTACATCCAAATACTACAAAAGAAGTTTGAACACACATACATAGCCCATCCAATGATGTTCAACGACATCTGCCTTACCGATGAGTCAAGAGCGAAACAATCTTTTCTGAAAGAGTTACAGAGCAGGATTCCACGCATCATCTTCCTGCCTATTCTACACTACAACCATTGGACGCTCCTGACGATGTACACTCGCCAATGAGCAGGAATCTTCTACAACAACTTAGATAGCAACAAAGATCACCCAGTACAGTGTACATCGACAGTGTTGACACCCTCGAGCGCTTAGTATGAAAATACTATGAGGAGGTGGTGACGTTGATACAACCATTCCTGGAGACAACAGCGAGCAAATGGCACGAGCTTCAGTTTTGCCACCGCAGTCCACAACAAATTTCACTATCCAATGACTATGACATCTTTGTGCTGGAATGGATATCAAACCAAGAGACGCCTGACCAGCTCCACCACATCGACTACCACAGCAAAAGCGGAGAATATGTGTGGGAGATTCTATCTGGCAAAGGCGCGCTCACCAGCTAACCCTCACTGAGTTAACATTACCCTACCTAGGGGTGAGCATCGGTCCAAAACCGGACCGGACCCGACCGAACCAGACCGGTCCGAGGACCGAATATCAATAATTTTTGGACCGTAAACCGGACCGTTTGGTGGTCAGACCGGACCGGGACCGGACCGTTTTGACCGCGGACCGGACCGGACCGTTTGGACCGCAATCAGCCTTTTTTACATGTTATACAACTTATTTAATTGTACAAAGTTGATAATCTTAGTCACTTCTAACAAAATTATATAACTTTAGTATCAAACATTTATACTAGCAGTGCTTATATATGTACTTTATTTGTAGTTATTATAGAATACACCTTCAAATATATATGGATTTTATATAAAAGTTAGTCTGTGGTCCGGACCAGACCGGACCAGTTTTGGACCGGACCGGACCGAAGACCGAATTTATTGAAATTCCCGGACCGCGGACCAGACCGAAATCGAAATGGACTGGACCGAACCGGACCGAATTGAGCAGTCCGGTCCGGTTTTGTGGTCTGGACCGTTATTTGCTCACCCCTAACCCTACCTTATCTACTTCACAACTCTGGGACAGAGTGTGTAGTAAGTTTGGGGGGGGTTCTATGTACCAGTGAGGGAGGTACTAAAAGCCCTTCGAACTTCACCCTTTTTGTTCTTTTTCTTCTATAACATAACTTGTGTACATATACATATACAAGCTTGATATAAAAGTTTTGCTTACAAATTTTTTTGCATATACATATGTACAAATGTACAAAGACACTCTATAAAAAAAGGTGCATGTTTTGTTATGTTCTTTCTGAAAATGCAGTCTCAAACGACAAAATACTATGACTTTCCACGCCAAAAATTTCAAAAAATAATCTCGCAACAGCTAACAGATGTGTATGCAGAAGGAAAAAGTTGCCCAAACAACAAAAATTTCTCTTATTTTCCCTTACCCAACAAAATCCCAAAAAGAGAGAAAAGCCTTATGATAATGAATAAAAGCATGAGAGTTGTGCCAAATGAAAAACAAATAATAATATACACACTTGTTTTCCAAAAGTACCCATCTTTAGGCATGATAGATCCAGGGCAGTGGTACATAGGATGTAAAATCACTGCTCTAAAGACAACTGGTTTGGACTGTAGGGACCACTTTCCCGTTAACGGACCCGTACCTGGATGGACTGATGGGAAATAAGAAAAACCCAAAAAGCCTTAAGACTACCCAAACACACAACTTTCTATTCCCAAAAGTTGTTTGGTGTGAAAGTTAACTTCGAAATCATGCACCCAAGTCTCGCTGAAGCTCAAGAGAAAATTTTGCTTAAATAAGGAAGGAAAAATAAAGTATGTTGTTCATTGTCGGGCAGTATTCTCTTTAAGACATCTTAATACTTGCTCAAACCCCATGTCTGAAAACTATACCGGATTAAGAAGAAGTATCACAAAACAAAGTTTTAAAATTGATTGAGGACAATCAAAATGCTAAGTTTGGGAGAGTTGATAACACCCAATTTTGTGGTATTTATGGCCCATATTTCGTTGTCAAAACTGACCTTTTAAACTATTTTCCTCTCCTTTTGTCATGTTTTTGAATAAACAGGCCACACTACGCTTTTAACTCATTTTTATCATTTTTTGCAAAGTTTTCCTCACTTTTCTGCTCAAAAATCAGCAAAAGGCATGTCCCGACCCATGAACATGTTTTACCTGCATCGGCCCTCCTACCAGTCGGCCGACACACTCATTACCCATCGTGCAATAGCCAGATACAAATGCTACGTGACACGGGTGTGCCGAGCAAGAAGACTCCGATGGGCGATAGGCCGCTTACCCGACAGAGAGCTCTGCCCGCCACAACTAATCAGCCCGTTACGACATGTCACACAATACGAGCCACTCACCAGAAGTAACCGCCCTTCATGCCCAATGCCTCCGTAACCTGACACATGATAGCCAAGCAGCGCCGGACGACACGCACACGTCGTTCATCCCTGAAGCCACATATGCAGATCCAATAAAGGATACGTGGCGCCCGAAGATCCGCATCTTCTTCTAACCGCTTCCTATAAATAGTAGCTACAGGACTCCGATGTGATGGGTCAGAATCTCACGAAGGCTAACTTTGGAAAGCACATGGAGCTAGTGTGTTACGTCCTAGAGGCGTGCCGGGCGATACTAGGTGAGCACTTCCCCAACCCGAGAGGGGCGGGAGTGGTTTACTTTGAATCCATCCCGGTAGCTGCATCAGCCTGATATCGACCAAGGAGGCCACCCGATGTGCCGGGTTCCTAGACGTACCACTGCCTGAGGTGGCTCGCTACTACACCCGATACTAGGATCCTGATACCCTAAGTGGTTTCTCGCCCGACACGATATCTACCCCGAAACGGAACGCCTATTATGGTGTGTCGCCCGAGAGGGTGGTACCCCGACCATTATTGTATCGGGGGAGGGTGCCTTGACCGATATGCTAGCCCATCATGGCGTACTGCCCAATAGGGCTGGTCACCCGACACAAGCATGTTGGCCAGAGTTTCTGCCCGATATCGGGATAGAGACACCTTAGGGATC
Organism: Alisma plantago-aquatica; assembly: GCA_963693085.1. NCBI lineage: Eukaryota > Viridiplantae > Streptophyta > Magnoliopsida > Alismatales > Alismataceae > Alisma > Alisma plantago-aquatica. Next base: position 777,008,520 of record OY856409.1, read on the forward strand.
TGCTGCTGTGTGTCGCCCTCATAAATCAAGGAGGCGATACCTATCTTCCCTTTTCAGTCATTTACTTTCTTTATTTACGCAATGTAACTAAACCTTTTATACAATGCTTATGCTAATGGAAGAAGAGGAGTTTTAATACATGTTGATCTATGTTAGGTCCCTTTTTGCTGGATGATTACTTTGTTTAGCATCCGAACTCTAGCTTGTATGCTTGGATCATGTTTTGACTAGCTATCAAATCGTGTTTCCCGTTGCAACTCCCTCGAGAGAGGTGTTGTAACTCTAGTGTTTGGTCCGATCAGGGAGTACGAGAGTACCCAGGGTCGGAGTTGCTTCAGTTATCTTTCCACTCCAACCCAAGTCCATCACCTTTGAGAGAAGGTGGTGGTGCTTAGTTGGAGGTACCCTGTTTGAGAGAAGGGGTACTGGATGTTTCCTGATGCCGCTTGTTATGCCAAAGTTTTCCTCCTTCATTCCTTACCAAGGCAATTGTGTTATCTCCTCCAGTTCTATTGCGCAAAACCCCTAAAAACTGATAAATGCCAAAAACCTTAATCTTCCTTGTAACTCCAGTTGGAGATAGTTTTCTTTTGTTTTATCGATCTTCACCTGTCGTTCCCTTGCGAACATTGTTATTACCCTTCTTTTACCGGAGTGTAGAGTGTTGATTTTGTGTTCTTAGCTCGACCACTCTTATCCCAGTGGTTCGACCCCGATCGCTACTTCAGACCCCATCATCATTGCGGGGGCCTAAGAGTCGGGGTTATTTAAAAGTCTGACTACTTCAAATCCTCTCCTTTTAGATGTGCGATTTAGGTCGGTCAGTCTTTTCTGTAAACTCCATAATACATGGTTTAGAGGAATTTAAATTACAAATGCCACTACATTACATAGATAATGGCATTTTTTTAGAAAAGCCACTGGAATAAAAGCCACTAATGGGTATTTTTTTTGTAGTGGTTGTCTATTACGATACCATTTTTCCTCTTAAAGAAAAGATTCCTAGACAAGTTAGTGAAGATCCCTCTTCTTCCTCTCCTATTGAACCTCTTATAGTTCCACCTTATTATGAAGTAGAACATGAACTCCTAGTAGATGAACCTCTGAGTGATCTAGGTAGGGGTAAAAGGACTAAAGTTAATAAGAACTATGGTCCTAACTTCTACACCTTCATAGTAGAAGAAGACCTGCGTACCTATGAGGATGCCATGAAATCCATAGACTCTAGCTTTTGGAAGTAAGTCGTTGATAGTGAAATCCATATCTATTCTTAGTGTTCCCATTCTTCATAAGAATTGGACACTTGGCCTTGGGATACTAACTCCATGGACAAGTTTTCTCCCACTAAATCTATGCACACTGAACCCTTCAGTATAGATTGCTAATGTATGCTCTCTCTTTTCAGGTCAAGAGGTTTTCAAGAACTATCTCTATAGATCTCTATTCCAATCACATAGGAAATGTCTCTATCTTCTTTAAAGATAATTTCCACAAAGAATTCCATTCTTAGAACATCTCATTTCACATCAACATGAGGAATGTGAATATGCTCCCACTAAATCACAGATCCCTTCTTTATCTTTTATATATCAGTCAAACCCTTTGACTATATTATCAAAGTAAAGATCATAGTTCTGAGTTTCTTGTACTTAATCAATCACATTGATTAGTCCACTGTAACTTATAGACTTCATATGCATTAATGGATTTATAAACCTTATAGGTTGTGTCACATACACATCCTTGTTTTATTCCTCATAGGAATGCAGTTTTAGTATTCGTATGCCAATTCTCTTATTCATTAAGTTGTAATAAGCATCATCCATCTCAAAACGTCATCCATGTGTCTTAACGCTTAAGACTCATTCACACTTATGGATTTCATCCCAATGGGTTCTACCATCAAGGTCATACCTTATAGTTCACATGGAAGTCATTTAGGATGTAATGGTCATAAAACATAACTCAAAATTCGGTTCCTCATATTCATCGAGATAGTTGATTCATCACATGACCAACTCATCACATAGATAATCTAGGTTTATCTGTCAAGGATATAAGAACTCACAACTCTTTGTGATTCTTAATGTCCTTTATTAGTATGGGGTATTATTTATTTAAGAAGAACTTAGTTATTTGATAATCATCCTCTAACTTCTTAGAGTATGACTCCTTTTGATTTAGACATCACCATGCCTTAATCATGAGTTTACTATGATACACTATCATAATCACTCACAAGGTTCTCAAACATTTGGTCCAAGTATTTCATTCATTGATCTCATTAAGAATTAACACTTTACCAAGTTCGTACATCATCTATGATATTCTTGAACACATGAAGATATTCATATTGGTATTTCTCTAAACACTGATAAAGTATTAGCATTTGCTCCAATAGGTATGTAAATACATCACATGTATTATACCTAATAGGATAATCATTCTCCCACTACCACTAGTAAAGATCGATTTATCATGTTCAAGAGATTCATGTCTCTTACTGGTTCTCTAACCAAAGAGTCTAGATTTATCCATCATGTGGAAACTAGAAATGAATTTCTCATGATGATGCTAATTTGTTGTTTGAGTTATCAATAACTTTTAGTTATCATTATATCTTATGCATACCAAGTACCACAAGATAAACAAGGCATTTCCACAAAGATCATATCTTTGAAACATCAACTATATTGATAGTCATCTTGTCTCAACAAGATGCAACAATAAAGTGTTTCTATTGGCAACTTGAAATAGCAGTTCTCGACTCTATTTCATGCCCTTTAGGTGGAAATAAACTGAAAGGTACTCCTATCTATGGAAGCAACACTTGCTCCAATGATGGGTACTCCTTTCTTGGTCCTTTCTTAAAGGCCATCACTTCTTTGTAGATCTTACATATCATATATGTCAGATCTTCATCTTGGTATCATATACCTCAGAAACGGTTCATTTCATGATACCTTAGGTGGAGATATCCATCCCCTTCTTCTTCTTCTTTTATTCTTCCATATATAGAGAAAAATTCCCTCATTCCCTTCCCCATGTGCCTTGAGGCTGAAGACGACTTAGATTGTTAGCTAGCATCAAAACACTTCTTTGCTTTTCCCTTGTCCTTTCCTTTAAGACTTACCCTTCATTGATCACATCAAACATTAGGGTTTGTCTTTCTTCGTAATTGCCTCTATCATCCTCAACATGTCCAACAACTCTGTCAACGCTTGTCAAAGTTGTTTATGTCATAGTTCATCATGAACTGTATCATTCTCGAAACATTTGCAATATCATACCAATAGCCAACTCTTGGCTCAGAGGGAATCCTTCTTAGTCATGTTTTTCCACATACCCAATGATACTGAGTGTGTGAATACCTTATTGGATCTCCTTCTGTCATAACATACTAGGATAGTGTCTTGGAGACATCATATGTCTCATGTTGTCTCTACAACTCATAGTTCAGAGAACACAACATCAAGCACTCCACATCAATGTCATCCTCGGTTTGCTTCCATAAGCATATTTTCAGCCATTGGTGTGGTGGGATTGAGTTCATCTGGTTCTGGTATAGCTAGGACTCAGAGCTTTTTCTCTTTGATTGAGAATACTTCTCAATGCCCTAACTAGTCATGAAATTATTCCCATTTAATTAGTTGGTCTTAAGGACTGATCGCAAATAAAGTGATTATTGTTTATTAACCATTTATTGTATAAAAGGAAATATATGCATTTTAGTCTGAAAACTCCTTTTGACTTGATTGATTTGAAATGTTTTACAATATAATTAGGACTTTAATTAATTATCGCTCCCACTATTTTTGTTCAAATTGATAGCCCTCACCATCAATTTGGAAGATTGTAGCGTACAATCTGAGTCATGCACCAGCTAGGGCTGTCACCCACAACTTAGATCTTCCAGGTAGGCAACTTTTTCCAATTGCATCATATGCAACTCTTGAAAGATGTCATATGCAACTCCTTTCCATGATCACCTCCATGCCTCAAGGTGCTAGATCCTATCTAGGTCACCTTGTTAAGTCTGACCCAAAGCCAATATGCACCCGGCTAGGGCAGACCCACATATACATCATTCATGCTTCCATGAGATAGACGATGCACCATGCTAGGGCATGCCCACACTTGGCCGATCACGCTTTTCACGTGTGTCGCATTTGGAAGGCATCTAAAACTTTAATATTTAATGAGGGATTTGGTTTTTATTGGTACATATACATATCCAATCATCATAATACATAGTACATATCATATACATGCTATATCCCACAGAAAACATGTGAAATGATAAAAGCGATGATTATGGCCATCCTAATGTGATTCCTTGAGCCTAGAGGAATCACAGTCATCTATCTCTACATCACATGCAACTTGTACAACATGAACTATGCACTTTGCCATTCTGGGTTTGATCAACTCATCTCATGATTTATTGGCTCACCAACAGGCCGGTCATTTGGGTGCCACCAGCCAATCGATTGGCTCCTCCAACCGATCAGTTCACTGGTCGACGTGCATCTCCTCAGGGCCGCCACCCACTCATATAGTTCCTTGAACCGGTCGTCTGGAATGCCAACTGATCGGTTTACGCGTTGAACTGATCGTCTCAGTTGTCGACAGGTTGTCTTCCGTTCTTAGACATAACATGAAATAAAAGTTCTATCCTATTTTACATTTGAATTGAGAAACCATGAGTTACATTCGGGGGGAGCAAAGGAAGGAAAGAAAGCTCGAGTTATCTCCAGTTACATCAGGAATAAGAGATAGGGAATCGGTGCATAGACTGAGATGCAAGCAACCACATTCAACCAAATACAGACATATGGTTAATTGGCCATAACCACAATATACATCCACCCCAAAACTCATTTAAGGGCGACATGTATCGAGTGCATTCATATTACATATCATATATGTATATTGGGATTTGTGGATTTAGGATTGCACATGCATAAAACCAATTTTATTCGCATCGTACGCAATAAATAAAGGCGACAAACCAAAATTGATCACATCGATAATCCTAAAGTATAGAGTAGTTGATGTCGCTCTGATACCACTGTTTGGTTTTAGGGGAGGCAGAGAAGGCACTGGAAATAAAAAATGTCTTCTCCCCAAACCCAGAATAAAGGAATCGCGTCAACGTCTATACAGTAGGAAGGATGGTTTGTAGAGACATACCTTGTCCCAAGGCTTGCTCTGCGGTGTTACCTCGTGGCTCCTCCTCAACCGCCTTCATCTGATAAAGGATGCCACCAAAGACTACAACATGGGCGGATTGGTCAATCTTATTGCGGTAGGGTTAGGATACCCAAGAGAACTGCGAAGCTTCTTAAGGACAAGGGGTGATGAAAGGATCGACCTCAAGTTCCTGATGAGGGCCAGCATCATCATGAAGGAGGGGCGATGCTACTTCTACAAATTTGCAAGAACAAAAACCCTCCTTCAGCTCCCATGCTACGTAAACTACGACACAGAAAAGCTGGTCTTCACCACAGTAGAGATTGAAGATGTGGTAGTTGAAGCCACCTATACCGCCACCACGAGGATACAAGAGAGGGCAGCCGTGACAGGAAGGCATGTCCCTCTCAATGCTCGGCAGGATAAATCATCTACAGTTCCTACCGAGCCACCCACCGCTCCAGAGCAACCGACGACAGCCATTGAAAGAGTTGTCGTCGCTCCTACCATACCAGCCATGACCACAACAACATCTGTCATGGCTGAAAAAGTGTCGGCGATCATGGAGATCGTCGTGACAACCAGGGCTGAGACAACCTCGATAGCCCCGAGGGAAGCTGTCGTGGGAGAGACAGTCGCAGCTCCCAAAACTTCTATAGCGCCCTCAGTGGCAGAAGAAGTGGTGCAGCCAGACGCCAGCAATGGAGTGTTCGTTGAGATCCTTGAGAGGGAGCCCAGGGCTGAGCAACCCACGCTGACGTCGTCGTTGGTGTCTCTAGTGGAAGCTACAGAGGAGGTCGTCGACAACATAGAGGTGGAGCAACATACACCCACACCGTGCCCTTCACCACCACAAGTAGGCGAGGCAGAGACAACCGCGAAAGTGCTGACGCCTCGCCCAGAAGCAACAACCTCGCAAACAATCCAGATTGATACCACCCTAAGTGAGGCCGCACACTCGTCGGGTCAATCTTCATGCACGAGGAGTGTCACGAGGATGAGTGGGAGATCTGCAACAGCCCCTCCGTCACTCAGATAGATGTTGGGTCATGAACTCAATCACTTGCAGGAGGTAACAGGAAGCCACTTAGCTACTTTTACTTCGCTAACCCACAAGTTTTGTATTTTCCAGTAGAGGCTAAATAGCTAGGAGCGGAAACTGCTGACTCTAGTTAGCTTTCCCGGCCAACTAGAGGCACTCAACGCCACACTATAGAACACCCTCCAATGCCTTGACGTGATCGAGGAGAGGCTAAACATGAGGGATGACCATCTGCATCTAAGGCAGTCAACGAGGTCTCTATCACCTCCTAGATTAGGCTCCCAACCCTCCTCGTCAACATCCTCGCCAAGGACATCATCCACTTCCTCCTCCAGTGGGCTATCCACAATGCCCGAGGAAGGGAGGCCGCAAAAGTCAGTAGACGGAGCTCCAGTAAGACAAGCGAGCTCCCGCGGCTTGAAAGAAGTTTATCCCTCAGTCCCCCTAGATGGAGTTGAGCACAACAACGAAACAATCATTATTGGGGAGAACTCCTCTGATGAATCAGAGAGAGAGGGGGGGGCACATCTGTGCCTCTAACGAAAGACACCCCCCATAGGAAAAGCTCAACGGCAGATGCGTTTCCTACGCCGTCAGAGATACCTTCCTTCGAGATGGTCGACTTCGATAGAAGGGCCATCAAATACCTGACGATCAGGGACCATAAACTGCTGAACAAGGTCCTGAGGTCGTAGGCTGATGAAGAAGATGTCGTCTGTAGTGACGGCTACTTCTTCGTATGACAGGGAGCACTCAGAAGCATGTTCCGCTCACCAGCCATCGTCAGAAAAAAGTTGTTTAGGGTCCTGGAGGGTGCAATAGTCGAGAATGTCAGCACCAGGATAGGTCGGCAAATAATATACAATGCCACATCGACCTTGGTAAGAAGATTAATGATGGGAGTATCAGACTCCATCACGGTGGCCAACATGTTGTGCCATATTGAAGAGCACAACATGAACCTCATGTTGGCCCCGTACAAGCACCGCAACAACTAGTTCTTGTGTGTGACAGACCTCCGGAACCATGATGTCCAGCTCTTCAGCTGTTGCAATGAGGAGGTGCCACACTCAGGACATATCTTCAGTCGCTCGGAGGACAAACATCTCAGGCTTCTACCGCTGCGTCTTCTCTGAGCTATCAAGCAAGGAGTCCAACATCATAGCGACGTTTGGAACTTCTTGTCTATCAGAGACTTCCCCGTACAAGAAGAATTAGGAAGTGGGAATAGCGCCCTTGTCGTCTTGCGCGCCATGGAGTTGCTCAACATATTTGGAAACATAAGGCATCTCCAGGGCCAAGACTTCTTCCATCTCAGGAGCACCTACAATTTGCTGCTGATCAAAGACAAGAGCTATTTCCAAGACGTAGGGGTACTAGAAAAGTTGTTGAATAGTGAACAAGAAGACGAATCCTCGCAACCCAGCAACACTCTAGAAAAAGAAGCTGAGATAGAAGCAGATGCCTACGGGGCAGGCAAGTAGTTAGAAATCCTGCGGGAAGTTTGCAGAATTGAAGACCCCGCTTCGCCTGAAACCTCAGAAGAAATGATCAACAACTTTGACCGTTTCTCGTGTTCTACACTCACATAGGAACAGGTCAATGAAGTTCTTCTAAAGTTAGCTGACTCTACCCCCACAGACGTCATCTATGAGGAAGGTAGTGTCGTAGTCCCAGTTGACGACTTAAGGGATATGGTAAAAGAAGGAGGATGCTTAGTGATATCAGTTGCAGACGCCTACATCCAAATACTACAAAAGAAGTTTGAACACACATACATAGCCCATCCAATGATGTTCAACGACATCTGCCTTACCGATGAGTCAGGAGCGAAACAATCTTTTTTGAAAGATTTACAGAGCAGGATTCCACGCATCATCTTTCTTCCTATTCTGCACTACAACCACTGGACGCTCCTGACGATGTACACTCGCCAACGAGCAGGAATCTTCTACAAAAACTCATATAGCAAAAAAGATCACCCAGTACAGTGTACATCGATAGTGTTGACACCCTCGAGCGCTTAGTATGAAAATACTATGAGGAGGTGGTGACGTTGATACAGCCATTCCTGGAGACAACAGTGAGCAAATGGCACGAGCTTCAGTTTTGCCACCGTAGTCCACAACAAATTCCACTATCCAATGACTATGACATCTTTGTACTGGAATGGATATCAAACCAAGAGACGCCTGACCAGCTCCACCACATCGACTACCACAACAAAAGCGGAGAATATGTGTGGGAGCTTCTATCTGGCAAAGGCGCGCTCACCAGCTAACCCTCACTGAGTTAACATTACCCTAGCTAGGGGTGAGCATCGGTCCAAAACCGGACCGGACCGGACCGAACCGGACCGGACCGAGGACCGAATATCAATAATTTGTGGACCGTAGACCGGATCGTTTGGTGGTCAGACCGGACCGTTTGGACCGCAATCATCCTTTTTTACATGTTTTACAACTTATTTAATTGTACAAAGTTGATAATATTAGTCACTTCTAACAAAATTTTATAACTTTAGTATCAAACATTTATACTAGTAGTGCTTATATATGTACTTTATTTGTAGTTATTATAGAATACACCTTCAAATATATATGGATTTTATATAAAAGTTAGTTTGCGGTCCGAACCGGACCGGACCGAAGACTGAATTTATTGAAATTCCCGGACCGCGGAACGGACCGAAATCGAAATGGACCGGACCGAACCAGACCGAATTGAGCGGTCCGGTCCGGTTTTGTGGTCTGGACCATTATTTGCTCACTCCTAACCCTACCTTATCTACTTCACAACTCTGGGACAGAGTGTGCAGTAAGTTTGGGGGGGTTCTATGTACCAGTGAGGGAGGTACTAAAAGCCCTTCGAACTTCACCCCTTTTGTTCTTTTTCTTCTATAACATAACTTGTGTACATATACATATACAAGCTTGATATAAAAGTTTTGCTTCCAAATTTTTTTGCATATACATATGTACAAATGTACAAAGACACTCTATAAAAAAAAGGTGCAGGTTTTGTTATGTTCTTTATGAAAATGCAGTCTCAAATGACAAAAGACTATGACTTTCCACGCCAAAAATTTCAAAAAATAATCTCGGAACAGCTAACAGATGTGTATGCAGAAGGAAAAAGCTGCCCAAACAGCAAAAATTGCTCTTATTTTCCCTTACCCAACAAAATCCCAAAAAGAGAGAAAAGCCTTATGATAGTGAATAAAAGCATGAGAGTTTAGCCAAATGAAAAAAAATATATATACACACTTGTTTTCCAAAAGTACCCATCTGTAGGCATGGTAGATCCAGGGCAGTGGTACATAGGATGTAAAATCATTGCTCTAAAGCCAACTGGTTTGGACTGTAGGGACCACTTGCCCGTTAACGGACCCGTACCTGGATGGACTGATGGGAAACAAGAAAAACCCAAAAAGCCTTAAGCCTACCCAAACACACAACTTTATGTTCCCAAAAGTTGTTTGGTGTGAAAGTTAACTTCGAAATCATGCACCCAAGTCTCACCGAAGCTCAAGAGAAAATTTTGCTTAAATAAGGTAGGAAAAATAAAGTCTGTTGTTCATTGTCGGGCAGTATTCTCTTTAAGACATCTCAATACTCGCTCAAACCCCTTGTCTAAAAACTATATCGGGTTAAGAAGAAGTATCACAAAACAAAGTTTTAAAATTGATTGAGGACAATCAAGATGCTAAGTTTGGGAGAGTTGATAACACCCAATTTTGTGGTATTTATGGCCCATATTTCATTGTCAAAATTGACCTTTTAAACTATTTTCCTCTCCTTTTTGTCATGTTTTTGAATAAACAGGCCACACTACGCTTTTAACTCATTTTTATCATTTTTTGCAAAGTTTTCCTCGCTTTTCTGCTCAAAAATCAGCAAAAGGCCCGTCCCGGCCCATGAACATGTTTTACCTGCATCGACCCTCCTACCAGTCGGCCGACACACTCATTACCCATCGTGCAATAGCCAGATACAGATGCTACATGACACGGGTGTGCCGTGCAAGAAGACTCCGATGGGCGATAGGCCGCTTACCCGATAGAGAGCTCTGCCCGCCACGACTAATCATCCCGTTACGACATGTCGCGCGATACGAGCCACTCATCGGAAGCAACCGCCCTTCATGCCAGATGCCTCCGTAACCTGACACACAATAGCCAAGTAGCGCCGGACAACACGCACACGTCGTTCATCCCCGAAGCCACATATGCAGATCCGAGAAAGGATATGTGGCGCCTGAAGATCCGCATCTTCTTCCAACCGCTGCCTATAAATAGTAGCTACAGGACTCCGATGGGATGGGTCAGAATCTCACGAAGGCTAACTTTGGAAAGCACCTGGAGCTAGTGTGTTACGTCATAGAGGCGTGCCGGGTGATACTAGGTGAGCACTTCCCCAACCCGAGAGGGGCGGGAGTGGTTTACTTAGAATCCATCCCGGTAGCCGTATTAGCCCAATATTGACCAAGGAGGCCACCCGATGTGCCGGGTTCCTAGACGTACCACTGCACGAGATGGCTCACCACTACACCCGATACTAGGAGCCTGATACCCTAAGTGGTCTCTCGCCTGACACGATATCTACCCCGAAACGGAACGCCTGTTATGGTGTGTCGCCCGAGAGGGTGGTACCCTGACCACTACTATATCGGGGGAGGGTGCCTTGACCGATATCCTAGCCCATCATGGCGTACCGCCCGACAGGGCTGGTCACCCGACACAAGCATGTTGGCCAGAGTTTCTGCCCGATATCGGGCTAGAGACACCTTAGGGATCTGCTATTGTGTGTCGCCCTCCTAAATCAAGGAGGCGATACCTATCTTCCCTTTTCAATCATTTACTTTCTTTATTTACGCAATGTAACTAAACCTTTTATACAATGCTTATGCTAATGGAAAAAGAGGAGTTTTAATACATGTTGCTCTATGTTAGGTCCCTTTTTGCTGGATGATTACTTTGTTTAGCATCCGAACTCTAGCTTGTATGCTTGGATCATGTTTTGACTAGCTATCAAATCGTGTTTCCCATTGCAACTCCCTCAAGAGAGGTGTTGTAACTCTAGTGTTTGGTCCGATCAGGGAGTACAAGAGTACCCAGGGTCGGAGTTGCTTCAGTTATCTTTCCACTCCAACCCAAGTCCATCACCTGTGAGAGAAGGTGGTGGTGCATAGTTGGAGGTACCCTGTTTGAGAGAAGGGGTACTGGATGTTTCCTAATGCCGCTTGTTATGCCAAAGTTTTCCTCCTTCATTCCTTACCAAGGAAATTGTGTTATCTCCTCCAGTTCTATTGCGCAAAACCCCTAAAAACTGATAAATGCCAAAAACCTTAATCTTCCTTGTAACTCCAGTTGGAGATAGTTTTCTTTTGTTTTACTGATCTTCACCTGTCGTTCCCTTGGGAACATTGTTCTTACCCTTCTTTTACCGGAGTGTAGAGTGTTAATTATGTGTTCTTAGCTCGACCACCCTTATCCCTGTGGTTCGACCCCAATCGCTACTTCGGACCCCATCATCATTGTGGGGGCCTAAGAGTTGGGGTTATTTAAAAGTCTGACTACTTCAAATCCTCTCCTTTTGGACGCGTGATTTAGGTCGGTCAGTCTTTTCTATAAACTCCATAATACATGGTTTAGAGGCATTTAAATTACAAATGCCACTACATTACATAGATAATGGCATTTTTTTAGAAAAGCCACTGGAATAAAAGCCACTAATGGGTATTTTTGTTGTAGTGGTTGTCTATTATGAAACCATTTTTCCTCTTAAAGAAAAGATTCCTAGACAAGTTAGTTAAGATCCCTCTTCTTCCTCTCCTGCTGAACCTCTTATAGTTCCACCTTCTTATGAAGTAGAACATGTACTCCTAGTAGATGAACCTCCGAGTGATCTAGGTAGGGGTAAAAGGACTAAAGTTAATAAGAACTATGGTCCTAACTTCTACACCTTCATAGTAGAAGAAGACCCGCGTACCTATGAGGATGCCATGAAATCCATAGACTCTAGCTTTTGGAAGTAAGCCATTGATAGTGAAATAAAATCAATTATGAGCAATCATACATGGATTCTTATTGAGCTCCCTCCAGGCTACAAGACTATTGGATGTAAATGGGTGTTTAGAAACAAGATGAGGGAAGATGGCTCCATTGATAAGTTTAAGGCCATACTAGTAGCCAAAGGCTTTAGTTAGAAGGAAGGATTTGATTACTTTGAAACATATGCACATGTACCCAAAATCTCTTCCATCTGTGTCCTAGCTGCTTTAGATGCAATCCATAAGCTTGAAATCTATCAAATGGATGTCAAGACAACCTTCTTGTATGGAGATCTTGAAGAAGAGATCTATATCGATCAGCCCAAAGGCTTTGTAACACCTGGACAAGAAAACAAAGTTCGTAGACTTGTCAAGTCCTTGTATGGACTGAAACAAGCACCTAAATAGTGGAATGATAAGTTTGATAAAATTGTCTTATCTGCTAGGTTTATTGCGAATGAATCTAATCATTGTATTTATTCTAAAACTGTTGATGATGCCTGCATAATAATGTGTTTATATATAGATGATGTATTTCTATATGGATCTAATTCTAAAATTATTTCCAAAACTAAATCTTTTCTTTCTATCAATTTTGATATGAAAGATTTAAGACTTGCTGATGTAATACTTGGTATTAAGTTGAGTAGATCTACTTCTAGTTATATACTTAATCAAACTCATTATGTTGATAAAATATTGCATAGATTTAATATGTTTGATTGTACTCCTGTTAATACACCTTATGATGCTATTTTACATCTTTCTATACATAAGGGTACTCGTGTGGATCAACATAGATATGCTCAAGTTATAGGAAGCTTAATGTACCTTGCTAATTGCACTAGGCCTGATATTTCTTATGCTATAAGTAGGTTGAGCAGGTACACTAGTTGTCCTAATGAGGACCACTGGAAAGCTTTGGTAAGTGTTTTTATGTACCTTAAAGGTACAACTATGTATAGCCTTCATTATACTAGTTTTCTACCTATATTAGAAGGACATACCGATGCTAACTGGATTGCAGATTCAGATGAAACCAAATCTACCAGTGGGTATGTATTTTGCCTTGGAGGAGGTGCAGTTTCTTGGAAATCATCCAAGCAAATTGTGAGAGCTAGATCTACTATGGAGGTTGAGTTTATTGCTATAGATTTAGCTTGTTGTCAAGATGAATGGCTTAGAAATTCACTTATTGATCTGCCCATTGTTTCCAAACCATTTCCTCCTATTTGCATATTATGTGATGATAAAGCAGCCATAAATAAAGCTAAACGATCTAAAGGCAACCTAGGTAAGTTCTTTATGAGATTAAGGTAAGAAGATGTTTTTGGGTTATAGGGGAGGCAGAAAAGGCAGCGGAAACAAAAATTTTCTTCTCCCCAAACCCAAAATAAAGGAATCACATCAACGTCTATACAGTAGGAAGGATGGTTTGTATGAACATACCCTGTCCTGAGGCTTGCTTGGTGACGTTACCTCACGGCTTGCATGGTCTTCACCTCCGGTCTTGGATGGTGTCTATGCAGCTCCTAGTCTCACCAGGACTGTTTGGATTGACAGTTGTCCTCTGAGCGGCAGAAGTCTCTCGCCTCTGTAGTAGTCCACACGGACCACCTGGAACTCCGATCGCCTTATCGCACAATGCACCGAAAAGAGTCGTACTCTCCTGTCAGTGTACTAGTCACTGACACACTCTCCTGCCACCAGTCCCCTTTCTACAGTTGTCTTTCCCTTATTGTGCCTTCCTTATTAGGTAGCACTTGATCGAGCTCTCCTGGTTACCACAACCACAGAGAACAACAACTTTACATAACAACTGGTGTTTTGAGTTGTACTTGAGAAGCCCCCAATACCCCTATATATAGGAGAGTTATGGGACAGGGTTATCTACCCCGAGAAATGCAAGATTAAAGCAGGAGTAGAAGGGTCTGGAATTTCCACTAAACAACCAACTACGCCAGCTAAACCGGTCATTTCAAGCATGAACCGATCGGTTGGGGACTTGAGCCGATCGGTTCACACCTGAACCGATCAGTTGGGACACCTGAGCCGATCGGTTCACTTTTGAAATGATCAATTTACTGCCCTTGTCAGTTCCCAATTGACTTTTCCTCTTTTGTTTCAAATTGATCAAAATACCAATCCTTGTTCCAATCAAATTGGAAAAGTGAAACGAAAAGAAATTTCTCACCACCCTGACTTTCCCAACTCACTCATTTGGACCAGTTGAGCTGATCTGTTCAACCCTTGAACCAGTCGTTTCAGCCTGTCCTGAGTCGATCACTTCATCACATGACTCGATCGGTTCACCAACCTGAGCCGATCGATTCATCATATGAGTCGATAAGTTGGGAGTGCAGACTGCGCAAAATCAGTCAATTGTAGCTCAATCAATCTGATACTCTAATCAATCGGTCCAACACCTTGAACACTATGATAATGAGATATGAATTCATTGAGTGTTTAATTGAACTACTAAACTTCTTTAGTAATCAATCTAAACATCGTTTGTGGATAAACTCCTCTTCTAGGTTAAATCCTATGTGTGTGACCCTACAGGGCCCATTTCACATTGGCAGTGAAAATCCATAACACTTATGACTTCACAAGCAAAGAGTGGTGCCTTGTCGCACATCAGTGCTACACAAGTGAAATAGAAATTTGGAGAACAAATTTTAATCCTGCAATCTGTGAATGGTGTTAGAGCGAATGTATAATTCCTTTGTCTCTGATATCCCAAAGGAACTTAAGGCATGGAACAATCATCTTGTCAACGTTCATCCATTTTCTTGATCTCAGAGTAGATTGGAGGAGATATGTATGACATCAATATCACATACTGATTCACACATGCATGTGCACGCCTATCTCAATCCTACTCATCAAGTGTACATGGATATCAAACTCCCTCCGGAGGTACAAATCCCATATCTATCACTCACCCCTCAAAAGCCTCATGTGTCAAAGCCACCCAATCATCACATTTATAATAACCCATGTTTCAGGACTGTGTTTGATGATGTCAAAGTGTACCCAACGACATGTGTTCAGTGTAGTGATTTCAGGTCAAAGAATCACACTCACCACCATCACTGTGAGAACTAACTATGACTACCATGTCATGGTTCCATGTGTCAAACTCACAGTGGGTCTGTCTGATACACTTATTCTCTAACAAGTACCTATGTGTTTGGTTTGATATCTCCATATCATGACTAACGAGATTCTATCATCAACCAACACCACAATATAGTCTTGTGTGTCATTGTTGTCTATCTACCTTCTACAATGACATTCGACTAGGGACATAATAAGAATGTACAAACTCTTAGCATCTGTATGATCTCTTCATTCAGGTCCTAAACCTGAAAGCATATGTCATTGAGTACTGTCATTCTCTAGACATTCAATCTATTCTATCATTATCTCATATGACTGAACTAGAAAGAATTGGAAGCTTTCCTTTGATGCTTATCAAATCAATCTTAATGTATCCCACCAATCATCCCATGATTGGCTCTCAGGGCATACATACCAACAGACTCCCACTTGCACTGTTAGCCAATCACCCTTGAATCATATTCTTAGTGATCTTCAAACATGTCCCACATGTTACTGTGCTCTAGTGCTAACATAGTGAGTTATGGCAACACCTTGCCAAGGTCAGTATCAACTGCATGTCTCTCATCACTTCACTGTACGTCACACGTATGAGATGGAGTTCTCGTAATATGCAATCTAGTATTCCTTTGCTAACCTTTAGCCACATTGCATGACTAAGCACTCCTAACTTGTCATCAATGACCAAAATATATGTAAGTTCATCTCTATGAACTTCCAGATCCATATAGTATCCACTAATATTCTCTAACACATGGATACTCATCTTTTCCTTTTAAATGGCTTTATTGGAACGTTTCCATTTATCAACAAACATTCACTTTTATATATCCCATATATATTTTGCGATTAATTTTTTGTCCTTTTCGGAAGTTCGCATCAGTGTAACTCTTTATAGTGAATCCTTCCTTATTTCCATAGAACTAGTACTTCTCAAGTACTTATCAAGTTCTTATGGTGTTCCAGTAACCCTTACTGGAACTAGACGAACATACACTCGTCATGTTCTACATACGAGTTATCGAGATGAGCATATCATATTGTGATGTCCTACATACAAGATCATAAATGCATTTTGTTCTTGCCATGTCCATACATGCAAGATGATGGGATGATTACATACATGATAGATCCATATCTATTCTTAGTGTTACCATTCTTCATAAGAATTGGACACTTGGCCTTGGGATACTAACTCCATGGACAAGTTTTCTCCCACTGAATCTATGCAAACTGAACCCTTCAGTATAGATTGCCAATGTATGCTCTCTCTTTTCAGGTCAAGAGGTTTTCAAGAACTATCTCTATAGATCTTTGTTCCAATCACATAGGAAATGTCTCTATCTTCTTTAAAGATAATTTCCACAAAGAATTCCATTCTTAGAACATCTCATTTCACATCAACATGTGGAATGTGAATATGCTCCCACTAAATCATAGATCCCTTCTTTATCTTTTATATATCAGTCAAATCCTTTGACTATATTATCAAAGTAAAGATCATAGTTCTGAGTTTCTTGTACTTAATCAATCACATTGATTAGTCCATTGTAACTTATAGACTTCATATGCATTAATGGATTTATAAACCTTATAGGTTGTGTCACATACACATCCTTGTTTTATTCCTCAGAGGAATGCAGTTTTAGTATTAGTATGCCAATTCTCTTAGTCATTAAGTTGTAATAAGCATCAACCTTCTCAAAACGTCATCCATGTGTCTTAACGCTTAAGACTCATTCACACTTATGGATTTCATCCCAATGGGTGCTACCATCAAGGTCATACCTTATAGTTCACATGGAAGTCATTTAGGATGTAATGGTCATAAAACATAACTCAAAATTTGGTTCCTCATATTCATCGAGATAGTTGATTCATCACATGACCAACTCATCACAGAGATAATCTAGGTTTATCTGTCAAGGATATAAGAACTCACAACTCTTTGTGATTCTTAATGTCCTTTATTAGTATGGGGTATTCTTTATTTAAGAAGAACTTAGTTATTTGATAATCATCCTCTAACTTCTTAGAGTATGACTCCTTTTGATTTAGACATCACCATGCCTTAATCATGAGTTTACTATGATACACTATCATAATCACTCACAAGGTTCTCAAACATTTGGTCCAAGTATTTCATTCATTGATCTCATTAAGAATTAACACTTTACCAAGTTCGTACATCATCTATGATATTCTTGAACACTTCAAGATATTCATATTGGTATTTCTCTAAACACAGATGAAGTATTAGCATTTGCTCCAATAGGTATGTAAATACATCACATGTATTATACCTAATAGAATAATCATTCTCCCACTACCACTAGTAAAGATTGATTTATCATGTTCAAGAGATTCATGTCTCTTACTGGTTCTCTAACCAAAGAGTCTAGATTTATCCATCATATGGAAACTAGAAATGAATTTCTCATGATGATGCTAATTTGTTGTTTGAGTTATCAATAACTTTTAGTTATCATTTTATCTTATGCATACCAAGTACCACAAGATAAACAAGGCATTTCCACAAAGATCATATCTTTGAAACATCAACTATATTGATAGTCATCTTGTCTCAACAAGATGCAACAATAAAGTGTTTCTATTGGAAACTTGAAATAGCAGTTCTCAACTCTATTTCATGCCCTTTAGGCGGAAATAAACTGAAAGGTACTCCTATCTATGGCAGCAACACTTACTCCAATGATGGGTACTCCTTTCTTGGTCCTTTCTTAAAGGCCATCACTTCTTTGTAGATCTTACATATCATATATGTCAGATCTTCATCTTGGTATCATATACCTCAGAAGTGGTTCATTTCATGATACCTTAGGTGGAGATATCCATCCCCTTCTTCTTCTTCTTTTGTTCTTCCATATATAGAGAAAAATTCCCTCATTCCCTTCCCCATGTGCCTTGAGGCTGAAGAGGACTTAGATTGTTAGCTAGCATCAAAACACTTCTTTGCTTTGCCCTTGTCCTTTCCTTTAAGACTTACCCTTCATTGATCACATCAAACATTAGGGTTTGTCTTTCTTCATAATTGCCTCTATCGTCCTCAACATGTCCAACAACTCTGTCAATGCTTGTCAAAGTTGTTTATGTCATAGTTCATCATGAACTGTATCATTCTCGAAACATTTGCAATATCATACCAATAGCCAACTCTTGGCTCAGAGGGAATCCTTCTTAGTCAAGTTTTTCCACATACTCAATGATATTGAGTGTGTGAATACCTTATTGGATCTCCTTCTGTCATTACATACTAGGATAGTGTCTTGGAGACATCATATGTCTCATGTTGTCTCTGCAACTCATAGTTCAGAGAACACAACATCAAGCACTCCACATCAATGTCATCCTCAGTTTGCTTTCGTAAGCATATTTTCAGCCATTGGTGTGGTGGGATTGAGTTCATCTGGTTCTGGTATAGCTAGGACTCAGAGCTTTTGCTCTTTGATTGAGAATACTTCTCAATGCCCTAACTAGTCATGAAATTATTCCCATTTAATTAGTTGGTCTTAAGGACTGATCGCAAATAAAGTGATTATTGTTTATTAACCATTTATTGTATAAAAGGAAATATATGCATTTTAGTCCGAAAACTCCTTTTGACTTGATTGATTTGAAAATGTTTTACGATATAATTAGGACTTTAATTAATTATCGCTCCCACTATTTTTGTTCAAATTGATAGCCCTCACCATCAATTTGGAAGATTGTAGCGTACAATCTGAGTCATGTACCAACTAGGGCTGTCACCCACAACTTAGATCTTCCAGGTAGGCAACTTTTTCCAATTGCATCATATGCAACTCTTGAAAGATGTCATATGCAACTCCTTTCCATGATCACCTCCATTCCTCAAGGTGATAGATCCTATCTAGGTCACCTTGTTAAGTCTGACCCAAAGCCAATATGCACCCGGCTAGGGCAGACCCACATATACATCATTCACGCTTCCATGAGATAGACGATGCACCATGCTAGAGCATGCCCACACTTGGCCGATCAAGCTTTTCACGTGTGTCACATTTGGAAGGCATCTAAAACTTTAATATTTAATGAGGGATTTGGTTTTTATAGGTACATATACATATCCAATCATCATAATACATAGTACATATCATATTCATGCTATATCCCATAGAAAACATGTGAAATGATAAAAGCGATGATTATGGCCATCCTAATGTGATTCCTCGAGCCTAGAGGAATCACAGTCATCTATCTCTACATCACATGCAACTTGTACAAGATGAACTATGCACTTTGCCATTCTGGGTTTGATCAACTCATCTCATGATTTAGTGGCTCGCCAACAGGCCGGTCATTTGGGTGCCACCAGCCGATCGATTGGCTCCTCCAACTGATCAGTTCACTGGTCGACGTGCATCTCCTCAGGGCCGCCACCCGCTCATATAGTTCCTTGAACCGGTCGTCTGGAATGCCAACTGATTGGTTTACGCCTTGAACTGATCGTCTCAGTTGTCGACAGGTTGTCTGCCGTTCTTAGACATAACATGAAATAAAAGTTCTATCCTATTTTACATTTGAATTGAGAAACCATGAGTTACATTCAGGGGGAGCAAAGGAAGGAAAGAAAGGTCGAGTTATCTCCAGTTACATCAGGAATAAGAGATAGGGAATCAGTGCATAGACTGAGATGCAAGCAACCACATTCAACCAAATACAAACATAGGGTTTATTGGCCATAACCACGCTATACATCCACCACAAAACTCATTTAAGGGTGACATGTATCGAGTGCATTCATATTACATATCATATATGTATATTGGGATTTGTGGATTTAGGATTGCACATGCATAAAACCAATTTTATTCGCATCATACGCAATAAATAAAGGCGACAAACCAAAATTGATCACATTGATAATCCTACAGTATAGAGTAGTTGATGTGGCTCTGATACCACTGTTGGGTTATAGGGGAGGCAGAGAAGGCACTGGAAATAAAAAATTTCTTCTCCCCAAACCCAAAATAAAGGAATCGCGTCAACGTCTATACAGTAGGAAAGATGGTTTGTAGAGACATACCTTGTCCCAAGGCTTGCTCTGCGATGTTACCTCGTGGCTTGCACAGTCTTCCCCTCCAGTCTCCCCGGGACTATCAGATTGACAACTGTCCTCTAAGTGGCAGAAGTCTCCCGCCTCTGTAGTAGTCCACACAGACCACTTGGAACTCTGATCGCCTTGTCGCACAAGGCACCGAAAGGAGTCGTACCCTCCTGTCGGCATACTAGTCACCGACACACTCTCCTACCACCAGTTGCCTTTCTGCAGTTATCTTTCCCTTATTGTGCCTCCCTTATTGGGTAGCACTTATCCAGGCTCTCTTGGTTACCACAACTAGAGAGAATGACAACTTTACAGAGAAACTAGTGTTCTGAGTTGTACTTGAGAAGCCCCCAATACCCCTATAAATAGGATGGTCATGGGATAGGGTTCTCTACCGTGGGCAATGGGGGATTAAATCAGGAGTAGAAGGGTCCAAAATTTCTACAACACAACCAACTGCGCCAGCTGAACTGATCGTTTCAAGCATAAACCGATCAGTTGGGGACCAGAGCCGATCGGTTCACACCTGAACCGATCAGTTGGGACACCTGAGTCGATCGGTTCACTTCTGAAATGATCGGTTCACTGCCCTGGTCAATTCCCGATTGACTTTTCCTCTTTTGTTTCGAATTGATCAAAATACCAATTCTTGTTCCAATCAAATTGGACATGTGAAACAAAAAGAAATTTCTCACCAACCTAACTTTCCCAACTCACTCATTTGGACTAGTTGAGCCAATCGGTTCAACCCTTGAACTGGTCATTTCAGCCTGTCCTAAGTCGATCGGTTCATAACATGAGCTGATCGGTTCACCAACCTGAGCCAATCGGTTCATCATATGAGCCGATCGATTGGGAGTGCGGACTGTGCAAAATCAGTCAATTGCAGTTTCAATCAATCCGATACTCTAATCAATCGGTCCAAAACCTTGAACACTATGATACTGAGCTATCAAATGATTGAGTGTTTAATTGAACACTAAACTCCTTTAGTAATCAATCTAAACATTGTTTGTGGATAAACACCTCTTCTAGGTTAAATCCTATGTGTGTGACCCTACAGGCCCCATTTCACATTGGCAGTGAAAATCCATAACACTTGACTTCACAAGCAAAGAGTGGTGCCTAGTCTCAAATCAGTGCTACCCAAGTGAAATCGAAATTTGGAGAACAACTTTTAATCCTACAATCCGTTAATGGTGTTAGAGAGAATGTATAATTCCTTTGTCTCTGATATCCGGAATGAACTAAAGGCATGGAATAGTCATCATGTCAATGTTCATTCACTTTCTGGATCTCGGAATAGATTGGAGGAGATATGTATGACATTAATATCACATACTGATTCACACATGCGTGCACATGCCTATCTCAATCCTACTTATCAAGTGGCCATGGATATCAAACTTCCTCAGGAGGGAAAAATCCCATATCTATCACTCACCCCTCAAAAGCCCCATGTGTCAAAGCCACACAATCATCACCTTTATAACAACCCATGTTTCAGGACTGTGTTTGATGATGTCAAAATGTACCCAACGACATGTGTTGAGTGTAGTGATTTCAGGTCAAAGAATCACACTCACCACCATCACTGTGAGACCTGACTGTGACTAAGTTGTCATGGTTCCATGTGTCAAAGTCACATTGGGTCTTTCCGGTACACTTATTCTCTAACAAGTACCTATGTGTTTGGTTTGATATCTCCATATCATGACTAATGAGATTTTATCATCAACCAGCACCACAATCTAGTCTTGTGTGTCATTGTTGTCTATCTACCTTCCACAATGACATCCGACTAGGGACATAATAAGAATGTACAAGCTCTTAGCATCCGTATGATCTCATTGTTCAGGTCCTGAACCTAAAAGCATACATCATTGAGTACGGTAATTCTCTAGACATTCAATCTATTCTATCAATATCTCATATGACTAAACCAGAAAGAATTGGAAGCTTTCCTTTGATGCTTATCAAATCAATCTTAATGTATCCCACCAATGATCCCATGATTGGCTCTTAGGGCATACATACCAACAGATGTGAGAGATCACATCACCCAAGGGGTCATATCTATAGAGTGTGTGAAATCTGCAAGTAACATTGCTAATCCACTTACTAAGGGTCTAACTAGAAAGCTAGTACTCAGTTCGTCAAGGCGGATGGGTCTTCTGCCCATAGAATAAACATTAAAGTGGTAACCTTACCTTTCCAAAACTAGAGATCCCATGAGGAATTGTTCAAATGGACAATAAGCTTTCATGTTATGCAGAAGGACACTCAGGAGTATTACTCCATGACCCTCCCTATGGCGCTTGTGCTTCGACTCTGTCTGAGTATAGGAAGAGCTTTGCTCTGAATGGGTTCAAGGCCATTTATTGGCAGGATATGTACCAGACAGGATACCTGTAGAGATCCCTACTATTTGAGTGTAACACGAGAGCCAAGGTTTATGTGAGTTGGGCATACTCACTAGAGCACTCATGAAACAAGATCTTGCGAAGGCCGTTTATGCGCAACACTGATACGAACTTGTTCTAGTGCCCGCACTATGGTTGTTTGATTTACTAAAGTCCGAATCAGGGAGTCTGGTTCAAGATGTAGTTCACCACGTCTCTCCAGATCGAAGTGAGTCATTCTAAGCAATGGTTCAATGCCACAAGCTACCAATACTAAAAAACATAGTAATGTCACAAATTTTTATTGTATTGAATTTTAGAATGGAATTATGGAACATGTGGGGGAATGCTGCATTTCTTGTTCCAGAATTCCAATTTTCTATCCAACATTTATCCCATATTGGTTGCATCAGGAATCTCACAGCTCCTTATATGTGCAAGTGGTCCCCAAGAGGTCAGGACCTATCAAAGGCATGGGAATTTATGACCGATTGGCTAGGCTTGTGTATTTCTCAGAATAAAATAAAACACACACACACACACATTTGTTCATTCGTTCGCTCACTCACCTCACCCCATCCCACCCGGACCAGTTCGGTCTGGTCTGGTTCGGTGCGTGCGTGGATTCATCTTTTTACGATATATTTTTTTTTTGCTTTCCAAAATGACATTTTGTTTTCTGTGTTGCGTCATTTGGAGTCTGGTCGACAAAATTTACGATGTAGCGATGAAACCCCTCTTGACTACCCATTAAGACGACCATTAAATGCGATGTTTCTGACACACATTGGAGAGACCAACATGTGCAGACAGTTACCACGGGCCGCTGAGACACACTCCATATAAGGAGGCATCTGCTCTCATTGGTAAAATATGCTTCACAGCAAACGATCAAGATACAAAGAGCCTTCTTTTCCACTGCAATTTCTCTACTGCTCCACCTGCACAAAGCGTGTTCGTCCTGAACACCATCCCTATGCTACTATCTTGTACCAATGACTACTTCACGAAGCAGTTTTACTGTTTGCGACTAAGGGCTAAGGAATGAGTTCAACACAACAATCTCGCTTGCACCGAGCGGCTGTACCAGAGTTGGGGTGGCTGAATCTTAGAGATAGACCGTTGGAGACCCTCATGCTAAGAGCGGTAGAATCTATCTTGAAGACAATATTTCATACGCCTTCATCTCAAGCTCTGGAGTTTGCTTCTCTAAACTCATTTGCCATTTTCTCCAAATCTGAATTACTATTAAAATTGCTGCTATATATTGGTGAATAAGTGCTTTCAATTATCTAATTAACATCTGTCTTACAGTACCTATTTCTAACATTTTCAAGACAGATCCTTTCGCTTCTACACATATCTATTTAGATTAAACATATAATTATCTAGACATATCATTTACCCCTAAATATTTGTAAATTAGATAAAATTTTAACGTCCTATTTAAGTAATATGGATTCGAAAACTATGCTCTCACTTGATGATGTAGCCTCCCTTCATCTAGAATGCTTTTCCAGTTTTCACTTCCATCATCGGAAACAGAAAATGTGATTCTGGCTTACATCTCTTGGACTTGTGTCTGCCATCTTACCACCTGATGAATCTATTTTTTTGGTGCCTCCACCACAACCTGCTAACGTCCTTCTTAGAGAAGACAATCATGATCCTGATGTTTATGAACATGTCCTCCCCACTCCTGTTTCAAAGGAGAGTGATTACCTATGTCATGGTAGGATCTTATCAGCCTTATCCGATGAACTCTATGATATATACCATAGATTTCCAACTGCTATTGAACTATGGATGGCCTTAGATTGTAAATTTGGTCTAGAAGACATTGGTCTTGAGCATTATGTCTTTGTTGAATGGCTATCATATAATATGGTTGATGATAAACTTGTCTCGGCTCAAGTTATAGAATACCAAAACTTAGTGTCTAAATTCATGGCTAAAGGTTATAACCTTGATGAAAATGTTCAAGTAGCAGCCCTCATAGAGAAGCCCCCTCCTTCTTGGAAGGATTTCGCCAGGACCCTTAGACATAGAAAAGGGAACATGTCCATGGCATCCTTAGTCAAATCCCTACAAACCAAGGATAGACATAGGGAACAAGACAGAAAGTCTAACCCATCTGTTAACATGGTTATAGGTGATAAGACTAAGAAGAAACCCAAACAATACCATCTCCATAAGAAATGTAAACATTTCTTTAAGGGCCGCAAGCACCACCAAAATCAGAGTAATAATAATTGTGATCTAGAAGAAAAACATGTCTGCTTTGTGTGTGATAAACCAGGCCACTTAGCAAATATGTGTAGATTTTGCAAAGGTCAAAGGAAGCATAATGTCCAGACTCCTAAAAATCCTGAAGTAAATATGATCACTATGGGGGCATTTCCTTCCTCTTCTGTAGAAAGGTTAGAAAATCCTACCATTCTTTTTGCTGACATATCTTCAGATTGGTACTTGGATTCCGGTGCCACTTGTCATATTTACTTTGATCAATCCCTCTTTTCTACCTACTAGGCCGAATCTGGCAGAGTGACCAAGTGGGGAGATCATTCATCTACCATCTCGATTCCTAGCTTTGGACGTGTTGACATAAAGCTTTCTTTTGTGAATGTCCTTAGATTACATGATGTCCAACATGTACCTTCTTTCCATAGAAATTTGATTATTCAAGTAGTGTTGCAACATTCTGGTTATACCTGGTTGTGTCAAGGCAATAGAGTTGTAATTTCTAAGAATGGTTCTTATATTGGTCTTGCATACACTTGTAGTGGTTTGATTAAATTATCTTCTATTTCATGTAATCCTTCTTCTAGTAATGAAATATCTTCTACTATTTTTGTGATGCATCGTTCGAATAAAACGTTATTAACTTAGCGGAAGCGATCCTTAACAGCGGATTACCAAAAATCACTAAAAATTAAAACCATTTTACAGAGAGGTCCACACATAGGAAAACTCTTTCACAAAGAACTGAAGTAATTTAATTACATACTAGTTCACAAGTACATGTCCTGTATCATCATTTTCTGAGAATTACAAGCATCAACTGCTCTGTTAAACTAAGCACAGGCAATATAAAATCTCGAGGCATTGAGCCAAAATCTCGAAAGCACTAACTACTACTCTGAGGACCTGAGAGTACAGAGACGACACATAGGACTCTATGTACATCTATACAAGGCATATCAGCCAATGTCTCCACCTGAGAAATCACTAATATCCCTACTGCTGTTGTTTCTATCCTTCACCTACTGAAGGATTCCTGCCTCCTCGTCTACATCCACCTAAAAATGTGGCTCCCACGGGGGTGAGACAATTGTAAATTACCCCAGCGAGAGATATAACTCTCCTCCAGAAACATTATTATTGCAGTTTAATAAGATAAATCTGAACAGAGGAATTTTAATTGTTTAATAGTAGTTAATTCATTGTCTAAC
Organism: Alisma plantago-aquatica; assembly: GCA_963693085.1. Taxonomy (NCBI): domain Eukaryota; kingdom Viridiplantae; phylum Streptophyta; class Magnoliopsida; order Alismatales; family Alismataceae; genus Alisma; species Alisma plantago-aquatica. Next base: position 777,034,872 of record OY856409.1, read on the forward strand.
AGATTAGAACATTATTCTTATTTAAAGCATTGCAGCTATAACCTAATAGAGCAGCATGTTACTTGTCCAATAAAGAACATGTATAACATTTATCCTCTTATACTAAGCAGGATAATATCAACCAACGTTTCTTGTATTTCAACTTTATGCAAATACACTACACGGCTGATTCTCTTCAGGCATAGATCACATACCTAATGCCTAGCATTGTTTTGTGGAGTCATGGCATGTAGGCATACTCTTTTAACTAAGTATTGGGATCTTAATCCCTCATCTCATCAGGTATATTTCCATTTCTTAACAAGTTCATCATTATGATTATAGAATATGGTATTCAAACCTTTAGGTTATCATAGAATACTTGTTACCACTTAACAGGTAACTTAATACCTTCAGGTCATCTGACTGAGGTAATCATCATTCTTACTACACAAGCATTCTACATAACTCACAAAGCTCATTTCACCTCTTGTTACCTCTTTGAAGGCAATCAAGGCATATTATGGCTCATTAACAATTTTAATAAAAGGAACATCATAGCTCATACCTGGCTATGTTTATCTTCTTAGGATACCTGCATTTTTAGTACTTCATGATAACATTTATAATGTTTACATATTAGCACCATGCAATACAAAATAATACCACTATTCCCTTTTTAGGGTTAGGATTCCTCTTACATATCATCACCCTCTATTAGGGTTTTCCACAAATAACCATTTAGGTTCTTAAGATCATGTTATTAATGATCAAACCTTAATTCATTGCTCCACATAGCTAGGAGCCAACATTGATAACATAAGCATTTAATCATGCTTATTTATTCTCCTCATTTATCATTAAATGAATTATCACACATGATATGAGTTCCTCTCTCAACTTTACCAGAATATGATTACATAATACTTTATTAAATTGGCTTAAATTTTTCTTAAGGTATGTTAGGCTACACTTATCAAAGTGCATTACATCATAATATAACAATTGTCATGACACACTTCATGTGTCACTCATCCAAATATATTGGATTTAAAATACATCAAGGTGTATAAATCTTAAGGTGTTGGATGTGATATCTATCATATCTTGATGTATCACTTCCCTCATCACCTTTATCTTACTTGAGTTCATCCACTTGGCTTGTATTAGGGTATTTCCCATCATAATACTTTATGCATCAACTCATCACATTTATCATGTAATGTATTGGTCATAAGTCACTTATTTAGAATATACAACCATTGCCAGTGATAGGGATTCATCTTTGAGTTAAGAACTATTAATATAAAGATTTCATTATCAACCTTTTTAGGTATTTCACTTATCAATATATTAGTTACTATTCCATTATTAGGAATAGGGTTCACATAACATCTCTCCACATTTGGGTTTCACACAAAATCCTTCTATATCAGGGTTTCACATAGCATTACCTGAAATTAGGGTTTTACATCACATCACCCAGTGTTAGGGCTTCACATAGCATTATCATGTACTAGAGTTTCATATACTTTTATGCTATTTTAGGGATTAGGGTTTACCATTCTCATCCAAGTAAGGTTTCTCACACCCAATTACCCAAATTAGGGTCAGGGCTCAATAATCTTTTCAATTAGGATTTCATGATCTCATTATTATGGATCAAACCCTAATTACATATTTTATTCATAATGAGAGGATTAGGGCTTAATTATATAAGCATTCCTCTCTATCCTTCTCTCTCTCATCCTCTCTAGGATGTTAAGTACTCCGAGATTGATCTAGGTCAGCTCTTCTTTTAAGTACACACAGCTAGGGTTAACCATTATAATCACCTTTGGACTACATCATTATCAATCAAGTAGCTAACTGACCTATAATCATATTAGGTTTCCAATTGGTTTGATCAATTTGAACTTCAAATAGTTTTGGTCACTTAGACCCCAAACGGACTTGGTCACTCAGACCTTGAATTGTTTGAAACCGTTTAAGAAAAACAATAATGAAACCATATGGACAATTACACTTGAAACCACTTAGGTCTCCAAACGGTTTGAGACCCTTTGGTCTCAAATGGTCTTGAGACCATTTGATCCCAAACAGATTTGAGACCGTTTGGACTCAAACGGTCTTAAGACCGTTTGGTCCAAACTCTCTCAAAATTGAATGGACCAAAAAGGTCTTCCATCACTTTATCAATTCAGGATTTCAATCATTAAACCATCTATCAATTGAACCACTGAATTATTCTTCAATTGAACCACTGAATCACCCTTCAATTGGACCTTCAATTAGGGTTTTGAACCCAATTGAACTAGGGTTTATAATAAAGAAACCATCAATTAGGGTTTTGAAATCGAGGAACCATCAATGGTTGACATTGTGGAACTAATTCAATTGAAATCATTGGATCATCATCAAACCAAGACATGACCCGACCTTAAATGGTCTTGAGTTCATTTGGATGATCTCCAAATGGTCTTGAGACCGTTTGTCTCAATATGTTATTGAAATTTGTGAAAATTAATTAGGGTTTGCACAATTGAATCGATCATCAATTTAGCTATTGATTGTATTTCAATTCGATATCACTAGATCTTCAAACATCCAATCATACTTCACCATAGACTTCCAAATGGTCTTGAGATTGTTTGGGTTAATCAACCCAAAGTTTTTAAATCAACCAATTGAAATTTCAGCACTTAACCCGGTTAGGGTTTCTAATTAGAGGATTATCTATATATTGAATCAATCAATTGGATCCATTGGATCATCATCCAACATGTACTAGGGTCCTGACTTCAAACGGTCAACCCATTTAAATGGTTAACCCTTCCAAATAGTTTGGGATCCAAACCTCCAAACCGTTTGGTGAAACCGATTGAACCAAAATTATGAAACTGTTTGCAATATATATTTGTGGAGGTGTGTGCTTATGATGATGTCATCATCATCAAGCTATAAACCCATGAATATTTCTATGATTTTCATGGTGATTGCATCAATCAACCAAATAAAATTTTGGGAATAAAGAAGGAACCAACAATTGATAAAGATATGGAATCAATAACAAAGTTCAAGGGTTCAAGTTATATAACCCACCTTCAATTGAGCTTCAAAGATTCAACCTCCACGTCTTTAATGGTGAAAGCAACACCTTCCACTATCCCAAGATCGTCCTTAAGCTTTGAGTGAAAAGGAACGGCTAGAATTGAAGATGGAATGGAGATAAGAAGAAATCATGCATTGATTTTCGATTTCCACCATGGAATCAAGGTGAAAAGTGATCAAGAAGCTTACCTCCAGGTTGGAACTCGTCCTCCTTCTGCTCCTTAGCTTACTTGGTCGTTTTGCAAGCAAGGAGAGAAAGAAGGATCGAAAAAGCCTTTGAATTGAGTTGGAAGTGGTGTTTTTATAAGGAGCTTCAATGAGCGAGAAAGTAGTAATTAATTCCTTTAATATCTCAAATTGTTGCCACATCTCCCCCTCAACTCCTTGCCCACGAATCTATCCTCTTTACATTGCAAACCTCTTCATTATCCATGAATTTAAAGGATAAGAAATTAAGCACCTTAAATCATATAATACTAATATCCCATTTTTAGAGGATATTACTTTTGATTTAACTAATGTGAGTGGGTTCTCCACTCACTTGGATATCTTCGTGCCTTTGCAAGGCACATGCTCGTCCAAACTTATCTAACTTAAACCATTACCATTTTGGTTGAAGGGCACTTCGATTAAGATATCCATTTTTGCATTAATTTGAAGTAAAGTTCCAATTATGCTTAAATCTTGATTATTTTAATATCAAGATTCTCTCTCTTCCAAAATGATTCAAATGAGGTGCCCCTCTCAAAATATTTTCTCTACATGATGCCAAGAATCATGAGGGACCCTCTTGAAGTGGCATTTCGCATATTGATCTCTAGGTTTTGGGTAAATTACACATTACACCAAAACTAGGTTTTAATGCACAAACATTGCTCAACAAGCTCTTTCTTGTTATTCAGGCTTGTAGAAGCCATACAACTGCATCATACTCACTCCTATGATGCTTCAACATATGAGGAACACTTTTCCATACACAATTTGCAATTTAACCCTCAACTTGGGTAATTTGCATTTTAGTCTAAAACAAATAAAACATTAGTTCAACATTAATTAAAAATGACTAAAATTGAAATATAAGTTCCTCTTGAGCCTTAATTACTTTTCAAGAGATAAGAGAAAGCATATAATCAACTTTATTAAGTAAAACATCTAGGTTTAAGCATAACCCAGGTCAGGGATGTTACAATTTTAGTTTCTGACACTAGTGATGTTTGGCAAGCACGTCTTGGTCATGTTAATAAAAATATGATGAAACACATGATTCACTTAGATCTTATTCCTAACATGTATATTGATATTTCTGATAGATGCCAAGTTTATGTGTAAGTTAAGCTTCCTAAGAAGCCATTTAAATCAGTAGTAGATCGTAATACATCCTTGCTGGAATTAATTCATACCAATGTTTGTGATTTAAATCATGTTTTTACTCGTGATAATATGGGATACTATGTTACCTTTATAGATGATTTTTCAAAGTATTGTTCTATTTTCTTGTTGAAAACTAAGGATGAACCATTAGAAAAATTCAGAATCTATAGAACCTAAGTAGAGAAACAACTAGAGAAGAACATTAAGAAAGTGAGGTCTGATAGAAGTGGTGAGTACACTTCTAATGAACTTGACAAATTCTATGAGGACCATGGCCTTATTCATGAAACCACAGCCCCATATAATCCTCAATCTAATGGAGTTGTTGAGAGGGAGAATAGAACATTGATTGACATGGTCAACTCAATGCTAGCTGAGTCTGGACTTAGTCACAGACTTTGGGGGAAGCCCTTCATATATCCAACTACCTTCTTAAACGCATCCCTTTTAGACACCTTGACAAAACACCCTATGAACTTTGGCTCAACAATAAACCATGCTTGAAATACCTCAAAGTGTGGGGGTGTTTGTCCAAGATTAAGATCCCTAAGAATAAGAAGAGAAAACTAGGATCTAAAACTGTTGATACTGTCTTTATAGGATATTTTGAAAACAATAATAGCAATAGATTCCTAGTAATAAAATATGAAATCTCATACATTCGAGTTAACTCTATACATGAGATTAGACATGTATATGTTGTCTATTATGAAACCATATTTCCTCTTAAGGAATATGTTCCTAGTCAAGTTAGTGAAGATCCCTCTTCTTCCTCTCCTCTTGAACCTCTTATAGTTCCACCGTCTTATGAAGTAGAACATGAACTCCTAGTAGATGAACCTCCAAGTGATCTAGGTAGGGATAAAAGGACTATAGTTGATAAGAACTATGGTCCTGACTTATACACCTTCATAGTAGAAGAAGACCTACACACCTATGAGGATGCCATAAAATCCACAGACTTTAGCTTTTAGAAGGAAGCTGTTGATAATGAAATAGAATCAATTATGAGTAATAATACTTGGATTTTTACTGGTCTCCCTCCAGGCTGCAAGACTATTGGATGTAAATGGGTGTTTAGAAAGAAGATGAGGGCAGATAGCTCCACTGATAAGTTTAAGGCCAGACTAGTAGCCAAAGGCTTTAGTCAGAAGGAAGGATTTGATTACTTTGACACATATGCACCTGTAACCAAAATCTCTTCCATTCGTGTCCTAGTTGCTTTAGCCTAGACCCATAAGCTTGAAATCCATCAAATGGATGTCAAGATAGCATTCTTGAATGGAGATCTTGAAGAAGATATATATATGGATCATCCTGAAGGCTTTGTAGCACCTAGACAAGAACACTAAGTTTGTAGACTTGTAAAGTCCTTGTATGGACTGAAAGAAGCACCTAAATAGTGGAGTGATAAGTTTGATAAAAAAAAATTATCCAGTTGGATTTATTGCGAATGAATCTGATCGTTGTATTTATTCTAAAACTATTGATGATGTCTGCATAATAATGTGTTTATATGTAGATGATATATTGCTGTTTGGATTTATTTCTGAAATTATTTCCGAAACTAAATCTTTTCTTGCTAGCAATTTTTATATGAAAGATTTAGGTCTTGGTGATGTAATACTTGGTATTAAGTTGAGTAGATCTACTTCTAGTTATAAACTTAATCAAACTCATTACGTTGATAAAATCTTGTATAGATTTAATATGTTTGATTGTACTCCTGTTAATAAACCTTATGATGCTAGTTTACATCTTGTTGTACATAAGGGTACTCCTTTGGATCAACATAGATATGCTCAAGTTATATGAATCTTAATGTACCTTTCTAATTGCACTAGGCCTGATATTTCTTATGCTATAAGCAGGTTGAGCAGGTACACTAGCTGTCCTAATGAGGACCACTGGAAAGATTAGGTAAGAGTGTTTAAGTACCTTAAAGGTACAACTACATATAGCCTTCATTATACTGGTTTTCCACCTATATTAGAAGGACATACCAATGCTAACTGGATTGCAGATTCAGATGAAACCAAATCTACTAGTGGGTATGTATTTTGCCTTGGAAGAGGTGTAATTTCTTAGAAATCATCCAAGCAAACTGTGAGAGCTAGTTCCACTATGGAGGCTGAGTTTATTGCTTTAGATTTAGCTTGTTGTCAGGATGAATGGCTTAGAAATTTACTTATTCATCTATCGATTGTTTCTAAACCATTACCTCCTATTTGCATATTATGTGATAATAAAGCAGCCATAGACAAAGCTAAGCAATCTAAAGGCAACCCAAGTAAGCACTTTATGAGATTAAGGTATGAAGATGTGAGAGATCACATCACCTGAGGGGTCGTATCTATAGAGTATGCAAAATCTGCAAGTAACATTGTTGATCCACTTACTAAGAGTCTAGCTAGAAAGGTAGTATTTAGTTCGTCGAGGGGGATGGTTCTTATGCCCATAGAATAAACGTTATAGTGGTAACCCTATCTTTCCAAAACTATAGATCCCATGAGGAATTGTTCAAAGGGACAACTAAGTTGTCTTGTTATGCGGAAGCACACTTAGGAGTTTTACTCCATGACCCACCCTATGGCACTTGCGCTTCGACTCTGTCTGAGTATAGTAAGAGCTTTGCTCTGAATGTGTTCAAGGCCATTTATTGGTAGGGTATGTATGGGACAAGATACCCTTGGAGATCCCTACTATTTGAGTGTAACCCGAGATCCGAGGTTTATGTGAGTTGGGTATACTTGCTAGAGCACTCATGAAACAAGAACTTGCGAAGGTCGTTTATGCGCAACACCGATATGGAATTATTCTAGTGCCCACACTATGGTTGTTTGATTTATTAAAGTCTGAATCAGGGATTCTAGTTCAAGATGTAGTTCACCACGTCTCTTCAAACTAAAGTGAGTTATTCTAGGCAATGGTTCAAAGCCACAAGCTACCAATGCTGAAAAATATAGTAATGTCGCAAATGTTTATTGTATTGAATTTCAAAAAGGAATTATCGAACATGTGGGGGAATTTTATTCCATAATTCTAGTTTTCCAGCCAACATTTATCCCATATTGGTTGCATCAGGAACCTCACGGCTCATTATATGTGCAAGTGGTCCCCAAGAGGTGAGGACCTCTCAAGGGCATGGGAATTTATGACAGATTGACTAGGCATATGTATTTCTTAGAATAAAATAAAACATACATACACATGCATGTGCGTTCGTTTTGACACTCGCCCAGCCCCGCCCCGCCCGACCTGGCCCAGTTTGGTATGGTCTGGTCCGGTCTGGTTCGGTGCATGTGTAGATTTATCTTTTTACAATATATTTTTTATTTTGTTTTGCTTTCCAAAATGAATTTTTTTTCTGTCTTGTATCATTTGGAGTCTGGTCGACAGTGTTTAAGACGTATAGATAAAACACCTCTTGACTACCCATTAATCTAACTATTAAATGTGATGTTAAAGACGCATGTTGGAGAGACCAACGGGTGCAGGCAGTTACCGCGGGCAGCTGAGACGTGCTCCATATAAGGAAGCATCCTCTCTCATTTGTAAAATTTGCTTCATAAAAAACGATCAAGATACAGAGAGCCTTCTTCTCCACTGCAATTTCTCTACTGCTCCACCTACACTAAGCTTGTTCATCCTAAACACCACCCCTTTGCTGTTGTCTTACACCAATGACTACTTCACGACGCAGTTTTACTGTTTGCGACCAAGGGCTAAGAACGAGTTCAACACAACACTCTTGCTTGCATCGAGCGGCTGTACCATAGTTGGGGTGGCTGAATCTTGGAGATAGACTGCCTGAGACGCTCATGCTAGGAGCGGCGAAATCTATCTGGAAGATAGTGTTTCACACGCCTTCATCTCAAGCTCTGGAGTTTGCTTCTCTAAACTCATTTGCCATTTTCTCTGAATCCAAATTAATATTAAAATTACTGCTACATATTGGTGATTAAGTGCTTGCAATTATCTAATTAACATATGTCTTAAAGTACCTATTTATAACATTTTCAAGACAGATCCTTTCGCTTCTACACATATATGTTTAGATTAAACATACAATTATCTACACAGATTGTTTTCCCCTAAACAATTGTTAATTAGATAAAACTTTAACTGCATGTTTGAGTAATTTGAATTCAAAAACTATGCTCTCTCTTGATGATGTAGCCTCCCTTCATCCAAAACACTTTTCCAATTTACACTTCCATCGTTGGCAATAGAAAATGCAATTCTAGCTTACATCTCTTGGACTTGTATCTGCCATCTTACCAATTGATGAATCTATTCCTGTTGTGCCTCTACCACAACCCGCTAACCTCCTTCTTAGAGAAGAAAATCTTGGTCCTATTGTTCCTAAACTTGTCGTCTCCACTCCTGTTTCAAAGGAGACTAATTACCTTTGTCATGGTAGGATCTTATCAGCCTTATCTGATGAACTCTATGATATATACCATAGGATTCCAACTACTCTTGAACTATGGACGGCCTTAGATTCTAAATTTGGTCTAGAAGACATTGGTCTTGAGAGTTATGTCTTTGTTGAATGGCTAACATATAATTTGGTTGATGATAAACCTATCTCGGCTCAAGTTCTAGAATACCAAAACTTAGTGTCTAAATCCATGGATAAAGGTTATAATCTTGATGAAAATGTTCAAGTAGCAGCCCTCATAGAGAATCTCCCTTCTTTTTTGAAGGATTTTGCCAGAACCCTTAGACATAGAAAAGGGAACATATCCATGGAATTCTTAGTTAAATCCCTACAAACCGAGGATAGACATAGGGAATAAGACAGGAAGTCTAACCCGTCTATCAACATGGTTATAGGTGATAAGACTAAGAAGAAACCCAACCAATCCCATCTCCATAAGAAATCTAAACCTTCCTTTAAGGGCCACAAGCACCACCAAAATCAGAGTAATAATAATAGTGATCAAGGAGAAAAATGTGTCTGCTTTGTGTGTGATAAACCTGGCCACATAGTGAATGTGTGCAAATTTTGCAAAGGACAAAGGAAGTAGAATATCTAGGCTCCAAAAAATCTTGAAGTAAACAAGATCACTGTGGGGCGGTTCCTTCCTCTTCTGTAGAAAGGTTAGAAAATACTACCATTCTTTTTGCTGACAAATTTTCAGATTGGTACTTGGATTCTGGTTCCACTTGTCATATTTGCTTTGACCAATCCCTTTTTTCTACCTACCAGGCCAAATTTGGCAGAGTGATCAAGTGAGGAGATCATTCATCTATCATCATGATTGTTGGCTTTGGACGTGTTGACATAAAGCTTTCTTCTGGGAATGTCCTTAGATTACATGATATCCAACATGTACCTTCTTTCTAAAGAAATCTGATTGCTTTGATCAAGTGGGTATGGAAACTCTTAGATTGTTGTCTTTTTTATTGCTCTGATCAAGTAGTCATTCGAGACAATCTAATGAGTATTATAAAATTAGAAATATGGAATAAATAAATGTGTCATATCCTATGCATAAGAAAGAGAGTCTGAGATAATCTCAGATGAGCATGTTGTATGTGGAGCTAAAAGTGTACTCCTTATAAGATAAGAATAAGAATAAGGGAGATGAACCCTATTCAATAAATGTTGTCAGCATAATAAAAATCCTTCCCATAATGAGGAAATGGGAATTGTGATGAGATCATGAGATGATCATAAACATGCTAGATAATAATAAAGAAAGGGATAATGACATGCAATCATCCTTACAAATTCCAATGCTAAAGGCAAGGAACCTAGGATGAGATAAAGAGTAAATGGTTCGTGAATAGTTGAGAATACATGAATAAATAAGAGGAATATGAATCCTTGTTTTCTTTTCTTTCAAGGACATGACAATCAAGTGGGTCTTAGGATACTTGATGTGCATAAAATAAATATGTTTGTGTGATGGATACTTAGAAAAGTATCAGTTTATCTTGGACTTTGGACTTCACAGTTAGCATCTCAAAGTTGATATACTTTGATAACTATGAAATCCTAATGTGAGATGGGAAATCTTAACCCTGAATTGGGTAATGGGACATGAGAAATCATAATATGATATGAATAGTAAGCCCTATTCCTATTGAGGGAATAGAGGTGTTACTATTGTATTACATGAGGTAATATGCTATTGTTGCCTAGTGAGATGTGACAAGATGTTTAATGGCCTTGTGAGCCATATGGTTAAATGTTGCCTAGTGAGAGGTGACAAGATGATTTATGGGCCTTATGAGCCATGAGAGCAATTATGGCATAGTGAGAGGTGCCAAAATGATTATAAAAGTTTATTATAAGAAAGGATAATGTTTTAATAAACTTAATAAGAGGAACAACTGTATTCAATAAAGAATGTGTAAAGCTATGTAGGCTAACCTCAGGGTTCAGATCCTAAAGTAGTATGTGATGATCAATGATGAGTTAAAGGAATTAAATACCATGAACTATGTAATCAGGATTGGTTAAAGTCCAATGTCTAGCTGTGTAATCAGGGTTGGTTAAAGTCCAATGCCTGGTTGTGTAATCAGGTTTAGTTAAAGTCCAATACCTGGAAGAGGTGTAATGCCTATAATCAAGTTTGGTTAAAGTCCAATACCTAGCAGAGGTGTAATGCCTGTAATCAGGATTGGTTAAAGTCCAATGCCTGGCTGTGAAATCAGGATTGGTTAAAGTCCAATGTCTGGCTGTGAAATTAGGATTGGTTAGAGTCCAATGCCTGGCTGTGAAATTAGGATTGGTTAGATTCCAATGCTTGGCTGTGTAATCAGGATTGGTTAAAGTCCAATACCTAGCAGAGGCGTAATGCCTGTAACCAGGGTTGGCTAAAGTCCAGGCTGTGAAATCAGGATTGGTAGTGTCCTATGCATGGCGGTGTAATCAGGTTTGGAAGAGTCCAATACCTGGAAGAGGCTAAATGCTTGTAGTGATACCACAGGATTGGTAATAACCCAATGCCTGTAATGATGATTCAGGATTGGTATTAATCCAATTCATGTATTAATGATAAATGAGTACATGGTAGATATATCTCTTTATTTGTTTAACAGGTTGGCTAAGGCCAATAGAATGAAACAAGAATGTTTCATGGGTGACATAACAAGATGTTGAGTGCCACAAGAAAAGTTTGATATGATGGTATAACGTGTTGGATAAATGATATACATGTCATTCCTATTCCTTATTAAAAGAATATATTATATATAGCTCTATCGTAAATAGTTGCAATGCTTACAAAGTTGAGAATGCTTTAAACTGATTAACCTCTGCTCAGTTTCATATCTTTAAATTGCAATACAATTTTTTGGCGGAGAGTTATATCTCCCGCTGGGGAAACTTACAATTGTCTCATCCCCGTGGGATCCAATGTTTTTAGGTGGATGCAGACAAAGAGGCAGGAAACCTTTAGCAGAGAAGGAACAACAGCAGCATCGAGGACAACAGTAATATCTCAGGTGAAGATACTGCATGTCTAATTGTATAGATAGTAGTCCTATGTGTCGTCTCTATACTCTCAGGTCCTCGGGATTTATATATAGTGTTTTCATCATTGACTCAAGATTTTGGCTTGATGCCTCGAGGTTTTATGTTGTCTGTACATTATGTTGAATAAGACAGTTGATGTTGTAACCCTTGAGAAGAGATAGTACAGGTTGTGTACTTATGGAACATAATGTAAATATTATATTTTGGTTCTTAATGAAAAAGATTTCTTATGCATGGATCTCTTTGCAAAAAGTTTTAATTTTTAGTGATTTTTAGTAATCCACTACAAATGATTTGCTTCCGCTTAGTTAATCTTGTGTTTTATAAGTTGGATGCCACAATTTAGTGGTATCAGTGCTCTAGGTTCACTGAGTCTACAGAGATATAGGACTAAGGTAGTAGAGTTTGTTCTGGTGTCATCCAGTGTATCTGATAGTGCCTTCTGCTCATATAAGAGAAGAAGAACTTAAAGATGACTGGGTCACATGAGGAGGTTGCTGCTGAGAGCATGAATGTTGCCCCAAGAAGAGGTGCATGGGAGCAGGTAAGAGAGAGACAATTGCCTGAGAATCTCGTAGCTGATCCATCTATGATAAGAAAATCTTTCTTTAAGTATTACTATTGGAGAATTTAGGGCAACAATAATGTATATAGTGGATCAAGCATTGGCAGTGTAACCTAGATTACCCGCCCCTAATGATGATGTTTTGGACATCAATAGGATATGTAATCCACATCAGTAGGTGGAAGAAATGGGAAATGATGAAGTTCTGGACTTAGAACAAGTTTGTGCTCAACCTCAGCCTATTGAATCAATAAATAGTGAAGGAAGGAATAGGTTTCAACCCAAAAGAAGAATTTTCTATAGGTGTAGAAAGCATGGACATATTGTAAAGAATTGTCCAATAAAGAACAAGGAAGAGAGAATTGAGAAAAGGCCTATCCAAATCCAGGGACAGAGGCCTAATAGTTCCAAAAAGGGAAAGATTTTGATACCACCAATACAACCAGGACCTAGTGCACCAATGAAATGGTCATCTAGAAAGGGTAAAGAACCCTCTAGACCATACCTGTACCCAGAATTTGCTACCTGTGTAGACAAGTTGGACATATGGCAAGAGATTGCTCATCCAGAAATGTTATGGTGAATCAACCTCTGAGGCAGAATCAACCTGAGGAAGTGAATAATCCACGAATCATGATAGGTTAGACAAAATAATGTCATTCTAAAATGTCTTTTATGGTTTCCTAAGTTAATTGGGAAGGTAATTGATTGAAGTTTCTTTGATTAATCCTATGAGGACTTACATTTTCCATAATAAATATTATAGATGTTTAATGTTGTTCTTACCTCCTTGAGAAATGATGAGGTACAAAAGAGATGCCTGAATGAAATTCAGGGATGTTAAGCCTTATGCTTCTGATAATATGAGAAGAAGAAATATGATAGTATACAAAGTGCATACAACTTAATCTCAGTATTTATATACCCTGGACAGTTATAAAACTATTGATGATAAAGTGGGTATGGAAACTCTTAGATTGTTATTTTTTTGCTTGCTCTGATCAAGTAGTCATTCTGAGACAATCTAATGAGTATTATAAAATTAGAAATATGGAATAAATAAATGTGTCATATCCTATGCATAAGAAAGAGAGTCTGAGATAATCTGAGATGAGCATGTTGTATGAGGAACTAAAGGTGTACTCCTTATAAGATAAGAATAAGAATAAGGGAGATGAACCATGTTCAATAAATGCTGCCAGCATAATAAAAATCCTTCCCATAATGAGGAAATGGGAATTGTGATGAGATCATTAGATGATCATAAACATGTTAAATAATAATAAAGAAAGGGATAATGACATGCAATCATCCTTACAAATTCCAATGCTAAAGGCAATGAACCTAGGATGAGATAAAGAGTAAATGGTTCATGAATAGTTGAAAATACATGAATAAATAAGAGGAATATGAATCATTGTTTTCTTTCATTTTAGGGACATGACAATCAAGTGGGTCTTTGGACATTTGATGTGCATAAAATAAATATGTTCATGTGATGGATACTTAGAAAAGTATCAGTTTATCTTGGACTTTGGTTCCAAGATGAGGACATATGTAACAATTAATGTTCCAAGATGAAAGGAAGAGAAATATATGATGTGTTTCCAACACATGTGATAGATACCAAGGTGAAAGATTCTGGTATCTGAGAATTATCAGATAGATTAGGTTGGCTACCTGGAGTGGTCAACTATGAAATTAGTCTAATTATATAAAATGATATGAACATCATATGTTAGGGGTTTATGCTCTGCATAAACATGATATTAATAAATAATGTATGATGCTTCTCTGAATAAGAAAAGTGTTATTTGACACAAAGTTGACTCTATAGTCAATGATGAGGGACAATGGGGCATGTGCCTTGAGTGTTGATTCTATGAGAATCTTGTATGGAAACACTTTGTGTTGATCAAAGTTTTATGGTGTCTCTATAATAAAGAGATGATATGTGAAGACTAGATAGTATGATGAATAAAATGCATATGTCTTCCTTTATCTGGATTTCGAGGACGAAATCCTTGTTAGGGGTTTATAATTTGTAACATCCCTGGCCTGGGTTATACTTTAACCTTAGGTGTTTTGATTAATAAAGGTGATTAAATGCTTAATCTCATCTTGTGAAAAGTAATTCGGGCTCAAGAGGAACTTATGTTGCAATTCTAGTCCTTTTTTAACATTGTTGAAATCAATGTTTTGCCTGTTTTGGACTAAAGTGCAAATTACCCAAGTTGAGGGGTTTAAGTGCAAATTGTGCATGATAATTTGTTCCTCAGGTGTTTAAGCATCATGAGATTAAAGATGATGCTGAGGTATGGCTAATGGAAGCCTGAATACCAAGAAAGAGCTGATAAAGCAATGTATGTGCATGAAAACCTAGTTTTGTTGTAATGTGCAATTTACCCAAAACCTAGGGTGCAATATGTAAATTAACACTTCAATAAGGTCCCTAATGTTTCTCGGCATCAATTAGAGCAAAGAAAATGAGATGGGCGCCTCATTTGAATTAAGTTGGAGGAGAGAGAATCTTGATATTAAAATAATCAAGATTTAATCCTAATTGAAACCCTAATCCGATTTAGGGAAAAAATAAATGTATTAATTAAAGGGCCTTCAACCAAAATTAAAATGGTTGAATTCAGATTTTTGTATGACATCCTTGATCCTTGCAAGGACCAAGAAAATATCCAAGGGAGTGGATAACTCACACACAATTTTATAAGAAAAAGAAATATCCACTCACATATGGATATTAATATAATATGAATTGAGGTGCTTAATTTGCTTTTCTTTAAATCATGTATAATTGAGAAGAATAAGAGGCAAACAAGATAGCCTCGTCCCTAAGGAAGACGAGGGGGAAGAGGTGGCCACATTTTTGGGATTAAATGGATTTTTGCAAAGCATATTCTCTCTCATTGAAGTTTTTATAAAAGAACCTTTTACAAGACAAATGGAAGGCTTTTTCGACCCCACTTCTTCTCCTTGCTTGGGAAACGACCAAGGGAGCTTGGGAGTGTCAGGAGGACGACCCCAAACCTGTTGGTAAGGTTCTTGATCCATTTCACCTTGATTCCATGGTGAAAATCGAAAATAAATTATGGAATGCTTCCTATTTCGATCTCTTCAATTCTAACCATTCCTTTTCACTCAAATCTTGAGGACGAGCCTTGGAATGGTGAAGGGAGTTGCATCCAACATTGTCTCCGTGAAAATGGATCTTTGGATCTCAATTGGAGGCAGGTTTTATAACTTGAAACCCTAACTTTATTATTGCATTCAATTCCCCATCAAATAATGATCATTTCTCTATTTACAATTATTGATTTGGTTGATTGATGCAATTTCCATGAAAATCACAGAAGGTTTCGTGGGTCTAGAGCTTGATGATGATGACATCATCATAAGCACACACCTCCCCAAATATCTAGACCAAACAGTTTCAATCAAATGTCCAAACGGTTTGTGTTTTGGGAGCAAACGGTTTCAAACCGTTTGGAATGAAACAGTTTCACTAAACCACATAGAAGCAAACGGTTTAAGACTGTTTGGTGATGTTGACCAGGGTTGACCATTTGGGGACCTGTTCATAATGATTTAGGTTAATTACCCACCAATTATTATTTATTAACTCCAATTGGTTCATGAGTTGAAGGTCCATTAATCACCTAAACCCTAATCGGGTTGAGTGCTGATTTCATAAGTGATTGAGTTTGAAACTTGGGTTGATTGACCCAAATGGTTTCAAAACCGTTTGGAGATCACTCAAACGGTCTCAAGACCGTTTGGGGGTCACCCAAGACAGTTTGGAGGTCTAGGGTTGACTATGGTTAGGTGTTTTAAGATCTAAAGGTACTAAGTTGAAGTGCAATCAAATGTTGATTTGGTGATCAATCCAATGATCCAAACTTTGATTGATTGACTTGGATTTTGATGTTTACATGGGAAAATGGTCTCATGACCGTTTGGAGGTCATCAAAATGACCTCAAGACCGTTTGGGGTCAGGTCATGCCCAATTTGGATGATGGTCCAATAGTTTTAAAGTAACTAGTTTCGCATTGGTTAATGTTGAAGGATCATCGATTCCAAACACTAATTCAATTGTTTCAAACCCTAATTGATGATCAATTGAGGGTTAATTGAGGGTCAAATCAGTTGAAGGATGACCTAATTAACTCAATTGAAGTATGGTTATGGGTCCAATTGAAGATTGGTTACATGAATTCAATGATTGAACAAATCAACATTGAGAACCCCAAATCGACTTGATAGGTGGAGACCATCTTTGCTCCATGCGGTTTTGAGGAGGTTTGGGACCAAACAATCCTAAACCGATTGAGTCCATGCGGTTTCAAAAAGGTACTTTAGCAAACGGTTTCAAGTACTTGCTTTAGCAAACGGTCTCAAGCATCAACTTTACCAAACGGTTTCAAACCATTTGAACCTTGAAAGAACAAGACCGTTTGGGGTCCAAGTAGTCAAAATTGATTGAGGACTCAATTGGTCAATTCAATTGGATACCTTATGTATTGGAGGTCCAATGTAATTGAATCTCTTGAGAATTAAGATGATGAACGATCCATTGATCCAATGATGATTAGTAATGACAATTAATGAAGGTACAAGGTTGAAACCCTAATAGTACCTAAGTGATTAGTGACAATTAAGGGATGAACCCTAATTGCTTATCGGAACAATGAGTTGGTACTCTATGTTAATCATAGTTGTATGTACTTGATTGAAGGGTTGATATGACCTAATCAAGTTGAGGAGATGATCGTATGAGGTTCATACATGAATGTGATTCATGAGGTGATTAAGGGTATGATTCTTAAGCAAAGAGATCATGAAACCCTAATCATGAACATAAACCCTAATTGACAGGGCTATTGAACTCTAACCCTAATTGAGGGCAATTCTAAATGAAACCCTAATCCAGGGTGAGGATGTAACCCTAATCTAGGGTAATGATATATGAAACTTCAATTTAGGGAAATGAGATGTAAAAACCTGATTGGAGATGAATAGTAGACCCAGGTTGTGGGTAACCATAGTGGAAACCTTAACTGAGGTTGATTCCATGTGAGTCCCTAATTGAAGTTGATTCAATGTGAATCCCTAATTGAGGTTGATTCCATGTGAATTCCTAATTGAGGTTGATTCCATGTGAATTCCTAATTGAGGTTGATTCCATATGAATCCCTAATTGAAGTTCATTCCATGAGAAACCCTAATTGAGGGTGATGCCATGAGAATCCATAGTTGGAACGAATAATAAACATTAAGTATAGACAATGAGATGTGGAAGCCTAATGAAGGGTGATGCTATATGCAATCCTAACTCTAATGAAGTATGATATCATGTGAAATCCCAAAGCCCTAATAAAGGGTAAAGGTATGTGAAACCCTGATTGAAGTTATAATACATGAATCCTTAATCTTGAACAACATGATGACAACCCAGAACCCTAATAATAAAACAATGGGTAAAACCTTATAAGGGTGAAATATCATAAATGGTTGATTATAGGCAAGCTTATTGTAAGCAATGCCTTAACCTGAGATGAGTTCATATCATTAAAGATAATTGGATCATTCTTATGTGTAACCTATGCACTTCATGGTAAGAGTGATAGGTTAGTGGATGAAAGGATTAAGATGGGAAATACCTTAATCCAAGATAAGATGATAACTTAAGAAAGTTGGAAATAATGAGGTAAGTGATACATCAAGATATGAAGGACTTCACAGTTAGCATCTCAAAGTTGATATACTTTGATAACTATGAAATCCTAATGTGAGATGGGAAATATTAACCCTAACTTGGGTAATGGGACATGAGAAATCATAATATGATATGAATAGTGAGCCCTAACCCTATTGAGAGAATAGAGGTGTTACTATTGTATTACATGAAGTAATATGCTATTGTTACCTAGTGAGAGGTGACAAGATGTTTAATGGCCTTGTGAGCCATATGGTTAAATGTTGCCTAGTAAGAGGTGACAAGATGCTTTATGGGCCTTATGAGCCATGAGTGCAATTATGGCATAGTGAGAGGTACCAAAATGATTATAAAAGTTTATTATAAGAAAGGATAATGTTTTAATAAACTTAATAAGAGGAACAATTATATTCAATAAAGAATGTGTAAATCTATGTAGGCTAACCTCAGGGTTCACAGCCTAAAGTATTATGTGATGATGAATGATGAGTCAAAGGAATTAAATTCCATGAACTATGTAATCAAGATTGGTTAAAGTCCAATGACTGGCTGTGTAATCAGGGTTGGTTAAAGTCCAATGCCTGGTTGTGTAATCAGGTTCAGTTAAAGTCCAATACCTACCAGAGGTGTAATGCCTGTAATCAAGTTTGGTTAAAGTATAATACCTGGCATAGGTGTAATGCCTGTAATCAAGATTGCTTAAAGTCCAATGCCTGGATGTGAAATCAGGATTGGTTAAAGTCCAATGCCTGGCTGTGAAATCAGGATTGGTTAGAGTCCAATGCCTAGCTGCGAAACTAGGATTGGTTAGAGTCCAATGCCTGGCTGTGAAATCAGGATTGGTTAGAGTCCAATGCCTGGCTATGTAATTAGGTTTGGTTCAAGTCCAATACCTGGCAGAGGCATAATGCATGTAATCAGGGTTGGCTAAAGTCCAATGCCTGGTTGTGAAATTAGGATTGGTAGTGTCCAATGTCTGGTGGTGTATCAGGTTTGGAAGAGTCCAATACCTGGCAGAGGCTAAATGCATGTAGTGATACCACAGGATTGTTAATAACCCAATGCCTATAATGATGATTTAGGATTGGTATTAATCCAATTTCTATATTAATGATAAATGAGTACATGGTAGATATATCTCTTTATTTGTTTAACAGGTTGGCTAAGGCCAACAGAATGAAATAAGAATGTTTCATGGGTGACATAACAAGATGTTGAGTGCCACAAGAAAAGTTTGATATGATGGTATAACATGTTGGATAAATGATATACATGTCATTCCTATTCCTTATTAAAAGAATAGATGATATATTGCTCTATCATAAATAGTTGCAATGCTTAAAAAGTTGAGAATGCTTTAAACTTCTTAACCTCTGTTAAGTTTCATATCTTTAAATTGCAATACAATGTTTTGGTGGAGAGTTATATCTCCCGCTGGGGTAATTTACATTTGTCTCACCCCCGTGGGATCCAATGTTTTTAGGTAGACGCGGACAAAGAGGCAGGAAACCTTTAGCAGAGAAGGAACAACAGCAGCATCGAGGACAGCAATAATATCTCAGGTGGAGATAATGGCTGTCTAGTTGTATAGATAGTAGTCCTATGTTTCGTCTCTGTACTCTCATGTCCTCGAGATTTATAGATAGTGTTTTCATTATTGACTCGAGATTTTGGCTTGATGCCTCGAGGTTTTATGTTGTATGTACATAATATTGAATAAAACAACTGATGTTGTAATCCTCAAGAAGAGATAGTACAGGTTGTGTACTTATGGAACAAAATGTAAATATTATATTTTAGTTCTTGATGAAAAAGATTTCCTATGCGTGGATCTCTTTGCAAAAAGTTTTAATTTTTAGTGATTTTTAGTAATCCACTGTAAATGATTCGCTTCCGCTTAGTTAATCTTGTGTTTTATAAGTTGGATGCCACAATTTAGTGGTATGAGAGCTCTACGTTTGCTGAGTCTACAGAGACATAGGATTAAGGTAGTAGAGTCTGTTCTGGTGTCATCCAGTGTATCTGATAGTGTCTTATGCTCATATAAGAGAAGAAGAACTTAAAGATGACTGGGTCACATGAGGAGGTTGCTACTGAGAACAGCAATATTGCCCCAAGAAGAGGTGCATGGGAGCAGGCAAGAGAGAGACAATTGCCTGAGAATCTCGTAGCTGATCCATCTATGATAAGAAAATATTTCTTTAAGTATTACTGTTGGAGAATTTAGGGCAATAGTAATCTATATAGTGGATCAAGCATTGGTAGTGTAACCTAGATTACCAGCCCCTAATGATGATGTTTTGGACATCAATAGGATATTTAATCCAATTCAGTAGGTGGAAGCAATGGGAAATGATGAAGTTCTGGACTTATAACAAGTCTGTGCTCAACCTCAGCCTGTTGAATCAATAAATAGTGAAGGAAGGAATAGGTTTCAACCCAAAAGCAAAATTTGCTATAGGTGTAGAAATCCTGGACATATTGTAAAGAATTGTCCAACAAAGAACAAGGAAGAGAGAATTGAGAAAAGGCCTATCCAAATCCAAGGATAGAGGCCTAATAGTTCCTAAAAGAGAAAGATTTTGATACCACCAGTACAACCAGGACCTAGTGCACCAAGGCAATGGTCATCTAGAAAGGGTAAAGAACCCTCTAGACCATACCTGGCACCCAT
Organism: Alisma plantago-aquatica; assembly: GCA_963693085.1. NCBI lineage: Eukaryota > Viridiplantae > Streptophyta > Magnoliopsida > Alismatales > Alismataceae > Alisma > Alisma plantago-aquatica. The sequence continues at coordinate 777,055,793 of OY856409.1, forward strand.
AATTTGCTACTTCTGTAGACAGGTTGGACATATGGCAAGAGATTGCTCATCTAGAAATGTTATGGTGAATCAACCTCTGAGGCAGAATCAGCCTGAGGCACTGAATAATCCACAAATCATGATAGGTTAGACAAAATAATGTCATTCTAAAATGTCTTTTATGGTTTCCTGAGTTAATTGGGAAGGTAATTAATTGAAGTTTCTTTGATTAATCCTATGAGGACTTACATTTTTCATAATAAACATTATAGATGTTTCATGTTGTTCTTACCTCCTTGAGAAATGATGAGGTACAGAAAAGATGCCTGAATGAAATTCAGGGATGTTAAGCCTTATGCTTTTGATAGTATGAGAAGAAGAAATATGATAGTATAAAAAGTGCATACCACTTAATCTCAGTATTTATGTACCCTGTCCAGGTATACAACTATTGATGATAAAGTGGGTATGGAAACTCTTAGATTGTTGTCTTTTTTATTTCTCTGATCAAGTAGTCATTCTGAGACAATCTAATGAGTATTACAAAATCAGAAATATGGAATAAATAAATGTGTCATATCCTATGCATAAGAAAGAGAGTCTGAGGAACTAAAGGTGTACTCCTTATAAGATAAGAATAATAATAAGGGAGATGAACCTTGTTCAATAAATGTTGTCAGCATAATAAAAATCCTTCCCATAATGAGGAAATGGGAATTATGATGAGATCATGAGATGATCATAAACATGCTAGATAATAATAAAGAAAGGGATAATGACATGAAATCATCCTTACAAATTCCAATGTTAAAGGCAAGGAATCTAGGATGAGATAAAGAGTAAATGGTTCATGAATAGTTGAAAATACATGAATAAATAAGAGGAATATGAATCCTTGTTTTCTTTCCTTTCAGGGACATGACAATCAGGTGGGTCTTAGGACACTTGATGTGCATAAAATAAATATGTTCATGTGATGGTTACTTAGAAAATTATCAGTTTATATTGGACTTTGGTTCCAAGATGAGGACATATGTAACAATTAATGTTTTAAGATGAAAGGAAGAGAAAAATATGATGTGTTTCCAACAAATGTGATAGATACCAAGGTGAAAGATTATGGTATCTGAGAATTATCAGATGGATTAGGTTGGCTACCTGGAGTGGTCAACTATGAAATTAGTCTCCAGGTTGGAACCCTGTTGTTCCATGGTGAAAATGACTCTAGAACTCAAAAACCCTTTCTTCTTGTTTCTTTTTCTAGGGTTTTGCTTCTTTGTGGAGAGAAGTGCCTATTTGGCCAAATTCAGATCTGAATCTAGGGATTCCTTGCCTTATTTGCTCGAGATTCTTGCTATTTGATATCTAACCTACTCTATAGAGGTGATTTATATAACATTCTTCACTTATATTGCTTATTAGAAGCTTGTTAGTTCATGTTTATGCTTGAATGTGATTATCTAAGCATAGAGAAACCATGCTTGTTTAGAATAACGAATTTTTTTGGTGTTCCCTATTTTGTTTTAGTTCCATATGAACTTGTAAACATGTGTACAACCTTTATAAGGTGTAACATGATGTGGGATAGGTTGATAGCATCAACCTATTGTGCTAAGCACACAATAATTGATCGTTCAAATTAGGGTTTTCATGCAATTTCCTTCTCTATCACATAACCTGTGGACATACCATTCAACAACCAATGGTGTTGCTATCTTGGCAACTGATGTTCATGATCAAGGGTGTTAAATGTATGGTGACAACCTATGGTCACCCCTTAGGTCAGGTTTTGGCTCAATTAGACATTTAATTATCATCCACTAAGTATTCTAATGATGTTAGCAATCGATGATAATAATGTCTTAATATATGATGGTGTTAACTGAATGTATTACTGATCTAGCAACCAATGGTGACCTAATGATCACAATTAATGGTGGATCAGGACATCACCATATATGATGAATTAGTAATGCAAGTGTAGATTTAACTAAACCTTAAACCAATGGTTACTTGGTTTAATTGATTTAATGGTTAGACTTATACTTCAATTGATAACCTTGAACAATGAACTTGATCCAATGAAGAATATTGGATGGTTTAACATCTAATGGATTAGAATAAATCACATGGTATTATATGTGGGTCCTAGTGATGATAATTCAATGGTTCAATACCATTAATTGGTAGTCTTACCTTTTCCAATATATAGTTATATTTGATAAATCACTATAATAAGTAGATGCATAACTCCCATGTGATCCAGCTTGCTATACCTAACCTTGATGTAATTATATGATGTTTATTGGTTATAATCAGACCTCTTGAATGATTAATGTAATAATGAATTACACTCTTCTTGTGTTGAAACCACATTGTAGTACTATTTGAATATCATAGTTACTTGCCATGTTAATATTTATGGACACATATGTTCTAATGATCTTTTGAGCCTTATTTAAGGCATGGAATGATGATGATAACCTTACTATAAATAATGTGATGGTCTTAATGAACTTTGGGAATGTTTGAATACATGATTGAGGTGAAATTCTCTTTATGTTCCAATAAGGGTTAAAACCCTGGAACTTGTGATAAGATATTGGTATCTTGAAATAGTATGATGATAAGTGTGGTCCATTAATTTGCAATGAATGATAGGATGTGGTAATGTGATTAAAATTTATATCTCAAATGTTTTATATCCTTTGTAGTCATTATACATATATTCTTGTTAGAAAATAATTAGGGTTTGAATGTCGACTTGTATGATAAAGCCTTAATCCATTCAATTGGCAGTAATCAATCAAGTCTAACCTTAATCATGTAGAGCCCGGTGCCATAGAGCCATCTTCAGTTCCACAACTTATTGGATGGTGAAATTAGTATTCCCAATGGAAACTCTGAGTGCATACTATTGAGTATGTGGGGGTGGCAAGTTGAGGATATATCCTTGTCATCCACAATTGCAGGTTATGGAGGATGGTTATGGTCATGCCTCAGACATTTGATGTGATTGAGGACATCTGCGGTTATACCTCGGATTAGAGGGTTTTGTTTACTCATACTGACTGAGGGGAAGAGATCTTAGGATACCGACACTCCTAGATCTTATACGGAACTGAATAGTGCTTCGCAGTGGTCAGTTGGACTTTGAGTGGTACGACTCAAACTCCCCATGGCATAATAATAAAAAGATATAATATCAGCCATGTAGTATAATTGCTAGGGTTTAATGCGTATCACATTGGTTGATTAACCCTTGTATTATATTTACACTACATAGTTCTTACATGATGTAGACTTATGAAAATTGTGTAATTCGACTTGATGCTACAACTTATTTGCTTAACTGCTTAGTATGCTTAAGTTTTTCAGTATGATTATATTGCTTATTCAATACCCTAACTGCTCAATGAATTTACTGTTAATTAATATGTTATGATCAATATAAGTTGGAGAGAGTTATATCTCTCACTGGGACTGGGTCTCACCCCCTGGGTCACCACAATTTTGTTTAGGTGGTCATGGGCAACGTGGTCGAGGTCGCGCTGTGGAAGAGAACCAACCTAGTGATCAATAGATTCAGAAGGTTAGTTAGTTGTAGATGTTAGTAGTAGAGTCCTAGTTTCGTCGTACTCTTAGGTCCTGGTATGGGATGTGTTTTCTAGATGATATACTTGTATTGACATGAGATTTTGTTAGAATGCAAATGTTTGTAAATATATGGCATGTACATGTGAAATATCTTTTGTATGCAGGATGTGACTGGGGTCTTTGGACCCATATGTAAATACTTGTTACAGTATATGAGAATGGAATGATGGACCTTTTGTAAATGTTCTAGAGTTTATTTACGTTGTTGGAATTTGTAAGGAGGTGAGATCACCTCCTTATTAAAATATGGTAAACAAAACACCATTGGAAAGTAGCGGAATAAAACAATTCTGACTATATTCATTTTCATAAAAGGTTTACAAAAATACATCAAATTCTCTCATTAGGGTTTACATCAAGATACACAATCATGATCTAGATAGAGGGAAGTCTAGACTACTACAATCTTGTCTCCAAGAAACATCTCCATCAACTGAGTCCAAGCCAAAAGCTATGATCTTCCTTGTTCTGTCCATCACCTTGCTCAACACCTGGGTGGTTGGGAAGGGACCCAGCAAAAAGGGAAAGGGAAGAAAAGTATGCGTCACAAAACTAGTCTAGGATATCAAGATAAGTAAAGTAAATAAAAATAGGCTAGGGTTCATCATATGATGAAGATAACAAGAGTATGAGGCTATATATCAAAGAAGCTTGCCATTAACAAATATAATAAAAAGGATTTGCATGTAAGATAGTTATGTTTGCCTAACTAAGTAGGGTTGAGGCACCTACCGGACATCTAACCTTATATGAGGGGAGAATAAGATATTCCCAATCACCTATAATATTATGGGGAGAATAAGACATTCCTCGGGGCAATTATTTACATGCCCTCTGTGTGTGGTTGTACATAAGTACCGCTACTTTAAGTTAAATAGAACATAAATCCACATGCTAGAAAAAGTAGTCATGGCAAGAATAATCATATGAATCAATAAGCATGGTAGTGGGGTACCAAGACCCAAGAATAATGTTCCAAAACTGATTTATGAGGCAAGTATAGCAAAAGATTCAAGAGTATATGAAATAGAGTTTAATAAAGCCTCATTATAGAAAAATAGGTTAAGGCACAATTATTCCCAACTTAAAGTGTAAATGTACATGCATAAAGAGGGATTGCACATACATAGAACATACATAGCACATACATAGCACATACATAGCACATACCTTTCATTATGATTCATATTACCCACTTTCATCACTTGATTGAGTCCATGATGAATTTTTCCTTTTTTCAATTTGTATACATGTATTAGAATGATATATATGCATTAAGGTAGAGAAAACTCATATTTTTACTTTTTATAGCAAAAACTCGATTTAAACTATGAAAACATCACCATAGACTTAGTTAGGTTCTTCTGATTAAGAAAACATATAATTTTGCATATTTTGCAGTTACGATGATTAGAGTGTATTTTTTGTGATTTTTAAGTGATTAAATCATTTTCTAGCAAACCACCATCGAAAAAACTCAAAACCAATACTTGGAAATATTAAAATTGAAAATAAAAAAAATTCCAGAGTTTAGGACGTATTTTACTTTAGTTTTTGGAGAAAGGAATCAAAAGTTATGAATTATTGAAATTTGGCCAATCAGAAACTGACACATCATCAAACCAAACGAGATAAGAAAAGAGAGAGAGGGAGGGAGGGAAAACACCATTTGACCTAATATCATGGTTTTAGATTAATATTTATCCAAACTAGATCTTCTAGAGTAGGTAACCGGTAAGAAACCAAAACCCTAGATGAACATTGAAAATACAAATGGAAATCATCGATTTTAAACATAGATGCATGACTTTTAAGCATGTAGAAAGTAATATATGAGAAGTGGGTTATGAAACTCACCTATATGGAAGATAAGAAGGTCCAAATAGCAGGGGTCTGAGCTTAGAAGGTGTGGTTGCTCCATGCCTAGCTCGTTTCTTGGACAAAGATCACCTTCTCAACTTAGAGGTGATAAACCCCAGCAAAAGAGCAAACATATGAGGTGTTTTAGGGTTCTAGGTGGGGTTTCACCATGAAATTCCATGGTTACGACCTGTAATAGGGTGTAAGGAAGACTAACAGTATGAAAATAGGGATGTAAGGGAGGAAACTTACTAGTTTTGGTCAAATTCACCAAGGAGGAGCTTTGGAAACCCTAATAGAGCAATTTGGAAACCCTAGGAGCCTTCTTCACCAAGGTAGGCTCCCTCTATTACCTTGGGACAGAAACTTCATGGCCAAGTACAGAAGGAACTATTATCTAAGCTATAGGAAAGAAAAGGATAGCAAGCATTTTGGATTTGTGAGTTGGGAAGGGGTATACATGGCTATATATAGAAAGAGGTGAAGCATGAGGTGTCTTAAGGGACTTTCCATGTGTCTTTAGCCTAGGGATTGATGGCCATGCAAGATGACAGCTCATAGAGGCTTCATGCATATCAAAAGTCAGTCCTAAGAGCCCATACATCCTTCTAGGCCATCCCCACCGTTTTTTAAGAAAGAAATAACCTCATTGGTTGATAGCTTTTAAGGATAAACATATTTATAAAGAGGGTAATCCCTATAATGCCCTTGGAAAGAAATACCATCAAACCAAGGTGAAACTAGGTTCTCCAATGGTTTAAAATCTCGTTAATGGTAAGGGAATATCTAAGGACTAAAATTCAGTTGATAATTTGCAAAGAAAACCTCCCAATTGGGTAAATTGCATAGAAGTCCATAATGTACCTAAAATTGCATAACTTGCACAAACAACATCCAAAACAAACCAAATTTGAAACTTAGGATCATTTTATGTTTTAAATCATATAAAAAAATTAGATTAAGGTTTAGAGCACTTTATTATGTTAATTAAGCTTTCACTGAGGTATTTGTGCATAAACCCTTCCATTGGTATAATTAATGAATGTTCATTAAACCACTATAAATTCCACTAATTAAATAGAAAGGCCAATAAGGATAGAAATGAAAGGAAAAGATAGGAAAGAGGGTCAAAAGACAAAATTCCAAAATTTGTTATGTTACAACACTCCACCCCTTAAAGATGATTTCATCCCCGAAATCACAAGCAAGAAGGGAAGGGTGAGTGTGCAACATCTCATCACAAAACTTCAGGTTATTTCTCCAACCTTAACTTCCACCAAACAATTTATCAACATATACTCCACCAACATCTCAACATAGGTTAGGTTCTCAAGGATCACCTAGGTTCCATTATTTAGATATTCGTTTTAGGAGATTTAATGTTTTTGGCTCATTGACATTATATTCATTATGATATCACATTATCACCATTATTTTAATTATGTCGTGTCATAATCACTTTATTTCAAAGGAAGTTATATTTCATTATCATCCAGAAAACATCATATATATATATTTCTCTTTTACCTTACTAAGAATTTTAGCAAAATTATGAGTTACTCGATTCCCTCAATATACTTGATCATATCCTTAATATTTTGATCTTTGACTTCATTATCCTTATACTATCACCACATTAAGTAATAAGGAATTATTTTGCATGAATTATTCAATTTGTCATTAAATCTTCATTCAATCCAAATTATGTCACATTAATTACATGTATTTATATTAAACATTATCTCATTGCCACATTATCTTTATTTCTCACATTAATGTCATCATTAATCATTTTATCATATTTATTTATATTATTGATTTGCACATTTATGTGAATTAAATCACTTCATATTCATATTGAAGCCACTCCATGTATTTTAAAGATCAAGGTGAGGCATATTACAAATTGATTCACATTAAGTGACTAATCGTGTGTGTATTAGATAACAAGGTAACATACCATGCATTTCATATTGATGACTTGATTAATATGTGATTAGATGATTATATATATCATTTATGTGTATCAAAGTATGTTAACTGATTATGACACCTAATGTCATTAATGTATCATGAAAGGCATTAAGGATGTATATGTTAAGGTTAGATGATTACAACATAGGGTTTAGGTTAACATGATCATTATTCTTCATCTATAAATTCTTAGTATGCATTAAATACAAGATTAGGTTACAATTATCTTGCTCATCATTTCATTAGGGTTTATTGGTTTATGACATGGTCAACATCATACATATCCATTATTAGTATTAAAATGTGAGTTACTCTTATTATGTGCATTAGATATTCATTAGGGTTCAAATATATGAACTATTCATTAGATGACTATTATATGTTCTTTTGGATATAAAGAAACATGTGGTTACAACTATAACTTGTTTGGTCAAAACTAAGGATTCAAGCACACTAACTTCCTAATTAGGGAGTCAGGGTTTCTAAAGTCAAAGTAGCTAGATTTTAGTATGTTACATGACTCCATTTCCTTGGAAAGGATTTTATCCTCAAAATCTAACTACCCAAACATCATGAAACCAACTACTCTCCACCATTTAAAAGGTTCGACCTACCAAGCCAAACTAATATAGAGGTAAAAGGGTGAGTCTAACTAGACCATATACTAGATACATCATGCTTCACTGCACACTCTGATTGCTTACTAAATACCAAACTTCAAAGTCTAGGTTCTAGGGATAACTATCCAAACATGTGGTTATATGGGTCATAAGGGAACTATATTGGGTATACATCCTCAAACAAGACATCATACACCTAAAACTTAGGGTTCCCAAAGATATACAACATAGATGTCTAAGGTTACTATTGCCTAAAAGCAAACTATTTCAGACAATCCATTTCACCTTAGGCCAGGCCGGTATCATATGGATCTGGGAGTCCTCATAAACCAAGCAAGTGGCGTAGAGTAAAATATTGCCAGCCCCAAGAACCTGATCCTTTCTAGACACATTTGCTTCAACTTCATGCCCTAACAGTTGCCTAAAGGCAAACCTAAACAACATTAAGTTATTATTATTCTAGTTATGAGTATTTTATGGTTTTGTTCATCATGATACTAATGTGGAATTATAGGGTCCTAAATCAACCTTTCATCATTTATAGATCAACAGTAGGGCAACCATGTCACCTAAAGGAACTATGTAAGGCATGGATTCTAATTAGGGAGACAAAACTGAAATAGTCAGATTCCAACCACCATGGGCTCTGATACCATGTTGTAAGGAGGCGAGATCACCTCCTTATTAAAATATGGTAAACAAAACACCATTGAAAAGTAGCAGAATAAAAAAATTCTGACTATATTCAATTTCATAAAAGGTTTACAAAATTACATCAAATTCGCTCATTAGGGTTTACATCAAGATACACAATCATGATCAGGATAGAGGGAAGTCTAGACTACTACAATCTTTGTCTCCAAGCAACATCTCCATCAACTGAATCCAAACCAAAAGCTATGATCTTCCTTGTCTTGTCCATCACCTTGCTCAACACCTGGGTGGTTGGGAAGGCACCCAACAAAAAGGGAAAGGGAAGAAAAGTATGTGTCACAAAACTAGTCTAGGATATCAAGATAAGTAAAGTAAATAAAAACACGCTAGGCTTCATCATATGATGAAGATAACAAGAGTATGAGGCTATCTATCAAAGAAGCTTGCCATTAACAAATATAATAAAAAGGATTTGCATGTAAGAGAGTTATGTATACCTAACTAAGTAAGGTTGAGGCACCTACCGGACATCTAACCTTAGGTGAGGGGAGAATAAGATATTCTCAATCACCTATAATATTATGGGGAGAATAAGACATTCCCTAGGGTGATTATTTACATGCCCTTTGTGGGTGGTTGTACATAAGTACCGCTACTTTAAGTTAAATAGAACATAAATCCACATGCTAGAAAAAGTAGTCATGGCAAGAATAATCATATGAATCAATAAGCATGGTAGTGGGGTACCAAGACCCAAGAATAATGTTCCAAAATAGATTTATGAGGCAAGTATAGCAAAAGATTCAAGAGTATATGAAATAGGGTTTAATAAAGCCTCATTATAGAAAAATAGGTTAAGGCACAATTATTCCCAACTTAAGGTGTAAATTCACATGCATAAAGAGGGATTTCACATACATATAACATACATAGCACATACCTTTCATTATGATTCGTATTACCCACTTTCATCACTTAATTGAGTCCATGATCAATTTTTCCTATTTTTAATTTGTATACATGTATTAGAATGATACATATGCATTAAGGTAGAGAAAACTCATATTTTTACTTTTTATAGAAAAAACTCAATTTAGACTATGAAAACATCACCATAGACTTAGTTTGGTTCTTCTGATTAAGAAAACATATAATTTTGCATATTTTGGAGTTACGATGATTAGAGTGTATTTTTGGTGATTTTTAAGTGACTAAATCATTTTCTAGAAAACCACAATCGAAAAAACTCAAAACCAATACTTGGAAATATTACTATTGAAAATAAAATGTTTTTCCAGAGTTTAGGACGTATTTGACTTTAGTTTTGGACAAAGGAATCAAAAGTTTTGAATTATTGAAATTCGGCCAATCAAAAACTGACACATCATCAAAGCAAACGAGATAAGCAAAGAGAGAGAGAGAGAGAGAGGGAAAACACCATTCGACCTAATACCATGGTTTTAGATTAATAGTTATCCAAACTAGATCTTCTAGAGAAGGTAACCGGTAAGAAACCAAAACCCTAGATGAACTTGGAAAATAGAGATGGAAATCATCGATTTTAAACATAGATGCATGACTTTTAAGCATGTAGCAAGCAATATATGAGAAATGGGTTATGAAACTCACCTATATGGAAGATAAGACGGTCCAAACAACAAGGATCCGAGCTTAGAAGTTCTGGTTTCTCCAAGCCTAGCTCCTTTCTTGGACAAAGATCACCTTCTCAACTGAGAGGTGATAAACCCAAGCAAAAGAGCATATAGATGAGGTGTTTTAGGGTTCTAGGTGAGGTTTCACCATAGAATTCCATGGTTACGACCTGTAATAGGCTGTAAGGAAGACTAAAAGTATGAAAATAGGGAATTAAGGGAGGCAACTTACTAGTTTTGGTCGAATTCACCAAGGAGGAGCTTTAGAAACCCTAATAGAGCAATTTGGAAACCCTAGGAGCCTTCTTCACCAAGGTAGGCTCCCTCTATTACCTTGGGACAACAACTTCATGGCCAAATATAGAAGGAACTATTATATAAGCTAGAGGAAAGAAAAGGAGAGCAAGCATTTTCGAATTGTGAGTTGGGAAGGGGTATACATGGCTATATATAGAAAGAGGTGAAGCATGAGGTATCTTAAGGGACTTTCCATGTGTCTTTAGCCTAGGGATTGATGGCCATGCAAGAGGGCAGCTCATAGAGGCTTCATGCATATCAAAAGTCAGTCTGAAGATCCCGTAGATCCTTCTAGGCCATCCCCATCATTTTTCAAGAAAGAAATAACCTCATTGGTTGATAGCTTTTAAGGATAAGCATCTTTATAAAGAGGGTAATCCCTATAATGCCCTTGGAAAGAAATACGAGAAAACCAAGGTGAAACTAGGTTCTCCAATGGTTTAAAATCTCGTTAATGGTAAGGGAATATCTAAGGATTAAAATTTAGTTGATAATTTGCAAAGAAAACCTCCCAATTGGGTAAATTGCATAGAAGTCCAGAATGTACCTAAAATTGCATAACTTGCACAAACAACATCAAAATCAAACCAAATTTGAAACTTAGGATCATTTTATGTTTTTAAATCATACAAAAAAGTTAGATTAAGGTTTAGAGCACTTTATTATGGTAATTAAGCTTTCACTGAGGTATTTGTGCATAAACCCTTCCATTGGTATAACTAATGAATGTTCATTAAACCACTATAAATTCCACTAATTAAATAGAAAGGTCAATAAGGATAGAAATGAAAGGAAAAGATAGGAAAGAGGGTCAAAAGACAAAATTCCAAAATTTGGTGTGTTACAGAATTGGTTTTAATTATTTTGCATTTTTTACTATGTGATTAATTAGTAGTTGATCGTGTTTTGTGTTGTGAGTAATCTCATTTAGTGTGACGAGGTGTCACAGTTAAGTTGGTATTAGAGCTCTAGGTTTACTGAGTATATAGGGATATAGGACTTACGTTATTCTTATGTATCCAACATATCTGATCATAGTTTATGCTTATGCAAATATGTTTGGAGGACATGAAGAACACATTGAGAGTAGCTATGTTGCACCAGGAGGGAGGCAAACACGCGATGAGAGAGTGCCATAAGAAGGGCCAGAGCAGCCCACAATGCCTCATCTAGACCCGACAATGATGGCCAATCCTGAGCTTCAACATATGTTTAGACAGATGATGGCCACAATAACACATATTGCTGACAAAGCGCCAGCACCTCAAGCTAGGGTAGTCGCCTCTAATGTGGAGTCCCAAGGTGTCGGGAAGACATTTGAACGTCTTAGATGTGTTGGAGAAACTGAATATGCATGTACTTCTGATCCAGTAGACGCTGACATGTGGTTGACTGAGCTTGAAAAGGCATTCAAAACCCTAAACATCGTCGAAGAAGATAAAGTTAAGCATGCAACATACTTGTTGAAGGGTAGTGCTAGCCACTGGTGGGCCATAGAAGAGGAGAAAAGGCCAGGAGTTGTGATAGGATGGGAGGAGTTTCGAAGGGAATTTGTTATTCGATATTTTCCAGAGACCTACCTAGATGAGAAAATCTCTCAGTTCGAGAAGATTCGTTAGGGAGCTATGACTATCAATGAGTATGAATCAAAGTTTATGGAACTTTTGAGGTTCTACCTGCACATGGCAGCAACGGACAAGGAAAGGATCTATAGATTTGAGAAGGGTCTAAGTACAGAGTCGACTACTACATCATCATCCTTGGAGAATAGGTAAAGGCTTTCCACCTTTGTGGAATATGTCTGGAGGATTGAGAGGTCTACCATAGAGAAGCTTGAAGCTAATGCTAAGAAATGACCTATGCAGTTTCAAGGGCAATCATCTGGAGGCTTTAAGGAGACAAGGTTTTCTCACTGTCGTCACAACCAAGGTCAACCTTCACTGAACCAAGATCACATGCACCATCACAGTAGACCCCGAGTTAGGGTAGAGGTCATAGTTTTCCACCGACTGGAGCCCGTAGTACCTCATTGGTTTCAGTGACATGGCCTTTTAGGCCATATCAGGACACCAGAAGATGTTACAAGTGTGGGAAAGTGGGGCATACAAGACCTTATTGCCCTATGAAATATGAGGAGGTGACTCAGTAGCCAAGGCAAAGTCAACAAGGTCCACAATAATGAAAGTTTAGTAGTGGAAGTGAAAGAGGACGTGGCCAGGCATCCCAAGCAGGATCCTTTGGATAAGCAAGCAGAGGACGTGGATGGTAGCAGGCGACAACAAGGTTCTATGCTATGATCCATCCAGAAGTAGTGGTCAACCCATGAGTCGTGACAGGTCAGATGGAGTTATTTCATTCTGATATGTCTGCTTCTTGTTTCGTATCTGGCTTAGTAGACATGGGTGTGACACACTCTTTTATCACCAGAGAGGTGATAGATAGTTGTTATCTACCTGCTAGCCTTAGATCTGATAGCCTACGGCTAGAGACTCCTTTGGTTGATTCTGTTGAGTTGCGAGAAGTGTGCCCTTCTTGTGTTCTTTCTTTTTCTAGACACAACATTCAAGTGGATCTTTTACCACTTGACATGCATGATTTTGATGTAATCCTTAGAATGGATACCTTGGAAAAATACAAGGTAGTCTTGGACTGTAGTAATAAGGTGGCGACGTTCCATGATGTAGATGTACAGTGGGTTTTTCAGGGTGATAGGAAGATTCTTCCTATGTGTTTGATGTTAACCATGATAGTTGAGCGGTTAATGAGGCAAGGATGTGCACTTTCTTAGCTCATGTTGTGGATACCAAGGCGGCAGGTCCTAGTATCTAGGAGTTACTAGTGGTGCGAGAATTTGAGGATGTCTTTCCTGAGGGATTTCCTAGCATTCCCCCTCCTAGAGAGATTGAGTTTGAGATCATTCTTGTTCCTGGAACGCAACCCATAGCACAGTCAACAATCAGAATGAGACCAACAGAAATACAGGAGTTAAAGAAATAGTTATAAGAACTATTAGAGAAGGGTTTTATCAGGACGAGCACTTCCCCTTGGGGTGCTCCCATGTTGTTTGTTAAAAAGAAGGATGGTTCAATGAGGTTGTGTATAGACTACAAAAAATTGAACAAGGTGACAATAAAGAATAAGTATCCTTTGCCAAGGATTGATGATCTTTTTGATCAGTTGAGAGGTGCCACTATGTTTTCAAAGATAGACCTGAGGTCAGGTTACGATCAGTTGAGAATTAAGGCTGATGAGATACCCAAATCAGCTTTTAGGACTAGGCATGATCATTATGAGTTTGTGGTTATGTCGTTTGGGCTAACCAATGCACCTGCAACTTTTATGGATCTGATGAATAGGGTGTTTAGACCTTATCTTGATTAGTGTGTGGTTGTGTTCATAGATGATATCCTGATATATTCTAAGGATAGTCAACAACATGAGTAACACCTTCACTAGGCATTGACTTTGTTGAGGCAACACCAACTATATGCTAAGTTTAGCAAGTGTGAATTCTGGTTATCTGAAATGTCTTTTTTGGGTCATGTTATATTTGCAAAAGGCATTTGTGTTGATCCCAAGAAAGTGGAATCTGTACTAGAATGGGAACAACCAAAGATGCTGACAGAGATCTATAGTTTCCTAGGTCTGGCAGGTTACTACAGGAGGTTCATCAAAGACTTCAGTTCTATAGCGTTACCCCTAACTAGGTTAACTAGGAAGGATGCTCATTTTTCTTGGAATGACAAGTGTCAATGTTCTTTCCAGCTTTTGAAAGAAAATTTGACTAGTGCACTGGTGTTAATACTGCTAGAGCAAGGAAAATGCTATATTGTCTTTTGTGATGTTCAAAGAATGCGTTGGGATGTGTGTTGATGCAGGATAAAAATGTGATTTCTTTTGCTTCACGACAGCTTAAGAAACATGAGGAGAATTACCCAACACATGATCTAGAGCTTGCAGCGGTGGTCCATGCCTTAAAGATCTGGAGACACTATCTTTATAGATAAAAGTGTTAGATCTTCACTGACCACAAGAATCTACAATATATCTTCTTAAAACAGGAGTTGAATATGAGGCAGAGGAGAAGATGGAGATGATTAAGGATTATGATTGCACAATAGACTACCATCCAGGGAAAGCTAATGTGGTGGCTTATGCAATGAGTAGAAAGTCATCTTCATCATCAATGGTAGATAATGCACAATTAAATTCCATGACGTGCCATAAGAGAGACATGCTAGTGTCTCTTCGCGAGATGAATGTACAACTAGAAGTTTCCTTGCTGACAGGATTGTTGGTACAGTTACAAGTGAAACCTACCTTGACACGGAAGATTCATGATGCACAACAAAATGATACTGTGATACATAATATCCGATCAGGGATTGGCAGTGAAAAGTGTGATGGCTTTCATGAGGCAGATGATGTTACAATTTGTTACCACAATAGGACAGTACTTCCTGATGTTGATGGGTTGAGGAAGATGGTACTAGAGGAGGCTCACTCCTTCATGTATGCAATGCATCTTGGAATGACCAAGATGTACCAAAACTTGAAAGACATGTATTGGTGGCCAGGTCTAAAGCATGATGTGGCAGAGTTCATTGCCAAATGTCCAGTTTGTCAACAGGTGAAGGCTGAGCACCATAAGCCTACATGGACATTGCAACCCTTGCCAATACCACAGTGGAAATGAGATCATATTACTATGGACTTTATGGTTGGTCTTCCTAGGACAGCCAAGGGTCATGATTCCATATGGGTGATAGTAGACAGATTGACTAAGTATGCTCATTTTCTACCAGTTAAGATGACATTTACAGTAGAGAAATTGGCACAAATATATGTTGATGAGATAGTCTTTTTGCATGGCATTCCAATGACTATAGTTTCTAACAGAGGTCCACAGTTTACAAGTCATTTTTGGGAGCGTCTGCATTCAGCAATGGGAACACAACTGAGATTCAGTAGAACTTTTCATCCGCAGACCGATGGCTAGTCTGAAAGGACTATTTAGACTTTAGAGGATCTCTTGAGGGCGTGTGTGCTATAATTTCTTGGTAGTTGGGATGTACATATTACTCTGATAGAGTTTGTGTACAACAATATCTATCAAAGAAACATAGATATGGCTCCTTATGAGGCTCTGTATGGGAGACGATGTCGGTCTCCTCTTTGTTGGTATGAGATAGGTGAATATCAACTTTTGGGTCCTGAGCTAGTATAACATACTACAAAAAAGATTAAAGTGATACAACAATAGTTGAAAGTAGCCCAGGACAGGAAAAAATCTTATGCAGATAATTGACGCATACCACTTGAGTTCCAAGTGGGAGATAGAGTATATATTAAGGTTTCTCCTTGGAAAGGTGTGCTGAGGTTTGGAAAGAAGGGTAAGTTGGCTCCTAGATTTATGGGACCATACCCTGTCCTAGCTCATGTTAGAAAGGTAGCATATAAGTTGGAGATGCCACCAGACGTACATAGATTGCATAATGTCTTTCACATCTCTATGTTGAGGAAATTCCATCCAGATACTGATCAGACAATCCAACCAGTAGAGGTTGAGTTAGATGAGGATATCTCCTATGTTGAGGGTCATGTGTTGATCATGGATAGAAGGGTGAAAAAGTTGAAGAGAAAAGATATAATACTGGTGAAAGTTTTGTGGAATCATCATGGCATAGAGGAAGCCACATGATAACTATAGAATTAGATGCGTAGAAAATACCCATCTCTTTTTGTGTAGGATTTCAGGGTGAAATCCTTGTTAGGGGTTTATGTTGTAAGGCCCCTAAACTTACTTAATGATTTGAATGAGCTTAATTACCATGATTCAATACTTATAACCCTAATATAACCTTTTTATATGTTTTCAAATCATAATACAAGCTTAAGTTTCAAATTTGGTCCAATTTGGACACTGTTCGAGCAAGTTATGCAATGTTCTGTACATTTTGGACTTTTCTGCAATTTACCCAATTGAGGGCTTTTCTTTGCAATTTATCGCATACATTATGTTCCTTATATGTTATATTATCATTCTTTATATTTTTGATCCATGGGGCTCCTATTTGAGCCATGGTTTGAAGGTATTTTCATCAAGGGTATTTTAGGGTTTACCCCTTCATGGATGAGCTACCTTTAGTAGCTATTAACTAAGGAATTATGTGATTGGCTGGGAATTTCGACAAAGGAAATCTAAGCAGGCCTAGAGGTACGGTGGGAGAGCTTCTTTTGTGTGTTCTTATGTAGTCTTAATAGTTTAAATCCATTGACACTTGGATATATACTAGAATTTCAACTTTTTCTTTTTCTTAATATTAAAGTGTCATATACTTATCCCCAAGTACCAAAACAAGCCACTTTCTCTCCACCACCTCTCTCATTCTCCCATATTCGTTCTACATCTATTCAGCTACAAATTTTTCTGCCCAAGGAAGAAGAAAGCGTGGATCTTCTTGGAAAAAATTCTAGGGTTGCAATTGATTCCCTTTTTGGGTCTATAAAGCTTCTTCCTAGTGATATTGACCTAAAAGTGTAAGTTTTTTTTATTTCCTCCATTTAATACTTTTCTTTTCTTCCTCCTACATCTCTCCAGGTCGGAACCCTGCTGTTCCATGGTGAAAATGACTCTAGAACTAAAAAACCCTTCCTTCTTGTTTCTTTTTCTAGGGTTTTGCTTCTTTGTGGAGAGAAGTGTCTATTTGGCCAAGTTTAGATCTGAATCTAAATATTCCTAGCCTTATTTGCTCAAGATTCTTTCTGTTTGATATCTGAACTACTCTATAGATGTGAGTTATATAATATTCTTCACTTATATTGCTTATTAGAAGCTTGTTAGTTCATGTTTATGCTTGAATGTGATGATCTAAGCATAGAGAAACCATGCTTGTTTAGAATTACGAATTTTTGTGGTGTTCCCTGTTTTGTTCCAGTTCTATATGAACTTGTAAACATGTGTACAACCTTTATAAGGTGTAACATGATATGGGACAGGTTGATAGCATCAACCTATGGTGCTAAGCACATAATAATTGATTGTTCAAATTAGGGTTTTCAAGCTATTTCCTTTTCTATCACATAACCTATGGACATACCATTCAACAACCAATGGTGTTGCTATCTTGGAAACTGATTTTCGTGATCAAGGGTGTTAAATGTATGGTTACAACCTATGGTCACCCATTAGGTTCGGTTTTGTCTCAATTAGATATTTAATTATAATCCACTAAGTATTGTAATGATGTTATCAATCGATGATAATATTGTCTTAATATATGATGGTGTTAACTGAATGTATTATTGATCTAGAAAGCAATGGTGACCTAATGATCACAATTAATGGTGGATCAGGTAATCACCATCTATGATGAATTGGGAATGTAATTGTAGATTTGACTAAACCTTAAACCAATGGTTCCTTGGTTCAATTGATTTAATGGTTAGACTTATACTTCAATTGATAACCTTGAACAATGAACTTGATCCAATGAATAATATTGGATGGTTTAACATCCAATGGATTAGAATAAATCACATGGTATTATATGTGGGTCCTAGTGAAGATAATTCAATGGTTCAATACCATTAATTGGTAGTCTTACCTTTGCCATTATATAGTTATATTTGATAAATCACTATAATAAGTAGATGCATAACTCCCATGTGATCCTGCTTGTTATACCTAACCTTGATGTAATTATATGATGTTTATTGATTATAATCAGACCTCTTGAATGATTAATGTAATAATGAATTACACTCTTCTTGTGTTGAAACCACATTGTAGTACTATTTGAATATCATAGTGCCTTGCCATGTTAATATTTATGGACACATATGTGCTAATGATCTTTTGAGCCTTGTTTAAGACATGAAATGATGATGATAACCTTAATATAAATAATGTGATGGTCTTAATGACATTTGGGCATGTTTGAAGCCATGATTGAGGTGATATCCTCTTTATGTTCCAATAAGGGTTAAAACCCTGGAACTTGTGATAAGATATTGGTATCTTGCAATAGTATGATGATAAGTGTGGTCCATTAATTTGCAATGAATGATAGGCTGTGGTAATGTGATTAAGATTTATATCTCAAATGTTTTATATCCTTTGAAGTCATTATACATATATTCTTGTTAGAAAATAATTAGGGTTTGAATGTCCACTTGTATGATAAAGCCTTAATGTATTCAATTGGCAGTAATTAATCAAGTGTAACATTAATCATGTAGAGCCCTGTGCCATAGAGCCATCTTCAATGTCAGAACTTACTAGATGGTGAAATAAGTATTCCCAAGGGAAACTTGGAGCGCATACTATTGAGTATGTGGGGGTGGCAAGTTGAGGATATATCCTTGTCATCCACAATTGCAGGTTATGGAGGATGGCTATGGTCATGCCTTAGACATTTGATGTGATTGAGGACAGCTGAGGTTGTACCTCATTTACCCTATTTTATAGTGTCGTAACTTATACCAAGTACGAACTATTTGTTATCAGTTGACTATATATCACTGTTGGCAGTTTGACTGGTATGTCACTGCAGTTTACTCGTACTGACCGAGGGGAAGAGATCTTAGGATACCGACACTCCTAGATCTTATACAGAAATGAATAGCACTTCACAGTGGTCAGTTGGACTTTGAGTGGTACGACTCAAACTCCCCAGGGTATAATAATAAAAAGATATAATATCAGTCATGTAGTATAATTACTAGGGTTTAATACATATCACATTGGTTGATTAACCCTTGTCGTGTCTTTACACTACATAGTTCTTACATGATGCAGACTTATGAAAATTGTGTAATTCTACTTGATGCTACAACTTATTTTCTTAACTGCCTAGTATGCTTAAACTGTTCAATCTGTTCATATTTCTTATTCAATACCCTAACTGCTCAATGAATTTATTGTTAATTAATATGTTATGATTAATATAAGTTGGAGAGAGTTATATCTCTCACTGGGACTGAGTCTCACTCGTGGGTCACCATAATTTTTTTAGGTGGTCGTGGGCAATGTGGTCGAGGTCGCGATGTGGAAGATAACCAACTTGGTGATCAATAGATTCAGAAGGTTGGTTAGTTGTAGATGTTAGTAGTAGAGTCCTAGTGTCATCCATGTACTCTCAGGTCCTGGTATGGGATGTGTTTTCTAGATGATATACTTGTATCGACATGAGATTTTAGTAGTATGCCAATGTTTGTAAATATATGGCATGTACATGTGAAATATCTTTTGTATACAGGATGTGAGTGAGGTCTTTGGACCCATATGCAAATACTTGTTACAGTATATGAGAATGGAATGATGGACATTTTGTAAATGTTCTAGAGTTTATTTACGTTGTTGGAATTTGTTTTAATTATTTTGCATTTTTGACTATGTGATTAATTAGTAGTTGATCGTGTTTTGTATTTTGAGTAATCTCGTTTAGCGTGATGATGTGTCACATCTACACCTTCATAGTAGAAGAAGATTCATGTACCTATGAGGATGTTATCAAATCCATTAGACTCTAGCTTTTAGAAGGAAGTCATTGATAATGAAATAGAATCAATTATGAGCAATCATACTTGGATTCTTACTTAGCTCCCACCAAGCTGCAAGACTATTGGATGTAAATGGGTGTTTAGAAAGTAGATGAGGGCAGATGGATCCATTGATAAGTTTAATGCCAGACTAGTAGCCAAAGGATTCAGTCAGAAGGAAGGATTTGATCACTTTGACGCATATGCACCTGTAACCAAAATCTCTTCCATCCGTGTCCTAGTTGCTTTATCCGTGATCCATTAGCTTGAAATCCATCAAATGGATGTCAAGACAACCTTCTTGAATGGAGATCTTGAAGAAGAGATCTATATGGATCAGCCCGAAGGCTTTGTAGCACCTAGACAAGAACGCAAAATTTGTAGACGTGATAAGTCCTTGTATGGACTGAAACAAGCACCTAAACAGTGGAATGATAAGTTTGATAAAATTGTCTTATCTGTTGGATTTATTGCGAATGAATCTGATCGTTGTATTTATTCTAAAACTATTGATGATGCATGCAGAATAATGTGTTTATATGTAGATGATATATTGTTATTTGGATCTAATTCTGAAATTATTTCTGAAACTAAATCTTTTGTTGCTAGAAATTTTGAAAGATTTAGGATTTTCTATTGTAATACTTGGTATTAAGTTGAGTAGATCTACTTCTGGTTATATACTTAATCAAACTCATTATGTTGATAAAATCTTGCATAGATTTAATATGTTTGATTGTACTCATGTTAATACACCTTATGAAGCTAGTTTACATCTTGTTGTACATAAGGGTACTTCTGTGGATCAACATAGATATGCTCAAGTTATAGGAAGCTTAATGTACCTTGCTAGTTGCACTAGGCCTGATATTTCTTCTGCTATAAGAAGGTTGAGTAGGTACACTAGCTGTCCTAATGAGGACCACTGGAAAGCTTTGGTAAGAGTATTTAAGTACCTTAAAGGTACAACTACGTATAGCCTTCATTATACTGGTTTTCCACCTATATTAGAAGGACATACCGATGCTAACTGGATTGCAAATTAAGTTGAAACCAAATCTTCCAGTGGGTATGTATTTTGCCTTCGAGGAGGTGTAGTTTTTGGAAATCATCCAAGCAAACTGTGAGAGTTAGATCCACTATGGAGGCTGAGTTTATTGCTTTATGAGATTAAGGTAACCCGGGTAAGCGCTTTATGAGATTAAGGTATGAAGATGTGAGAGATCACATCACCCGAGGGGTCATATCTATAGAGTATGTGAAATCTACAAGTAACATTGTTGATCCACTTACTAAGGGTCTAGCTAGAAAGCTAGTACTCAGTTCGTTGAGGGGGATGGGTCTTCTGCCCATAGAATAAACATTACAGTGGTAACCCTACCTTTCCAAAACTGAAGATTCCATGAGGAATTGTTCAAAGGGACAACTAAACTATTGTGTTATGCGGAAGAACACTTAGGAGTTTTACTCCATGACCCTCCCTATGGTGCTTGCGCTTTGACTCTGTCTGAGTATAAGAAGAGCTTTGCTCTGAATGGGTTCAAGGCCATTTATTGGTAGGGTATGTCCCAGACAGGATACCCTTGGAGATCCCTACTATTTGAGTGTAACTCGAGAGCCGGGGTTTATGTGAGTTGGGCATACTCGCTAGAGCAGTCATGAAACAAGATCTTGTGAAGGCCATTTATGTGCAACACCGATACGAACTCGTTCTAGTGCCCGCACTATGGTTGTTTGATTTACTAAAATCCGAATCAGGGAGTCTATTTTAAGACGTAGTTTACCATGTCTCTCCGTATTGAAGTGAGTCATTCTAGGTAATGGTTCAAAGCCACAAGGTACCAATGTTGAACAACATAGTAATTTTGCAAATTTTTATGATATTGAATTTCAGAAAGGAATTATGGAATATGTGGGGGAATGATGTATTTCTTATTCTAGAATTCCAATTTTCCAGCCAACATTTATCCCATATTGGTTGTATCAGGAAACTCACGACTCCTTATATGTGCAAGTGGTCCCCAAGAGGTCAGGACCTCACAAGGGCATGGGAATTTATGACTGATTGGCTAGGCTTGTGTATTTCTTAGAATAAAATATAACACACACACGCGTTCGCGTTCGTTCGTTCGCTCGCTCACCTCACCCCCATTAAGTTGGCCATTAAATGTGATGTTATAGACGTACATTGGAGAGACCGACGGGTGCAGACAGTTACTGCGGGTAGCTGAGACACACTCCATATAAGGAGGCGTCCGCTCTCATTTGTAAAATACGTTTCACAGCAAATGATCGAGATACAAAGAGCCTTCTTCTCCACTGCAATTTCTCTACTTCTCCACCTGCACTAAGCATGTTTGTCCTGAACACCACCCCTTTGTTGTTGTCTTGTGCTAACGACTACTTCGCGATGCAGTTTTATTGTTTGTGACTAAGGGCTAAGGAACGAGTTCAACACAAAACTCTCGCTTGCACTGAATAGCTGTATCGGTGCTGGTGTGGTTGAATCTTGGAGATAGACCGTCGGAGATGCTCGAGCTAGGAGCAGAGGAATCTGTCTTGAAGTCAGTGTTTCACACGCTTTCATCTCAAGCTCTGAAGTTTACTTCTCTAAACTCATTCGCCGTTTTCTCTAAATCCAAATTACTATTCAAATTACTGATGCATATTGGTGATTAAGTGCTTGCAATTATCGAATTAACATCTATCTTATAGTACCTATTTCTAACAGCAAATACAACAACATTAAAATTTATTGCTGGAACTACGACAAAGAGACCCAAAAAAGGTGGTTGCTTTCTTGATTTTATTGTTCTCGCCGTCTATCAACAAATCAGTACGACTGTTTCGGTAAAAATGTACTTTTTTTTATCAATTTGCATATATTAAATTTCAGATGCTAAAAACAACGTAGGTGTCTACTTTCTTCCTCCTTATCGCCTCAATGAACTCTACAAGCACAACATGGAATCAATTATTTGACAGATTTCATTTTAAATCAGTAGTAAATGGTTAAAATTTTTAAATATTTTCTAAAATTAATTCCAATTGATCATGTTGTGTGTTCTTTAGCTTTATAAAAAAAAAGAAAAAATGTTATTCCTAGCCTTCTAATAAGCTATGATGTTGGTTCTCTTGAACATATAAAATAAGTGGCACCCAACAAGCTAGCCACTAGGTTCAAACTTTTTATTGATTCAAAATTTTCAGTCTTGTATGAAATCTAAAAATAAGATGTTTGTGATATGTAATTGCGTCTATAAATGATTTATTATCATGTTTTATATTATTTGTGATGTCATGATATGTGTTGGAGTTTGAGATCTAAATCGTTTCTTATTGTGATCAATGTATTTCATAAGTAATAATTAATTTTTAAATATTATTATGGCGGTAATTTTTATAATTCTTGTTTTATGTATGCTTGTAATTTTTAAAGTTAATAATTTGGTAATATTGAAAAATTCAAATCAGCATAACAACATAACACATGATTTGATAAATAACTAGAACTGATTTAGTTTGTGTCATCGTGAATCATATCCTACTTTACATCCAAACATAGAATGAGATCGACCAACATCCTATCCTTCACCTATACCTTCATATCCCGTCCTCTTAAAAAGTCTCATCTAATCCTTTCCTGCAATCCAAACATGCCGTTAGAACCTTGATTTAGGATATGTGCAAAGTGCATAAATCTCTATGGCATTTAACACTATCTTCTACTGCATGTTTCTTCTGGTAATACGATATGGTGGTCAGGGTGGTTTTCAATTTTCCTTTCCACTTGTATGATTTGCTTAACAAGTGATATTGAGTGATTTTTGTTCTAGCTACTTTTTTATAAGAGTTCTCTCCCTGAATTTGTTGATAGGCTTGTCAATTTGATGCAGTGCCCATTAACCTGACGTGGCTTGACCTGGTTAAAATTGGTTCCTTATTTTAATTTACCGATCTTGGTCAGCTCTAGGTTCCATAATTTGTGATGGAGCTCAAGTTGAGCCAATTATGGGTTGGCAAATGCGAACTATCTCTAATCTGGTTTGATGTTCGAAGCACCTCTTTATTATTTTGACATGCTTTAATCCAGTGGACTCTTTTTATAATTCATTTGTCAGAACATGTATCCACTAATTAAACTATAACAATTATGGATTTACTTTTTACGGAATAGAAATAAGAAAAGAAAATTTTGAGCTCCTAGTTCAATGATCGGACCAGATCTAGATCTAGTTCAGTGAAATCTGCTGTGATAGCCGTTGTTACAGCTGCTGTGACAGGTATATCATGACCGTACATCCATCTAACAATTATAGCTGACTTCCCTCATCTCTGATGAATGCATGGATGAGATATGCTGGCTACAACAATGGGAACAGCATCCGTCACAGCAGATTTATTCCAAGTCTTATGGGCCTGGGCTGGCTTCGCATCTAACTGCATTAGCATTATCTTGTTCATATCGTCTTGTTCTCCTTCTTTACGAACCCTAGTGGTGTCAAGAAGAACGTCAACAGTAGCTTACCATCTACGGAACCACATCTAGGGAGAATATAAACTGTTGCCGCACCAAATCGGGAGAAAAGCCGTAAGTTACACAAGGACGACCTTAAGAGCGCTCTTTTGTGGGTCTCCATTAATTCTTTTCGTGCCTTGCTTTCCAGATGGGCCACCTCACTTATTTGTTACAGCAGATTTAGACGCCAAGTGGAGAACCTTTTCTTTTTCTGTTGTCTAGTCTACCTCCGCCAGGAAAAAGTCAATAAAATTGCTCCGAATGGATGCTTGCTAGGTAGTGACAGGATCGCTGTACATAAGTGGGTAGATAACTGACCTGGTTGGTGGAACTTGTAGCCTCTGAGTTGAGTACCAATAGACTGAAGCCCTCATCATATACGGGGGAACTGATCCAAACAAGTGAGGTAGAACGAAAAAGAAGTACCACCACCACGCTGCCTCGAATCGAAGCAACAGTATCTGCGAGGGCACTATAATCAAATTACAACAAGGGAGGAGCAG
Organism: Alisma plantago-aquatica; assembly: GCA_963693085.1. Lineage (NCBI taxonomy): Eukaryota > Viridiplantae > Streptophyta > Magnoliopsida > Alismatales > Alismataceae > Alisma > Alisma plantago-aquatica. The sequence goes on from OY856409.1 coordinate 777,081,051, forward strand.
ATCAGCAGTACAACTATGGCCTAGCAGCTAGCAAACCGACCACCTTTCTTTATTGTCTTTCTGAAATATGGAAAACAGCCCAATCCATGCATACCTGTTTCACCGTGGGGCCCATGCACAAGTAACGTACCACATCAACCGAATCATCACTGCTTTGCATCATTGGTCACCATGTTCCGTAAGGTCTGTGAGATGGGCTCACTCCCACCACTTCAGGACAAAATCCTGTCCAAAGCTTTATACTGGTACGTTCATATCTTGAACACAGGGAGGACGCTAGCTTTCCTGACTTATCGTGTTCCACCGGGAGAATAGAGATGCATTATTAGTTGCCTTCTGTAGAATTGGTTGTAGGAAGAGGGAGCGATAATTTGGCTCATACCATCCTCAGAATCTATCAATTAAAGGTGGAAGAAAGAACCTTCTTTGCCCATCTCCCTGTCCAGTTCACTTCACCAGTTTTATCTACACGAAAGAAACTTGATAGCTGAAGAACGGGCAGGAATCACCCAAATACCATGCCCGGCCCTATACAACCACAGATGGATGGATCCTGAAACCAACTTGCTGGTGGTTTCTTGTCTGTGCATATGAACAATATTGACTACATTACATGTATCTCAAGCATCAATGCGTGAGTATAATTGATGCCTTGATATGGTCCCCATTAGCAAGTACTGGAATAGAAACCGATATCACAGCCCATGAGAACTCCAGAAGTAAACCACGCAAAAGGCCAAGAGTACTAGTTATTTTAGGGGAAATGATATAGAAGGGCTGAACCCCAAATGAGACGACCGCTTGTTTGCTAGTGTTGCTGCTATGTGTTTTTTACGCAAAGTCCCAAAAACGTGAAGAAACATGTTGTTGTGTGTTGTTGTGCCTTTTGCACAAGTTTCAAAAACGTAAAGAAATGTGTTTTTGTTGCTTATGCAACTTGAGAGAGAGAGAGAGAGAGAATATAAATTTATTAATAATTTTTAAATGATAGATAATTTTTTGACGAAATAAATATCGTTGAACTCCTTATAAAAAATATTTTACAATAAGATCGAATTTGCATATTATCAAAAAAAATAAAATGTACAATGTAAAATAAGAGGGATAATGTGATTGTAAAAGTAAGAAAAGAGGAGAGAGAAATTTATTTTACTTATAACTCTCCAACCGTAATGATTCTTTTAGCAAAATAAAAAATTGATTAGTTACTAATAAAAAATATTTTAAAATAAGACTAAATGTTGACATAAAGTAAAAGAAAAGAGTAGAGAGAAATTATTTTACTTATAACTCTCAAACCGTAATAATTTTTTTAACAAAAGTAAAAATGATGAGTTACTAATAGAAAATATTTTAAAATAAGACTAATGTCGACATAAAGTCAAAAAAGAGGAGAATATTTTTTTCTCTTATAACTCTCAAACCTTTATTTTTTTAACAAAAATAAAAATCGATGGACTACTAACAAAAAATATTATACCATGTTACTCATGTTATCCATATTTTACGACAGAGAATTTTTTTTACTTCTAACTCTCAAAATGTAATGAATTATTTAACAAAATAAAATTATGGTTTACTACCAAAAAATATTATACCATGTTATATCATGTTATCCATGTACATTATTAATAAAAATTGTACGTTGTCTTATGATCAAATTGTTTTTAAAAGAGATAAAATTTGTAAAATAGGAGGAAAGTAGTGTAATATGTTCTCTATAGTCTAAATATATGTTATTTTTGGTCCAATTATACGTTATCTCAAGTTTAATTTATTTTTTAAAAAAGAAAAAAAAATTGTTAAATAGGAGGGAAGTAGTGTCGTACGCTATTTGTTGTCCAAATGTATGCTATTTCCGGTCCATTTGTACACTATCTCAGGCTTAATTTATTTTTTAAAAATAAAAGAAAATATTAAAAATAAGAGGGAAGTATTGTCGTACGTTATCTCTGGTCCATTTGTATGTTATCTCCAATTTAATTGTATGTTACGACCGGGCATTTTGACATGAGATAATGAGATAATTTGGGGTAACATGGAATAATATATAATTTGACACGTGACAACATAGGATAACATGAGATAACATGGATAACATAAAATAACATGGACACATAGAATAACATGGATAACATAGATAACATGTTTTACATCGATAACATTTTTTTCTTTAGTCTATCAAAAAAGTTTGTTACTATTTAATACCAAAAACTTTGGGCACTAAGTACCCCATTACATCGACAGGAGCTAGACAGCTCACTCAAGGATCAAAATCCCCACGTAGGGGGAAACACATGATATCTAGATGAAGAGACAAAACTAAGAAGACCTATCTAACTAAACAAGCTAGGTCCAAGCATTCCTACCAGAAGAAAACTATTATATGCAATTAGCGTACCCACAAATAGTAATAGTATCTTAACATGGAACAAAAACTAGTATTCCTACCTGCAGCTAACCTTGAAGCTTCTGATCTTCTCAGCTACCAGAACTTCAGGTTTCTAAATGGGCGAAATCACCCATATAGAAACCCCTAGCATTAGATCCATAAGAAGCTAAGCAATTTGCATGAGAAGTAAGAACCAGCACATTTTAACAACAGAGAGTGGGAGGGAATAAACAGCTCCAATTCACTCCTTCATACTTAGCACAACACCAACTATCTATTAAAAGTACCCACAAAGTGTGATACTATGCCAAGGTTAGTGAGATCATTCTAACTATCATCCCACCACACAACCATGTTTCTAACCTGGAAGGGACCTTGATCTTCGATAGCTAACAGTATACTCCTTCACAACAGTGGTAGAGGGGCCAAGGAGGAGGAGGCCTGACGATCTTCTCTCCATAAACCGGAATGCCCATTATATGATTTGAGCACTTCTGATTACACGGAAGCAATCCATCGAACACCAAGTGACTCCTTCACGTGACAATAGAGAAGCCAAAGGGAACTCACAATCTTCAAGTGGCCAGAGGACAAGAACTAGACGATGAACCCAACTGGGATCTGAAGCCCTTATTTGCATAGAGGCATTTCAACGAACGCCGTGAATGTGTTCCATCACATAGTAGCAGAGGGTGGGGAAGATGCCCATTACTAGCGCCGTAGCACCTCAACTACCCTTCACTCAGCCATCAGCGAGATGGTGGAGGGTACTATGTTGGAGTCAGAGATGAGGGCGCCGCCAAGCAGGGAGCACCGCCGGCTAGATAGGAGATGCCCAAACCTGCCAACGAGGCTCGGCCACCGCAAAGATCTCTGAAGCAAGACCAGTCGATGTCGTGGGGCCATCGTAGCACTGGACGAAGCCAAGACCTAGCTCGAGGTAAGGGGGAACAAGGGTCAGAGAGGGAAGTCGAGGGACTCCCTTACTATGCCTGTGACGAAGGAGCTGCCGCACACGAAGATAGAACTAGAAGGAGACGGCTCCTCTCCATCTGTCTATCTTAAACGAGAAGGAATCGACATAGTCGATGCAGCTGAACTCGACCCGTGTCTTGGCTTCATTGTTGCGCATCACATCACCTCCTCAATCCCTGTTGTGAGCAGCCCCAGAACCACATCTACCCCTTCTGCAAGCCAGTTGGGCCAGCGGGAGGAAGGCATCGGAGCAGCGCTCCCTCCCCCCGGCGGTGGCTACCGGGAAAAACTAGAGAGAAGGGGGAGCTAAACCCTAGAGAGAAGCGGGAGCTCAATTTTTACATCGATAACATTGAAAACATTGATACCACGAATAGCATGGAATAATGATATAACATAAAATAACGAGATAACATGGGGTACATGTTATACCACATGGGCTAGCATGTTATAACATGAACTACCATGTTATAATATGGGGTAACATGGGATACCATGTTATACAATGGGATAACGCGTGAGATAGATTTCATAACACATGGGATAACACGTGCACTACAACATAACAAGTATATAAACCATGCATTTTTTGCACACTTTTTTAAGCGTGACTTAAGACTTGATGACAAAGCATTCACTAACCCACGAGCTGTTCCAGCCCGAATACCCTCCTCCCACCCCTCCAGTCAGATGCCATAACCCTACTTTTAAGCGCCTTACCCACAACTTTCCCCTAAAAATTGGGCGCTCCTTCCTCCTCCTGCCTCCCAATTCGCTCCTAAATGACAGTTCCTTTTCATCAGGGATAAAATGCACCCTCCTTTATCCCCCCCTTCCATCGTGTACCCTAGCCACCACCCCCACGGTAATTGTAAAAAAGTTTTTAATCAAACAGATCTATATAGCATGATATAAAGTTCTAGGTATGGGGTGAATAGATTATCTCACATTTGAGTTTTGCCTAAAAGCACTCCCCTTTCTGCCCCCTTTTGCCAGGGGAGTTCGTTATAAATAATGTCAAGGGATGTCAAAGTGGATCAGAATCAGATACTTCAATTCGGAGCTATGAAGGAGTAAAGAAGAAAGTGATGCTCTTATTCTGTAAGAGGTACTCTCATTCTACAAATGATAGGTTTAAACATTAGCGAGAAGGTTTTCTATCTTTATCCATATATTGGCTTTTTTATTGTTTATAGAACAAAACCGTTATAAATCCCTATTACTACTTGGTAAAAAAAACAGTCTAAAGACAAACTTTATGGTGTTGATTCTTGTCGTCTGCGTTTAGATATTAAGATAACATTGTTATTGGTTTTGACAAGATGAATTTAGAATGCTATGGGTGGTTTCTAGTTAAACTAGTGATAAATTGACAAAAATTCTTGTACAATAAGATGTTCATATCCCCATCACTTTCATGATGCTGCCTTGTCTCCAACGCATCCATAGTGTAGAGTCTGATACATATTTGATGGTAAATGCTCTGCATCTATTTGACGAAATGTCAACGTCAGTGAGTATTTATGTAAGCATATAGCTATGGTACTGATAAAAATGTTTGTCCTTATTTCCTTTTGTGTGACAACAAGAAAAGTAACAGACCTGTTTCGACATCCATGTGCTCGCATATGTACAACATTGTGATTTGTGAATGAATCTTCCCCTATTATGCATATACAATAAACTATCTCGCACACTAGAATTTTCTTCTCAATCTAATCATGTTATTTCCTTTGATGAATAACCAGAAGAAATACCATACTGACTTGGGGACAACTCACAAATTAGAAAGATTGGATTTATCTAAGAAGGTCATGATTTAGTAACTACGGGTATGTAATGGTAACAACCCTTACTCTTCTACTGACAAAAAAAACCCTTACTCTTCTTGTTTTCTATGTAAATTTTATATTACTTATTTAGTAGGTAGTTTGTGTCTGCTGATATTTTGAAACTCAAGTGAGCTTGGCCAGTTAAAATTTATGAAGCTACCAGTCAATAAGTTTAGAGGGGTGAGAAGGAGGGAAACCCATTTTTGACTAAAACCCAACATTGGCCCGATGACACAATTTGCTCAACCATTAACCCACATTTTGTTGTTTTTTTAACACCTAAATTATCATATGAATATTTATAATCATCTTCCATTCATTACTGATATACATACATTTACTTATAAATATAAGTGAAAATCGATATATATATATATATATATATATATATATATATATATATATACATATATATATATATATGTGTGTGTGTGTGTGTCTCCAAATACAAGGTAAGTGTTGTAGTGAACCGGTGAAGATCTTTATTTCAAAAGGATAAAAAAATTATATTTGTTTTTTTTAGAGAATTGTGTGTGTGGGGTCGTTACTCAAATACGAATGCCACTTTTTCCGATCAATTTGAGCATATAATTATGTTTATGATGATTGTACTTATTTTAAATGCATCATGATGTAAAAATTGGTATTCTGAGGTTGAGAGAGTCTTTGCTCCTTTTTTTGTGAAGAATAAGTCCACGTCAAAAAAGTCATTGTCGGTGGCATATAAGTCATCGTTTAGGATGAAAGACCACTTGCCAAGTTTCGTGAAGAATTGATAAATAATGCAAGGAGAACAAGCCTCAACCATATACATTTTTTGTTGTTATGTTTTATAAAGCATGTGTCATGTTAAGAAAAGACAACATAACATTTAATTCACAACTGGTTGCATGTTTGCCTTCTATTTCATTGTAATTATTTTCATTATATAATAGATTTCAAATTCACAACTAAAGACTCAAACTTAGAATTATCAGAAAATGCAGATACAATCATTCTTCAACCACAAAGATATCATCAAACAAAGAAAATGAACATGAAAGTAGGGGGAGAAAATGAATGAAAAGAAAAGAAAATTTAACCGGCAAGAATGGGTGCAGTACAGTGCACCACAATCTAGAAAACATTGTTTTCCTGTCAAGGAGACATGTCAAAGAGGGAGTCGTGGCAACATGTCTGAAATATCTCATAAGTGGTTGTTAGATAAATGATTATTGTAGCTAGTACTGTAACAACTCGTTACTGTAGCTCTGTTACTGTAGTAATCCTTATTTAGCATGGGTTAAGCCCAATGTAGTGTAGCAAGTACATGTGAGAATGTAGTGTTGTCCCTAGTGCAAATGGAAAAGAAGTTTTATCCCATATTTCTCACTCCTAGAACTTTTGTGGTCCTCATATGTAGGATCACATGGAGCACTAATGTCCAAAGGAGTCCTAGGAGGGAGGTATACTTACCTCCTTGGGGGGTGGGATTGCCACATCACAACGCACGCACGTACGCGCACGTACACGCCACGCCACGCCTCACCTGGCCTGGCTGAGCCGAGCTTGGGCTTGGGCTTGTGGCTTGTGGATTGTCGATTGTGGAGGATGTCTTCCGTCTTTCAGCTTCTTTTTGCAGTAGGATATAACTAAGTAATTAATTACTCATGTAATTAATTGTTTCTTTCCTATTCGGATTTGTTAATCCTAATTGGAAAGTGTTTCTCTTTGCGGATTATTCCGTATTATGTACAAGAGAGACCGAGTATTTGCGTCTTACTGGGAATAGGATTAGGAATGTGTGTGGCTATATATATGCCTCCGATCATTAGGGTTAAACACATCGAAAATAGTTTTCTGCCGTCGTGTGTTTTGAGAGCCCTAATCCAGAGAGCGAGAGCTTTTCGTCCCTGGAGTCCCTCCGCGGAGTTTTCCTCCTGTGCGAAGCGTGACTCCTCCTTCCCGTCACTGAGACACGGCTGTCAAGCGGTGGTTCTTGTGGACGCTGTGCTGCACTGGTAGAAGTGTAACGATTCAGGTTCGTGCCGGATCGAGATTGGGAGAATGGTGCCTATCCGCGAGGATTGTCGGACACTGATCTCTTTAAGTATTACATTTGTTTCTCAACGAACGATCTGGTTTATGAATCTAACTCCTTTATTTCGGTTCTCCTGCTTTGTTTGATCTTCATTTCCTATTTTAGATATGCCTAAAATTGTTAATTACTTTGCACCTGTCGATGTTGCATGAACGACGTTAATAAATATTAACAACAGACTTAAAGAAATCAACTTTTTGTCATTAATTAACAATGGCCAGTCAAGGTGGTTCGGGATGTAAAATTGATACCAACAATATGCCTGAAAAATTTACTGGTACCAACTTTGCCCATTGGCAGAGTTGGATGGAAATTTAGCTGAATATTACGGGTTATGATCAGTACTTAGTTGAAATTGAACCTAAATCTGATGAAACAATTCCTGATAATGCAAATATAATTGCTAATTGGAAGAAGGGTGATAAAATGTGTCGCGTTTTGATTCTGTTTGGTTTAAATAACAAACTGTATGATTCTTACTCAAAGCCGCCAGTCACTATGTCCAAAGTTTTGTGGGAATTGTTGATTAAGAATTTTAGCACTGAAAATCAAGGTGTTGAAAAATATTGCATGTCTAAATTTCTTAAGTTTCAGATGGTTGAGGGTAAGTCAGTTTTTGATCAAACACATGATCTACAACTCCTAGTTCATGAACTCTCAGATGCCAAGATGGTATTGCCTGATAAGTTCATTGTTATGTCTATCATAGAAAAGTTTCCTAAGTCTTGGGAATCGTTTGGTATGTCTATGAAGCATCGCAAAGGGACACACACCATGGATGAACTAATGATGGATATTAATATACAAGAAGAACACTTAAAGGAGAAAGGGGTCAAGGTGCTTACTGATGCAAATTCAACAGTTAATTTTACTTCTGTGAAAAACACCAAAGATAAGAAATATAAGAATGCACATAAACCTAAGGCAAAGATCCAAAAGAAACCGAAGAACAAACCTTGTTGGACTTGTGGATAGGTTGGCCACTAGAACAAGGATTGTCCTACTAAGAAGGCAAAGAAAGCTACCGCATCTGCAACTGAGGAGGCTGTGGTCAACATGATGACTACATCCTTGAACCTCAATGATGGGTACGTGTTTATTAAACCTGAAATCCTTTCTATTTTTGAACCACTTTATTGGATAATTGACACCGGGGCTAATGTACACGTATGTGCTGATAAATCCATGTTTGTGTCTTATCAGGCCTCTCGAGGTCGGTCCATGACTTTGGGCAATTCCAACTCTGCAGAATTCAAAGGCGAAGGACGGGTGGACTTGAAGTTCCCTTCAGGGAAGGTTTTGACTCTTAACGGGGTCAGACATGTTCCAACCATTCGACGCAATATCCTTAGTGGTGTCATATTAGTTAGGGAAGGTTATAGAGTAGACTGTAAATGTAATAAGACTATTATTACACACCTTCATGATTCTTTATTTTTTGGCAAGGGGTACTTATGTGATGTGAAGAACTTGTTTAAGATTCATGTTGAACCTGTTTCAAATTCTATTTTAAATTTGAATGATTATAGTTTTGTTTGCATGAATCTTGTTTCATTTGATGTATGACATTCACGTTTGGGACATGTTAATGTTTCCTCAATGAAGCATATGATGAATCTAAAGTTGATCCCTAAATCTAAAATTAGCAACAATAAATGTGAAATCTGTGCTCAAGCTAAATTGTCTAGGAAGCCCTTTCATTATGTGAATAGAAATTCAGAAATTTTGGATTTAGTGCATACAGATATATGTGAATTTAATTGTGTTGCTATGAGGGATCAAAAGCATTATTTTATAACTTTTATTGACGATGCGAGTAGATATTGTTATGTATTTTTACTTAGAAGTAAAGATGAGGCATTGGATAAATTTCAAATTTATAAGAAAGAAGCCGAAACTCAAACCGGTAAAGTACTTAAGTGATTAAGGTCTAATAGGGGAGGAGAGTATACCTCGAACTTATTTTTGGAATTTTGCCAATTACATGGTATAGTTCATGAGGTCACTGCTCCTTATTCACCACAATCAAATGGGATAGATGAACGTAAAAACTGAACCTTAATAGATATGGTAAATACCTTACTCCAAACATCTGGTGTCACACCCCGATCTCACATTACCCACTCATCACGAGATTAGGGCGCGACAGGATGGGATTTACACATAAGCCAACCACTCCTCACTTTTTAAAACATTTTAAAGACATTAATAGGATAATCTGATTTATGATGTAAAATGAAACTAAACAAACTGCGGAAGCATTTCAATTAAACTGACTAGTAATATACAGAAAGTCTACAGCATATTACATTGTTCGACATAAAGCATGACAGTTAATTTACATCTTTATACACATTCTCTCTCACCCACACCATGTCCCAAAGATTGAGGGGAAAGGACTAAGAGACCTCTAACTACTAACTACATATACCTTCTACAGACTAAGCGCTAGGATGAAAGGATCCTTCAGATTCCTGCTGCTGATGACCTGAAAATGTTTTGAGTAGAGGTATGAGCCTACTCGCTCAGTGAATAGCCTTTCATTTAGCTATCACTAAACAACTCATCAGGTTTATAAAATTGAAATAAGCATAAGTACAGTACTAAGAAGGGCAGTTCTAATAACATAACAGATTTGCAGAATATAATCACATTTCCATGCAATAGCAGATAATTGGAACAGATAAACAGATATAAAGAAATAGCACAAAAGTTCGAATACTTTAATTTACTGTGATCCTATATGAGTACCAATTTATATTATTATTATGCCCTAATCATATGCAGTGTACCCTGCATATAAAGATTCGTAGCGAACTACGATCCCACCGTACAAGACTTAGCGACACACCCAGGAAATGCTAAGTCTGACGCCAGCCCTGCTCTGCCACAGGACCCCAGGCTCTCCGGCCTGACTCATGGGCTCTACGGCCTCAATGCACTACTCTGAGTGCTCTAGACTCCTCCTCTAACCTGAGTACACAGGCGTAGGGAGTCAACCCTGGGTTACCACCAGAATTACTCAACCGGTTGGTGTTGGATAACCCTTTACTTTATTTTTTTATTCACCCCAGTGCCACCGAAATTACTCAATCGGTTGGTGTTGGACACTGTCTATCAATCCTCGTGCCACCAGAATTACTCAACCGGTTGATGTTGGACACGAGTTTCACCCCTAAGAAGCAGATCTGTCAAAGGGGTTCTACGGTGTTAGGGCACCTAAGTCTATCAACTGATTAACATATAACCATTTAAAACAAGAATATCACATTCCGTACTTACTGCACATTCTGAACATTACTTGAAACACATATATAACATTTGTCCTCCTTAAACATGATTCAATATCATTTATCCAGATTCCATGCTAAACATTCATTTTTAAATCAACAAACACATTGCAACCATAATACAGGAAATTTCATCATTTTCATTAAGCATATCAAGTATTTCAAGTTCCAATGAATCTAACATACTCTATTGTATGTACTACACTGTTTAAAAGTTATACTAACTGATACAGAAGTAATTAAGCATTTAAATTGAGTTAAATAATGATTTCTAAATGAACTACTACTCACCCACTTCGGTGTGTTCGTATACACCGAAAAACGTCCACAACTACGCCTAATTCTGCCCTTTACAGCAGAGTGCACGCCGTGCACCTGGGCTGCACGCCGTGCACATTTAGTGCACTTTTATTCTACTTTTCTGCAACTTTGCACGCCGTGCAAACTGATTTGCACGCCGTGCACCTGGGCAGAAACTCGTTCCGCTATCTGTAACTTTGCACGCCGTGCAAACTGATTTGCACGCCGTGCAACCTGCGCAGAAACGGAAAATTCATTGAAGATGAACTCGATTAAAGCCAAATCAAGGACTAACAGCTACTGGTTTGTGCTTACGAACCTCAGACGAACTCAAGGACACCGTTATCTTAGTGTTTCCTGGGAAAATCTGCCCCTAGCCGAACCTGCTGCTGTAAGCAGCTCTACTTCGCACGTACAGGTTGGATAAACGACTTGGCCTGGTGCTGATTGAGGGCTTGATGGCGGAGGAATCAGTTCAAGGCCTCAAGGCTAGAGCTCAAGGGCAACATTGCTTAAAGCTACTTCTCACCCAAAGGGTCCTGACCAATATCGTAGCAGTTGTTGCTGCTTCATAGATGGGCGCCGACCCTGCCAGAATGAAGCACAGGTGGCGCAGATGGAGGTGTAGTGTTGTAGTTGCTTGCTCAAGGGCTCATGGTGGCAGATTCTTGTTTAGGCCTCTGGGCCGAAGTCAATCACCCCTTTTCCTGAAGATTTGCGAGCCCATCGAGGCCTCTGGCTGCTGCCCCACGCAGCAGCAGCTGCTTCTTGGCCGGCTGCCATGGCTAGGGCGAGCTATGGTTGGAAGCGCCGCTAGGGCATGGAATAGAGAAGAAAGGAAGAAGAAGGAGGTGAGAAGCAGGGCGCTGGTGAACTAAAGCAAGGAAGCCTAGATCGGCCCCGAACCAGCCGCTAAAACCTGTAGGTCGGCCGGCGCTCTGGCTAGGGCTATTTGGAGATGGTGTTGGGCGAGCTAGAAGGAAGGAGAAGAGAGTGGTGGCGCTGCTGGTCGACGATGAAAAATCCGAGCTTAACCCCCGCTCCTCTTCTCTACTAGCATGGTCGACCGTGCGCTACTTCTTGGGCGCCGCTCAACCTGACAAAGAAGAAAGAGTCCTGTTCTATCGGGATAGATAAGGAAGAAGAGGAGGGTAGCCGACCCTCTAGGGAAAACAATAAACAAAGTTCAATTAATAGAAAAATTGCTCCCAGGTCCAAAAACCTTAAAACTGTCATAATCTTTGCCCCGAATGTCCGATTCAACTGATTTTTCTTGCAAAATTTCAAGCGTGAGATCCTCTACACCCTCAGTGCAATAAATCATGCTATTTGGCTTGTCTCGGCTAATCAAAACTCTAATCACATATGTGATCACTTAACTTTACTTAATTATCTTAATTAAGCACAAATTGTATCTTATATATCTAATTCAACTTAATCAACTTGATGATGCACTAACCACCACATGAGCACTTAACTTATCTCAATTACTTAATTATACACTAATCATTGTACTTACTAATTAATCACAGAGTGGGTCATAACAATCTCCCTCCCTTATAAGAATTTCGTCCCGAAATTCCTAAAAGAGAAAAAAAGAAACTTGTTACGCACATCTAACCCAAAACTCCCATGTGTCTCCCTCTAGGTTGTAGTTTTTCCACAAAACCTTCTCTAGGGTATCTCACGATTCTTAAGTTTCTTGATCCTCAGATCAGCTATTTGTATTGGTTCCTCAACATAGGACACATCTGATCTACTTCTAGATCAAACCACAAAACATTATCTTTCCAGAACTGTTATAACAATATCTCAATTTATGGTAATTACTGAGAAATTATCATACTATACATGCAGACAAACTAAAATTCTTAAATAAACAGAATGCATGTCAATTTGGTACTAAAATAAAATCATGCAATTTAACTGTTAAACATCATCACATCTCATAATGAAAATTGATATCAAAATACTTGATTCATCGTACACCCTATCCTTAGGGTTTTCATTTGCCTTATTCATTCATCACATGCCAACACCCTACTCTTAGGGTTATCTCATTCACTAGTCACATGGCAACACCCTATTCTTAGGGTTTCCGTTATCTCATCTGTTTGATTGCAGTTCAATTCACAATACGGTATCATTCTAGAATTGGCAGAGCAGTATATTCAAAATCATTGTAATTACTGAGAAATCTTTATATCATGCATGCAGGCATATTTTAAAAAAAAAATCATAAATATCCCAAACTCAAATCAATTTTGGCACATACATACTGAATTCATGTAATTGAACATCTTATTACACCAATAAGAGTAATTTACTTCACCTATAAGAAACCATCTGTAATGTTTATCAATTATCGGAAATTTCTCAAAGAGCGTGTACATTAACCCAAATCCTGGTTTGTGCATCACATAACTCAATTAAGAGTTATTTTTGTATCATTACACAAATATTTAAAAGTACTTGAGAATTTCTAATGATATCTCAGAGAAATGTACCAATTCATGTAAATATTAAGTCATACACATTAACATAACAGGAAACATGTAACTAGATTTATTTGCATATTTTAATGTTATCTTACTACCTTGAAATCATGCACCTAATGGTTTACCAAATTTGTATTGCCTGGGTTTATACCCAAACCGTACCATTATCGTTTGTGTATTTCTAAACCCAACATTCACACTAAGCAAACTTTATAAGACTTAAATGTTCTTCCCTATTTCCACTGAAAAGCAAAACATATGCTCTCATCATGTCCTCAAGAGTCTGAATGGTTCTTTCAGACTGACCATCCGTATGCGGGTAAAAAGGTTGTATTGAATCTTATCTTTGTGCCCGAAGCACGATGCAACTATTTCCACAACCTAGATGTGAACTTCGAATCTCAATATAATATGATTGAAACTGAATTACCAGGCAACCTAATTATTTCTTCCATGTATATCTTAGTCAAGTTTCGAGACATCAAAGGTTGACTTAATATGAAGAAAGCGAGCAGACTAAATTAGTCTATCTACAATCATTCATATCAAATCACAACCTCTGGTGTCCTGGGTAACCTTACCACAAAATCTATTGTGATATATTTCCATTCCCATACAGGCATAGAAAAAGATTACAAGGTAGCTGTAGATTTCTAGGGTTCAGCCTTAACCTACAGGCACACACTACTTCTAACTACGTACTCAGCTACATCTTAGTGTTTTCTGAGAACATAGTATACATCGATACATGCACTTCCATAAGAATCTTTTCTTTCAATTCACTATCTCGAGGTACACACAACATGTCATGCTAATACAACACCTTATCATCTAAAAACTCAAACTCTGGTCTCTTTTTCTCCTATCATGTCATGCATGATCTAGTTTAACTTACTATCACCCTATGGTAGTTCCTTGATCTGATCATAAGAAGTAGGCTTAACTTACATCTGTACAATCAAATCACTCTGTGCTGTCACCCCTAAGTCTAAGTTCAACCTCCACATTTCTACTAACAGGTCTCTATTGAAACCTGCCATAGAGAATGCATTAACTGTTGAACTTGACTTTCTGCTGAAAGCATCAGCCACCATATTCTCTTTACCAGGGTGATAATCTATTGTCACATCATAAAGATAGTGACGCCATGTCTTAAAAACATGAACTTCATCAGCTATCTTCAGATCATATATTGGATAATACTCCGCTTTCTATGCTACTCTCTTATTGTTACATATCAATTTTATGTTTTACTGTTTTCTCTAAGTCATTACATGTTGCTCATGTACCATTCAGATTATCTACCTCAAACCCCTAGATCACTATCAAAACCAGTTTACCTTTCATAGAACAAATCTCAAGGTCTTATTTTACAAAGATACTAGTATTCAAAGTTACATCACTAGTGATATCCCTTAAGCTACTACAACTTTAATCATTCTAGGGTTTTGGTCCATATCAGTATCATAGCATTATTGTGTGTGTGATCGATCATATAGATCAATTTGAGTTGCTTGGGTTAATTGCATATTAACCCAACACTCAACCTTAATTATATTGGCTGAAAATTCAGTTTTCACAATAGTTTCTGTAATTCATTTATTAAATAGCTAACAGAAGCTCCAAAAATTCTGGAAATTTTATATGTTATACCTAATGAAGTTTCAGACCTCCAGTAAAAATTTCAGATCATTTATTATTACCAATAAATAATTAAAAATCAAACAGTGCGCTGTTATATAGCAGTCTGCAGCAGATTTGGTCGAGTTGTGAACTCGGCCGATAAACATGTCAGAACATTCTTCAAAAATTCTGATATTTTCCAATGTTGTTTAAATTTTATATATCCAAATCATATCCAAATTTGAGCTAAATCAGAGTTACACATAAAATACTAAAAATCATTTAGTGAGACATTCTATTCACCAAATTCTGTATTCATATGTCATTAAAATTCTAATTTGGGCCAATTAGGGTCTATGCTTCTCAAACCCTAATTCTCAAGATAAAAGAACACTTAGACTTCTTATCATAATTAAAACATCCTAGTGTATATACATTCTCATTATGTTGCGGGTCTAAATTATCCAGAGTCTACTTTCATTATATTCTTAATAAGAGTCGTTAGATCCTAGTAACACATCCTGCCAGGCAGACCAGGCCGAACCTGTAGTCCTGAAGCCAAGAGCTACTCAGGATTAACCAACTCCTATTAATCTCAAACATGTGGGAAGAATATCCACTTAGGGCAAACTCATTTAAACATAACTTCGGGTCTACATTAATACAAAGAAAACAAACACTAAACAATTCACTTCATGACACAACAATATAAAAGAATCATGTTTACTTTACAAACTGAAAATTTCATTTCATGCATATAAAAGCATTTCTAGTGATCTTTAAATCAAATAAGAAATAATAGAGAAGAATTGAATCGCATCTTATATGTAATCTCTTAATCCTACATTAATTTCTTATCTCATAACCCTAAGATTTCTAGGGTTTCTCTCTAGCCCATCCTTCCTCTGCATACCTGGCCAGGGCATCCAGAGAAGAACAGACATAGTAGCTTGATACTGGTCAATCTAAGTATTCAGACACCTGGCCAGGGTATCTAAACACTCAGACCTCCCAGAGCTAAAACACATCAGCTATTATTTGCCTCACTTATAACTTTATCTTTTGACCTTAATGATTCTTAAAGACTCAACTTACAATCTTTACTTGGTTCTCGTGACCACATCCTTTTCCTGCCATCTATAATAGTATAACAGAACACTTCCTGTTAGAAAATTACAGACAGAAGAAAAACTCTTAAACCTTAATCCTATTGGTCTCTTATCGTCCCCTGACCTTGACTTAGAGTATTCATATACTCAACCTATGCTCTGATACCAAAATGTCACACCCCGATCTCACATTACCCCCTCATCACGAGATTAGGGCGCGACAGGATGGGATTTACACATAAGCCAACCACTCCTCACTTTTTAAAACATTTTACAGACATTAATAGGATAATCTGATTTATGATGTAAAATGAAACTAAACAAACTGCGGAAGCATTTCAATTAAATTGACTAGCAGTATACAGAAAGTCTACAGCATATTACATTGTTCGACATAAAGCATGACAGTTAATTTACATCTTTATACACATTCTCTCTCACCCACACCATGTCCCAAAGATCGAGGGGAAAGGACTAAGAGACCTCTAACTACTAACTACATATACCTTCTACAGACTAAGCGCTAGGATGAAAGGATCCTTCAGATTCCTGCTGCTGATGACCTGAAAATGTTTTGAGTAGAGGTATGAGCCTACTCGCTCAGTGAATAGCCTTTCATTTAGCTATCACTAAACAACTCATCAGGTTTATAAAATTGAAATAAGCATAAGTACAGTACTAAGCAGGGCAGTTCTAATAACATAACAGATTTGTAGAATATAATCACATTTCCATGCAATAGCAGATAATTGGAACAGATAAACATATATAAAGAAATAGCACAAAAGTTCGAATACTTTAATTTACTGTGATCCTATATGAGTACCAATTTATATTATTATTATGCCCTAATCATATGCAGTGTACCCTGCATATAAAGATCCGTAGCGAACTACGATCCCACCGTACAAGACTTAGTGACACACCCGGGAAATGCTAAGTCTGACGCCAGCCCTGCTCTGCCACAGGACCCCAGGCTCTCCGGCCTGACTCATAGGCTCTACGGCCTCAATGCACTACTCTGAGTGCTCTAGACTCCTCCTCTAACCTGAGTACACAGGCGTAGGGAGTCAACCCTGGGTTACCACCAGAATTACTCAACCGATTGGTGTTGGATAACCCTTTACTTTATTTTTTTATTCACCCCAGTGCCACCGAAATTACTCAATCGGTTGGTGTTGGACACTGTCTATCAATCCTCGTGCCACTAGAATTACTCAACCGGTTGATGTTGGACACGAGTTTCACCCCTAAGAAGCAGATCTGTCAAAGGGGTTCTACGGTGTTAGGGCACCTAAGTCTATCAACTGATTAACATATAACCATTTAAAACAAGAATATCACATTCCGTACTTACTGCACATTCTGAACATTACTTGAAACACATATATAACATTTGTCCTCCTTAAACATGATTCAATATCATTTATCCAGATTCCATGCTAAACATTCATTTTTAAATCAACAAACACATTGCAACCATAATACAGGAAATTTCATCATTTTCATTAAGCATATCAAGTATTTCAAGTTCCAATGAATCTAACATACTCTATTGTATGTACTACACTGTTTAAAAGTTATACTAACTGATACAGAAGTAATTAAGCATTTAAATTGAGTTAAATAATGATTTCTAAATGAACTACTACTCACCCACTTCGGTGTGTTCGTATACACCGAAAAACGTCCACAACTACGCCTAATTCTGCCCTTTACAGCAGAGTGCACGCCGTGCACCTGGGCTGCACGCCGTGCACCTTTAGTGCACTTTTATTCTACTTTTCTGCAACTTTGCACGCCGTGCACCTGGGCAGAAACTCGTTCCGCTATCTGTAACTTTGCACGCCGTGAAAACTGATTTGCACGCCGTGCAACCTGCGCAGAAACGGAAAATTCATTGAAGATGAACTCGATTAAAGCCGAATCAAGGACTAACAACTACTGGTTTGTTCTTACGAACCTTAGACGAACTCAAGGACACCGTTATCTTAGTGTTTCCTGGGCAAATCTGCCCCTAGCCGAACCTGCTGCTGTAAGCAGCTCTACTTCGCACGTACAGGTTGGATAAACGACTTGGCCTGGTGCTGATTGAGGGCTTGATGGCGGAGGAATCAGTTCAAGGCCTCAAGGCTAGAGCTCAAGGGCAACATTGCTTAAAGCTACTGCTCGCCCAAAGGGTCCTGACCATTATCGTAGCAGTTGTTGCTGCTTCATAGATGGGCGCCGACCCTGCCAGAATGAAGCACAGGTGGCGCAGATGGAGGTGTAGTGTTGTAGTTGCTTGCTCAAGGGCTCATGGTGGCAGATTCTTGTTTAGGCCTCTGGGCCGAAGTCAATCACCCCTTTTCCTGAAGATTTGCATGCCCATCGAGGCCTCTGGCTGCTGCCCCGCGCAGCAGAAGCTGCTGCTTGGCCGGCTGCCATGGCTAGGGTGAGCTGCGGTTGGAAGCGCCGCTAGGGCAAGGAATAGAGAAGAAAGGAAGAAGAAGGAGGTGAGAAGCAGGGCGCTGGTGAACTAAAGCAAGGAAGCCTAGATCGGCCCCGAACCAGCCGCTACAGCCTGTAGGTCGGTCGGCGCTCTGGCTAGGGCTATTTGGAGATGGTGTTGGGCGAGCTAGAAGGAAGGAGAAGAGAGTGGTGGCGCTGCTGGTCGACGATGAAAAATCCGAGCTTAACCCCTGCTCCTCTTCTCTACTAGCATGGTCGACCGTGCGCTACTTCTTGGGTGCCGCTCAACCTGACAAAGAAGAAAGAGTCCTGTTCTATCGGGATAGATAAGGAAGAAGAGGAGGGTAGCCGACCCTCTAGGGAAAACAATAAACAAAGTTCAATTAATAGAAAAATTGCTCCCAGGTCCAAAAACCTTAAAACTGTCATAATCTTTGCCCCGAATGTCCGATTCAACTGATTTTTCTTGCAAAATTTCAAGCGTGAGATCCTCTACACCCTCAGTGCAAGAAATCATGCTATTTAGCTTGTCTCGGCTAATCAAAACACTAATCACATATGTGATCACTTAACTTTACTTAATTATCTTAATTAAGCACCAATTGTATCTTATATATCTAATTCAACTTAATCAACTTGATGATGCACTAACCACCACATGAGCACTTAACTTATCTCAATTACTTAATTATACACTAATCATTGTACTTACTAATTAATCACAGAGTGGGTCATAACATCTGGATTACCCAACTTTATGTGGGGGAGCTTTGAATACGACTGGCAATATTCTGAATAGAGTTCCCCATAAACATTTAGAGAGTAGTCTGTTTGAGTTATGGAGAGGAAGGAAACCAAGTCTTAAATATCTTCGAGTGTGGGGGTGCCTTGCAAAGGTACTTGTCCCTAAACACAAAAGGAAGAAATTGGGACCGAAAATGGTTGATGCCATATTTTTGGGTTATGTAGAGACAAGCTATGCTTCAAATTTTTGATTGTAAAATCAGATATCTCTAGTATTGAGGTCAATACAATTGTGGAATTACGTGATGCAACATTCTTTGAGTATGTGTTTCCTATGAAAACTGGTGTGCCCAATGAAGTATCTCAAGAAGATTCATTTACCACAGGTTCCATTCCCGAGCATGTGGAAAGGATGACAAATGTGGGGGGCGACTCTGAATAAGCTATTTCTGAATCGGATGATTCTGAAGAAATAGTTGAACCAAGGAGAAGTAAACGGCCTAGGACATCCAAAAACTTTAGAAGTGAGTTTCTCACTTACAATGTTGAGGATGATCCTGTTACTTTCAAACAAGCTATGGAATCTCCAGAAGCTAAGTTTTGGAAAGAAGTCGTTAACGATGAAATCCAATCAGTTCTCTCGAATGGAACTTGGGAATTGGTGGATTTGCCTCCTGGTTGTTTTGCAGTTGGTTGCAAATGGAATTTTAAGAAGAAACTTAATACAGACGGGACAATCAATAAGTATAAGGCTAGGTTAGTTGCTAAGGGTTACACACAAAGGGAAGGAATAGATTATTTTGATACCTATTCACCTGTTTCCCGTATGACCACAATCTGAGTGCTTATAGCATTGGCTTCCATTTATAATCTCTATATCCATCAGATGGATGTGAAGACCGCATTCTTACACGGTGATCTTCAAGAAGAGATATATATGGAACAACCTGAGAGATTTATGGGTCGTGGGAACGAGTCCAAAGTGTGTAAACTTGTTAAGTCATTATATGGCTTGAAACAAGCCCCTAAGCAATGGCATGAGAAGTTTGATTTTGTGGTATCATCATTTGACTTTATTTCTAATGAATTTGATAAGTGTCTCTACTGCAAGATTGTCAATAATTGATTCATTTTGTTATGCTTATACGTCGATGATATCCTGCTTTTTGGTTCTGATATGAAAGTAGTAAATGAGACAAAGTCATTCTTGTGTAGCAAGTTTGAGATGAAGGATATGGGAGTCACTGATGTGATTTTAGGGCTTAAAATTATAAGGTCTACTGATGGTATAACTCTCTATCAGTCTCACTATGTTGAGAAGATACTGGAGAGGTTTGAGTACACATCATGTAAACATGTTAAGACTCCATATGATTCATCCAAGCCCTTGTTCAAGAATGAGACTGGGGTTCCAGTATCTCAATTACGATACTCTCAGATTATCAGAAGTTTGATGTATCTTATGAACGGTACACATCCAAACATTGTGTTTGCCGTGAACAAGTTAAGTAGATACACCAGTTGTCCCGACAAGACCCATTGGGAAGCTCTTGACAGAGTTCTGAGGTATATTAAGGGAACACGTTCCCTTGGGCTGCATTATGGTAAACATCCTTCTGTAGTCGAAGGATATAGTGATACAAGCTGGATTGCTGTGAATTCTGGGAGTAATGGTGTCTCATGATATGTATTCGTGTTGGGAGGAGGACTTGTTTCCTGGAGGTCTAAGAAACAGACCATATTGTCTCGGTCCACTTTTGAGGCAGAGTTGTGTGCTTTAGATAAAACTGGATTGGAAGCTGAATTGCTACATGGACTTATGTCTAGTTTACCTATGGTAATGAAGCCGCTTCCTGCAATTTCAGTTCACTGTGACATCACTACAACTATTGCTAAGATAAAGAGTTCCAAGTACAATCAAAAACAGCGTAGACACATCCAAGTCAGATTGAAATATGTAAGGGAGTTAGTGTCTAATGGGGTCGTGGCTGTAGACTACGTCGGTACCAAAGATAATACAACTGATCCTTTCACTAAAGGTCTTACCTTGGCTTTAGTGGAAAAATCCAAGTTGGGGATGGGACTAAAACCCCTATAGATTTGCAGGAAGTAGCAACCCAACCCAAAAGAGTGGAGATCCCACAAATTGGGTTCAATGTGGTAATAACAAGTTGTCGGGTAAATCAGATGACACTATGTATTCTTGTTTGATGCTTCCTGCATCTGTGTGTCTATTCCCTGGGAAATCTATTAGTGTCATGACTGCAAGTTAGTAAGAGAGTAGTCTCTTAATGGTGTCAAGTCTTAGGATAGGATGTTAGCAGTACATTCTTGGAGACTCCAGCTAAGTGATTGATGTTGTGTAGGCCGCAACAAGAGAATTGGGTTGTTCTCAGTTATCAATCATGATATAAAATTTTGTATGCATGGCTTTAATGCATTGCTTTCTTTACTACCGTGTCTTTATTGTGTTGTTATCAACCAATACTCTTGTACCCAAGGTTCAGGTTCAAGACTTTTGTTCACCTAGTTCCTATGGGGGTCACAGTTAGATAACTCAGGTAGATTCAAACTAAAAGGTATCTACTGAAAGCACAGTATGGAAGACTGAATGGTAGAGCACACTACACATTGGACTTTGTGGGGGATTGTTAGATAAATGATTATTGTAGCTAGTACAGTAGCAGCTCGTTACTGTAGCTCTGTTACTGTAGTAATCACTTATTTAGCATGGGTTAAGCCCAATGTAGTGCAGCAAATACATGTGAGAATGTAGTGTTGTCCCTAGTGCAAATGGCAAAGAAGTTTTATCCCATATTGCTCACTCCTAGAACTTTTGTGGTCCTCATATGTAGGATCACATAGGGCACTAGTGTCCAAAGGAGTCTTAGGAGGGAGGTATGCTTACCTCCTTGGTGGGTGGGATTGCTACATCACAACACACGCACTCACGCGCGCAACACCACTCCTCGCCTCGCCTGGCCGGCTCGGGCTTGCGGCTTGTGGATTGTGGAGAATGTCAGTTTTCTGCCGATGTGTGCTTTGAGAGCCATAATCCAGAGAGCGAGAGCTTTTCGTCCCCGGAGTCACTTTGCGAAGTTGTCCTCCTGTGCGAAGCGCGACTCCTCCTTCTCGTCACCGAGACGCGACTGTCAGGCGGTGGTTCATGCGGACGTTGTGCTGCACTGGTAGAACGATCCAGGTTCATGCCGGATCGAGACTCGGAAAACAGTGCCTATCCGCGAGGATTGTCGGGCACTGATTTCTTTAAGTATTACGCTCGTTTCTCAACGAACGATCTGGTTTGCGAATCTAACTGTTTTATTTCGGTTCTCCTTCTTTGTTTGATCTTCGTTTCCTATTTTGGATCTGTCTGAAATTATTAATTAATTTGCACATGTCGCTGTTGCATGAACGACGTTAATAAATATTAACAACAGTGGTATGATGTCAGTAACGTAATGGGAAACAAGATGTGACAGTAAAGGGAGATAGTGCATGGAAAATGTTATACACAGGTAGACTTAGACACACTTTGAGACGAATTTTGACATTTAGTCTGCTACAGAACAAAATAGCGGAGTGAAACAAACAAAATAGATGAGTAAAACAAGTTGTTTCACTCCTCTCTTTTGTTCTATAGGAGGCTAAATGCCAAAATTCGTCTTAAAGTAGGTCCAAATCTGCCGGGGTATAGAGGATCTCTATTATCATCAATGACGCATTAGACAGACAACGACGTGTACAGCTGAAAGACTGGGGCATGGGAATCTAGGGAGGGACGAGAAGCTACAACATACGTATTATATTTGCACTATCGTCAATTATGCATTAGAAAAACTTTTCAAGGGCGTGAACAGCCGAAGACCGGAACATGGGAATCCAGGGAGGGACGACAAGTTACAACACATGTATTATATTTCACTTTGTTAGTCGTGGGAAGCACAACAATGGTAATTATAGCTGGCATCGGCAACCTGACATTGCAGTGGTGATAATGGAAATAATATAATCTACTGAAATAATTAAATTTTGCTGCGCCTGCTTTTGGGGCGACATGAGCTGCTGAGCGTTCCCTCTGTCATCTCCTGACAAGCCCTTTGGTGTGGCGGTGATGTAACTTGCCACTTGCCCTCAAGATCAGTATAGTTATTCCCTGTCAACTCGGAATAAGATAGTACTGGAAGGCAGGTCAGGCATATGAGAACATCCACTGGGATGTCGTACCATCTCTTGTTATATGCAACTGAGGTTCACACATGCAAGGTCGCCAACACGATATATGTACGCCTTTACTTGTTATAATTATCGGGCTTGGTTAGACCAAATCTTGGCATGCTCATGTCCCAATTTCATATACTTAAACAGGTTCTAGACTCCAATGATGTAGAAAAACTGGGCCCATAGTTGGCCTATGTATAACCTAGATTTCAGGCGGGCTTGGATTTACACTCATCATATAATTTTGATATTTTTTAAATATATATGACTATTAGTAGAGTTTAGGAAATGAACATCCAGAAGTGATTTATATATGTATGGGACATCAATGCAGTATAACTAATCTTATTAATAAAAATTATATGGATGAACACACATTGTCTAGCTGAGACATCATGTGTTTATGAAAAAGTTATTATAAAATTTTCAAAAATTATCAATTATCATAAAATGAAAAATATATTAGATAAATAGTATACATCTCGTCTACACTATTAGATTATTGTTGTATATTAGTGTAAACGCTATAAATAGAAAATGAGTACATATAACTTAAATGTAGTCTTGTACGCTATTCCTTTAACCTAATTAATAGAACTAATCATAAAATGTAGATTTGAAATTATGTAATCAAGTGTATCTAACGAAATGTGTACGTTATATATAAATATATGATTATAGATACAAGTACATGTAACATATTACCTCACTTTTCGTGTCTGAGTTTATCTCAATTTTGACTCGGCTCATATAATGACATGTCTCATAAATTTCAACTCGTCTATGCTTCAAGTGATGTAGATTGGGAAATGAATCAGATTTCGGTCGGTCTAATTTCATATTCATCTTTAATAATAATAAAATTAATAATGTTAATAATATTAATAATTTTAGATTTTCTTGGTCCCCACCCACACAAAGAATGTTAGTGTTGATGGTAATGATTAACTATAATTATGTTAGAAGGTTTTAGTGTTGGCCTTCTCGGGGTATTCGTCAGAGTTGTGAGCCTGTTGGCCTCCGGCCGCACGGGGATGCCGCCGGGATGTTGCCTGTTATGATTTAGTTTGGTCGACGGATTCTAAGAAATAATTTAAATAAATCTTCTTACAAGTCAAGAAAAGAACACGACGATCGAGATTATATTTATAAAAACCAACCACAAGTTGCGGTAATACATCTAATCCTTCAACCATATGCAGTTGCTTAATACTTCAGTGTAACCAGATGTCAAGCAATAAATTAATGGAGGGATAAAATCCATGCCAGATGCCAGTTAGCCATCTCACACGTTATGGATTGACAAGCGGGCCAGTGGGCAGCCAGAGGTAGAGGATAGGAAGGCAGGCCATGAGGCAGACAGACTCAACTGGCGGATCGGTCTACCACTTGTCATCTAGTGGTCAAACAAGGGCCATTTCCATGGATCTTTGGATTTGATTGGCTTTGCATACAGCATTCTGATCTTCAGTCATCTGCCGGCAGCGGCCACCATACACGTACGACATGGTCCTATTAGTACCACGCTCCAGTCTAGGGTGGCACATGAATCGCATTGATAGAGGCAGACATGCTTCAACGTCGACTGTATAAACTCACTAGTCTGGCTTGCAAATGAGAGATGCCATTAATGGATACTATACTATACTCATGGTAGTTGGTTTCCACTGCATTCTATATTGGACACTTCTTTTCTTTTACAGTCGCGATAGAGGGTCACGAGGATGGTGGCGCTGTTGGGAGGAAAGGGCTTTGAATTGACGTGGGGAACAGAGCAACAATGGGGTGGTTGGCATCTTGCTTATCTTCATGCCTCATGGTTAAAGTTACTGAGGATCACTTGTACTAAAAATAAGGGATAAGCTATATAGACGACCGTTTGTACCAAAAATCACACGACTCACCACTAGCAGCCGAGGACTGGTTGTCAACGTCAAGCTCACGACTGCCTAATATGATGTTATTAAAATACCTGAAAAGGAAAGAGAGTGAGAGAGGAAAGTGGGAAGAGGGAGAGTGGGAGAGGAGTGGGGTTGTTATTTTTTCCAATGTGAGAGAGGGAGAGTGGTAGGGGAGAGAAAAAAACAATCTATTTTTGTTAATAATTTTTGAACCGAAACACATTTTTTTAACAAAATAAACATGGTTACGGTCGTTATAAAAAATATTTTACAACAAAATTAAGTTTGACATATTTTGAAAAAATAAAATATATAATATAAAAAATGAGAGATAATGTAATTCTAAAAACTAAAAAAGGAGGAGAGAGAAATTAATTTTTCTTATAATTTACAATTTACAATAAATTTTTAGACGAAATAAAAAAAATTACGTTCTTTAACAAAAATACTTAAAAAAAGACCAATGTCACCACTACAAAAAGTACCGACTTTTTAGCATGCTTATAATATGATTTCTCCATGCGGAAAAGTACGGAAAAATATCATTTCCATGCCAACTAAAAGTGTGGCAAAATTTAATGCAAAAAATCATCCACGCTTTTTAGCGTGCAACATTTACTTCCCTTTTGTGTGTGGTCTCATGAATCTACACCCACTGAAATAGCGTGGAAAACTAAAAATTGAGAACGTGGGAAAAAAATATGAAATATTTTGACAAAAGAATTATCAAAACAATGTCCTTGTATATCTGACATTTATATAAAAAAGAGATATGTTACAAAATATGATTACCAAGACTTGCTTCAACACCTATTAACACGATTATATACATTGAAGTTTGAGTCTTTCATCGAAACACACTTCTGGAAAACATTGACATGTTTATATTAAAATTGAACATTATCAAGGTCTAAATACAAAACAATGAAATGTAACTACATTACATATCATTCACTATCCAATTTGGCATTTCATTAAAGTATTCATAAGAGAGAATGACCATTGTACATGACACACCAACATAGAAATTTTTAAGTTTATTTTCATTCTCCGTCTTCTTATTTCACTCCAAAATCGTAGGTGGAGCAGCTTCCTTACAGCAATAACGTATTCCACTTAGCCTTTTCACCACTTCTTTGATTACCACAACGGTAACATAAATGATACATGTTGAATATGGCTTCCCTTGCAACAATAGATGTTGAATATAGCTTGTTGGTGGTCGAGCACTGTGGCAGAAAACTAAAAATTAGTTTACAATACCAACTTATAATATAACATGAATAAACAAGCAGAATAACCAACAAAACCAGATCAACTATAAAGTATTGAAGTAAAAGATTTTTGATTTAGAAAAAAGTTGAATTCATGTAATACGACCATCAGTTTGACTAATAAGATTTATATATGTTGGTACAAAGTGCTACATCAATTTGAGGTTGTAGGTCAGAAGGTTTACTTCGTTTAAAAGATGTATAATGATTAAAAAATCACAAAAGGATACAAATTGAAGCATACATTTTCAAGATATGAACAAAATGATATGAATTGAAGCATACATTTTCAAGACACAAATAGAAGGATATGAATTGAAGCATACATTTTCAAGACAACTCTCTATGACGATATTAGTAACAATCTATGGTATAATAGAAAAGCTCTACAATTTATATTATGGAATAGCAGAATATCTGGAGTTACTAGAAAAGGTCATCCGTTTAGACTACCATATGATAATCATTTCATAACTAGATTTAAAAAAACAATATAGAAAATGATGAGAGAATAATAATAGAACACACTCCAATAAAGGCATGAAGTACATTGATGTGGTCCCATTTCCATACAAACAAGGGAAATCTTATGGGTGAGGGTCAAAGATAATCTTTAGCATCTAGAGTGGAAGCACATACCATACCAAATATCCTGCTAAGGATAATTACCACTTCTACATCTTACCTTGACTTCACTTTGCGTCCCAGTTTTATATTTAATGGAGTAGGACTTCTATTTATTATTCATTTAGTTATGATAAGTAAGTAGTTTAACTTTTGTATGTCATGTTTAAATTCTTGAGTAAAGAAATCGTATGATTTGATCGAAAGAACAAAACTAAGAGTAGGACCACCAACCAGATTGCTCAAACAAAGCATTAACACTCTTCCATTAAATAGTCCACAATGTCTCAAGCTAAGCTTTAATCTGGGAAATACATACAGATAAATCTAGTAATCAAAGACCAAATATTCTTCATAATAGAGACATGAGATTTTTAAAACTATCCATTTCCACAAACAAGACAATTGCATTCCTAAGGAGTGATAATTTTTTCCTTGGAAGGCAAATAAAAGGAGATTCAACAATCTAATTGTCATTTATAAGGATCTTTAGTTTTGATTGCTTAAAGTGTAAGATTTGACATACCTAAACATGTCTAAAGACTTGGGTTCATCTCATCGAATGCAGTCTTATAAGAATGTCCTATGGGACATATCCTCTATAGTTGTGCCATTCCTTTCCCCATGAAAGACAAGACAAAGGATACAACTAGGATAAGTCGAGGAAAGTAACAAAATCTAGACATTTATGTAGTTGTTTACTCTATAATTTCAAAGTACTTAACCTGAAAACCTAGCAACATAGAGAAAAGGACACAACAATAAAATATATGGAAGTAAATCAGACAAGAATGCAATTTGACCCAATAATCCCTAAAATTATTGAAAATAGGACTTACCAAATCAATCCTTGTATTTTGTCGATAATGAATACTTTGGTAACCTCTTTGTGGGTGGCCAAGGAACCCAACAATAGTAAATGGAACACACATAAACAAGTAATGTTCATGACACGAGTTATGTAACAAAATTGTTACAAGTGGGCCAGATGGAAATTGATGAATGCAATTTTTGCCTACCCACATGTGGAGCTCAACCTAGAAATAGGGCAAAATCATTACAATAATTTGATTAGACACTCCCCTTGGATTATGATTCCTTAACTCTCGATGCTCCAGCGTATGTCTACTATGAGTCCCTCTTCTTGAGGCATGATGAGAAACTTGTATAATTCCTACCAAATAATTATAAAATTCTAGAGCTAGAAAGATATAGAGAGGGAGGGAGGGAGAACATTGATAGATTCACAAGAGATGCCATTCTTCACATCTATGTCATTTTAAAAGAAGAGGAAACATGTGAGTGTGTACTTAAACACTACAGATTCCATCCTTCACATGTATGCCCTACAAAGAAAATATACCATTACCCTAACTTATACATTTATAAAACTCATCTCTCATGCAACGTGATGTTAAATAACTATATCAATATATCCATAATGGAATGACTTGTTAGGGCCATAATTATATATAGATAAAGGTTTATTTTGAAGAAGAGGAGACATATGATTGTGCACCCTTACACCATTAGGGCCATCCTTCACATCTATGCCCTCAATGAACACTATTGAGGCCATCCTTCACACACATGTGCAAACTCATAGGCCCATAGTCCGTATGTAGGGACTAGACCACATATTACTCAGAAGCCACATTTGTAAGGTCCAATAAGACCATCTTATACATATAGAAATGGTAGGTCAGCAGTGCCGTGGAGCGCAAGTATTGCCACCTCTATTCTCGTATTGCAAGTTAAGTGTCCTATATGGATGTAAACTCACGAGACCATAGCACATATATTTGTATGCAGTCTCTTATTTCAGTTCATTATGTATTCTCCTCTTAACGTGGGAGCTACCTAGAGTGGGAGTTACACTCCAAGATGGGGAGGTGATACCTTCATGAGCACTTACATTCCCTATCTTAGCCCTCTGAGCCTACCAAAATGGCATCAGAGCCCAATCGATCCACCACAACCCTCGCTTCCCTCCCACCCGCCCTCAGAAACCCTAATCGTGTCGCCGCCACCACATCACCAAAACCTAAAAGCCATCCTAACAACACCCAACTCCCATCACCTCCCAAAAACAACCAACACACCATGATGGATCCCAGAGAAATTGGATACATTCGAGAAGCGATGGACCACCATGATACGTAATCTCATTTCCTAGCCAAGCAAGTTGTAGCTACCCTGGGAAATTAAGTCAGGAATGTCGTTTTGAGGCTAAGGACCCCTAATGTCCTAGTGGCTAATAACCATTAGTGATAATTAGGAATAGGATTGACATGTGGGAATAATGGTACAAGAGTAAGATATAGCCCAAATGATGCACACCTAGACTAAGCACCATCTTACCCTAAACAAAGCTAGGGATTATCATCTAATCTAGACCATTAGTATTGTGATATAAGAAGCATAAATAATTTAAGAGTTTGTCATGCATGCATCTGACATGTACCCAACATGGAGATTCATGGACGCACGATGAACCATATCCTCCATATACTCATCATCCTCCACCTCCAATACTTATGTTTTGTATCTACACTATGAGAAAGCGATGTCCTACTTGCCCGAAGTTAGGCATCAACACCAATGAAGGCCTCAGAGTGTGACCATCACCAGTATTTATGGTGACTATCATACAGTTAACAAGTAGTGGGGATTCACAGCCGACTAGCCTTTGCAAAAGGCTCTTGTTCCAGGCAGACAATCCCTTAATAACTAACATAATAACTAAATTTTGTAGCCAACTTAGCTCCCCTATGTCATTAGTGAGGTGTGTTAATTGCAAAATGAGGTGTTTGTAAATTGTGGGCGTACATCCTTAAAAAACCATCATCATTGGAGGACACATCCTCCAAAACCATTTGGTATCATATTGCACATTGTCGTCTCGTTTCCTGGAAGCAGCACGCGAAGAGAAGAAAAGCCACCCATGCGCATTGTTAGTATATAGTGTGAAATCCTACTATGCTAATGCAAAGAGAATTGTACCACATTTAGGATTGCAGTGTAGAAGGGACACACACTAATGGAGGACGTTCTGTGACTTTCATTGAGCAACTCTTTCACCAAAAAGATCAAAGATATAGCAAGGGAAAACTCATT
Organism: Alisma plantago-aquatica; assembly: GCA_963693085.1. Classification (NCBI taxonomy): domain Eukaryota; kingdom Viridiplantae; phylum Streptophyta; class Magnoliopsida; order Alismatales; family Alismataceae; genus Alisma; species Alisma plantago-aquatica. Next base: position 777,111,482 of record OY856409.1, read on the forward strand.
GTTTAGTTGTACCAACAAACTCAATACACTCGAGTGTCTTGTAGTTGAACTCTCTCTCTCCCTTTATATATATATATATATATATATATATATGTATATATATAGAGGGAGATAGAGACAATCTAGTGTAGATTGCGAACCATGCGGAAGGCCACCCACATCCTGTGTCTCAAGTACAATTTTTCCCTACGTCTAACCCTATTGTCATTCTCTGCATCCTCTCTAGATCCCACATCATCTACTTCCCTGACTACCTGGCAGTACCAGTCACTTGGCAAGGAAAATGTACTTATAGAGATCTGTCTTCATGTGACATCCCCGGATTTTCTAAAACTTAATCGAATGTGTGATGTCCAAATTGAAACCCTCACCTCAGCGAGAATCCCAATTTAAACATCACACACTAGGCTAAGAAGAAGAAAATGAAGGGAGTCAGAAGGAAACAATCAGTAGCACATGCACATCAACAATAATAAAACTTTACACACATGTTCACCATTCAACATATAATTACAACATGAATTGTTACAACATTTTATATTACATATTGAACAACAAACTTCCACATATACATGTACTACTACTAAACTACAAGATCTTAAGACAATAGGTCCACCTATACATTAGCTCGCCACACAACTCTCAACTATACTCACTACTACAGAAATGGCTTATAAAGTCACTTTTTAAGGTGTCGGTTGTATACATAAACGGAAACCTAAACTCTACAGTGTCGGTTTATAAAATAAACCGACATACAATCTGTGAAGGTCGACCAGACACGGGTACCGCTTTTATTAAGTGTCGGTTAATTAATAAAAAACCGACACCTAAAATCAACTGCCAAAACCAAAATTCCAGTGAAAAAATTACCTCCAAAATTTGACATATGGCGTCGGTTCATAAATGAATAACCGACGACTAAAGATTATTCGCGAGACAGGAATAGTTTTCGGTTGTCTTTTAGTTAAAAACCGACGACTATAATCTAGTATAGGCGTCGGTTGTTGGAAAAGAACCGACACTGTTGGTTTAGTTGTCAGTTATTTTGAATAACCGACGCTTATTGTCAACTTAATATCTCACCAGCACGAGCGAATTTTTCCCTTTCCCAGTTTCATTCCCGATTTTAGTTAGGTCCGGCGATTTCTTGCTCGCCCCCGCCGGTCGTTGCTCCTCCGCCACTACTGCCGTGCTCCTGCTCTTGCCGCTGCTCCGTGCTCACCGGCGGCCGTGCTCCTGCTCCTGCTCCTGCCCTCTGTGCTCACCGGCGGCCGTCTGTGCTCCTGCTCCGTGCCCTCGCCGCGCTGCTCCGTGTCCTCGCCGACGCTTCTCCTCTCTTTTCCGCCGCCTCCACCGGTGGTTTCTATGCTCCGGCCGCTGCTCTCCTCTTCCCTCAAGGTATGCCCGCCCGCCCTGCCTTCTTCCTTCTTCCTCTGCTCCGGTGGCTGCTTGGGCTTTGATGTTTTTAGGCATTATGATCTACCCCCGAGGAGTTTGTGATCATTGTACATGTGATCTACCCCCTATGAGTTTGTGATCACTCTAATGCACTGTACTACCAAAGAGTTTAGTGTTATCATATGATGGATCAGATATTTTATATTTCATGTGTTCATAGCTATAAGTACAGAAAATCAAGCAACATATCATACAAGGGCAATCATTTCAATCAAAACCATATGCCAAGTCTTTACTACCATATAACACAAGCATAATGTATAATAAGCCAAGCAAGAGGTAATGGCGTACCTTAATAAGAGATATCCTAATCACATATTCCTCATGTCATCTATATCTTTGTTAAACCTGATCAAGACAACATCATATACTATCATCAGGTTCTCATCATCTTACATCTCATCTTAACCCTAATTATATCTATTTTAGGGTTTACTTTATCTCATTAAGATATGTGCACCATTACTTGTCTTATCTTCTTGTAATTAGGTTACTGATCTTATATTCCAGATTAGTATACATAATCTCTAAGATAGGAAAACTATGGTTTAAGGATAAACATATAAATGGGCCCTTATAGAGACGTTGTAGAAAGATTCTTCATGGTAGGAACACCTCTCACTTGATTTGGTTAAAAGGGTTTGCTTCAAATTGTTCTTGTGATCTTTTTTTTAGTCTTGGGTGCACTCTCATTTATTTATATATTTCGTAAATGGTAGTGTTATTACCAATTGCACCACAAATATATAGGCAAATAAGTGTGAATCTTCTTGTAGTCAAGGTATAGTGAGGTGTCATGCGTTTCTTTAAGAGTCATATATAGAATGACATGATATGTTAATGGTTCTAGATATTAGGATAACTATGTGAGAGTATTATCTATCACCCTATCATTATACTATCTCTCTACATGACTTTTCCTAGGTTTCCACTACGTGATATATCACTTGTTTTTATCGAGTACTTATTCCTTTAAAGAATGTGATGAGTATGTTTCCATAAAAATATATTAAGAAAATGTGTTTTTATCAAAACTGACCTACAATATAATGTAATTATGTTAAAATAGAAAATTTTATTTAAGAAAATTGCCCCATCTTGTAGAATGGTAACTAGAGGAGACAGTTAAGTTATATGAGAGTGGGATACTTGTCACTGTATTGTCTAGGTCAATGCCTCTTATAGATTCATGCCATCATTTTTTCTTTTGATGATAAACCATACAAAAACACTAGAATGCATGGATATATATATATATACATATATATATATATATGTATATATACATATATATAGATATAGGGTGATAAACTTTTTATAATCCATCCATATCAATTAAAAGTATACCTTAAATATTTACCTTCCTACAAAATTTCATGTTCATTCGATTCTTATAGCATTCACAACAATAGAATACTTTTGAACACTCAATTTTGAATTTCAGTCTGACCGTTGGATGTAAAAAGTATATATTCAACATATGGACATGCATAAAATGTCTGATTTCAATGATATTTTATGGAAAGGTAAACACATCGATGTTCTTCTCATCCATATGGTTGGATTTTAAAAAACAACTATAATTTTTTAGTTATTCAAATACCTCTCATGCTCTCACCATAGAATGTTTCTCACAAGATCATTACCCATATATATATATATATATATATATATATATATATATATAAGAGAGAGAGAGAGAGAGAGAGACAGAGAGAGACAGAGAGAGACAAAGAGAGAAAATAATATGTTGAGCACATGAATAAGTTAAGTGTTTAGTAACTACTTTGCCCTTTTGCAATTTAGACATGATTAACCTTTTGTTGTTATCCCTTATCATCATTTAACTATTTGAATCTTTCAATTCACTAATGTGTCACATTATTGGCCAAAATCATAAGGTTTTGACACAACAAAATACAATCTACGTTTATTTTTTTAAGTAAGAATGTAAGATATCTATGCTAATAGATAAATTGTGTTGAGTTTTTGGATGAGGTTGTGTATTATAGAGCAATCTAGAAATTCAAATCATGAAAAAATATTTTTGGAGAATTTAAAACTTTTGTTAGAGATTCACATTCTATTAGAGTAATTTAATGGAAGAGGTTCTTTAGATTCCTAACTGTGGAGGAAAACAAGTTGAAAATAGAGATGAATTAATGGCCGATAGATATTTCTAGATAGAAAAAAAGAGAAGAAAAAAATACATAGTTCAGTTGGTAATTTATGGTGGAGATAGTTCACAGGTTGAAGAAAAGTGACTGCTTATAGAATTTTAACACTTATGAAAAATGAAACAACACAATAAGTTAGTTAATGAAGGAATACAAAGCATTTCATGCATTTACTTCTGGTAGTATAGTTGAATCCCCTTATCTATGAGATGATGCTTACCATAGCTAAAGGAGGATGCAAAACTCATCCTTGACTATGAAAGGAGAAACACGATGTGTTTACATGAGACATGGGCTCAAGCATACAAGTTTGGTGCCACCAAGTGATCTATAGAGGTATTATAGATGAAGATAGAAATCATAATCCATGTATTGACCTACTTTGTGCAAGATATTATTGGATGTGAGATCAGGAGACCTAAATTGAATTGCAAGCATACATCCAGTGTACTCTCAACAATGTCTTTCTATGTAATACACAAAATATGAATATTTTGAAGAACTTGTAGTGTTCCTTGTTCAATTAAACATTATTGTTTTATTGGATTCAGGGGTTGTTTGAGGTGGAACAACCACATGACTATCCTTTTTTGAACTATTGATTTATTATCATTTCCATAACACTGGAATAAATTGAATGACCCTATGGAGGAAAGCATTCATGTACATTGGTTACAATGTAAAAATTAGGTGCCATGTTATTTTGTGAAGAACTACTAAATTTAATCTTATCATAAAACTATTCACCATGAGTTTGTGTGAAACTGGGACCAATAATGCAACTCACACTTGCATTATCCTAGTAGAGATCCTAAAGAAGCCATGCAGTTATTTTTTTTATAATAAATATTTCAAACATCCTACCTGAGAAGATGGTGTAGAATGCAACCCAAGATAAGCTATATGACGTTGAACCAACTAGTCCTCTTCACTCTAGCCAACTCCAAAATCAAGGTCCCTATGGTACTCCCAACCGATACCTATCAGTAGTGGATGTGAAAAGAGAGGGTGAGTAGGAAATACATTGATATGCAACTGGGCTCTATTTGCTTTGCCAACTGCCATCGTTTACTGTCGGCATGCTATGCTCGAACTTTTAGCATAAATCATGTCGGTTCAAACACTTTTCTATGAGATCATCAACCCAACTCAAGTGGATGGGATTATTGTAAATTGGTGGCACACATGCGACCAGTTGAAGGAGCAAGCGAATGAGTGTCTGTAACTACTAATACGACATCAAAAATCTCTCTAATGGTGATGGGATACAAATGCACGTTTATAGCCCTTGCTCTCGCAACACACCATGGAGAACCATCTGTAACATAATGACAATGGCGACCAGTTCCTCTACTTAAGTCATGTTAGTTCAGAAATGAGTATGTATTAGTGCTCAAGAGGTTGTGTTGCTTCTTGCACTCTCCAAGAAATTCATTGTGTGTTGCACTTCTCAATAGTTCACCATGTTAGAGGGCATAGAGGTCCATTGTCATGATCCCTATGACAATTGAGTAAATGAGGATTGTCGTGGCCAACTTTAGGCCAACAATGCCATTGCCCTGGCACTGAAACCTTATTCCCATGGATAAGTTGTTAATTGGAAGCCTACATAAGAGTGCATTGATGCACCAAAAAAAGTTGTCAAAGATGAGGCTATAGGTGGCCGAACAGATAGTTGTTGGACAGGTCCAGTAGTGGTACCACACTACCTTCCTAGTGGCGGTGATATGTGTAGTGTTGTTGGTATCCCGCAGACAAGGACACAAGTGGTGGTTGGGTGGGAAGGAGGCACTGATAGTGATGACGAGGGGAACATGGTATTTAGAAGACAGGACAAAGGCTATGGCAGTGGAGTGGTGGTTGTGTAGTGAAGGGGGTGGGTGTCTAGCAGACAAGCAAACATGGATAGAGGTGGGGGTCGTTGCGGTGATGAGTACATGTCAGCGATGACTATGTAGTGGAGGTGGCCGACATCTATGCCACAGAGGCAGTGGGCAACTAGCATATAGTTACTGTAGAGTTAATGGTGAATAGACCCCAACAAGCACCTGAAGCTAAAAAAAACATCCACTCAAACCAAATGGAGTGGATTCCCATATGATTTTTCCAATCAATGGAGCGAGTTGGTTAGGTACCATGGAAGCGGTTTCTCACTTTTTTCCATCCCTACGACCAGGAGGCAATACATGTAGTGCATGGCTTTCACGTCATTGATGCATTGGCTGAACTTGTAGCCAAACGTTGGTGAGTCTTAGAACCCATGTTGTTTCCGCAGATTCTTAGAATTTGGCAACCATAGAGGCCTTGTGAAAGCAACATGGGAGAGTGTAATAGACATAGCGTTGTGGTTCCTAACTCTTCTTGTTATTTTTTCTATCTTGTAACTAATGACAAAAATGAATGAGACTCAATATCGAAGGCGGTTCATGTGACATCCTTACGTCAATCCACACGGGTTGTGGTTCCAATGGTCACCCACTTGGATTGCATGAATTCCACAATCTGTGCCTCAGAAACGATGTGATCTTTCCATGGAGGATGAAAGTGCAACTATAGTACATAACTATTGCAGTTTTAAGGACTATTTCCTATCTCTGTGGGAGATGCACCATTTCTTGGGGCAATGGCTAGCTGAGAAAGAAGAGAAATGATTGTCTACATGTGTAAGAAACCAGTCGTCTTCACATGCCATGCATGCTTATGATAGTTACTATGCAGTAAAATAAACTAACCATTAGAAACCATGCCACAACCTTTGTGATGTTGCCTAACTTCCTCCCCACTTTGAGGTGCTACGCCCATCTATGACAATGGATCCTACATCCAGCACTTCCATGCTACAAACTTAATCTATGACTAGTCATGTATGAACATGGTTGTTAACAATATGCTAGTCTTGGTTGGGTCCTTATCTATTTGTATTTTTGATAGGAGGTTATTTTCAATTGGACACATGATCGTCGATTGCCTTCTCAACCAGTAGCTTCATTGGGACATACCAAGCCAAGGAGATGAGGAGGTCAGACATAGGAGGAGGTCATCTCGACGAAGAAGAATAGAGAAGGAGATACATTTGTAGGATGTCGATGATGAGAAATATATGGAGGAAGGAGACTAAATGGAGGAGAGTACAAAGATCCACCATTTCATGTAGTCGAGTGCATAGAAATCATCGACCACACCTTCCTTACATTAAGTGTGAAAGACTGGATTTTAGGCTTAATTTTGAGGATGAAATTTCTTTTAAGGTATGTAGGATGTGATGGAGTGGACTTTTGGATTCCTAAAATGTCCAGTGACATAAGTGAATCTGTTTGCTTGAGTTATATTAAGAGGTCCAAGTGTTTATCATGGCATTACATTTGATGTTCCTAGATATATGTACCTTTTTTCAAGGAATTAATCTATTAATTGATGTATTATGTAAGTTGGACCGAGGTGCACGATTATCTTTGACCTAGTACTTGTGATATGTATTTGTAAAGATTCCTTGAGAAAGGAGAATCCATGGATGGGGAATCATGGAGTCTTAGTATTCCTGGATAGGTCTTCAGAGAAGGAACTAGGATCGTAGGATAGCATGATATAAAGACACCGATAATGTCTTTAGTCTATGCTTAACTAGAGCAGAGACGTGAGTGTTTCTCTAGCCACGATCATCATTCATGGGGTGAGTGGAGAGCAAGACCACTTGCCTTGTCAAGAGATACAGTTCATGGTCTCACGAGACAACTGCATCATACCTCTAGCCAACCTCTCCATCGACAGTTGTAGGGAGAGGATGAGAGTAGTGATGAGTATTCTGTGCGTTAGTAGTTAGGAGTGACTTGCAATATCCAACCACATATAGGAGAAGGAGGTTGAGGAGCGCAAGACTCCTTGCCTTCATTCTGGCGTGAGGTAGTATTCAAGCCCGCAGTGTCAGGCACGAGGCAAGGCATCCTCACTAGATGAGAAGCCTCCAGCAAGGAGAGAGAAGGAGGGAGTCACTCGCTGGAGCAGACCCATACGATGATGCCCTCATGAAACGGAGGTGAGCAGCGCTGTAGACGGGAGATGACGTTCTTCGTGAGGAGGATGGCGCATGGAGCTAGGTGGCTGCGTATGCAAGGGAGATCGGTGGTGATAACCTTAGCACCAAGAAACTTAGGAAAGGAGTCAGGGTGGCAGCCATGAGACAGGATTAGAGAAGCAAATCCAGGAGCAGGCGTCGGGCTCCGAGTGACACCGACGAGCCCACCGGGGGTGTGGCTTGTGAGTTGTAAAGCCACAGATCTTTGCTTCCTCAAGCCTCCCATGTGTTGTGGACCCGGTGAGGAGGACAGATTTGCCATAGATCTCATGCCAGAGTAGAGCCCAGACATCGACAACAGTTGTGTTACGGAAGAACAGAGAACCACACTGATCGTGAGAAGGGGAAAGGGAGAGCAGGTGATTTAGATGTGTGAACCAGCTGGTCCAAGTCTGAGTCAGTAGGCATACTGCACACAAGTGAATAGAACCAGCCAGCTCAAGCACAGAAGCCACATCACATAGTGGACACGTGGCACACCGTAATTGCCCAAAATGTAAGAAAATACTATTTAAACCTTAGATCTTGTATATTTCATAGAAATTAGCTTGAGCATCAGAAAAATACATATAATATACCAAAATTCTCAGAAAAATACATAGAACAAGATGGAACAATAATATCAGGCTTTTGATGATTAAATATTAGCAATATCATGTAATATGTGTAATGTTTGTTTAATGGATAATAAATAGCAAACCATGACATACAATTATGGAAAAATGTCAGTAAGTCCATAACCATGTCTTAAATCCATATGATGTCAGATGTGGCCATGTTGATGTACGAAATCATGTAATTTAATTAATGTTTCCATTTAGGGATTTTAACCCTAAATAAAATGCAATAAATGCATTCATGCTCAATAAATGATGAGATTTACAGAAAACCCTCATGTCTGTAACTGGAAGATAATATATAAATCTAAGATCAGTTATATACACATAATTCATGTTATATGATGATGTTTGCTCATAATGTGATATAAACCCTAATATTATAAATACATGTAACATAGGGTAACATGTGCACATAATCATAGGTATCCAAGTAATCATATTATGTATAGTAATATGGAATATAAGATCAGTAACCTAATTACAAGAAGATAAGAGAAGTAATGGTGCACATATCTTAATGAGATAAAGTAAATCCTAAAATAGATATAATTAGGGTTAAGATGAGATGTAAGATGATGAGAACCTGATGATAGTATATGATGTTGTCTTGATCAGGTTTAACAAAGATATAGATGACATGAGGAATATGTGATTAGGATATCTCTTTTCAAGGTATGCCATTACCTCTTGCTTGGCTTATTATACATTATGCTTGTGTTATATGGTTGTAAAGACTTGGAATATGGCATTGATCGAAATGATTTCCCTTGTATGATATGTTGCTTGATTTTCCGTACTTATTGCTTTGAACACATGAAACATAAAATATCTGATCCATCATATGATATCACTAAACTCTTTGGTAGTACAGTGCATTAGAGTGATCACAAACTCCTAGGGGGTAGATCACATGTACAATGATCACAAACTCCTTAGGGGTAGATCATAATGCCTAAAAACATCAAAGCCCTGGGGGCAGATGTACAAGATATATGATGGAAAAAGCTTAAAATATATGTTCTCTTTTGTTAATGAATATCTGTGTGTAAGTATACACTTTTTCATATATTTCTTTATAACTGCCAAGTAATAGTTTTATCTTATTGCCAAGATATGATGAGAGGTATATAAAAGGCACGTAGGCGTACTCAATACAATATTCTTGAATATTGTGCTGACGTGTACAACATGTAATCTTTTGTTTAGGTTGTGGACATGTGTTCTTGAAGATCCAGTATAGTTGAGAGTTGTGTGGCGAGCTGATGTATAGGTGGACATGTTGTCTAAAGATCCTGTAGTTTAGTAGTAGTACATGTATATGTAGAAGTTTGTTGTTCAATATGTAATATTAAATGTTGTAACAATTCATGTGATAATTATATGTTGAATGTTGAACATGTATGTATGGTTTTATTATTATTCATGTGCATGTTATACTAATTGTTTCCTTCTGACTCCCTTGATTTTCTTCTTCTTAGCCTAGTGAGTGATGTTTAAATTGGGATTCTCGCTGAGGTGAGGGTTTCAATTTGGACGTTACACATTAGATTAAGTTTTAGAAAATTTTGGGACATCACAAGTGGTATCAGAGCATGAACAATAGCAAAGCCTGACATTTGCTCATTATACAACACAAACCTAAAGAACCTTGAACTTAACAATCTTTAGGGTTAGATTAGTCATCTTTAGAGACCAGATCTGATCTAGCCTCTAGGTTAGCACCTAGATGTTTGAGAACTAGGTATAGACTGGTACTTATTGTATAACAAGTCCTTAGATGTCGTTCTTTCCTTATAGTGCAGTGGTATGGGACGTTGCATTGTTTGGAAATGACGTTCATCATGGGAAGAGAAACCCTATACATATGGCATACATTGTCTGGAGAGGCTACACTGGTCTACCCCTGGTTCTCACCCTTTTCACTAGTTTTCATGACACTGTACTCTCTACTATGTGTGGGATACTTGTTTTCAAGATTTGGTTTTTGATTCCAATCAGATCGAACCTTGATAGTTTTCTCTGACGAATGTTTTATCAGAGAAAAACTAAATCATATTTTATTATGTTTATGTATTACAATAATGTGTCCCCACACATGTACGAGTAGGAGGTGGTCATGCAACCTAAGTGAAAGTGAATGACATCAGTCTAGATGAGAGAGTAGTTCTAGATTAGATGTCTAGAGCCTTATTAGAATATATGATTGATGGAATAGATGAAATAAGTTTTGATGATACAATGTAAATCTTATAGATGACATAAAATGGTTATGATGATCTATGTTGGTCTTTGAGGACTTAAGGTTCAATTTTGAGACTTTGAGATAGGCTTTGATGATGTATGTGTGTTTTTGTAAGATAAGATAAGATGAGATAAGCTAAGGCACGACGTGAGTCAGCATGAGCCTCAATCTCTTTTACAAAGGGGACATCTAGTGTTAGGAACAACTTTAGTGTTAATTCTAGAGAGAGTGAAACCCATTGGGAGAAGGTCAGAGAACCTAGCCTCCAAGATAAGTGATATGATATGTCCTAAACTAGAATACTCCTGAGTGATTGAGTTGAGTCACTTTATGTATGATTTCTATAGTCTTGTTGAACCCTAGATGTCCTTGGGAAGACCACACCCTAGAGTCAGAGAAAGGCTGGCTATATGTGCATATGTGAATAAGGAAATATGAGTGCCTGCCATCTCGGTGAGGGAGAGAGCCCAAGACCCTGGAGGAGGTAGCTATGTTAGTTTTTGTACAACCTCATGCTCGGGTTGGTGGTTCCCATATATGAATCTAGTGGTGTGTATATAAGAGAAAGAGAGTTGAGAAATAGTTTTTATGGGTATAGAGCTGATAAGAGTATGTCATAGCATGTTTTGGTTTGTGCTTATGTGGATTGAGCTTGTAAAGATATCACTAGTGCCAATGAGGTAATTCGAGAACCCTAGGCTAATAAAGAGAAGATAAAGTATATGTATATGAGATACTCATAGAGTTGAGTTAGCTCAGATAGACTGCACATGACACCACCCTCTTGATACAGGTCAAGAGAACCTCAGTTGGACTAGATAAAGTTTTAGTACATGTTTGACAAGCCACTTGCATAAGTTTGTTTAGCACAACCATGATAAAATATATGTAAGGATGTGATCTAATTTTGAGATGTTATACATGAAGGTAATATGATGGAAATTTAGAAATGGTTTAATAGGTATCAATGCATAAATGGTTAACCATAATCATGAATAACAATGCTAATGTGATATTGTTGGTTAATCTTATGATGCAATCACTAGTAAATGTTGCAACTTATTATGAGTAATGAAATAAGATCAGATGGATGAAACATGTTACATGAGGTGTTAATCTTAGTGCTTAATAAAGATGAAAAATATATAGTTTTACAATTAGCACAACATAATGATAATGATACCTTGATATGATCTATTCAGATAAAGTGGGTTAACTTTAGTTAACTCCCACCTAAAAGACATATGTTAATGTTGAACATGTTCTAAAAATTAGCTCAATAAAATTTTGATGACACTTTGATATAATGGGTTAACTTTAGTTAACTCCTTTAGAATATGGTAATATAATGACGGAACTCTAATGCATGGGTAAAGATAAGGAAGCAACCCTAATATATGAGATATGTGATGGCATAACCAAAGTTCCTAAACCCTTGTTTGAGCCTTCTATGGAGTGAGGTTTCACCCTCGATGCTTTTGAAACCTCCTAATATTTCTTTGGATACATGGTTCTAGGTAAACTTTGTGGATATGTTGCACTTAAAATAGTGCCTTATATGGGGATGAAGACAAGTTAGTTTTTTTTTGAAGTACGAGTATGGTTTACTTTCGAGGATGAAAGTTCTTTTAAGATGTATATGATGTGAAAGACTAGATTTTTGGCTTAATTTTGAGGATGAAATTTCTTTTAAGGTATGTAAAATGTGTTGGGTTTTAGGGGAGGTGGAGAAGGCAGCAGAAACAAAATTTTTTTCCCCCAAACCCGGAACAAGGAAACGCGTCAACGTCTATATATTAGGAAAGGATGGTTTGTGGAATCATACCTTGTCCCGAGGCTTGCTCGGCGATAATACCTCGTGCCTTGCACGGTCTTCAAATCCGGTCTTCGACGGTGTCTGTGCAGCTCCTAGTCGCACCGGGACTGACGACTCTTTCTCTCACCGGACTATCGGATGACAGTTGTCCTCCTGAGCGGTAGTGACCTCCCGCCTATGAAGTAGTTCACACGGACCACCTGGAACTCCACACTCCTTGTCCCACAAGGAAGTGGAAGGAGTCGCACCCTCCTGTTGACGTACTAGTCGCCAACACACTCTCCTGCTTCCAGTTGCAACTGTAGTTGTCCTTCCCTTGCTGCACCTCCCTTTGCGGGAAGCATTTGCTCGGGCTCTCTCTCGGTTACCAAAACCAGAGAGAACGACAACTTTGCAGAGCAACTGATTGCACTGAGTTGTACTTTGAGAAGCCCCCAATACCCCTATATATATAGGAGGGTCATGGGATAGGGTTCTCTATCTCGGGAAATGCGTGACTAAAAGCAGGAGTAGAAGGGTTCGAGATTTTCCACAAAAGCAACCAACTCGCAGCCTGAACCGATCGGTTCACAAGTGAACCGGTCGTCTGGACCCTCCAGCCGATCGGTTGGACACTCCAGCCGATCGTTTGGATCCTTGAGCCGATCGGTTGGACACTCTAGTCGATCGGTTCATGATCCTGGTTCAACTCAAATTGACTTTCCTTCTTTTGTTTCTAATTGGTATCGAATACCAATCCCATTCCCAATCAAATTGGGCAATTGAAACGAAAGGAAAATTCTCACCGACCTGACTTTCCCAACTTGCTCGATTGCACCAGTTGAACCGATCGGTTCAACAATTGAACCACTCGTTTCACTCTGGTCATGAGCCGATCGGTTCAACACTTGAGCCGACCGGTTCAGCAACCTCAGTCGACCGGTTCAACACTTGAACCGATCGGTTGGGAGTGTAGGTTGTGCAGAATCAGTCAATTGTGATTTCAATCAATCTGATACTCCAATCAATGCGTCCAACACCTTGAACAATATGATATTGAGCTATCAATTAATTGAGTGTTTAATTGAACTACTAAACTCCTTTACTAATCAATCTAAACATTGCTTGTGGACAAAAACTCCTCTTCCAGGTTAAATCCTATGTGTGTGACCCTACAGGTCCATTTCACGTTGGCAGTGAAAGTCCATAACACTTATGAATTCACAAGCAAAGAGCGGTGCCTAGTCACACATCAGTGCTACCCAAGTGAGAGTAGAAAGTTGGAGAACAACTTTCAATCCTACAATCCGTGAATGGTGTTACAGTGAATGTATAATTCCTTTGTCACTGATATCCCGAATGAACTCGAGGCATGGAACAGTCATCCTGTCAACGTTCATTCACTTTATTGATCTTAGAGTAGATTGGAAGAGATATGTATGACATCAATATCACATACTGATTCACACATGCGTGCACGCCTTTCTCAATCCTACTCATCAAGTGGCCATGGATATCAAACTCCCTCAGGAGGGACAAATCCCATATCTATCACTCACCCCTCAAAAGCCCCATGTGTCAAAGCCACCCAATCATCACCTTTATAACAACCCATGTTTCAGGACTGCCTTTGATGATGTCAAAGTGTGCCCAACGTCATGTGTTGAGTGCAGTGATTTCAGGTCTAAGAATCACACTCACCACCATCACTGTGAGTACTGACTGTGACTACCATGTCATAGTTCCATGTGTCAAACTCACGGTGGGTCTGTCCGGTACACTTGTTCTCTAACAAGTACCTATGCGTTTGGTTTGATATCTCTATATCATGACTAATAAGATTCTGTCATCAACCAACACCACCATCTAGTCTTGCGTGTCATTGCTGTCTATCTACCTTCCACAATGACATATGACTAGGGACATAACAAGAATGTAAAAACTCTTAGCATCCATATGATCTCATCATTCAGGTCATGAACCTGAAGGCATACGTCATTGAGTACTGTCATTCTCTAGACATTCAATCTGTTCTATCACTATCTCATATGATTGAACCAGAAAGAATTGGAAGCTTGCCTTTGTTGTTTTATCAAATCAATCTTAATGTATCCCACCAATCATCCTATGATTGGCTCTCAGGGCATACATACCAATAGACTCCCACTTGCACTGTGAGACAATCACCATTGAATCATATTCATAGTGATCTTCTAACATGTCCCACATGTTACTGTGCCCTAGTGCCAACATAGTGAGTAATGGCAACAGCTTGCCAAAGTCAGTTTTAATTGCATGTCTCTCATCTCTTCGCTGTATGTCATACGTATGAGATGGAGTTTCCGTAATATGTGATCTAGTATTCCTTTGCTAACTTTTAGGCACATTGCATGATCAAGGATTCCATACTTTTCATCAATGAGCGGAATATCTATAAGTTCATCTCATGAACTTCCAGATCCATATAGTATCCATTGTTGTTCTCTAACGCATAGATACTCGACATTTCCTTTTAAATGGTTTTATTGGAACATTTCCAATTATCAACAAACTTTCACTTTTATACATCCTATGTATATTTTGCGATTAATCTTCTGTCCTTTTGGAAGTTCGCATCAATGTAACTCTTTACATCGAACTCTTCCTTATCTCCATAGAACTAGTACTTCTCAAGCACTTATCAAGTTCTTATGGTTTTCTAGTAACCCTTACTGGAAGTAGACAGACATCCACTCGTCATGTCCCACATGCGAGTTATCAGGATGAGCACATCATATTGTCATGTCGTACATACAAGATGATGAATGCATTTTCTTACCATGTCCATACATGCAAGATAATGGGATGATTACATACATGATAGATCCATATCTATTCTTAGTGTTCCCATTCTTCATAAGAATTGGACACTTGGCCTTGGGATACTAACTCCATGTAACATGGACAAGTTTTCTCCCACTGAATCTGTGCATACTGAACACTTCAGTACAAATTGCCAATGTATGCTCTCTCTTTTCAGGTCAAGAGATTTTTCGAGAACTATCTCTATAGATCTCTATTCCTATCACATAGGAAACATCTCTATCTTCCTTAAAGATAATTTCCACTTTTGGATTTCCATTTCACATCAACATGTGAAATGTGAATACGCCCCCACTAAATCACAGATCCCTTCTTTGTCCTTGACATATCAGTCAAACATTTTGACTATATCATCAAAGCAAAGATCCAATTCTTGAGTTGCTTGTACTAAATCAATCACATTGATTAGTCCATTGTAACTTATAGACTTCATTTGCATTAGTGGATTCATAAACCTTATAGGTTGTGTCACGTACACATCCTTGTTTTATTCCTCATAGGAATGTGGTTTTAGTATCCATATGCCAAATGTCTTAGTCATTAAGTTGCAATCAACAAGCATCATCCTTCTCAAAATGTTATCCATGTGTCTTAACACTTAAGACTCATTTGCACTTATGGATTTTATCCAATGGGTGCTACCATCAAGGTCATACCTGATGGTTGACATGGATGTCATTTAGGATGTAGTGGTCATAAACCATATCTCAAAATTTGGTTCCTCATATTCATCTAGATAGTTGACTCATCTCATGAACAACTTATCACATAGATAATTGAGGTGTATCTATTAAAGATATAAGAACTCACAACCCTTGTGATTCTTAATTTCTTTTATTAGTGAGGGGTATTCTTTTATTAAGAAGAATTCAGTTATTTGATAACCATTCTTTAACTCCTTAGAGTATGATTGCTTCTTGATTTAGACATCACCATGCCTTAATCATGAGTTCACTATGATACACTATCATAATCACTCATAAGGATCTCAAACATTTGGTCTAAGTATTTCATTCATTTATCTCATCAAGAATTAACACTTTACCAAATTTGCAGTTCATCTATGATAATCTTGAACACTTCAAGATATTCATATTGGTATTTCTCTAAACACCATTTGAAGTATTAGCTCTTAAGGACAAGGGAGGCGTGACCAAGAAAGGAAATTTCCACCATTGTCAAAAGCCAGGACATTGGAAAAGGAATTGTCCTATCTAACTGGAAGAACAAAAGAAGAAGGAGGCAACTGAAGTCTCTACTTAAAGGTGTCATGAAAGTAAACTTGTAACACTTTTTGAGGTATATGATACCAAGATGTAAAGTATAAAGCACTCATAATTGGGGCAAGTGTTGCCGCCATAGATAGGAGTACTTTAGTTTATTTTCAGCCTACAAGGCATGTAATACAGTTATGAACTGTTATTTCATATTTGCCAATAGATAGAAACACTTTATTTTTGCATATTGTATGACAATGATGGCAATCAATAAAGTTGATGTTTCAATCTTTAAAGATGTGATCTTTGTGGCAATGCCTTGCTTATCTTGTGGTATTTCATATGCATAAGATAAAATGATACCTAAAGTTATTGATAACTCAAACAATCAAATTGGCATCAATCATGAGAAATTCATTTCTAGTTTCCATGTGATGGATAAATCTAGACTCTTTTGGTTAGAGAACCAGTAAGAAACATGAATCTCTTGTACATGATTAATCAATCTTCACTAAAGGTAGTGGGAGAATGGTTATCCTATTAGGTATAATACATGTGATGTATTTACATACCTATTCTGAAGACGGCTTGGACTCCTGGCTAGCATCAGAACCTTTCTTAGCTTTGCCCTTGCCCTTGCGCTTGGACTTGCCTTTCTTGCTTGTGATCACCATCACAAGATTAGGCTTGTCCTTCTTCATCTATATCTCGGCTGTCCTCAACATGCCCAACAACTCTGACAGTGGCCTATCAAAGTTGTTCATGTTGTAGTTCATCACAAACTAACTGTAAGATTCTAGCAATGATTGCAGTATCACGTCAGTAGCCAACTCTTGGCTCAGTGGAAATCCCAGTCTCTGTAGGTTCTCCACATACCCAATCATCTTAAGTGTGTGAGGACCAACTGGATCTCCTTCTGTCATGACACACTTGAATAGCACCCTAGAAACATTATATCTCTCTTTCCGTGCCTGATCTTCATACATGTTTTTGAGATGCTAAATCATCTCAATGACACCCATGTTCTCATGCTGTCTCTGCAACTCATGGTTCATTGAACATAACATCAAGCACTTTGCATCAATGGCAACATCAGCATGCTTCTTGTAAGAATCCCTTTCTACCTTTGGTGCATTAGGAGCGAGTTCCTCTGGAATTGGAGTATCTAGGACATAGAGCTTTCGCTCTTGAGTGAGAACAATTCTCAATGTCCGATACCGGTCATGGAAGTTTGTCCCATTTAGCTTGTCCTTGTCAAGAACTGATCGTAAAGAAAAGTTTTTGTTGTTTGTTGCCATTTGAATTACAAAAGGAAATATGCAATTTTAGTCCAAAAACTCATTTTTGACTTATTTGATTGATTTGAAAAATTTGACGATATAATTAGGCCTTTAATTAATTATCGCTCCCACTATTTTAGTTCAAATTGATAGCCCTCACCATCAATTCGGAAGATTGCAGCGTACAACCTTCTAGTGGGCAAGATCCTGAAATCCTCTAAGTCATGGACCAGCTTGGGCTGTCACCCACAACTTAGATCTCTCAGGTAGGCAACACTTGCCAATTGCATCATATGCAACTCTTAATAAAATGTCACATGCAACTCCTTTCCATGAGCATCTCCATGCCTCAAGGTGATAGATCCTATCTAGGTCACCTTGTTAAGTCTGACCCAAAGCCAACACGATGAATATGCACCTTGCTTGGGCAGACCCACACATTCATCCTTCACGCTTCCACGAGATAGACGGTGCACCACGCTTGGGCATGCCCAAACTTGCTCGATCAAGCTTTTCACGTGTGTCGCATTTGGAATGCATCTAAAACTCAATATTTAATGAGGGATTTGGTTTTTATATACATATACATATCCAATCACCACAATACATAGTATGTATCATATACATGCTATATCCCATAGAAAACATGCAAAATGATAAAAGTGATGATTATGGCCATCCTAATGTGATTCCTAGAGCCAAGAGGAATCACGGTCATCTAGGTCTACATCACATGCAACCTGTACAAGATGAACTTTTTGCTTTGCCTTCTGAGTTGATCAACTCATCATATGAATGATCTGCTCTCTCTGGCCAGTCGTCTGGGTGCCACCAGCCGATCGATTGGCTCCTCCAACTGATCAATTCGCCTGGTCGTCGTGCATCTCATCATGGCCGCCACCCGCTCGTCTCACTCCTCGAACCGGTCATCAACCGATCGGCTCACTCCTTGAACCGATCGTCTGGAATGTCAACCGATCGGTTCACGCCTTGAACCGATCGTTTCAGCTGTCGTCTCGATGTCCTCCGTTATTTGACATAATAGGAAATAAAAATATATCCTATTTTACGTTGTAAAAGAGAAACCTCGAGTTACATTCGAGGGGAGCAAAGGTAGGAGAGAAATCTCGAATTATTTTGAGTTACATCAGGAATAGGAGAAGGGAATCGGTGCACAGACCAAGATGCAAGCAACCACATACAACCATACACAGATAGGGTTTATTGGCCATAACCACACTATACATCCACCACAAAACTCGTTTAAGGGCGACACGTATTGAGTGCATTAATAATACATATCATATATGTAATTTGGGATTTGTGGATTTAGGATTGGACATGCATAAAGCCAATTTTATTTGCATCGTATGAAATAAATAAAGGCGACAAACCAAAATCGATCATATCGATATTCCTAAAATATAGATCAGTTGACGTGGCTCTGATACCACTGTTGGGTTTTAGGGGAGGCAGAGAAGGCAGCGGAAACTTTTTTCCCCCAAACCCGAAACAAGGAAACGCATCAACGTCTATATATTAGGAAAGGATGGTTTGTGGAATCATACCTTGTCCCGAGGCTTGCTCGGCGACAATACCTCGCGCCTTGCACGGTCTTCAAATCCGGTCTTCGAAGGTGTATGTGCAGCTCCTGGTCGCACTGGGACTGACGACTCCTGCTCTCACCAGACCGTCGGATGACAGTTGTCCTCCTGAGCGGCAGTGACCTCCCGCCTCTGAAGTAGTCCACACGGACAACCTGGAACTCCACACTCCTTGTCCCACAAGGAAGTGGAAGGAGTCACACCCTCCTGTTGACGTACTAGTCGCCAACACACTCTCCTGCCTCCAGTTGCAACTGCAGTTGTCCTTCCTTTGCTGCACCTCCCTTTGCGGGAAGCACTTGCTCAGGCTCTTGCTCGGTTACCAAAACCAGAGAGAACAACAACTTTGCAGAGCAACTGATTGCACTGAGTTGTACTTTGAGAAGCCCCCAATACCCCTATATATAGGAGGGTCATGGGACAGGGTTCTCTATCCCATGCAATGTGGGACTAAAAGCAGGAGTAGAAGGGTTCGAGATTTTCCACAAAAGCAACCAACTCGCATCCTGAACCGGTCGTCTGGACCCTCCAGTCAATCGGTTGGACACTCCAGCCGATCGTTTGGATCCTTGAGCCGATCGGTTGGACACTCCAGTCGATCAGTTCATGATCCTGGTTCAACTCAAATTGACTTTCCTTCTTTTGTTTCTAATTGGTATCGAATATCGATCCCATTCCCAATCAAATTGGGCAATTGAAAAGAAAGGAAAATTCTCACCGACCTAACTTTCCCAACTTGCTCGGTTGCACCAGTTGAACCGATCGGTTCA
This sequence comes from Alisma plantago-aquatica, assembly GCA_963693085.1. Classification (NCBI taxonomy): domain Eukaryota; kingdom Viridiplantae; phylum Streptophyta; class Magnoliopsida; order Alismatales; family Alismataceae; genus Alisma; species Alisma plantago-aquatica. The sequence goes on from OY856409.1 coordinate 777,131,582, forward strand.
ACACTTGAACCGCTCATTTCACTCTGGTCATGAGCCGATCGGTTCAACACTTGAGCCGACCGGTTCAGCAACCTCAGCCAACCGGTTCAACACTTGAACTGATCGGTTGGGAGTGCAGGTTGTGCAGAATCAGTCAATTGCGATTTCAATCAATCCGATACTCCAATCAATGTGTCCAACACCTTGAACAATATGATATTGGGCTATCAATTAATTGAGTGTCTAATTGAACTACTAAACTCCTTTAGTAATCAATCTAAACATTGCTTGTGGACAAAAACTCGTCTTCTAGGTTAAATCCTATGTGTGTGACCCTACAGGTCTATTTCACGTTGGCAGTGAAAGTCCATAACACTTATGACTTCACAAGCAAAGAGCGGTGCCTAGTCACACATCAGTGCTACCCAAGTGAAAGTAGAAAGTTGGAGAACAACTTTCAATCCTACAATCCGTGAATGGTGTTACAGTGCATGTATAATTCTTTTGTCACTGATATCCCGAATGAACTCGAGGCATGGAACAATCATCCTGTCAACAATCATTCACTTTCTTGATCTCAGAGTAGATGGGAAGAGATATGTATGACATCAATATCACATACTGATTCACACATGCGTGAACACCTTTCTCAATCCTACTCAGTAAGTGGCCATGGATATCAAACTCCCTCAGGAGGGACAAATCCTATATCTATCACTCACCCCTCAAAAGCCCCATGTGTCAAAGCCACCCAATCATCACCTTTATAAGCCACCCAATCATCACCTTTATAACAACCCATATTTCAGGACTCTGTTTGATGATGTCAAAGTGTGCCCAACGACATGTGTTGAGTGCAGTGATTTTAGGTCTAAGAATCACACTCACTACCATCACTGTGAGTACTGACTGTGACTACCATGTCATGGTTCCATGTATCAAACTAACGATGGGTCTGTCCGGTACACTTGTTCTCTAACAAGTACCTATGTGTTTGGTTTGATATCTCTATATCATGACTAATGAGATTCTGTCATCAACCAACACCACAATCTAGTCTTGCATGTCATTGCTGTCTATCTACCTTCCATAATGACATCTGAATAGGGACATAACAAGAATGTACAAACTCTTAGCATCCGTACGATCTCATCGTTCAGGTCATGAACCTGAAGGCATACATCATTGAGTACTGTCATTCTCTAGACATTCAATCTGTTCTATCACTATCTCATATGACTGAACCAGAAAGAATTGGAAGCTTGCCTTTGTTGTTTTATCAAATCAATCTTAATGTATCCCACCAATCATCCCATGATTGGCTCTCAGGGCATACATACCAACAAAATGTGATGGTGTGGACTTTTGAAATCCTAAAATGTCCAATAACATTGGTGAATCTGTGTGCTTGAGTTATATTAAGAGGTGCAAGTGTTTATCGTGACATTACATTTAATGTTCCTAGATATATGTACCTTTTACAAGGAATTAATCTATTAATTGATGTATTATGTAAGTTGGACCAAGGTACAAGATTATCTTTGACGTAGTACTTGTGATATGTATTTGTAAAGCTTCCTTGAGAAAGGAGAGTCCACGGATGAGGAATCATGGAGTCTTAGTATCCCTGGATAGGTCTTTGAAGAAGGAACTAGGATCGTAGGATTGCATGATCTAAAGACACCGATAATGTCTTTAATCTACGCTTAACTAGAGCAGCGACGTGGGTGTTTCTCCATCCACGATCATCATTTATGGGGTGAGTGGAGAGAAAGACCCCTTGCCTCTTCAAGAGCTGCAGTTCAGGGTCTCACGAGACAACTGCATCATACCTCTAGAAAACCTCTCCATCGACAGTCATAGGGAGAGGATGAGAGAAGTTATGAGTATTCTACACGTTAGCAGTCAAGAGTGACTTGCAATATTCGACCATAGATAGGAGAAGGAGGTTGAGGAGTGCAAGAGTCCTTTCCTTTATTAGTGCATGAGGCGACGTTCAAGCCCGTAGTGTCAGGCATGAGGCAAGACATCCTCACTGGAGGAGAAGCCTATGGCAAGGAGAGAGAAGGAGGGAGTCACTCACTGGAGCAGACCCATGTGACGGTGCCCTCACAAAACGGAGGCGAGCAACATTGTAGACGGGAGATGGCATTCTTCATGAGGAGGACGACACATGGAGCTAGGTGACAACATGTGCAAGGGAGATCGGTGGTGAGAACCTTAGCACCAAACCACTGAGGAAAGAAGTCGGGGCGACAACCATGAGACAGGATCAGAGAAGCAACGCCAGGAGTAGGCGTCAGGCTCAGAGCGGCAGCGGCGAGCCCACCTGGGCTGTGGCTTGTGAGTTGCAATGCCACAGATCTTTTCTTCCTCAAGCCTCCCACGTGTTGTGGACCCATTGAGGAGGAGAGCTTTTCTACAGATCTCATGCCAGAGCAGAGCCTAGGCGGCGGCGGAAGTTCTGTTACAGAAGAACAGAGAACCACACTGATCGTGAGAAGGGAAAAGGGAGAGCGTGTGATTCAGATATGTGAACCAGCCAGTCCAAGTTTGAGTCAGTAGGCATGCTGCACACAAGTGAATAGAACCAGCCAGCTCAAGCATGGAAGCCACATCACATAGTGGACACGTGGAGCACCATAATTTCCCCAAAGGTAAGAAAATACTAGTTAAACCTCAGATCTTGTATATTTCATAGAAATTAGCTCGAGCATCAGAAAAATACATATAATATACCAAAATTCTCAGAAAAATGTATAGAATAAGCTGGACAATAATATCAGGATTTTGATGTTAAATATCAGCAATATCAAGTAACATGTGTAATGCTTGTTTAATGGATAATAAATAGCAAACGATGACATAAAATTATGAAAAAATGTCAGTAAGTCCATAACCATGTCTTAAATGCATATGATGTCAGATATGGCCATGTTGATGTACAAAATCATGTAATTTGCTTAATGTTGCAATTTAGGGCTTTTAACCCTAAATAAAATGTAATAAATGCATGCATTCTCAATAAATGATGAGATTTATAGAAAACCCTCATGTCTGTAACTGGAAGATAATATATAAATCTAAGATCAGTTATATACACATAATACATGTTATACAATGATGTTTGCTCATAATGTGATATAAACCCTAATATGATTAATACATGTAACATAGGGTGACATGTGATGACGTGGTATTTTGAATGCACTAACAAATTCACTCGGGGTTGAGATCCCTGAGCTTTTACCAAAACTAATGTGCAATAATACCACCCGCAAGAGGATGGGTCTTATTGTAGTATAGTTGAGGATTGAATCCCGAAGGAAAACATTTTTAAGAATCTTCATTAGTCTAGTCTAGTTCAAGTTAAAACTAATATTTAAAATGGTTGGTTGATTTGAGTTTGATTAAACAAATTGCAAGAAAGTAAAGAGCGGAATTGAAGTTGGATTTAGATCAATGATATGGAATCGTTGGGATGGTACCAGGTTTCACCACCACTACACATGCAAACATATTCACTCACACATATCCAGGTGAGATATAACTATCCAAATGGAGCTACTGCGAACCCTCCGCGAGGATAGGTTCGCGTAAATATCACCTTAGGAATCATATTTCTCGTCACCATCTGGGTCACACATTTATGGCTCCGAAGATACAAAATCCAACTAAGGTTGTGAACCCTCCGCGAGGATAGGCGCACAGAAGCATCACCGTAGGCTAGATGGCTCATCCCCTAATAGATCATACACTTATGACCTCAAGGAATCCTATTATAAGTTCTCATCAAGGAGTTAACCATGGTAATCATTAAGCAAGCAATCATCGACGATTAACTAAGAAGATACAACATCCAAATAAGGTTGCGAACCCTTTGTGAGGATAGGCACACAGAAGCGTCACCGTAGGCTATCTCGCTCGTCCCCTCGCGGGTCACACACTTATGACCTCAAGGAATCCTATCATAAGTTCTCGCCAAGGAGTCAACCTCATTAAACGACATTCTATCCTACATATAGAGATTTTCACAACATAGGAAGAACAATACGAACGCGAGTAGGTAATTAAACTACAAAGTTAATGATTAATAATGAAATGAAAAAGTTATATACATTGTTATAGAATGCTTAACAAAAGAACATGCTTGCATGGGCAGTGGTCTCCTCACCCCAGCGAAAAGGAACTACTCACTCATGATGTGAGAGACAAGAAGAATAAGAAAGAGAGAGAAATCCGCCATGAACTCGGTGTAGAAGGTAGTCGCAGCTTGGTGAAGATTATGTGGTCTTCTACGCCGTGTCAGAGCAGATATGGACATAGAATAGGAGATGTCAAGACAGACCAAACAATCTCTCTCACTTCGTCTTCCTTCTCTTCTCGGTCTCCTTGCTTGCAACACGAGCAGTAGGTGGAATGAAACTGTCATGGACGGTATTGGATCTGGATCGGACCTGTGTACAGGCAGCCTGTCGGCGTCTCAGAACCGATGCCTCAAATGGGGACCCTACTAGTCCTATTTATAGGCACAGGACTGGCCCTCCGGCTTTTGGTGTCCTTCTAATCTGAACGGTCTTGGTTGCTAAATATCTTATCCAAACGCTTTGTATGCTTAAACAGTTTCATGTGGATATTGCTACTTTAGCAAACGGTTTGCATTTTACTCTCCTCCATTCAGTCTTCACGTGGGAATCACCATGCATGCTCAAATGGTCCTGGCTATTAACCATATGGTCTACGTGCCTTCTAATCCAAACGATTTGCTATTGCGTGTGACCATACGGTCTTTGGATGGGCCATCAAAGCAAACAGTCTTCGTTGGGCAACATTGGAAAAAAATCTTGGCCGCCCATTCATTGCGATTATGTTTAAACGGTTTTGCATGTCACCCATTCGGTTTGCATGTGCTCAGTCTTCACGTGATGGCTTTATTCAGTTTGCATGTACTGCTCAAACGGTCTCGTTGCATGCCATTGTTCTTCACGTGGGAGTATCAAACGGTCTTGGAAAATGTATGTACCCAAACAGTTTGTAGATATACTCCTCCATACGGTCTTCATACTCTAGGAACTCATTCGGTCTTGACTTCATCCATTTAAGTAAACAATCTTCACGTGATTCAGCAAGTGGCTATTTGGTTTCATGCAAGTAATCTTATCAAACGATCTTCACGTGTTGTGGCTATTTGGTCTTCACGCTCCATTCGGTTTTCCGATTTAGCAGAAAATAGTTTTGCTATTAACTCTATCAAACGGTCGTCATGCCATCTCCATTCGGTCTTCACGTTGTACGGTTCCAAATAGTTTCATGCTTCATTCAGTTTTCACTTTAGAGAGGCAAATGGTCTTGTGACCGGTTTGAGAAAACGGTCATGCATTACTTCATTTGATCTTCGCATGCGTTCAGTCTTTGCATGCGTTTGGTTTTCATCGATTTTTTATGCAAGCTACACAGCCAAAACAATCTTGGCTTATCCAGTTTCTATCAAACAGTTTTATCATTGCATGCCCATTCGGTCTTCATATGTTGTTCATTCAGTTTTATCCAAGTGCCCAATGGTATGCTAGATTCGGTTGTTCAAACGGTCTAAGACCGTGACCTCTCCAAACGGTTTTGAGGTGTGCCTCCAATCGGTCTCTACTGGGCTCGAACGGTCTTGAAACCGAATGGGATGAAACGGTCTTGAGACCAAATGGGCTCGAACAATCTTCAGACCGAATGGGCTCGAACAGTCTTGAGACCAAATGGGCTCAAACGGTCTTGAGACCGAATGGGCAAAATCGCTTGGTTAGATCGATTGGTCATAACCAAGGGTGAGTGAAGGTGTGCCCCAGCTGATTGTTCAGCTTTATCAAGACATGTATCAAATCAACATAATTTCAGTTAAAATCATGATAATTGGACCAATTTAGTAATTTTGCAAATTTTGATATTTAGTAAATGAAATTGAATGCATTGAGTTAAATTTGACCCAATGTGGTGATTGAAATTCCTGATGAATATGCTTTCATCAAAATACCTCGAACTTAAACATTGCTCATCCTCGAGTAACACAAAACCTGAAACAGTTGCCAAATGAATACTTTCAATTCGTGTGATTGTGTCATCTTCACATCATGATTGTTTTCTTTCTACTTAGTATGACTCCATATATCCACCTCCTGAGACCACTAAACACATCTTATCATATCTCCATACCTGAGTTTGCTTTCTAATATCACTTCCTCCTTACTTTTTCCAACAACAAGCATGTCAAAGAGTTTCGTAAGAGTTTAGAGATACCCACAGAACACCAAGTGTGCATTGGATCTGACACTGGTGTTTTTCAGGATAGAAGGGGCATGCATTATGCCATTAGAAAGAAAATGGAGTGAATGGTGGTATGGAAGGAAAAAGTAAATCTCTCCTCTATTCGACTCGATATTTTCTTTTTATTTTTGCAATTTCATTTTTTTGTGCGAATCTCTTCTCTATTCGACTCGAGATTGCATTTCTTTTTGTGTGCGCTTTGGCATCTTTTTGTGTACAAATCTCTCCTCTATGCGACTCGAGATTGCATTCTTGGTGGTATGCCCCTATTAATTTGTGCGGGGTATGGAACAAGCGAAAATAGAGGGAAGAGGCATGCCACCCCAAACTTAGGGTTTGGTACTGTTTGGCTATTTTTTTCTTTTTTATGGATGGAGGGGTACGAAGATGATAGAAGAAGTGTAGAAGAGAGTTTAGATCAGAATGCAACTCGATTTACGATTCGGTGCACCAGGTCGATCTCTTTATCGTACTCTGCTCAAATAATGACTTGGTGAGGATCCAATGGGGATTCCATTTTATTGTTCCTCTACTCAGTTAGGAAGCACGACGTGTTTGATCCCTATTAGTTCGACAGACACTTGTCATTTTTGCATAAGTATCATGATGTTAGGATTCATAAGCTTCACAAGATGATTTCAATCAAAAGGTTAGTTTTTAGAATAAGGTCCTTTTTGTTGGCTAAATGGACATCATTTAATCCCTTTGTTTTGATAATGACAAACATTTCATTCTTGTGGATCTAACGTGCTACTTGAGTGTTGCAGGAATAAGGAGGATGACAAATACTTGGAAGATCTATATGCTAAAATTGCGTTAAGTCATGAATGTAATCAAATGTAAAAACTTGTACAAATATATAATGTACAAGTACTTAGATATCATGTAAATTAAGCGCTAGATCTTTTCTAGCCAATCACAACACTCAGATAGGTCATTCCCTAAAATAGTGTCACAACTGCATACTCATACACACACTTAGTACTTGGATTAAAACATTGAAATAGGGTTAATCTCGGTCGATAAAATTCTTGACCGAGACACTCTCAGTCGACAAACTCTTCGACTGAGAATGTCCCAAGTAGCTGTTAGACACAACAGACAAGGTAGTTGGGAGTTGGAATGAACGTTTCTCTAGGACGTCCCTCGGTCGACAAGTCCTCGATCGAGAAGGACTCTCGGTCGACAATTCTTCGACTGAGTTGAGTTCTGTCTGCACTTTTCAGAGTTAATTAACTAGTTGTTGCTAAAGCAACTAATGGTTACCTAACGGCTAGTTAAGCACTAGGAACCCCCTAGAAAGTGTATAGAACATCCTTAAGCATCCATAGGCCATTCCTATAAATAGGACAAGCCATAGGACATCCAAAGTATACTTGTGCTGCACTTGAGCATTCATACTTGCAATTGGCAATTCATTCTTGTGAGCAATTGAGCAATTCCAACATCGGCTATACATTTCCATTGCTCCAAATTCGTATCCTATAGGCTAGCATCTCCTACCCACTGCACCTACACTTCCATATACATTGGTTAGGGGATCAAAATGCTTGATATAGGAAATCAAGCCTTGTGCTACAAATGGTATTGTAATTTCTATTTTTCCTTCTTGTTCCTTTTTATCCTTTGTACTCTCCTTGCTACTCCTAGGGTTGAAGGCTGCAGATTGGAGAGGGTTTGACTTCTCAGGTGGAGAAGGGTCTTCTCGATGGAGAAGGTGGACTTTGGACTACTTCAAGAAGGTTGTCTCAACGGGAAGCTACTTCAAGAGGAAGGCTACTTCAAGGGGAGCTTGAGGTTACTTCAAGGAAGGATGCTTCGAGGTTGGTGAGAGTACTTCTAGGTGAAGGTTGTCCGAAGGGTTTGGTGAAAGTGTTGTAATTTTATGTAACATCCTTGCAAGGTAATAAATTTAAATACTTTCAAAATCCCGATTGGGTAAGCAACCGGGTAGTGGATTGACTGCCTTAGTATTTGCTAAGGTTGGAACCACTCTAAATCCTTGTCCCCTTGTCCAATATATTTGTGGTTGCTTGCTTTGGTTGAATTATTAATAAAATATCATAAAACCCTATTCACCCCCCTCTACTGTTTTTTTCACTTTTGAGGATCTGCTTTAGATAAAGAGGGTATAATGATTAAAAAAGCAAAGAGAAATAAAAAGTTCAAAAATTCATCTAGTATATGTTCACATTTCTTTTGAAAACTTTTAAAATTATGAAAACTTTTTGAAAATTTAGATCAAAAATGCGACGATGAAATCTTAAGTTTGATTTAGATGGGTGAAGGTGGAAAGAAAGATACGTACCACCCACCCTCCACCCCAAATTAGAAATTTGCTCGTCCCGAGCAAACTCTAAATCCAAGATGGAGGGAGAAGTTCATGCCATTTGGACCACTGGATGTGGTTGCATTCCAATCAGCGTGCATCCTCCATATGAAAATATCAAAAATGAAGATTAATCAGAACTCAAAATAGCATCTCACGATGTGATTCTTATTTAGTGCAAAATTATCTAAAAGGTAAAAACAAAATTGAGAAAAAGTTAAAACGAATTTTATTTATCGGGTTGCTTCCCGACAAGCACCTTGTTTTACGTTGATGGCTCGACGAGATGGCTTCAACTTCACGGTGGTCCCTTTGGATTTGAGAGATCTATTATTGCTTTGGTGCTTATGTCGGTTGTGGTGAAATATCTTTTCAAACGTTGACCGTTCTCCATGAATTCGCCTGACTTTTCACTCCATAAAGAGAAAACACCATGTGGGGAGATGTTTTTGACAATGTATGGTCCATCCATACCAGCGAGAGCGGAGTTTCCTTGGGAATAACTTCAACCTTGAGTTGAATAGCAGAACTTGGTCTCCCACTTGTATTTCTTTTCTTTTCAAATGACCGTCATGCCAAAGTTTGGTGTGTTCTTTGTAGATTCATGCATTCTCATAAGTTGTCATCCCGAGTTCATCAAGCTCTTGGAGTTGCAGAATCCTGGCTTGACCCACTTTCTTCATGTCAAAATTCAGTTGTTTGATTGCCCACCATGCCCTGTATTCCAATTTGACCGGTAGGTGGCAAGCCTTTCCATATATTAATCGAAAAGGTGTAGTCCTAAGGGGAGTTTTATAAGGAGTTTGATAGGCCCAGAAAGCGTCGTTCATTTTCACTAACCAATCCTTCTGATTGCAGCCTACAATTTTTTCCAGAATCGTCTTGAGTTGATGGTTAGAAACCTCTACTTGTCCACTTGTTTGTGGATGGTAGGGTGAGGCTACCTTGTGTGTTACACCATACTTTATTAGTAGCACTTCAAAGCTTCTTTTGAGGAAATGAGACCCTCCGTCAGATATCACAGTTCGTGGAGCTCCAAAATGGGGGAAAATAATATCTTTGAATAATTTGATGATGGGTTTGGAATCACTAGTGACTATAGGAATGGCTTCAACCCATTTTGAGACATAATCAACAACGACTAGGATGTATGAAAATCCATTTCAAGATGTGAATGGACCCATGTAGTCCACCCCCCAAACATTGAATATCTCTACTTCTTGCCATAAATTCAGTGGTCGCTCATCTCTCTTTGTTATGTTTCTAGATCTTTGACATTTGTCACATGATAGGACAAAGTCATAGGTATCTTTAGATATGGTTGGCCAGAAGAATCCACATTGCAAAACTTTTAAGGCAGTCTTTTTAGAGCTCATATGTCCTCCCACTAGTCCTGAGTGACATTGTTCCAAGATAGGTTGAGCTTCTTCTTCAGCGATACATCATCTGAATAGACCATCAACACATAGTTTGAAAAGGTACGGCTCATCCCAATAGTACTGTTTCACATTATGCATAAATTTCTTCAATGCATTTCCAGTGCATTGATGATGGATAACCCCAACAACAAGATAGTTCACATAATCCGAGTACCACGGAGTAGCTTCTGAGACCTTCATTAGTTGATCATCTAGAAGGGAGTCATTAATCAGAATTTTCTCGATATCCAGAGTGTGGATGCGACTGAGGTGGTCTGCTACAACATTCTCTATACCCTTTTTATCTCTGATCTCTAAATCAAATTCTTACAGGAGGAGAATCCATCTTATTAACCTAGGTTTTACATCTTTCTTTACTAGAAGGTAACAAATGACAGTGTGATCTGTGTAGACAATGACCTTTGAACCAATTAGGTAGGATCTAAACTTGTCAAAAGCATACACGACTACCAGAAGTTCTTTCTCAGTAGTAGCATAATTCCTTTGAGCTTCATCGAGGGTCTTCGATGCGTAATAGATCACATAATGTTTCTTTTCTATACATTGGCCCAGGACAACACCTACAACATAATTGCTTACATCACACATGATTTCAAAAGGGTGGTCCCAATCAGGATCTCTAATGATGGGTGTAGTTGTAAGGACATGCTTCAGTGTGCTGAAACTTTTAGCACATTCTTCGTCAAAATTGAATTCAACATCCTTTAGTAACAAATTTGTCATCAGCTTGGTTATCTTCGAGAAATCCTTTATAAACTATCTATAGAAACCTATGTGACCAAGGAATGATTGAACTTCCTTTACATTGATAGGGACAGAGAGCTTGGAAATCACTTCAATCTTGTCTTTATCTACTTCAATTCATCTATTGCTGGCCCTATGGTCGAGGACAATTCCTTCCTTTGCCATAAAATGACACTTCTCCTAGTTCAGCACAAGATGAGCTTCTTTACATCATTTGTGGACCAGGGAGAGGTGTTTTAGACATGAATCGAATGAATATCCATACATAGAAAAATCATCCATGAAAACTTCCATAATGGTTTCGGTGAGACCGGAAAATATAGCATCCATGCAACACTGGAAAGTTGTAGGTGCATTGTAGAGTCTGAATGGTATTCTTATAAATGCGTATGTTTCAAATGGGCAGGTGAAGGTGGTTTTCTCCTGGTCATCTGTATGTATAGGTATTTGGTAGAATCTAGAGTAACCATCGGGATAACAGAAGTATTCTTGATGAGCCAGCCGCTCTAATACTTGATCAAGAAAAGGTATTGGAAAATGATCCTTTCGAGTTGCCTTATTTAACTTACTATAATCAATGCACATCCTCCACCCTGTGACTGTTTGAGTGGGGATGAGTTCATTATTTTCATTTCATATAATAGTGGTTCCACCTTTCTTTAGGACTACATGCACTGGGCTCACCCATGGCGAGTATGATATCTGATAGATTATTCCAGCTGTTAGCAGTTTAATGACCTCGCGACAGACTACTTCCTTCATATTTGGATTCAATTTCCATTGATGCTCAATAGTTGTCTTGTGATCTTCCATCATAGGGACCTTGTGCATACACATCGCTTGACTAACCCCAGTTAGGTCATTCATTTTGTAGCTAATCGCTTTCTTCCTCTCCTTCAATTCTTACAGGAGTTTATCTTCTTGTTCGATTGTAAAATCGGAATTTATTATTACTGGACAAACCTTGAGATCATCCAAAAACACATACTTCAGTCCCTCAGGAAGAGGCTTCATTTTGGGGGCCTCTAGTTTTTCACATGTTTCTTCAGTAGCTTCCACAACCTTGAGTCCTTCAAACGTAGCTTTGGGTTCTCCTTCGGCAGTGTCAAGGTCAAGAACACACTCTTTAACTTGTTCACTGATGGAATTATTAGTAGAGGGGTTTGTTAGAGTCACTTCTAAAGGATCATCTTGTTCATATCCCTCTTGTGTGAGGAGTAATATTTGTTTAATGTAGTCAATCAGATAAACTTCTTCTTACATACTTGGTCTTCTCATGCTTTCAAAAACCTTGAATTCGAGAGTTTCCTTACCTAATCTAAGTAGCAAGGTTCCTACTTCAACGTCAATAAGAACTCTTGCAGTGGTGAGGAACAGACGTCCAAAGATGAGAGGATATCTGGCGTCCTCTTTTATGTCCATGATGACAAAGTCACATGAATAATAGGAATCTTTTCCTACCTTGACATGTACATCCTCAATAATTCCTAACAGGCATTTTATCGAATTGTCTGCGAGTTGTATGGTCATGCTAGTTGGAAGAAGTTCAACAAACCCTAGACTTTTACAAAGGCTGTGTGGCATGATGGAGATGCTAGCACCAAGATCTACTAGTCCTTTCTTGCATGAAGAATCACCGATGTGGCAGGAAATCCCAAAATATCATGGATCTTTCTGTTTCTTTGGCATCTTACTCTGAATGATATCCGAAGTGGTTTTAGCTAACTTGACTGTCTCATATTCTTCAGTTATATATTTCCTGGTGAGGAGTGACTTTAAGTATTTTGTCCAAGATGGTATCTCACCCAGCGCATCCAAAAAGGGTATATCAACATGAAGTTTCTTCATAGCTTCCTTAAACTTATTGAACTAAGTATTAAGCTTGGTTTGCCTTAAACGAGTAGGGAAAGGAATATGAGGCTTGTATATAGGGATATCAGGTTTTGGTGTTTTAGTTTCTTCATTAATAGGTTTCTCAGGACTTTCCTTGTCTGTCTTATTAGTAGTTACTAGTTCTTTTGGTTGAGACTCTAGTGTTATTGAGTCTTGGATAATCACAAGTTCATCTTCATCTATAACAACCACATGTGTCTTGATAGGGGGATCTAAATAGTCTTTTCCTGATCTGGTGGTGATTGCCTTCAATTGTTCAGGATGCTTAAGATTATTCTCGGGTTGGCCAGCAAAAACTCTAGTAGGTGGCTTTATGCTAGCTGCGAGTTGAGCTAGTTGAGATTCAATAGCCTTCTGTTGGGCTTGTTGGTTAGCTATCATAGTTTGCTGAGTTTGCAACATCTTTTCAATAGTTGTTAACTTGTCATCAGGTGATACGGGACTTGCTTGTTGTCCTTGTTGTCGATAAGGAACTTGGTTAAGACTCTGGTACTGGAAATTGCTTTGATAATTATTGAAGTTCCTATTATGAAAGTTTCCCTTGAAATTTCCTTGATTTCCAAAATTATGTTGTTGATTGTATTGGAATCCTGGTGGGCCTCATGGCTGATTGTTCGAACCAAATTGATGTGAGTTTACTGCTCCATAGGGGTTTCCATATTGAAATCCTGGATGATTCTTATTCTGATTTTAATTGTAATAACCTTGACCAGGGATGGTATTAACAACATTCAGGTTCTCCATTTTATTATTATCTCCTTGGCCACATACATTGCTTAGAACAACATCATAGAGAACATTGCATGCCAAAGTGGAGTGATCTATTCCCTTACATGCTTCAAAAAATAGTGTGGTCGACCTGACCTGTTCTTATTGTCGAGTGGGCGAACGTCCTCTTCCAATCGCAACAAGAGATCATTCAATATGGTCTTGCTTGGCAACTAAGAGTTTTAAGGTTTCATTGATAGACTTGTACTCAGGGGTAGCTTCATCCATAGACACTTTCAACACTCCTTTACCTACAGATCTACCCCAATTGGCTTGATTTTCTGCTCCAAGGGTGACGACTCTCCATGCGCTGTCATAAATTTGACGCATGAAGTTTCCCCCAGATGAGGAGTCTAAGAATCTCTTAATATCTTCGTCCACACCCCTATAGAAAATTTTGATGAGTTGATTCTTAGGTATTCCGTGGTGTGGACACTTGTGTAGAAGCTCTTTGTATCTATCCCATGCTACAACAAGAGTTTCTCCAGGGACTTGAGTGAAATTTTTTATTCGCCCTCTAATTTCATAGGTGAGAGATGGAGGGTAGAACTTTTCTAGAAACACATTTTGAAGTTGTTCCCAAGTGGTGATGGGTCCACTTAGCAATGAGTCATACAAACTTATGGATCTATCAGCGAGAGAGTACTTGAAGAGACAGGGTTGAATGGCATCATCAGATACTCCATTTTTCTTTGTCATGGCACATAGATCAATAAACCTCAAAAGATGCTCCTGACTATCCTCTCCTTGTTTTCCATAAAAAGGGTTGTTTTGAAGCAATGTGATCCAATGTGCCCTAATCTCAAAATTGGCAGCATTGATGGGAGGAGATTGTACTGGATGATGAACATTTGCAGCCTTCGGGATTAAGAATTCTCTAAGGTCTTTTTGTAGTTCAGTTGCTTGTGCTGCTTCTTGTGCTGCTAGGATTTCTTCTTGAACTACAGCTCTGGCTTCTAGCATGAGCCTTTCTCTCTGTGCATTGACGGCTTGAGCCACCCTTCAGGCTACTTCCTCTTCCTGGACCATCCTTTCTTGATTTTCTCTAATGTGATGATGAAAAATTCTGTCTATCTCGGGATCAAAGCTCGCTGTTAGTCCGGGGCTGTCCGAACGGTGCATGCACTATGCTTTGGTTTGTACCTAAAAATAGAAGGATTTTGAAAATAAGATCTACAAAGTAGAGTCAAAGTCAAGTAGATGATTGATTGTATCAAAAGAAAAGCCAAATCCTAGATTAGCCTTAAAAGAACTAGATTTGAATAACAGATTCCGTTGTCCCCGACAACGGCTCCAGAATTTGACATGGTATTTTGAATGCACTAACAAATTCACTCGAGGTTGAGATCCCTGAGCTTTTACCAAAACTAATGTGCAATAATACCACCCGCAAGCAGACGGGTCTTATTGCAATATAGTTGAGGATCGAATCTCGAAGGACAACATTTTTAAGAATCTTCATCAGTCTAGTCTAGTTCATGTTAAGACTAATATTTAAAAGGGTTGGTTGATTTGAGTTTGATTAAACTAATTGCAAGAAAGTAAAGAGTGGGATTAAAGTTGGATTTAGATCAATGATATGGAATCACTGTGATGGTACCGGGTTTCACCATCACTACACATGCAAACATATTCAATCACACATATGCATACAAGATTTAACTATCCAAATGGAGCTACTACGAACCCTCTGTGATGATAGGTTCACGTAAACATCACCTTAGACATCAGATTTCTCATCACCATCCAGGTCACACATTTATGACTCCAAAGATACAAAATCCAACTAAGGTTGTGAACCCTCTGTGAGGATAGGCACACAGAAGCATCACCATAGACTAGATGGCTCATCCCCTAACAGATCATACACTTATGACCTCAAGGAATCCTATCAGAAGTTCTCGTCAAGGAGTCAACCGCGATAATTGTTAAGCAAGCAGGCGATTAATCCACAAGCAATCATCAACGATTAACTAAGAAGATACAACATCCAACTAAGTTTGTGAACCCTCCGTGAGGATAGGCACACAAAAGCGTCACCGTAGGCTAGCTGGCTCATCCCCTCGCGGGTCACACACTTACGACCTCAAGGAATCCTATCAGAAATTCTTGTCAAGGAGTCAACCTCATTAAATGACATTCTATCCTACATATAGAGATTTTCACAACATAGGAAGAACAAGATGAACGTGAGTAGGTAATCAAACTACAAACTTAACGATTAACAACAAAATGAAAAAGTTATATACATTGCCATGGAATGCTTAACAAAAGAACATGCTTGCATGGGCAGTGGGGCTAGTCCCCGCACCCCAGCGAAAAGGAACTAGTCACTCATGATGCGAGAGACAAGAAGAATAAGAAAGAGAGACAAATCTACCATGAACACAATGCAGAAGGTAGTCGCAGCTCGGTGAAGATGATGCGGTCTTCTACATCATGTCAGAGCAGATTTGGATGCAGAACGGGAGATTCCAAGATAGACCAGATAGTTTCTCTCGCTTTGTCTTCCTTCTCTTCTCAGTCTCCTTGCTTGCAACACGAGCAGTAGATGGAATGAAACTGGCATAGACGGTACAGGATCTGGATCGGACCTGTGTGTAGGCAGCCTTTCGGCATCCCGGAACTGATGCCTCAAATGGGGACCATGCTGGTCCTATTTATACGCATAGGACTGGCCCTCTTGCTTTTGGTGTCCTTCCAGTATGAACGGTCTTGGTTGCTAAATATCTTATCTAAACGGTTTGTATGCTTAAATGGTTTCATGTGGATATTGCTACTTTAGCAAACAGTTTGCATTTTACTCTCCTCCATTCGGTCTTCACGTAGGAATCAACAAACAATCTTGGACCATGCATGCTCAAACAGTCTGGCTATTAACCATACGGTCTGTGGGCCTTCTAATCCAAATGGTTTGCTATTGCATGTGACCATACGGTCTTTGGATTGGCCATCCAAGCAAATGGTCTTTGCTGGGCAGCATTGGCAAATGGTCTTGGCAGCCCATTCATTGTGATTGTGTTTAAATGATTTTGCATGTCACCCATTCAGTTTGCATGTGCTCGGTCTTCACGTGATGGCTTTATTCGGTTTGCATGTGCTACTCAAACGGTCTCGCTGCATGCCATTATTCTTCACGTCGGAGTATCAAACGGTCTTGGACATTGTATGTACCCCAACGGTTTGCAGATATACTCCTCCATATGGTCTTCATACTCCAGCAACTCATTCGGTCTTGACTTCAGCCATTCAAGTAAATGATCTTCACGTGATTCAACAAGTAGCCATTCAGTTTCATGCAAGTAATCTTATCAAACGATCTTCACGTGTTGTGGCTATTCAGTCTTCATGCTCCATTCGGTTTTCCGATTTAGCAGCAAATGGTTTTTCTATTAACTCTATCAAACAGTCTTCATGCCATCTCCATTCGATCTTCATGTTGCTCGATTCCAAATAGTTTCATTCTTCATTCAATTTTCACTTCAGAGAGGCAAACGGTCTTGCGACCAATTTGAGCAAACGGTCTTGCAGTCCTTCATTCAGTCTTCGCATGCGTTTGGTCTTTGCATGCATCCGGTCTTCATCGATTTTGTATGCAAGCTACACAGCCGAAATGGTCTTGGCTTATCTAGTTTCTATCAAACGGTTTTATCATTGCATGCCCATTCGGTCTTCATATGCTGTTCATTCGGTTTCAGCCGAAGTGCCTAATGGTCTGCTAGATTCGGTTGTTCAAACAGTCTGAGACAATGACCTCTCCAAACAGTTTTGAGGTGTGCCTCCAATCGGTCTCTACTGGGCTTGAACTGTCTTGAGACTGAATGGGCTCAAATGGTCTTGAGACTGAATGGGCTCAAACAGTTTTGAGACTGAATGGGCTCAAACTGCCTTGAGACTGAATGGGCTCGAACGGTTTTGAGACCGAATGGGCTCAAATGGTCTTGAGACCGAATGGACAAAATTGCTTGGTTAGATCGATTGGTCAGAACCAAGTGTGAGTGAAAGTGGGCCCCAGCTGATTGTTCAGCTTTATCAAGACCTGCATCAAATCAATATAATTTCAGTTAAAATCATGATAATTGGACCAATTTAGTAATTTTGCAAATTTTTATATTCAATAAATGAAATTGAATGCATTGAGTCGAATTTGACCCAATGTGGTGATTGAAATTCTTGATGAATATGCATTCATCATGTGAACATAATCATAGGTAACCAAGTAATCAGATTATGTATACTAATCTGGAATATAAGATCAGTAACCTAATTACAAGAAGATAAGATAAGTAATAGTGCACATAGCTTAATGAGATAAAGTAAACCCTACAATAGATATAATTAGGGTTAAGATGAGATGTAAGATGATGATAACCTGATGATAATATATGATGTTGTCTTGATCAGGTTTAAGAAAGATATAGATGACATGAGGAATATGTGATTAGGATATCTCTTTTCAAGGTACACCATTACCTCTTGTTTGGTTTATTATACATCATGCTTGTGTTATATGGTAGTAAAGACTTGGCATATGGTACTGATTGAAATGATTTCCCTTGTATGATATGTTGCTTGATTTTCCATACTTATTGCTATGAACACTTGAAACATAAAATATTTGATCCATCATATGATAGCACTAAACTCTTTGGTAGTGCAATGCATTAGAGTGATCACAAACTCCTAGGGGGTAGATCACACTTACAATGATCACAAACTCCTTGGGGGTAGATCATAATGCCTAAAAACATCAAAGCCCTAGGCGCAGATGTATGAGATATATGCTGGAAATAAACTTAAAATATGTGTTCTCTTTTCTTAATGAATATCTTTGTGCAAGTATACACTTTTTTGTATATTTCTTTATAACTACCAAGTAATAGTTATATCTTACTACAAAGATATGATGAGAGGTATATAAAAGACATGTAGGTGTACTCAATACAATATTCTTGAATATTGTATTGACGTGTACCACATGTAATCTTTTGTTTAGGTTGTGGACATGTGTTCTTGAAGATCCAGTATAGTTGAGAGTTGTGTGGCGAGCTGATGTACAGGTGGACCTATTGTCTTAAGATCATGTAGTTTAGTAGTAGTACATGTATATGAAGAAGTTTTCTGTTCAATATGTAATATTAAATGTTGTAACAATTCATGTTGTAATTATATGTTGAATGGTGAACTTGTGTATGGTTTTATTATTGTTCATGTGCATGTTCTACTTATTGTTTCCTTCTGACTCCCTTGATTTTCTTCTTCTTAGCCTAGCGTGTTATGTTTAAATTGGGATTCTCACTGAGGTGAGGGTTTCAATTTGGATTTCACACATTAGATTAAGTTTTAGAAAGTTCAGGGATGTCACAGGTGGTATCAGAGCATGAACAATAGCAAAGCCTGACATTTTCTCATTATACAACACAAAACTAAAGAACCTTGAACTTAACAATATTTAGGGTTAGATTAGTCATCTTTAGAGTCTAGATCTGACCTAGCCTCTAGGTTAGCACCTAGATGTCCAAAAACTAGGTCTATATCGATGCTTGTTGTATAACAAGTCCTTAGATGTCATTCTTTCCTTATAGTGCAGCGGTATGGGATGTTGCATTATTTGGAAATGATGTACATCATGGGAAGAGAAACCCTAGACATATGGCACATGTTGTCTAGAGTGGCTACACTAGTCTACCCCTTGTTCTCACCCTTTTTATTAGTTTTGATGACACTGTACTCTCTACTATGTGTGGGGCTCTTATTTTCAAGATTTGGTTTTTTATTCCAACCAGATCGAAACCTTGATCGATTTCTATGACGAATGTTTTATCGGAGAAAAACTATATCATATTTTATTATGTATATTTATTACAAAAATGTGTCCCCACACATGTACGAGTAGGAGGTGGTCATGCAACCTAAGTGAAAGTGAATGACACCAGCCTAGAAGAGAGAGTAGTTCTAGATTAGATGTCTAGAGCCTTGTTAGAATATATGATAGACGGAATAAATGAAATAAGTTTTGATGATACGATGTAAGTCTTATATAGATGACATAAGATGATTATGGTGATCTATGTTGATCTTTGAGGACTTAAGGTTCAATTTTGAGACTTTGAGATAGGCTTTGATGATGTATGTGTGTTTTTTAAGATAAGATAAGACACGGCGTGAGTCAACATGAGCCTCAATCTCTTTTACAAAGGGGACCTCTAGTGTTAGGACCAGTTTTAGGGTTAATTCCAGAGAGAGTGAGACCCATTTGGAGAAGGTCAGATAACCTAGCCTCTAAGATATGTGATATGATATGTACTAAACTAGAATACTCCTGAGTGATTGAGTTGAGTCACTTTATGTATGATTCCTATAGGCTTGTTGAACCCTAGATGTCCTTGGGAAGACCACACCCTAGAGTCAGAGAGAGGCTGGCTATATGTGCATATGTGAATAAGGAAATATGAGTACCTGCCATCTGGGTGAGGGAGAGAGCCCACGACCCTAGAGGAGGTAGCTATGTTAGTTTTTGTATAACCTCATGCTCGGGTTGGTGGTTCCCATATAGGAATCTAGTGGTGCGCATATAAGAGAAAGAGAGTTGAGAAATAGTTTTCATGGGTATAGAGCTGATAAGAGTATGTTATAGCATGTTTTGGTTTGTGCTTATGTGGCTTGAGTTTGTAAGGCAATCACTAGTGCCAATGAGGTAATCTGACAACCCTAGGCTAATAAAGAGAAGATAAAGTATATGTATATGAGATACTCATAGAGTTGTGTTAGCTCAGATAGACTGAGCATGGCACTACCCTCATGATACGGGTCAAGAGAACCTCAGTTGGACTAGATACAGTTTTAGTACATGTTTGGCAAGCCACTTGCATAAGTTTGTTTAGCACAACCATGATAAAATATATGTAAGGATGTGATCTAATCTTGAGATGTTATACATGATGGTAATATGATGGAAATTTAGAAATGGTTTAATAGATATCAATGCATAAATGGTTAACCATAATCATGAATAACAATGATAATGTGATATTGTCGGTTAATCTTATGATGAAATCACTAGTAAATGTTGCAACTTATTATGAGCAATGAAATAGGATCAGATGGATGAAATATGTTACATGAGGTGTTAATCTTAGTTCTTAATAAAGATGAAAAATATATAGTTTCACAGTTAGCACAACATAATGATAATGATACCTTGATATGATATATATGGATAAAGTGGGTTAGCTTTAGTTAACTCCCACCTAAAAGACATATGTTAATGTTGAACATGCTCTAAAAATTAGCTCAATAAAATGTTGGCGACACTTTGATATAATGGGTTAAATTTAGTTAACTCCTTTAGAATATGGTAATATAATGATAGAACCCTAATGCATGGGTAATGATAAGGAAGCAATCCTAATATATGAGATATGTGATGGCATAACCAGAGTTCCTAAACCCTTTTTGAGCCTTCTATGGAGTGAGGTTTCACCTTTGATGCTTTTGAAACATCCTAATATTGCTTTGGATACATGGTTCTAGGTAAACTTTGCAGATATGTTGCACCTAGAATAGTGCCTTATATGTGGATGAAGTCAAGTTAGTTTTTTTTGAAGTACGAGTATGGTTTACTTTTGAGGATGAAAGTTCTTTTAAGATGTATATGATGTGAAAGACTGGATTTTTGGCTTTATTTCAAGGATGAAATTTCTTTTAAGGTATGTAGGATGTGATGGAGTGGACTTTTGGAATCCTAAAATGTCTGATAACATAAGTGAATTTGTGTGCTTGAGTTATATTAAGAGGTCCAAGTGTTTATCGTGACAGTACATTTGATGTTCCTAGATATATGTAGCTTTTTCAAGGAATTAATCTATTAATTGATGTATTATGTAAGTTGGACCAAGGTGCAAGATTATCTTTGACCTAGTACTTGTGATATGTATTTGTAAGGCTTCCTTAAGAAAGGAGATTCCATGGATGGGGAATCGTGGAGTCTTAGTATCCCAGAATAGGTCTTCGGAGAAGGAACTAGGACCGTAGGATTGCATGATCTAAAGACACCGATAATGTCTTTAATCTACGCTTTACTAGAGCAGCGGCGTGGGTGTTTCTCCATCCACGATCATCATTCATGGGTTGAGTGGAGAGTAAGACCACTTTTCTCGTCAAGAGCTGCAGTTCAAGGTATCACGAGACAACTGCATCATACCTCTAGCCAACCTCTCCATCGGTAGTCACATGGAGAGGATGAGAGCAATGATGAGTATTTTGTGTGTTAGTAGTCAGGAGTGACTTGCAATATCCGACCACAGATCACTGGAGCAGACCCATGCGACGGTGCCCTCACGAAACGGAGATGAGCAGCGTTGTGGACAGGAGATGACATTCTTCGTGAGGAGGATGACGCATGGAGCTAGGTGGCAATGTGTGGAAGGGATATCGGTGGTGAGAACCTTAGCACCAAGCAATAGATAAAAGCAGTCGGGGTGGTAACCATGAGACAGGATCAGAGAAGCAACTCCAGGAGCAGGTGTCGGGCTCCGAGCGGCACCGGTGAGCCCACCTGGGCAATGGCTTGTGAGTTGCAAAGACACATATATTTGCTTCCTCAAGCCTCCCATGTGTTGTGCACCCGGCGAGGAGGAGAGCTTTGTTACAGATCTCATGCCAGAGAAGAGCCCAGGCGGCGGTGGTAGTTGTGTTACAGAAGAACAGAGAACCACGCTGATTGCGAGAAGGGGAAAGGGAGAGCGGACAGTTTAGATATGTGAACCAGCCGATCCAAGTCTGAGTCAGTAGGCATGCTGCACACAAGTGAATAGAACCAGCCAGCTCAAGCACAGAAGCCACATCACATAGTGGACACGTGGCACTGTAATTTCCCCAAAGGTAAGAAAATACAAGTTAAACCTCAGTTCTTGTATATTTCATAGAAATTAGCTGCAGCATCAGAAAAATACATATAATATACCAAAATTCTCATAAAAATGCATAAAACAAGATGAAACAATAATATTAATCTTTTGATGATTAAATATCAACAATATCATGTAAGATGTGTAATGCTTGTTTAATGGATAATAAATAGCAAACGATGACATAAAATTATGGAAAAATGTCAGTAAGTCCATAACTGTGTCTTAAATGCATATGATGTGAGATATGGCCATGTTGATGTATGAAATCATGTAATTTGCTTAATGTTGCCATTTTGGGCTTTTAACCCTAAATAAAATGTAATAAATGCATGCATGCTCAATAAATGATGAGATTCACAGAAAACCCTCATGTCTGTAACTGGAATATAATATATAAATCTAAGATCAATTATATATGCATAATCCATGTTATACAATGATGTTTTCTCATAATGAGTACTTTATATGTTGAACTTAATTATCTTGATTGTATAAAACTTTTATTGAAAGAACATGTTAGCATGTTGATTTCATTTTATTATGATTAGGTTAGAAAAGGTTAATGTGGAAACCCTAGTCTTCTTGAATTATAGTTTTGGGAAGTTGGCTTATCTCGAGAAATTGAAGTATAAACAAGTAATATGATGAATTGACCTAATTAGATGATTGATAATCATAGTTAACCTATTAAAAGATAGAAAATGTTACTATAAAATCTTTATAAGTTTAGAGTGAATCTAGTCGACTAGACTTCCATATTTGAAAAATGTCATCCAACCAAATGTGAAGCTTTGTTGTTGAATTCATTAGTTGGTTTTGTCTTGGAGAAAATCAACCAACCAAACTAATAGGTATAAAACCCTATATTCATTGGTTGAATTCCCAAATGGAAACATCAAACAACAAGATGCCTCATCTATTTGTATAGTCAACCAATTGACTTGCAACAGTGAAAAAAAATGACCAACCAAATTACTTGGAAAAATAAAACATATAAAGGATATGTTAGTTAATAAACATGCACCTAAATGGATGCATATATAACTAATATAATGAGGGGACTTCATTTTCACAATCCTCCATTATAGGTCTCCAATCATCTTAATAGAAATTAGCTAGGAGTTGGGATGGAAGTTTGATATCAAGGCTACAGTAGAGTTTCTTCTTGTACAATTAGCTAAGTTTGGTAACTTCTTCTTATATACTAAGGCTTTTTAGTGATTTATCTCACTTTCCTATGAAGGATGTGTTGTGATCTAGGGGGTGGGGTAAATAGAGCTAATAATTAACTTATGCAATTTTAAACACGAAGGAAGGTTAATTGCAACTTACTTAGAAGATAAAGCATTCAAAATATAAAGAAAGTAATTGAACAAGGAAAGCAACCATACAAAACACAAGATGTCGAGTGGTTTTATAATAATACATCAATTCACTAACTAGATGTTTCAACTAAGTTTCTCAATCTTGTATTTTATTATCTTTTTTATACTGAATACAAATATAAGAAAATTACCAGTGTCTTTTTTGGCTCAAAACAACCCTCCTTTTCTTACGTCAAGGAGAACTTACACAATAGAATAAATTGTAATTAGCCTCCTACCTTGGTGGTAGCCTTCCCGCAATAAGTAGCTCCAAGAAGCTTCTTCACAACCTTCTTGCAAAAATTAGGTGGAAGAAACAAGAATAAGTGAATAGAACACAATAGGAAGAAAAAATTACAACTCTCACAAGATATAAAGTTTGTAGCTCTCTATGAACAAGTGATGATTAAATCTCAACAAGGATTAGGTAAGTCTATATTTGGTAGAGTAGGACACTACTACTGAGCTAATTCTTAGACTAGCTTGAGGGTAGTTGAACATGGCAATGTAAAATTCTACGTTTGGAGTAGGTTAGCATGTAGTAGGTTTCTCAAGTGTGTTTTAGGTGATAATAAACCCCTTCTTTATGTAGAAATGACTTAGGAATAGTTTGGAATAATTTTGAGAGTGTTTAGGGTGAGATAAGTGCAAATTATCTATTAGAATGTTAAAAGTCTGATTTACAATGACTAGAAGAATCTCAAAAATTGATAAGCATACTATTCTTGGTCGAACTATACTTTGATAGAATTCCATCTCGATCAAAGTGTAGTTCGACCAAGAGGCAAACTCTTGTGATAATCTGTGACAATTATATCTCAATCCAAAAGTGGTTCAAATAGATGTATTTTTGTTGAGAAAGAATTTAATTGGAAATATACATATAAATGCCCTACTACATTTTTGGAAAATGGCTCAAATTATTTTATAATAAAATCTAACTATCCCAAAATCTTGATAAAAGTGTGGAGTAGGATTTAGGATAGGTTTTGTCCATTCAAAACTTTTTCTTACATTATTCCTATAAAGTTGTAAAAAAATGCACTTGCATAAAACATATACATGGCACAACTAGACCTACAAGCATCCAAACACTTCTATTATAGCATGTTCCTTATTTTTGGATCTTCTCTAAGTTTGTTTATCACCTGACAGACTAAATGCACATGTTAGTGATGCAAATAGGAAATATTTTCATCATCAAAATAAGAGTGAAATATCTAAAAACCCAACGATCTCACCCTTTTTGATGATGACAAATATTTCCATAAGGTAGTTTGAAAGTAGACAATCTTTAAATTATTGTAGATAGCCAATTTATCTTCATGGATTGTTCTCCCCCTTTTTCAAAGTCAAAAATGGTTTATACTTTCCAATGCTCCCCCCTCAAGGAGACACTCCCCCTCACAAAGATAGTCATTTTTGAGAGAGAATATATATACCCAACAAAGAAAGGATGCATCACGTGAAATGATAAACCAATATGAATAAAGAAATTGAAAATGGATACATTTCATAATAGGGCATACATACAAAAATCCATATTTGATTAACAAACAAAATATTTTCTAATTATCAATGAGAGGAATGTTAAGTTCTTCATGATAAAAAAGTCTCACTAAACACAAAAAATACTCTAATCCAATGGTAATGGATATTAAGTCCACCATTGATATAGATAAAAAAATGAACCACCAATTTTCTAAATAGTGTCTCAATAACAGTTGATTCATTTTCCATTTCAGCCAATGTGCAACCAATGTTGTTGAAATTGACTCAATGTTTGAATCTTTCGACTCAACACTTGAGCCATTTGACTCACAATCCTGATTAGTCAATTTCTAGCCAATGTTATTTAAATTAAATACATAAACACTTTAGTAATCAAGTTAGACCTTATTCATGAGTAAACCCCTATTTTAGGTGTATCCTATGCATGTGACCCCATAGGTCCCATATTACGTTGGTAGTGAATCTTCATAACAAACTTATGACATCACAAGAAATAAGTGATATCTAACAACACATAATTTCTTCCTAAGTAATTTAGAAAGTTGGAGAACAAATTCAACCTACGATCTGTGATTAGTGGTATAGTGATTGTATAATTCCTTTCTCTAGATATCCAGTCTCAATGTTGAACCCATCATCGTTGAACTACAGTAGGATGTATGAGATGCATGTGAGCTCAGATATCACATATTGAGTCACATGAGTATAGCCTTACGTTTTTCATTCTCGCTTATTAAGTAGCCAGGATATCAACTCTAGTAGGAGGGACAACCCATCTACATCACTCACAATCATTCCCCATGTGTCACAATGTATCTGAGCATCACCTTTATGGTAACCCTTATTGAAGGTCACATTGGATAATGTAAAAATACATCGAACAACATGTGATGACTGTAATGGTTTGAGATATAAGAACCACAATCGCCACTATCACTGCGAGAGCTGATTCTGACAACCATTCAACGGTTTCCATGTATCACTCTCAAAGTGGGTATGTCTGACATATTATTATCTAACAAGTACCTATGTATTTGGTTTGACATCACCTATCATGACTAATGAGATTTTGTCATCAACCAACACACACTCTAGTCTTATGTACTATTATTGTCTATTAGCTTCCACAATAACATATGACTAGGAACATAACAAGAATGTATGTACTCTTATCATGAATATGATCTAATTGCTCAGGTCCTCAACCTGAAGACATATGTTATCGAGTAACATCATTCTTTAGAAATCTATCATGTTATATGATTATCTCATAAATGAACAAACATATAGACAAAGATTGACTTTATTCTCAATCTCATTTACAAGATATGCCATTACAATCATCGTATGATTGGATCTCTTGTCATACATACTAGAAATGGAAGCAACGTCATGAGTCTTAGCAATATTGTTCCAAAAATGACAAGTTGGTCCACTTAGATGTATCCAACAAAAGGAACTTCCATATGCTCGGGGCTAGCCATGCCTCCTAAAGTCTATTTGATAGCAAGGACCTCATCATTGGTTTATTCCACCATGTCCACTTCACTCTGATGAAAGTTTGTAGGATGCAACTTTAAGAAGGAAGTGAGAGGACACCCTTTGGTTGTGAAGTAGAATATCTCGTATGGACTAAGGAAAGAATTCCTCGAATCTAATTCAACTCCTGGTCAGGGAGATAACCAAAACTTGGAGTATGAATCTTGTAATTGACTTCACTTTTCAGCGTCCCCCAATTAAGAAAGGACCTTAAAGTTGAGCTTCATTACCTAAAATTCCCAAGATCTAGATTTTAACAAATAACAAATAATAGCAAATAATTTCCATTAAAAAAACAAATATTGTTTACATGATGCTCCTCCAAGGAGTTACATGAATTTCCAACATGAGACTATTACATATGAGAAGAATTATCTAACAAATCCTCCTTTACTTCGCTTTAAAGTCTTTGAGTGATTTAATATAGTTCATCATATCTTGATATATTCATATATTTCATTTATATTAAACAATGTGAAACAAAATACATATCAGTACATTGATTTACTGTGTATGTGGGTGCATGCAATAGTGCACAAGTAGTATAACAACATATGATATCAATTACTTGAATATAAGAACTGGCAATTTCATCACATATTCTAACATGAACTTGATATGTTATCTTGGGCATGATCAATGTCTGGTCTAGGCTCATGTGCATCACTCCTTGATACATGTCATCCTAGGGTTCTGAATATGATATCTTACTTTATGTGATACTTATAGTTGCATAATAATTGAACCAAATGTAAATAAAAATCCAATAGTTTGTTTCATCAATCCACAAGAAATCACTGGCTAACACCAGTAATTGATATTGTGAGTAAGCACAATTGTCAACACGTACCTCAATGTGGAACCACGTTGATCATGCAATCATACTTTAAGTGCTTTAAGCATATCAATGAATCCAAGTAATCAATGTTTAATCTACATGTATGTACATCCTAAAGTGTCACCATCATATTATTCATATTAAACCCTACTCGGATCCTAGTCTAGGGTTTAGGGTTGTCTCAGGTTCAAATAAGGAATAAGGGTACACACCCTAGTTCCATTGGATATTAAACCACATGTTAAACATTAGGTGAAATCCTAAATATTAGATCCATCATATCCTTTCATTTTGAATATTTGGCTCATATTAAGTTCATTAACAACCTAGTAAGTTATGATCTTTGGTTTACAAACTCTAATTATACATGTATGTGATTATTGGTCTAGAAAACCTAATTATCATAATCATTATTATCATGACTATCTTAGATTCCCATTATGTTCAACAGTATCAGAATACAATATGAATTGAGAGTATCTAATGTATTCAACATGTGATATACAAATCTAGGATTTTCATGTACTTATCACTACATTAACACATATTAGCACTTCTTTTGGAATTGGGATTCAAATCAGACTTAAAATATATTTTTTGTTCCTCTCATTTTCCTAATAACCATTCATATATAATTTGTCATAATTCGAGTTAGTGATTACTTACTAAAATTTTCACAAAGGAATTAGTAATGGACCAGGTATGTGCCATGTCACCAATTAGCATATTACTGAAATAGCCATGCAGCCTGGGTTTTCTAATGGATAGGTGCCCTATCAACCTAAGCATCTGAGTAGGATGGACTCTGATCTGAGGTGAAAGGAAAAAAAGACCCTTATCCATATAATCTGATAATCACCCTCTCATGGGCTTAGAAGTAAACTTGTTTACCTAGTTTTTCTCCCCACCTTGTGCATGCGCAATGCTGCCATGGAGTTAAGCCCATAATTGACTCTTGGCTAGAGGCACTGGCAGCCACAACTTAGGCTTCCATTGCCTTCTCCTGGCTTTGTTGGTCTCAATGTGTTACGGTGGAGGAACAACATTTCCTGGAGGTAGTTTATATGGCTAACTAAATAGAGGTGTATCATCAAGGTTGAAGCAAGGGGATACCTACTCTCAAGGCTAGTTAATGATTTTGGAAGATTACTAAGACCTTATAGAAGGTGTTCCCTTCAGTCGGAAGCCTTGTGGTGGTGTGGAACACCTCACATGTCCCTCTTTAGGCAGTAGGTGGAAGAGATCAGTCATAGAACTCTGGACCTCCATAACACTATGAGACCATCCAGAAGGCCTTGAGAGATCTTCGTGGTGCTCCACACCCAAATAGTTAGCCAAAGATGCCGCCTAGGGCTTGAATGATGTTGTTACCACCAACGTGTTACATAGGCTAGGACGATGTGTTCCAAGGTACCTTGAAAGTAATTGTGAGATGATCCATGCTCTCACCATCACACCATGACTCCCATTGCCTTATATAGGCATAAGTTATAGAGGACTAGCGGTTTTGGCATGACTTAAAACACTATCTTAATAGAGGTTTGGGTATTACTTCAATGCTCCACAAAAGTCACTTTTCTACGGATTTTTGCATTCACTGAGACCTCCCAAGTCCAACCCTCCTATTTTTTAAAGAAAAGGTTGAGAGGGGAGACTGATCGAGACTTTGGGGTTTCTACATGTGAACAATTTCTTTTCCAAAATAGGCTCAAGGTAAAAGATAAAAAGGGCATCATTGATCTTCGATCTGATGGTCACTAGGTTGCATGACACACAACTCACTTATTCTATAGTAAGGCATAGTTAATCGATTTCCAAAATAGAAACTCATTTAGTTATTCCCAATAGGTCCTTATCTCTTCTCTATTTTCTATAGATCACTAGGAGCCTCTCTTTACTATGAAATTTTGAGGGCAACTCACTAATATCTTCCCATCTTATATATAATTTTTGGGATTTATTGGGATAAATTTCATAGATGTAACCTACACTTTTAGTATATCCTTAAATTAATTACCCACACCACATGGAAAGTCTTTTTCCTCTCAAATTCAGAATTCTCTTTATTTTGTTATTGTCTTCAAGTATGCCAAAAGTTAGATAGAGATATTCTTGTTTGATGCCTCAAAACTTGTGTTGCCATTCATGGCTAGATAATTACTCCTTTAATTATCTAAATCACTCATATTTTAAAATCTCTTAGAAACTTTCTCCATATTCCAATTATCCAATAACTCATAAAGCCATTATCCTCTAATTGTGCAAGAATTTCTTTTATTTATTTAACTTGTGCCACAAGGACCTATTTGCAAAGTAAATAGTCTTATGGGCTTCACTTGGGCCATGGGTTGCACCCATGCCACAGAGTGGATGGTTTTCTTTATTTCACAATTAAAATATTTCAAATTCACCAATTTTAAGGATATCATATTCACCCCTCCTTAAAAGGAATTTTTTCCCTAAAACTCAGACCTAATAAGGTTAAGGTGAATATTAACTCAACACAACTTTAAACCTTAGGGTTAGAAATCCTACTTCGATATCTTTAACATCTTTTATTGATATGAAAAATCCTCACATTATTACTAAAATTGGTATATGAATTCAATTCAAGGTATATCCACATCCTTAGTTTTCATAAGATATCACCTCTTGGTGATTACATTTTAGTTTTCTGATTCAATTTCACTTGGTGACCACCTTTTTACCTAGGTTTCCAACCTATTATTCATTTATTTCCACATAAGGGTGAGGAACACCTCAAACCCTAGATTATTTCATTAAATTTCAACTTAGGTATACATTCTCATACATTATATTATTTCATTAAATTTCAACTTAGATATTCATTCTCATACTTCAATTTTAAGCATTCCATGTGTCTAATCAACCTCTCTCACTCATAATAATTAAAAATAAGTTGGGTGCAGCCCAAAAACAAAATTCATCTCGTTCCAAGAGCAAAGATGTTGTATCTACACATTGTCTTAAAATTCCAAATTATAGATTGAATCATCTGGACAATAAATCCAACCTTAATTACTTCTATTCCAAAATATTCTTATATTTTTATGACACTTAAGGGGTAGTTCCTTTCTCACTCTTGAGTTTGTGTACAACTCCCTTCAAATTTCGGTCACTAATATGATTCCTTCTATTCTTTATATTTACATCTCATGCCTCATTAGCCTTAGTCATTTCCTCAAGGTCTCTAGAGTTACATGTACCTTTGGGGTGATCCCCTCTCAACCACATGGATACCCCTTTGGCCTCATGAACTCATGAAGGTGTCCAATCTCTTGACCCATGGGCCTTGGGCAAATGTGGTTGGCCATATCCTGACCCCATGGTCTTATGAACTTAGGGCATGATCACATCCTAACTTCATAGGTCTTATGTACCCTTAATCCTCCATACTTGACCTCAGGATTGACATAGGGATCTACCCTACCAAGGGTTTATTGAGGTATCACTACTTTAACAAAAAAAAAGTAATCACATTTTTTTCTTACATAATTCTTTAACTTGAATTTCCTTCATCTCTTGGGGTACACATTTTTCACTTTGTCCCTGCATTGTTCTCATGGCAACCTTCCCTCATGTGCTTTTTCATTCATGGAGACCTTCCTCTCTTATCTTGGCATGTTAGTGACATTCATTTTCCAACTTGATTACTAGTCATTGCAATGTCTTCCTTTTACATCGACCTTCCTTTCTCGACTTGTCTTATTTGTGATCTTCCTTTCCACGCTTGATCACCTATCATTGCAATGACTTCCCTTTATATCAACCTTCCTTTCCTAGTTTGTCCTATTGGAAACCTTCCTATCCCAGCTTGATCTTCAATTATTGCAATGGCATTCTTTTTATATCAACCTTCCTCTCTTTACTTGGTCTATTAATGGCCTTGCTTTCCCGACTTGGTCACAAAATTCCATCCCCTTCCTTAGTGACTTTCCTTGTATCCCTCAGAGATGGCATACCTGGTTAAAGGAATGTATGTGATTTCATATTTTGTATACTTAATCCTTCACACTTCATGGTATTTAAGGTTACCTCAATTCTTAAACTCATTTATGCACTAACCCTTCTATTGAAGGTCCTAACATAGGGTGCCTTCTTAGCTCACATGAGGAGGTTAGACTCTCTAGCCACAACTTGACCCCACAGTTTAGGCTTTTCCCTCCTCCATAGGTCATTTTCCCATTCTTGCGTTGACCCACCTCAGGTCAAGACACCAACCCTAAAAGTTGAATTTTCATTTTTATGTTACCATTAGTAGCTTATGTTTCTTAAAAACCCTTCAAATGAATCAATAATGCCTTGCTCCACATGCATACATGCATGGGAGACTGGGCCACCTAAATACATTTGCAGTTTTTCTCATTCCTCTTTACCCTATTTAGGGTTCATATGGGTAGGGTTACTATTTCACCCACACTACTCCCAGTTTCCAGGATTAGGGTTAGAGACTACACCCTACCTCTTAGGGTTTCTATACTGATCGACCCATCAGGGTTTTTCCTAAACCAACCCTAGCTCCATCTAGAGTTTACCCTTGCAAGGAAAAACCCATAAAACATTTTTTCTTTACTTTATCATTATTTCACCCTACATGTACATTAATTGGAGTAGGATGCCTCAATCCTACTTCTTCTCCAAAACCCTAACTTGAGACGAAGAGGTAAGTATCTTTTATGGATTATTAAGCAAGAGGATGAGAAGTAGATGAAACTTGAGATGAGAAGACTTAGAGGAAATATTACTTCAGGAAAACCCTAGGTTCTCGCCAGGCCTATATGACATTGGCTAAGGGAGTCCTCATTTACCAACCTTGTGGTGCAAAGGAAAACATTGCAAAACCATGATCCAATCTAGACACTGATACAGCCAGGTTATGCACTAATAATTTTCCTTATATTTCTACTGATTACTTGAAATTATAATTAAATATTATTTGTAAAATTTAGGGCTCTAATACTAAATTTAACGACTTTAGTTTTTAGTGTCCCCCAATTATGAAAGGACCTTAAAGTTGAGAGTCATTACCTAAAATTCCCAACATCCAAAATTTCACAAATAGAGAATTACAACAAGTATTTTCCATTAATTCACAAATATTGTTTACAAGATGCTCTTCTAAGGAGTTACATGAATTTCCAACTTGAGACTGTTACATATGAGAAGAAGTATCTAAATAATCATCTGTTACTTAACTTTAATGTCTTTGAGTGGTTTCATCTGGTTCATCATATCTTGATATCTTCATATATTCCATTTACCTAAAATGGAGTGGAACAAAATGCAGATCAGTATATTGCTATATCATATTTGTGGATGCATGTAAAAGTGTGCAAGTAGTATAACAACATATAATCAATCAATGACATGCAAATAAGAACTGGCAATTTGATCACACATTCTAACCCACAATGAATGATTTTCAATAGCGCATATAATGTGGAATTCAAACCAAACCAATCTCAATCATGTTCAAAGAGCAAACTCCCTAACCCAAATCCTCTCCTTTCAATCAAGTCACTTTGTGCCTCAACTTCGACCAGTTGAGAGTTTCCAACTCCTCTCCATAACGGTCAGGTCACTTTACTTGATATGCTATCTTGGGCAGGATCACTATCCGATCTAGAATCACATGCATCACTCCTTAATACATGTCATCCTAGGGTTCAAAATGTGATATCTTACTTTTTGTGATGCCCATAGTGGAATTATAATTGAATAGAATGTAAGTAAACATACAATAGTTTATTTTACCCTTCCTCTAGAAATCATCGGTAAACACCATCAATCAATATTGAGAGTAATCATAATAGTATCCATGCAACTCAGTGTGGAACCATGCAAAACATGCAATCATACTTCAAGTACTTTAGGAATATCAATGAATCCAAAAAAATCAACATTTAATCTACATGTATGTACATCCTAAAGTGTCCCCATCATATTGTTCAGATTAAACCCTACTCAGGTCCTAATCTAGGGTTTAGGGTTGTCTCAAGTTTGGATAAGGAGTAAAGGTACATAACCTAGTTCCATTGCATATTAAACATTAGAGAAACCCTAACTATTATATTCATCATATCCTTTCATTATGAATACTTAGATCATATTAAGTTCATTAGCAACATAGCAAGTTATGATCTTTGGTTTAAAAACCATAATTATACATGTATGTGATTATTGGTCTAGAAACCCTAATCCACATTGTCATTATTATCATGACCATCTTACAATCCCATCATGTTCAACAATATTAGAATATAATATGAATTGAGAGCATCTAATATATATTCAACATGTTGATATAGAAATCTAGGGTTTCCTTGTACTAATACTACTATAACACATATTAGGAGTAATTTTGGAATTGGGATATGAATTGTACTTTTAATATATTTTATTATTGTTACTCTCATTTTTGTGATCAACTTTCATATATAACTTGTCTTAGTCTGAGATACTGATTATTTACTAAAATTTTCACAAATTAATCAGTAATGGAGAAATTTGAACGTTCCATATTAGCTATTAGCATATTACCTGAAATAGCCATGCGACCCTGGTTGGACAATGATGCGATGTTTTTGAGTCGCATTTATAGACCGATTTCATATGTGTTTTGTGCCTTAATTACTCATTTTCATGGATATTATTGCATAATTCACTTTATTTGGTCTTTGCCATCATTTTATATCAAATCCCCTTTGTTTTACTATTTTGAGCATTATTTATCATCTTATTATAAATTGTGTGCATTTACTTGGGCCTGTTGTGAAATTTCAGGAAGAACAAGTATCTGCATCCGTCGATACCATCGACGGATGTCGATACCATCGACCAAGCCACAGGTTGTCAGCCGAGAAGAGCAATACAGAGTCGATACCATCGACACCCATGTCGATGGCATCGAGATGTCTCCAGGCTGCTGGCGAGGATGAAGTCGATACCATCAACGCAAGTCGATGCCATCGACTCAAGGAGAGCTACAGCATCGCTAAACGACAACAACCGACGCTAAAGGAGTCGATACCATCGACACCCAAGTCGATGGTATCGAGATCATGACAGGCGCTCAGAATAAAAGAAAGGAAAGCTGCCGCTAATCCGCTGTGTCGATACCATCGACTCGCGTCGATGGTATCGACGCCGGCAGATATGCGTTGGATTTGTTTTGATTTCGATCGGACGGCTGTTGTTATTTGTCGACCTAATTAGGAACTTATACCTAATGACGGCCGCCCAGACGTGATCATCATCTCATTTTTGGATTGCACGAGTGCCGAGGAGGAGAGAAAGGAGAACGGAGGCCGAGAAGCTCATTCCGGGTGATTCGGATGCTGCCGAAGACAATTTCCACCACCGACAGGTGGGGAAAGCTTGTGTTCTACGCCATGGATCCACCGGTTCTTCTCCGTTCAGGGGTTTTCCCATTTATTTCACGTTTTTCTTATGAATTCCCCAATTTCTACCATGTATTCGTGTAAGATGAACATGAGAGGCTAAAACCCTCAATATTTAGGACCGGGAGTAGCCCGGGGATACATTGTATGATGATTTTATATTGATAATTCATATTTTTCTCTCATATCCGTGGTATAAATTCGTTTTCTCTATTGCTATTGTTATGTTTGATCACCATAATAATAAATTAATGCCCTTAATCACTTCGACAGAAGGATTAACGGTTGAAAAGAGACGAATTCTACATTAATTAATAAAACCCTTGACAAAGGAGTTGTAAAATTAATGGTGGGAACTGAGGGACCGATCTTAATGTGCTTAGTTTAGGGGAATGATTACTATGACGATGGAATCAACCTAAATCTAAGTAGTGGATTACACCACGACAGTGGGTAATTCTCATTTCAGGCCACTACCCGGATAGAGAGAGAAGTGTGAGGAATTATATGAAATCTAATACAATGTTGACTCGCGGTGAAACCGCCATCCTAAAGATATCCCTTTTAATTGATTAAATTAACCTTTAATCGATTGTTTTCTTTGTTTGATTTTTATTTTCTTTTAATTTGAACAACAAAACCTTACTTTGTTAATCGGTCTAGCTGATTGCGATTAGTTAGTAGAAGTCTCCAATAATTCACGTATCCCTGAGTTCGACTCGGGCCTCACAAGGCCTATATTACTCGACGCGTACACTTGCGTTTTTAGCGCGTAGTAAAATACACATCAAGTTTTTGGCACCGTTGCCGGGGATACGGCGAATTATTGGCACTTTGAGTGCTAAGAGCGGCCATTCTAGGCCACATTTTTTTTATTTATTTTAAAACAATTTCAAAAAAAAATTCCTTTATTTCTCTATAATTGTGTTGACTCGTTCAAAGCATTGTACTGAACCCCTATTTCCATATTTCAGGTACTTTGCATGGTGCACACACGTAGTCGAGACTACGTGAATCGCACACCTGAGGTTCCATCTGCGGGACCAGAGGACGAGGACTACTACGAGGAGGAACACCACAGTGATATACATTCTGAATCTGAGCCAGAACAAGAAGAAGTAATGGCTGAAACACAGACAATATGGGAGAAGATCAAGGCGTCTTCTTCCTCAGCATCAAAGGGGCCCATAAAGAAGCAGGCGATCAACATACCGACATACAAGATCGATCCAGCACTGATTAACCTGGTTAAATCAAACGCATTTCACGGATTAAAAAATGAAGATCCAGTGGCCCACATCAGCCAGTTCGTGGAGAACTGCGATATGGTGAAGATAGATCGATTTCCACAGGATGTGCTCTACCTCAAGTTATTCCCGAGTTCCTTGGCTGGAGTGGCAAGAGAGTGGCTTCATAACCTCGATGACGAGTTTGTTGAATCATGGGATCACATGGTGGAGGTTTTCTTTGAGAGGTTCTTCCCTCTTGAGAAGACCAATGATATGATCCGGAAGATCCACAATTTCACCCAACAGGCGGGTGAAACCTATTCTGAGACTTGGGAGCGATTCCAAGTCATGTTGAGGAGATGTCCACACCATGGACTGGACAAGGAAACCCAAGTGAAGATCTTCTACTTTGCTCTCTCCGAGCATGATAGAAGCAATTTGGACTCGGCCGGTTCAGGATTTTTCTTGAACAACACTGATACAAGATGCTGGGAGATATTGAAGAACATGGCTAGGAAACAGTCATGGGGCGACAGAGGTGCAGTGGAACATGTCAAGGCTGCCGGAGAATCCAGAACAGTTAGGGAGCTGAATGACAAGCTAGATCTTCTAGCTAAGAAGCTGCTAACTAAGGAAGATGCATCTGAGGATGAGGAAGCCCAAGTGAAGTTCATGCAACAACAGGGCTATAGAAACAATGACTATGCATGGAGAAAGGATAAAAAGTTTTCATGGAAGGATCCGAATAATTTTCTGCAGGATCCGGATGCCAAGCCACAACAAAGAACCGAGGATAAGAACACTGAATTACTAACTCAAATGGTCCAGCAAAACCAAGAGATGATGGCCATGTTTGGAAAACAATTGCAATCTCAAGGTGATATTCTAACCAAGTTTGGGCAGACGCTGCAAAGCCATGGAGCACAAATGCGGGCATTAGAGACCACCGTGGCACAGATTTCAAATGAAGTGGCGGCCATCAAGCACGCCAATCAACAGAAACCAGCGGAGAATGCGAACGTGGCTCAAGCACATCATCAGGTTAAGTACATGTCGGTGATAAGAAATGAGAAATCTCAGGTGCAAGAAGTTGTAGAAGAAAGAAAAATGACTTTCAATGTGAATGCAACACCGGCGATACCATATTCACGCACGTACTATAGATTGCCGGGCGGAAACCATTTCTTCCGGAAATCAGAGAGAGTTGTGAGTATGGTATCTCCATCTAGGCAAGATGAGCAGGTGCAGGTTGTTTGGGCACATGTGGAGACATCTGAGGCGAGAGAGGAACCACAACAAGCTGCTACTATTGATGATGTCTCGCCAAAGCCCACGTCTGAGGGAATCATTGAAGCAAGCTTAGGGGAGGTACCCCTAAAAAGCTCTTATGTGCCACCTCATAGGTGTGTTGATGCAGCTGATGTTTCAGATCCGGTCAATTCTAAGTCAAAGAAGGAGCATCGTCACTTTAAGAAATTCTTGGAGATATTCCAGAAACTCCACATCAATATTCCATTGGTGGAGATGATTGAGAAAGTGCCCGCTTATGGGCGGTTCATTAAGGAGATCATCAATAAGAAGAGGCGGATAAAAGAAGATGAAATTTATTGGATGAATGAGACGGTGAGCTCGATGATTCATGGGAGTTCACCAAAGAAGAAAAAAGACCCAGGAGGTTTTTACATTCCATGCTCAATAGGTGGTCAACATTTTTCTAAAGCGCAATGTGATTCCGGCGCTAGTATAAATCTCATGCCTTTGGCTACATTTCAAAAGTTGGGGTTAAAAGAGATAAAGAAGTTGGCTGCGACAATTGAATTGGCAGATGGGTCTACAGTGAGACCCTATGGAGTATGTGAAGATGTTCTAGTCAAAGTTGACAGATTCATATATCCGGTGGACTTTGTCGTCATGGATATGCCACCACTCCAAAGCTGTGAAATTCTCCTAGGAAGACCGTTTCAAGCAACGGCAGATGTTGTTACTGCTTTAGGGAGAGGTACTCTATCTTTGGGCATTGGAGGAGATCATGTTGAATTCGAATTACCGCATGATCCTCTAAGTGCGGTCCCCAAGGTGAAAAGATGATGACTGTCATACGTCTAGCCTAAGACGCTAAACAAGGGCGCTTGTTGGGAGGCAACCCAACCATTGGTACATTAGGATAGTTTAATGTTAGGTGTAGTTTGCTTTTATTTTGTTTACTTTTTAGTTTAAAAATGATACCTTGATCCGTTTGTTAAATGTGCAGGAACAGGCAGGGTCGATACCATCGACACATCAGTCGATGGTATCGACATGGGTTCAGGTTGACACCAGCAGAAATCACACTGCGTCGATACCATCGACGGCCCCGTCGATGGCATCGACATGGTCACAGGCAGGTCGCAATAAAAGTGTCGATGGTATCGACACCCCAGTCGATACCATCGAGATCTCTGGAGATATTCAGACGAATTTTGCTCAGTCAACTCGATACCATCGACGACCTCGTCGATGGTATCGACATCATCACAGGTTGAATGCAATAAACAGAGGTGTCACAATAAAAGCAAGTCGATACCATCGACACCCGTCGATGGCATCGACGGACATGTCACCGATCCACATGAAGACATCGACGACAATCGCAACAGCCACGTCAGCGATCTGGGTGTTGCGTCGATACCATCGACTTCTGTCGATGGTATCGACCCGTCAGCGATTCGGGTTTCTCGATCCAGCAAACGTCAGCCGTCGATACCAGCGACAGATGTGGCTACCCGCGAGACGTGTCGATACCATCGACCCGCGTCGATGGTATCGACGGGTCAACAGGGGCGCCGATCAAGTCTATTTAAGGGGACTTGCAACGTCATATGACATCACACCCTCAGAGCAAGTATCTCCCATTGCACAGAGCACTCCCCCGAGCCCTCTACACCTGCGGAGAAGCGTCATCGAGCGAAGATCTTCACCGAGCGGAGAATTTCTCTCCATCTTCACCGAGCTCTTTTCTCCCAATCTCATTCTTCTCGCAATCATGGTGCATACGGGCGGAGCATCTTCATCAAGCGCGCACCCCATGGAGATCGAGGAGTTTGTTCCTCCTCCAACCGCTTCCATCTCTCGTCCACACCTCATTCATGCCAACATGGATGTAAGGAAGGTATACGAGGAGATAATGAAGCGGAAGTTCGAGGCAACCCGGTATGTGGACCGGGGAATGATCAGGGAGCTGGGATTCGAGGCCAACTTGGCCTATGTGTTGGTCGGGCAAGCGCGGCACACCAATCGCTTCTATGAGATGGACTGACATGCGGATGGGCAGCCGTTTTTCGGCGAATGGCCCACATACAAGGAACTGGTGGCCGAGTTCATGGTGTCTCTTGATATCTACGTCGTACCAAATGACGTGGTACCATCGGACCAGACGTGGATCCAGGGAAGGGTGTCCTTTCGACTCTTCAACAACAATTACAACATCACGTTGAAGCAGTTCAACGACATCTTCAACTGGAACCACAGCCGCCACGATCACCGACGCCCCGACGCCCGCACCGATTACGACAAAATCTTCGCCGAGCTAGTTACAGTGCCGGCAGGGAAGACCGTGAGCTACCACAATGCCGCGGTAGCGGATTTTGAGCACCCGTTCGTCCGGGTCCTGCACAGGATGTTGAGCTTGACCTTCTTCGCTCGGAGTGATCTTGCTTTGAGCAAGTTTCAGGAGAGTGACCTGTTCTTTCTCTATGCACTCCTGAAACGTCAAGAGTGCAACTGGGGAGCATTCTGGTTACAGCGCGTCATGGCGGTGAAGCAGAGCACAAGGAAGGCTCCAATACACTTTGGTGGTCTTGTCACCAAGTTGGCGCTGTACTTGGGGCTGAACTTTCAGTCCATGACTCCGATTTCTGCGCGGAGTAAGGTGAACGTGCAACACTTGCACCGTTCAAACCTCATTCTTAGCCGAGATGGGTTGGCGTACGCTCATTGCCATGTCAACCAAGCTTACCAGGAGGCATCCCTGCCGGACGACGTCTTCCACATCGAGGGCAAGCAGCACTTCCGGTGGCCAATCATAGCCATCGAGTCCTCCGAAGAAGAAGGCGGAGGTGAAGACCAAGAAGGCGAGGCCGAGGAAGACGAGGAGGCTTTCACACCTCTTCGAGCACGCGTGGCACCACGGAAGCGTCCTAGGATGCATCCAGGTGCATCTTCATCATCTCAGCCCCCGCTGCCATCACCACAGCAAGAGCAGCCAGCTGCGGATCCCTACTCCATGCAAGGGATGTACACCATGCTGCAGGACATACAGCAGACTCAGCTGCAGCACATGGGTATGTATACCGGCATTCATGAGACTACGAGCCGGGTACTTGACAACCAACGGGCTATGTTCGAGAACGAGCGGCTCATCCTCGCCAACCAAGAGCAAATGCACACCCGGTTGCAGCAGATAGAGACGCAACAGGAGCCCTTCTTCGACCACTACTGGAGTTGAGACTACTTTGGAGGTTATCCAAAGCCTCCGCCGAGGACCCAATATGATCCAAGCTTCCAGGGGGAGTACCCGTCTTGGGATCCTACGGCACCACAATACCCACCACCGCCTCCGCAAGATTGATCAGGGTATCACTGTTCCACCCTTAAGTTGGTTTTTGACTATGAGGCCATAGTCGGATTCAAGCTTAGGGGGTGGCTGGAACAGCTCTATCTTTTATCTTTTCTTTAGTTGTTTTTAGTTTCTGCTTTGTTATTTGTTTTTGCAATTTTAAATTTTTATTTAGGATCCACATCTATCTAGTGTAATCGTGGATGTCTTAAAAATTGTCATCTTGCTGTTTTCATGGGGAAATTAAGGGAATTTAAATTTTTTTCTGTGTCTTTTGGATAGCTTTACTTGGTTGTCCTTGGGGAACTTGTTCTATGAAAATGATTGATTATGTCAACTTTGAAGCAATATGTCATACTCACACCCCCATTGACTCATGAAAAGTGGATAGTAACGGTTGTTTGAGCCTAACCTAATTAAATGGTAATGAGACCTTAATCAGATGTAAGAGAAAGAACCCTTTAAACTACTACACATGTCAGTAAGGAGGGACACATAATTTTCTTCTAAGGTTCAGTCACTTAATCTTGTGATCATTCCACCCCATTTTCTATAATCCACCCAAGAATTGGAAGTAAAGTGCAGTTTCAATTTCTTTTGTGTGCATAGCATGTAGATAGAATTTGCATTGTTATTTTCATACTTTTGCATAAAACGAAAAAAAAAAAAGTATAGTGATTCATGCACATTACCTTTAGGTGCATGTCATGTAGTTGCACTCATACTTTCATGATTTTCATGCATAAGTACACCATGTATCTCAGTTGACCTGAAAAGTGATCTAAATTGTTCCATACCCTCGCATTAGTACAAAGATTTCCAATCATGAAGAAAATAGCCTAACACATGTATCTCTAAGCAATTATGGATATGTGGGCTAAGAGGAAAAGAAAAAAAATCTGAAAAAAAATTTTTGAAAAAAAAAAGAAAAAAAAGAAGAGAATTTAGAAGGAAATGGAATAAGAGGGAGAAAGGAATGATATCACTTGTATAACAGGGGAATTGAGTACATGATGTGGCTTGAGTAGATTTCTATCTCATTTTGAGGTAGAAAGTTAGTGCATGCATCATTCCACCCACTTTTAGGCATTAGGGCATTCTTAATGTGCATTTGCATCATTTAGGGCATTTTGTTATATGCATACTGAAACTGTGTAATACTTCCAAATTCTTCCATGAACCACCCATTCCATCCACCCGTTGCTCGAATTGGTAGGTCACCGTGATTTTCTCCTCACTCATGATTATAAGGAGGACTGCTTCCATGTAGATGGTAGTTAGGGCGAGCAACGTAGTTTAGGCGATCACAAGATGCACCATGGCTGAATCGGCGAACTTTATTATGTTAACTGCCTTATGTGATAGTGTTCATCGGTTTGAAGGATAATTTCTTTTATTGATGATTATTGTCGCCTACAGGGTAATTACTGTTCTGTGATTAGGGTAGGCCGGTTTGAGAACGTCCAGTGGGAGTCATTTGTGATGTGGGTTGGTATTTTGATTGTTAGTTGACATTCGCAATTCTATTCTAAGGATTAGTTGCTCGAGGGTGAGCAATGTTTAAGCTTAGGGGAGTTTGATGCGATGTTTTTGAGTCGCATTTATAGACCGATTTCATATGTGTTTTGTGCCTTAATTACTCATTTTCATGGATATTATTGCATAATTCACTTTATTTGGTCTTTGCCATCATTTTATATCAAATCCCCTTTGTTTTACTATTTTGAGCATTATTTATCATCTTATTATAAATTGTGTGGATTTACTTGGGCCTGTTGTGAAATTTCAGGAAGAACAAGTATCTACATCCGTCGATACCATCGACGGATGTCGATACCATCGACCAAGCCACAGGTTGTCAGCCGAGAAGAGCAATACAGAGTCGATACCATCGACACCCATGTCGATGGCATCGAGATGTCTCCAGGCTGCTGGCGAGGATGAAGTCGATACCATCAATGCAAGTCGATGCCATCGACTCAAGGAGAGCTACAGCGTCGCTAAACGACAACAACCGACGCTAAAGGAGTCGATACCATCGACACCCAAGTCGATGGTATCGAGATCATGACAGGCGCTCAGAATAAAAGAAAGGAAAGCTGCCGCTAATCCGTTGTGTCGATACCATCGACTAGCGTCGATGGTATCGACGCCGGCAGATATGCGTTGGATTTGTTTTGATTTCGATCGGACGGCTGTTGTTATTTGACGACCTAATTAGGGACTTATACCTAATGACGGCCGCCCAGACGTGATCATCATCTCGTTTTTGGATTGCACGAGTGCCGAGGAGGAGAGAAAGGAGAACGGAGGCCGAGAAGCTCATTCCGGGTGATTCGGACACTGCCGAAGACAATTTCCACCACCGACAGGCGGGGAAAGCTTGTGTTCTACGCCAAGGATCCACCGGTTCTTCTCCGTTCAGGGGTTTTCCCATTTATTTCACGTTTTTCTTATGAATTCCCCAATTTCTACCATGTATTCGTGTAAGATGAACATGAGAGGCTAAAACCCTCAATCTTTAGGACCGGGAGTAGCCCGGGGATACATTGTATGATGATTTTATATTGATAATTCATATTTTTCTCTCATATCCGTGGTATAAATTCGTTTTCTCTATTGCTATTGTTATGTTTGATCACCATAATAATAAATTAATGCCCTTAATCACTTCGACAGAAGGATTAACGGTTGAAAAGAGACAAATTCTACATTAATTAATAAAACCCTTGACAAAGGAGTTGTAAAATTAATGGTGGGAACTGAGGGACCGATCTTAATGCGCTTAGTTTAGGGGAATGATTACTATGACGGTGGAATCAACCTAAATCTAAGTAGTGGATTACACCACGACAGTGGGTAATTCTCATTTCAGGCCACTACCCGGATAGAGAGAGAAGTGTGAGGAATTATATGAAATCTAATACAATGTTGACCCGCGGTGAAACCGCCATCCTAAAGATATCCCTTTTAATTGATTAAATTAACCTTTAATCGATTGTTTTCTTTGTTTGATTTTTATTTTCTTTTAATTTGAACAAAAAAACCTTACTTTGTTAATCGGTCTAGCTGATTGCGATTAGTTAGTAGAAGTCTCCAATAATTCACGTATCCCTGAGTTCGACTCGGGCCTCACAAGGCCTATATTACTCGACGCGTACACTTGCGTTTTTAGCGCGTAGTAAAATACACGTCAGCCAATGACATGCACCCTATAATCTCTGAGCATTCACATGG
Organism: Alisma plantago-aquatica; assembly: GCA_963693085.1. Classification (NCBI taxonomy): domain Eukaryota; kingdom Viridiplantae; phylum Streptophyta; class Magnoliopsida; order Alismatales; family Alismataceae; genus Alisma; species Alisma plantago-aquatica. Next base: position 777,175,692 of record OY856409.1, read on the forward strand.
ACTGGGCTCTAATTTGGTGTGAAAGGATAAAATGACCCTTGTCCATATGATCAGATAATCACCCGTTCATGGACTCAAAAGTAAACTTGTTTCCCCAATTCTTAATCACCCTATATTCATGCACAACGCTACCATGGAGTCAAGCCAAAAGTTTTCTATTATCTATAGTCCTTGGCATCCAGGCTTAGGCTTCTGTTGCCTTCGCTTGGCTTTGTTTATCTCAACGTGTTGTGGTGGAGGCACTACAATGCCCAGAGGTGGCTGATAGGGCTGACTAAATGGAGGTGTATCATGAAAGTTGAAGCTAGGGGCTTACCTGCTCTTGAGGCTAGTTGGTGATTGTGGAAGGTTACTGGGACCTTGAAGAAGGTGTTCCCATCAGTTCAAATCCTTGCCCTAGTATGTGACTCCTCCTCTAATGACCTACTTTAGGAAGTCGGTGGAAGTGATCAGGCATAGTACTCTAGACCTCCATAATGCTCCAAGGCCATCTTAAAGTCTTCGAGAGACCTTTACGGTGCTCCACCTACAACTAGAAAGAGGTTGTCACCGCCATCTTGTAACATAAGCTAGAATGATGACTTTCAGGGTACCTTGAAAGGAATTGGGTGAAAGGACTTGCTCTCCCCGTCACGCTATGGCTCCCGCTGCCTTATATAGGCATACGTTATAGATGAACAGGGGTTTTGACATAGCCCTAAAATAGTGTCTTAAAAGAGGTTTGGGCATTACTTCAATGCTACTAAAAAATTTCTCTTCTAGGTCTTGTTGCATTTGCCAAGACCTCCTGAGTCCAACCCTCCTATTTTTGAGAGAAAAAGTTGAGAATGATGAGATATCGAGACTTTAGGATCTATGTGTCTGAACAATTTCTTTTCCAAAATAGGCTTGAGGTATAAAATAATAGGAGCATCATTGATCATTGATTTCATGGTCACTAGGGCATGTGACACACAAATCACATCCACTATAGTTGGGCCTAGTTAATCGATTTCAAAAATAAAAACTCATTTTATTGTTACCAATAGGTACCTCTCTCTTGTCTATTTTCTATAGACAAGTAGGTTTCCCCTCTTTACTATGAAGTTTTGAGGCCAACTCATTAATATTCTGTCCATCTTATATCTATATTTTGGGATTTATTGGGATAACTTTCATATACCAAACTTTCTTTTTTAGTATTTCTTATCTAAGCAATTCATCAAGTTTAGGGTTTTTCTTATGAAATGGAACAATAATATCATACAATGCAATAAGGGTTTCTAACAGAAAAATTATGAACAAAATTATATAAAAAGAGATTCAATTTGCATTCTTAATAGTCAATAAGATAAATTTTAGTAAATTGGACCCAGTTGGGTCAAATAGGTATAACCAAGAGGCATATTAAGAAGCATACCATAATTAAGTTAAGGAGAAAGAGAATATAGATCATTGAACTATACAAATCATAAAGATGAGTAACATGCCTCAAAGATGTGCATCAACAAGCTAGGGTCAAACCATAGATCCAAAACAAGATCAAAAGCTACCTATTAAGAATTCATATGCTTTAGGGTTTATTCTTTTATGATTTAAATCCTAAAAACGACCCTTTTTGTCATCACCAATTTAGGTTGTGAAAACTACATAATCATATATGTTATTATTTTTCATTTTAAAACATATTTATTTGTTAATTTATGACTTCTCGATCATTATATATGAATTTTACAAAATGTAGGATAATTAGGAAAATCCATAAAGATCACATATTTAGTTTATTGGAATTATGCTACCAAAACTATACCAAATATTAGAGATCATTTTTATGATTCGAAAACATGTTTTACTTTAATATTTGGACTTAAAGATTAAATTATTATTAATTTTCCAAGATATTACTAAATTGAAACAAAAAACCCAAGGCAAAAGACTAATAAACCCCGACATCACACATTAAAATCCTTATGTGTGATAGGGCATACATGTAAAAGATTTCAGTTAAATAGATTCACAACTATAGATAATTTTTGAGACAAAAGTACCAAAACATCCATGGACCGTATCATAGAAGTAAGATAGGGCAAGGGAAAAATCATAAAATAGTGTGCAATCATCTTCTTTGTGCATATTCTTTCTTGCAATGAAGAGGAGGACACCTAGAGCTTCACAAGTTCTCCCACACATGGTTCAACTTGCCTCAACATGACATGCAAACCCTAGTCAACATCCTCTAGAGCTTCCTCATGCCTCATCGGTCTCAGTGAGGTCAAGGTGCACCATGAGATGGTCAAGACTCAGACCTACGAGTACTACCATGGGTGTAGTCAAGATCAAGCCAGGAAGAACCCAATGATGGGTTTCATACCTAGAAATACTCTAGAAAGATATGAGATTCCTTCTCAAAACTGAAGTTGAGGAAATCCAGATCAAATATTGGCAAAGACGTTGAGATTGCAAAATGTAGGGAAACATAGGAAAAAAAGGAACCAAAAAGGGGGGAAAGGGTATGTACCTCAAAGAAATATATTGTCCCTCCTATAAGCTTTGAGGGAACTCAATGAAGGAAGCTAGATGGTTGGCATCAATTTTGCAAGTCTGAAACTATTCATCAGGTTCATGAAGTCACTAGAGATGGAGATAGTTGGGGAGAGTATATGTGGGGTGATTGATGGCTAACAAAATGTGGAGATTTTTTATGGAGTTCGAAGATGGCTCACGTGATACATATATATATAGTGTATATATATATATGTATGTATATATATGTATATATATGTATATATATGTGTATATATGTATATATATTATATATATATATATATATATATATATATATATATATAGAGAGAGAGAGAGAGAGAGAGAGAGAAAGCGAGAGGCTAGAATACACTTGAGTGTATCCAGAGCAGAATACACTCAAGTAGTTTTCCATGATATAATATTTTTTTAAATCTAATTTGTTGATCTTCTTAAAGACGTTGTGAATAGCTCATATATAAAATTTGACCCCATTTGGACTTTTATAGGTCATATTATAAAGACCACAAAAATAGTGCATTTCAAGTTAGTTTCTGTTGGGTTTTATGGCCTCAGAGTAGGCAGCATAAACAAAAATTTTAGTGGTCATTAACCCATAAATAGTAGGTCATATCAATACTATGTAATGGGAATGATGGTTTTAGTGAGATATACCTGGTCTTGGGGCTTGTCCAGCTACAATACCTCACAACCATGTGCGGTCTTCAATGCCATGTCTTGGACAATGTCTGTGTAGCTCTTGGACTTTGCCATGGACTGTGGCCTCCACCACAGACTACGGCTAACGTGTCCTCCTAAGAGGCAGACATCTCCCTCCTTTGCAGATAGTCCACACGGACCACTTGGAACTCCTACCATTCAAGAAGAACTGGTAGGAAGGAGACGACCCTCCTTTTGGTGTACTAGCACCAACCTACTCTCCCAAACTCAGACTGCTTTTCTACAATTGTCTTTACCTCGCTCTGCCTCCCTAGTTGGGTAGCACTTGCTTGGGCTCTCTCAGTTACTAGAACCAGAGATGACAACAACTTTGTAGAGTAACTGATGTTTTGAGTTGTGTGTTCTGAGAAGCCCCCATCACCCCTCTATTTATAGTAAAGGGCAGGGTCAGGGTTCCTAGTATGTTCGGGAGTAGAAGGATCCAAAAATTTCATGAATAGTTTGTACCGCGGCAGGCGAACCGATCATTTAATAACTAAGCCGATCATTTGGGTAGGTGGGCCGATCGGTTCATAACTGAACCGGTCGTTGGGGTAGGTGAACAGATCAGTTCACCTAATGAACCAGTTGTTTCACTTCCCAGACTTGCCAACAATTGATTTTCATCAATCGTTTCCAATTAATGCAAAGATTAATCCTTATTCCAATCAAATTAGACAAGTGAAATGTGAAAGTTTTCTTCAAACCAGGAAAATCCTTATTTCCTTAGTTGGCAAGACTGTGAGTTGCCCGGTTCACCAAGTGAACTGGTCGGTTGGCTCACACCAGCCGATCGGTTCATAAGGGTGAATCGGTCAGTTGGCAGTCCTAACATTTCCAATGCAGTCTCCAATCAACCTGACACTCTAACTAACTAGTTCAACACTTGAACTTGATAGTTATGAGTCCATTTAGTGAATTTTATATTTACTTGAGTACCTAAACTCCTTTAGTCTCAATCTAAACATTATTCATGGACAATATCCTCTTCTAGGGGTATTCTATGTGTGTGACCATGTAGGTTCCAATTAACGTTAGCAGTGAACATTCATAACAACTTATGACATCTCAAGCAATGCGCTGAATCTAGTAACTCATCATTACTACCCAAGTAACTCAAAACGTTGGAGAAAAACTTCAAACTACAATATGTTATTAGTGTTACTATGATTGTATATTTCCTTTGTCTATGACATGTGAATTGAACTCAAGGCATGGAACGTCATCCTCTTCAACATTCAATCCATGTTCCTTGACCAAGGGTAGACTATCTGAGATGCATGTGACTTCACATATCATATATTGAATCAAATGAGTATGACCATACAATTCTCAGTCTCTCTTATCATGGGACCCTGGTTATTATACTCCTTGTAGGAGGGACAAATCCCATATCTATCACTCATAGTCAAGTCCCCATTTGTCAAAGTCACCCAATCATCACCATTATAACAACCCATGTTTTAGGATTGTGTTTGATGATGTCAAAGTGTACCCAATCACATTGATGAGTGCATTGATTTTAGGTCTAAGAACCACAATCACCACCATCACTATGAGACACAATTGTGACTACCATTCCATGGTATCCATGTATCACTCTCACGGTGGGTCTGTCCAATATATTATTCTAATATATATCTGTGTACTTGACTCGATATCATATATCATGACTAATGAGACTTTTTCATCTGTCAACACACACTTTAGTCTTATGTGTTACTGTTTCCTATTTTGATTCCACAGTAATATCTGGCAAGGGACATAAGAAGAATGTATGTACTCTGATCATACATATGGTCTCATTGTCCAGGTCCTCAACTTGAAGACATATTTCATCGATTCACATCATTCTTTATATATCTATCATGTACGTATGTCATCATCTCATGAGACAAACATAATAGACAGAATTACCTTTATCATTATCAAATCAAGTATCACATGCCTCATAGTAATCATCATATGATTGGCTCCCTAGGCATACTATACTAACAAACTCCCACTTACACTTCGAGCTAATCACCCACAAATCATATTCCAAGTGATCTTAACATGTCCATCATGTTTTTGCTATACAAGTGCTTTATATAGGGTAAGTAACATGTGCTTCAAGTCTGTATATTGCAAGTTTCACATGCCCTCACTGTATGATAACTCGTATGAGATGGAAGTGCCATAGTATGCTATCTAAAATTCCTTTGCCTCACCAGTAGCTCCATTGTTGTCACAATATTACTACTGAGTCACCTATGGTCAGAACCTCCCATAAGTTCATCCATATGAACTTCTAGATCCATACAATATCCTATACAGTGTTCGTAACACTAAGGTACTCGACTTTCTTATTGTAGAATTAATCAATTGTCTTATGTTGTCACATATACAACTAAAAATTCTTATTCCAAGGTCAAACACAATTTTTTCATTCAAAAGCTTACATCGATGTAACTCATTACACCGAACTCTTCCTTATTACCATAACCAAAGAACTAATTCTTTTTAGAACTAAGCAAGTACATAAAGATGTCCCTCATGGTATTCCTATAACTTTTACTAGAGTTTTATAGATACCCATTCATCATGTCCAATACATATGAGATAACTCGATATTTATATCATCTTGTCATATAAGAGGATGATTTCATATCTTCTTGTCATGTCCAATACATACAAGATAATGAGTTCGTATATCCTTGTCATGTCCAATACATATAAGATAATTAGTTCATATTTTCTTGTCATGTCCAATACATACAAGATAATGAGACATGTTCATACGTGATAGATCCAATTGCAAATGCATATGGAATCTGTCCATGTGTTCCTTATTCTTCATAAGAATTATGACACTTTGCTCTTGAGAGACTAACTCCATGGAACATGGACAAGTTCTCTCTCACCATGCTAAACTCATTCAACATCTAGCCAAAGTATGTTCACTTTCCTAGGACAAGAAGCCCTCTTGATCTATCTCTATAGATCTTGATTCCTATCACATAGGATGCTTCTCTAAAAACCCTTTAGAATGGACTTCGTTGCCAGATTGTGTAGTATAAGGATGATACTCCCCACTAATATGTGGAATATATATATATATGCTCTGAACAAATTCTTGTAATCACACATTACATCTTCATTCTGACTCAAGTCAAACTCTTTGACTATCTTGTCAAGTTGAAGATCTAGTTCTGAGGTACTTACTTCAATCCAAAGATAGATCTATGCATCTTTATAGAATTTATTTGCATTATTGGATTTATAAAACCTTTAGGCTGTGTTACATACACATCCTACATAATATTCCATTTTGAGGAATGCAATTTTAACATCCATATGCAAAATATCATATGCAAATTTAGCTACAACGAAAAGCATTATCCAGATGGATTTATCCATGGTAATTACTGAAAAGATTTCACCATGTTCAACACCTTAAACTTCTTAGAAACTCTTTTTCAACCAACTTACCCTCCATGTCAGTCTTCTTCTAGAAGACCCAAAAGTACCCTATGGGTTTTACCCCTTCAGGTAGATCAACCAAGGTCATAATTTGTGGATTTACATGGAGTCCATCTTGGATTTCATGGCTTCAAGCAATATCTCAGTTTCAGGCTCTCGTTAGCTTCTAGGTAGACTGCCGACTGATCGTATGATCAACTCACCATCTTCTTGTCCATAAGATATCATATATCATTCCAGATCTAGGTGTGTTCTACCATAACCATGAGTTTTGTGTGTTACTTAAGGAACTTTGAGATTCCACAACATTTTGTGATTCTCTTTATTCCCAGTGTTAAGCAAGTGTCCAAAAGGAAATTTGAAGTTTTAGCTAGTAATCACACCCTGACTTATCAAGGTGTGATTCCTTCTTTCTGATACACTTCTCATGATACACTATCATTGTGTTTCAGGTGGAGTCCATCATGATACATTATCATGATCTTCCAAAAGGTCCTCAAACTCTTGGTTCATAGTATTTCCATATCGATCATATCAAAATTTAATACCTATATCAAGTTTGTTATGTACTTCATTTATGCTCTCCTTGAACACTTCAAGAGATTCATTTTTGTATTTTATTAAATACAAACTACCATATCTACTGAGGTCATCAATAAATATATTGAAGTACTATTTAATACCTTTAGCATTTATTCTAAAATGTCTATATACATCAATATATATAATCCTTAATAGAATAATTGTTCTCCCACTACATCTAGTGAAGAACCTTTGTCATTTTACACAATAAATGTGATTAGCATGTCTCTATTGGTTCAACAACCAAGACGAGTCTAGATAACCATCATATGTATTTATAGAAATGCAATTCTCATTTATGCACTACAGATGACTATGCTATAGGCATTCAAGTTTGAGTTATCATGTCATTCATTACATGTGTCACACACATTTGTCTCTTTAACTATCAAGTATAGTTGATGAGACATAGGCACTGCCATCAAAAATCATTTCTTTGAAATGAAACATCAGTCCATTACACTCTTGTCCACACAAGATGTATGATGATTTCATTGATGGTAGATGTATATTAGAAATTCACTAATTCTATTATATGCCCATGAATGTCAACTGTAATGGTAGCAACTCTTACTCCGCATAGTTTCTAGCTTACTTCCTCTCAAGTCCTGTAGTAGAGATCTCTATCTGTTTCTTCTGCCCGAGATCCTCTATAAGGATGTCAGTTCCCTTTCCAATGTCAAACAGGTGACAATGGTGGCACTTTTTTTCCTTATCTTTATAAGTGAAAAAGGACATATTCCTTTTTACACTTACCCATTCTCCATATCTTGAGTGATGAAGATTTAGACCTTAGCTTGGCTTTAGAACACTTCTTGACCTTGCTTTACTCAATGGACTTTACTCTACTGATCATTATCACATATTTGTCCCTTCTTCATTCATGCTTTGGCATCATCATGCCAAGAATTTCAAATAGTGGTTTGGCCAAGTATTTCAACATCTTATAAGCTGGCTATATGATTCACACAACAATTTTTAGAATCATATGTTTGGTCAACTCTTGACCTATAAGAAATAATAGTTAATCTATATGCACAATCATATTGAGCATATGAGATTATACTTAATTTCCATCTATCTGATTATACTTAAACATCGCTTTGAAGACATTATACCTTTCATGCTTTACATGATTCTTAAGATGTATAACTATCTCAAGAATATCCACGCTTCAAGATATTTATGCAACTCATAGTTCATATAGCTTATCATAAGGTTCTTGGTATCTTAGGCATCATTGGCATACTTCAAGTAAGCATCCAATTTTATCCTTAGGTACATTTGGAGTGGTTCAACTAGCTCTGGTCTTTCAAGGACTTTAGAGTTTACACTCACCATTGAGAACACTTCTCAAAGGTCCCAAACTAGATTTGATGTTTATCTCGTTTATGAACTAATAACAACGATAATGTATTTGTGTTTGTCATTAGGATTCTACAAAAGAATTTTGCAACTTTTCAAAACAATTTTTGATTTGTTTGATTTGATAAATTTGAAGATATCAATTAGGCCTTTAATTAATTATTGCTCCCACTATTTTGATCAAATAGATAATCCTCATGTATCATTCAGAAGATTGCAACATACAACCTTGTAGTGAGAAAGATCCTGACTTCCTCTAAGTTATGGACCAACGAGGGCTGTCACCCACAACTACATTCTTTCAGGTAGGAAACTTTTACCAATTGCATCATATGCAACTCTTGATAGATATTATGCACAACTCTTTGTCATGAACATATGCATGCCTCAAGGTGCTTAATCCTAATAAGATCACCTTGTTAAGTTTGTTCCCAGAAGCCAACACAATGAATATGCACCCTGTGAAGGTCGACCCACATTACCACTATCACACTTCCATGAGATATATGGTGCACCATGTGAATGCGTGCCCAAACTTAGTCGATCAAGCTTTTCATGTGTGTTTCTTTTGGAAGGGATCTTAAACTTAATATTTATATTTTAGGGTTTAATATTTATATACATATACATATACAATCACCACATTATTATAGTACGTATCATATACATGCTATAACCACAACGAGAAACATGCAATATCGATGAAAGTGATGATTATGGCCATCCTATTGGAATTCCTTGGAACCACAAGGAATTATGATCATCTAAGTTCTACATCTTATTCAACCTATTGTTGATGAAGATCTTTGTGCTTGAACCTGTAACATCCCTGACCTGGGTTATGAGTCAACCCTAGGTGTTTTGCCTAAATATGTAATTAAATCCTTGTGATTAACTCTGAGCATGTAATTAAGTTTCTCAGAAACGTATATTTCAGTATTTGCTCCTTTTTATTTAAAGTTGTAGCATTGTTTTGATATATAGGGACCTATGTGCAATTTACCCAGTTAAAAGGGTTAGCTTGCAATTTGCACATGATGAGATGTTCCTCTGATGTTGAGACATCATGAGAATCTCTTTGGCAAAGTTTGAGGGATTTCCCAAGCTAGAGCACCAAGGTGCAGCTGTGGAAGCAATCCCAGGGCTTGAAACCCTAATTTGGGGTAAAATGCAATTTACCCAAATGATGGGATGCAATTTGTAAAGAATGTCATCTAAAGTATATTTTTAGACTCTTGCCATCATTTAGAGAAGAAATGATGAGGAATTCACCTCAATTGAGTTATCAAGTTAAGAAATAGGCTTTGTGATCGAATAATCAGGGTATATGTGTAATATCCCTTTAAGTATGAACTTTATTATTAGATTGTTCTTCCTTGCCTTCTTTTCTATAACATTAAGACAAGGTTTGTCCTTAGAATAAAGAGGAAGGGACGAGCAAGTAATAAAGGAAGGACTTAGTTGGAATTAAGGGAAACTTATGAACCAATGTTGAAAATCCTACCCCATGTATATAAGCCCTCCTTCCCTTAGTTGCAAGGGAACTTAACCTTCGTTCCCTTACTGTTTCATTTCACCAAAGACGACCAAGGACTGCCTTGGAGCTAAGGGGGACGACCAAGGGGTGCAAGGTAGGTTTAAACCCCTCTTCTTGCCTAATTCCATGGTTAAAACTCGAATTCAAGGTCAGCTTCATGGCTAATTCTCGAAACCCTATCTTTCTAGCCGTCTCTTTTCATCCTTCCTTGGAGTTTTCACCTTGGCCAACCTATAAGAACTCAAGGACGCCATTAGAGCTTGGAGCTTGAAAGCTTGGAGCTCAAGAAGCAAGCTTTAGGCGGGTTTTATAACTCTAAACCTATGCTTTACTATGTGCATCTTTATATGCGATTTGATGATAGCTCTTAGTATTTCCCTACTTTTCCCTGCTATTTTGCAAGCAAACCCGTGGGATTTCTGTACTGCTCTTGAGCTAGAAGATGAAGGCGTGATTTCCAAGAAAAACCCACCGCTTTTCTTTTCCTTAAACGGTCCTAACAGTTTGCTCTCTCGGACTCAAGACCGCGAGGTGAGCAAACGGTCTCGAGACCGTGAGAGGGCTCGCGGTCTCAAGACCGTTTGGCCCCGTTGTCCGAGCATGGACCGTATAAGAAACCTGTTCCTAATTATATAAGCTAATTACCCTCAAAATTTGGGAGACTAACTCCAAAGGAATCGGGAGATATGACCTTTTTAAGTCACAACTTTAAATGAATTAACTGCTGATTTTCAAACGGTCTGAAATTGCCTTTTTGGGCAAACGGTCTCAAGACCGTGAAAGGTCGTTGACTAAGCGTTGACCCCATGAGATTACTGTTCAAAATTATGTTAATTAACAACTCACCAAGTTTTATGGTCTAATTCCAAATGGGCTAAGAGTTGAAGGGTGAATACTAGGGCTAACCCTAGATAAAATCAGTACTGAAATTATGGTGATCTAATTAGGGTTTTTAGGGTTGATTGACCTAAACGGTCTCAAGACCGTTTGGGGGTCACCAAACGGTCTCAAGACCGTGAGGGCAATCAACCAAGACCGTTTGGAGGTCTGGGGTCAAGGATAGTTGACCAATTGAGGACCCAATTGCAAATAAGTTATCAATTTAATCAAAATTCTGTTTTGTGGTTCAATCATGGTTCAACCCCTATCAAATCACCTTAGACTTTGATGAAATCTTGGGCAAACGGTCTCAAGACCATGTGGGGTCCACCCACATGATCTCAAGACCGTTTGGGCCAAGTTTGGGCGCAATTGGAGCTCAATTGAAGGGTTCAACTTTGTGTTGATGCACACTGTTGAGTGTTGATGGGTGAACATTGATAGACCCTAATTGAATCGATTTCAACTATAATTGGTTAACCATTATGGGTCAATTGAATGACCAAGTGATCAAGCATAACCTTATTTGACTAAACCCATAAGTGGTCAACATAGCTTTGACCATTTGAGGGCTTCAACATGGGTTGACATTATCGGTTGCATCTTTGAGCCCTGTTGAAGGACCAAGCGGCTGAGACCATGAGGGGGCTCACGGTCTCAAGACCATGAGGGGGCTCACGGTCTCAAGACCATGAGGAGGCTCACGGACTCAAGACCATGAGGGGGCTCACGGACTCAAGACCATGAGGGGACTCACGGTCTCAAGACCATGAGGGGGCTCACAGACTCAAGACCATGAGGGGACTCACGGTCTCAAGACCATGAGGGGGCTCACGGTCTCAAGACCATGAGGGGGCTCACGGACTCAAGACCATGAGGGGGCTCACGGACTCAAGACCATGAGGGGACTCACGGTCTCAAGACCATGAGGGGGCTCACGGTCTCAAGACCATGAGGGGGCTCACGGACTCAAGACCATGAGGGGGCTCACGGACTCAAGACCATGAGGGGGCTCACGGTCTCAAGACCATGAGGGGGCTCACGGACTCAAGACCATGAGGGGGCTCACGGACTCAAGACCATGAGGGGGCTCACGGTCTCAAGACCATGAGGGGGCTCACGGACTCAAGACCATGAGGGGGCTCACGGTCTCAAGACCATGAGGGGGCTCACGGTCTCAAGACCATGAGGGGGCTCACGGTCTTGGAGCTAGAAAGGGGCTCACGGACTTGGAGGGTCAAAGTGGGCAAACGGTCAACACTTTCAACCGATCTCAATTCAATTAATGATTAATGATTGGAATTAATCAATGTGACTCATGGTTGACCACATTCAATCATTTGATGGTTCAATGTTGCCCAAATCAAACACTAATGATAATCTAAGATAGTAAGGGGTTATTTGACTAAGGTTTTTGACCAGGATGATGATCAATGGGGTGAATTACCAAAATACCCCTGAAGGGTCAATTAAGTTATACCTTGCTCAATTCAAACCCTAATTACATGAGAATGATGTTTTTAGTCATCATGACTCTATCCAACTTGATCTAGTGTAATGTTACCATCAACCATTAGTATGATGAAAGAGAGAGTACTCTAGAGAGAGAAAGTAACCTAGAGAGAGAAAGTAACTCTAATCACATAATGATGATGTTTTTGGCTATGTTAACCTATGATGACTCAACCCAACATGTTTTAGAGTGATGTTGACATCACCTACCCTTATGATGAGAGAGAAAGTACTTCTAGAGAGAGAAAGTACCCCTTTTTAAGTGGAAACTCAAGTAAAGCATCTCCAATGCACATAAGTGAGCATAATTAGGGTATGGTCCACCTGTGTGAGATCATAGAAACCCTAATTATGATAAATGATGAACCTTTAACTAATCCAAGAGCATCAATGAAGATGTTACTCATACATGATGATGTTATGAGTTTAATTCACCTTGATGTGAATAGTAAACCCTAATTCAAGGGTAATGGCATGCTTTTGAGCAATAAACTCTATTTGAATAGAAGTAAAGATTTAACTCTTATGACAAAAGTAGGAAGTACATTCCTTATTGTTGTATTACCTTTATCAGATGTATTAACCATGCATGTTTTGATATGAAGGTAATCATATCCAGGTATGGATGTTGATGTTATATTCATTAAAGGCATGTTGTTAGCCTTATGAATAAGTAATGTAATCTAATGCCTTGCCAGTGGCATCCTATGCTGGTACTGGGCTATGAGAGCCATGAATACCATCAAGGTCATGCCTTAGAGATGACTTGTGATGAGGATAATGAGAAATGATGATTGATATGAGTTAGGCTTGTTACATTTAGTATTCTTCTTTTATAGCTGCTATGCTATTGTTATTGTTTGAAGGACAATGTATGCTGTTAAAGAATACTGAATGTACCTAACTAATCAAGTATAATGTAGAGCCCTGATCATAGATCCATCATTGTCAGAAATTAAGTGATGGTGAAACAGGTTTTCCTTAGGGAACTCCTGGAGCACATACTTTTGAGTATGTGGGGTTCATGGATGTGTAGAACCTTACATCCTAGTGTAGGAAAGTGATGTAGATGTGTAATCCTTCCATCCTTCACTATAGTTCCATACCGTATCAGTGGTAGGTAAACATGAAACCTCCTGATGACGAAGACAGCACAGATATCCGTATCAGTGGTAGGTAAATATGAAACCTCCTGATGACGAAGAGAGTACAGAACGCCACTGTGACTCTAGAATAGCGAAGGACCAGTTTACCCTGGTGAGCTATAATAGTAGAGACACGAGATGTCCTACAAGTGATCCTCTTACTGACTGAGGAAGGTGAAGGTCATGAGAATCCGGCTCTCTTAATGACCTATGTATGATACTGATGCGGCTTCTCAGCGATCAGTTGGAGTATGAGTGGTAAGCCTCATCTCCACAGGGCATAATGTTGTTTGTAAAACATAATCAACCATGTAGTATAACTTGTTAGAGATGACTCCAAGTTAGTTGGTTGATGTTACATTGCAATAATGTTGATATTCTCCATATCTCCTAAATTGTAGAGATCTTGTTATAACTGCAACTGCTATAGAATGCTTTGAAGGCTTTACTGTTTAAGATATTCTTTGATGTTATAATAAAGCTTCTGGCGAAGAGTTATAACTCTCGCTGGGACAATTATGTATAATTGTCTCACCCCGTAAGCTTCAACTTTTTAGGTGGACGTCGGAGACGAAGAAACCATCCTACAGGTGATCAGTCTCAGCAGCAGCAGCACCAGGGGCAGTAGTAATCTCAGGTGGAGATTTGTCCTGCCATGTGGTGTAGTTAGAGTCAGTCCTATGTGTCCTCTGTACTCTCAGGTCTTGGAGTCTTGTGTTATGTGATCTTGAGATTTTGTATCTTGATGTATATAATTACTCAAGAAGTAATTATCCTGAGATGTAAACAGTTACCTCTCTTTATGAAAGGAGTTTTTATGGATACAAGTTCTTATTTCGAAAAGTTTTAATTTCCCGTGATTTTTGTCTTCCGCTGATTACCGATTTGCTTTCGCTAAGTTTTTAATCGCGTTTATGTCATGGTTTGGAGATCAGAGCCCACAATTAGTGGTATCAGAGCCCCAGGTTCAGTTGAGTCTACAGAGGCATAGGACTTAGGATGTCGAGTCTACCTTTAGTACTCCTTCCTTATCTAATAGAATCTTCTGCTCCTCAGGAGAAGAAGATACATAAGAATGTCAGAACATCGCGATGAGCACGTGGCAGAGAGTAGTGCTAGTGCACCTCGAGGCGGTGCAAGAGTTCCGAGAATAGAACAACCTGCACCTGAGTCGCCAAGAGAGCCACCCCAGTTCGACCCAGCTGACATGAGTGATCCAGCTGTACAGACGATGTTCGGGAAGTTCATGACTGCCATGACACATATAACCGATAGGATGCCCATTCCTGCACCTAGGGCACCTGCCCAGCCTGAAGTACAAGGTATTGGTAAGACATTCGAACGACTTCGTCGTGTCGGAGCTACCGAGTACTTCGGAACTGTCGACCCTGCAGATGCTGACTTATGGTTGACAGAGTTGGAGAAGGCTTTCAGGATTCTTATGATTCCGGAAGCTGAGAAGGTTAGACATGCTGTTTATCTTCTCAAAGGCAGTGCTGGCCACTGGTGGAACATGGAAGAGCAGAAGAGACCTGGAGTAGAGTTCTCATGGGAAGAGTTTCGTCGAGAATTCATCAATAGATATTTTCCAAAGACCTTCCTAGATGAGAAGATCTCTCAGTTTGAGAAACTAAGGCAGGGTATGATGAACATTAGTGAGTATGAAGCTAAGTTTATGGAGTTGTTGCGGTTCTGTCCGCACATGGCTGCTACGGATGAGGAAAGAATCAGAAGATTCGAGAAGGGTTTGAATTCTGATATGTCAACCCCTGTGTCTGCCTTAGAAAACAGAGAGAGATTCTCTACCTTCGTTGAGTCAGTCCGAAGGATAGAGAGATCCGTGGTTGAGAAAAGACAAACCCATAAAAGATATCCACAGTTCCAGGGTTCTTCATCTAGGGATTCCAAGAAACCTAGATTCTCTGCACCTAACCCTCCACCACCCAGATCGAGTTTTCAAACTCAATGGACACCAAGCAGAGGTAGAGGGCGGAGTCAACCGCTTCAAGGGACGCACAGTTCTGCATCAGTTTCAGTTACTGGACCACCCAGACCACAGCAACAGGAGAAGAGTTGCTACAACTGTGGTAAGATGGGACACTTGATGAAGGATTGCCGTTCTAGGGTTATCGGTGTGACACAACAAACCCCGAGACAGAATCAACAGGGATCTCAGAATAGACAACACCAAGGAGCAGCTCGAGGACGTGGACAAGCGTCTCAAGCTGGATCATCAGCACCACCTCAACACCAGGCGACTGCGAGGTCTATGCTATGAACCCACCTGAGGCAGTGGTCAATCCACGGGTAGTGGCAGGTCAGATGAAACTTTTATATTCTGATATGTCTATATCCTGTGATGTATCTGTTCTGATTGATCTGGGTGCTACGCACTCTTTCATCACTCGTGAAGTGATTCATAACTGTAATGTGACTGTTAGTCATAGAGCAGATAGTTTGTTGTTAGAGACTCCGTTGAGTGGGTCTGCCGTTTTGCAGGAGGTATGTTCTCCCTGCATCCTTTTCTTTTCTGACCATCACATTCAAGTGGATCTTATACCACTTGATATGCAGGGATTTGATATAATCCTTGGCATGGATACCTTAGAAAGGTATAGAGTTGTCTTGGATTGTGAGTCCAAGTTGGCTGTGTTTGCTGATGAAAGCAACACATGGATCTTTCAAGGTGAAAGAAAGATTCTGCCCACCTGTCTTATATCAGCTATGGTTGCTGATAAGCTGTTGAGGCAAGGATGTTATGCATTCTTAGCCCATGTGGTAGATGTTACCAAGGAAAGTTCCAATCCTGCCGAAGTTCCCATAGTCAGGGAATTCGAAGATGTGTTTCCTGAAGAACTTCCTGGTATACCACCACCTCGGGAGATTGACTTTGAAATCAATCTGATTCCAGATACGAAACCCATAGCTCAAACTCCGTATAGAATGGCTCCTGCCGAGATAGCAGAACTCAAGAAACAGCTTCAAGAGCTACTTGAGAGAGGTTTTATCTGACCGAGTACTTCACCTTGGGGTGCTCCGGTCTTGTTTGTTAAAAAGAAAGATGGGTCAATGCGGTTGTGCATCGACTATAGACAACTCAATAAAGTGACAATAAAGAATAAGTATCCTCTGTCGAGGATTGATGATCTCTTTGACCAGTTGCGTGGTGCAACAGTGTTTTCAAAGATAGACTTGAGGTCTGGATATCACCAACTTCGTATTAAGGATAGTGACATATCCAAGTCTGCCTTTAGGACAAGATATGGTCACTATGAGTTCACGGTTATGTCGTTTGGACTAACCAATGCACCAACTGCATTTATGGAACTCATGAATAGAGTTTTTTGACCTTTCCTTGATCAGTGTGTTGTCGTCTTCATAGATGACATACTGATTTATAGTAAAGATGCTCAGCAGCATGAGCAGCATCTTCGCCAAGCTTTGACCTTGCTAAGAGAACATAAGTTGTATGCTAAGTTTAGCAAGTGTGAGTTCTGGCTGCCGGAGGTATCTTTTCTTGGACATGTAATATCCGCCTCGGGAATTCGTGTTGACCCTACAAAGGTAGAATTTGTTCTACAATGGGAACAACCGAAAACACCGACGGAGATTCGAAGTTTCTTGGGGTTAGCTGGCTATTATCGAAGGTTCATTAAGAACTTTAGTTCTATAGCTTTACCTTTGACCAAGTTAACCCGGAAAGATGTTCCTTTTTCTTGGAGTGATAAGTGTCAACAATCTTTCCAGTTGCTGAAGGAGAGGTTGACAAGTGCACCTGTATTAGTGCTACCTGAACAAGGAAAAGGATATGTAGTTTTCTGTGATGCTTCCAAAAATGGACTAGGATGTGTGTTGATGCAGGATAAACAAGTGATTTCTTTTGCTTCCCGACAGCTTAAGAAACACGAGGAGAATTATCCAACACACGATCTGGAGTTAGCAGCTGTGGTTCATGCTTTGAAGATCTGGAGACATTATCTCTACGGAGAAACGTTCCAGATTTTCACAGACCACAAAAACCTTAAGTATATCTTCTCTCAGCATGAGCTCAACATGAGGCAACGTCGCTGGATGGAGTTAATCAAGGACTACGACTGTACAATTGATTACCATCCAGGTAAGGCCAATGTTGTTGCAGATGCCTTGAGTAGGAAATCAGCAACATCAACCATGAATAGAGCACAACTAAACTCTTTAGTATGCTCTAGAAGAGATATGCTTATCTCTTTAAGGCAAGACAATGTACAGTTGAAGGTGTCATTGCTAGCCGGTTTGTTAGCTGAGATGCATATTAAACCTACCCTAAGAGAGCAGATTAAAGAAGCACAGCTAGATGATGCTGCAGTTCAACATATAAGATCTGAGTATGGAAATGAGAAGCAAGATGGGTTTCATGACTCAAAAGATCAAGTAGCTTGTTATAATGGAAGAATGATAGTGCCGGATGTGGACAACTTAAGGAAGTTAGTCCTGGAAGAAGCCCATTCTTCCATGTATGCTATGCATCCAAGGAGCACCAAGATGTATCGGAATTTGAAGGATCTGTATTGGTGGCCTGGGATGAAGAAGGACGTTGCAGAGTTTGTTCTGAGGTGTCCTGTGTGTCAGCAAGTTAAAGCTGAACACCAGAAGCCTGCAGGGACAATGCAACCTTTACCCATATCACAGTGGAAGTGGGACCATGTGACCATGGACTTTGTTGTTGGCCTACCCAGGACAAGCAAAGGACATGATTCCATTTGGGTAATTGTTGATAGGTTGACTAAGACAGCACATTTCTTACCTGTCAAAACAACCTATTCTGTTGAAAGGTTATCAGAGTTGTATGTTCAAGAAATAGTGCGTTTGCACGGAGTTCCTGTCACAATAGTTTCGGACAGAGGTCCTCAGTTTACAATTCGTTTTTGGGAACAGTTGCACAGTGCCTTAGGCACTAAGCTAAGGTTTAGTACGGCCTTTCATCCACAGACTGATGGACAGTCGGAAAGGACCATACAAACCTTAGAAGACCTGTTGCGAGCATGTGTTCTCCAGTTCACCGGAAGTTGGGATCTACACCTAAGCTTGATAGAGTTTGCCTATAACAATAGCTATCAGCATAGTATTGATATGGCACCTTATGAAGCCTTATATGGTAGATGTTGTAGATCACCCTTGTGTTGGTTTGAGACTGGTGAGCACCAGTTGTTAGGTCCTGACCTGGTGCAGCAAACCACGGAAAAGATTAAAGTTATACAACATAAGATTAAGACTGCTCAGGATAGGCAGAAATCTTATGCCGACAAACGTCGTAGACCCTTAGAGTTCCAGGTTGGAGACAAAGTGTATCTTAAGGTCTCACCTTGGAAAGGGGTCCTTCGTTTTGGAAGGAAGGGGAAGTTAGCTCCTAGATATATGGGGCCTTATCCAATCATTGAACGGATTGGAAAGGTAGCATATAAACTAGAGCTTCCCCCAGAATTACAGAGGTTACATCCTGTGTTTCACCTTTCTATGTTGAAGAAATGTCACCCAGACACCGAGTCAGTTCTACAACCTATGGAAGTAGAATTGAATGATGACATATCCTATGAAGAGGGACCAGTGTCAATCCTTGATAAACGAATTAAAAAGTTAAAGAAGAAAGATATAAGTCTTGTGAAAGTCCTCTGGAATCATCGTGGTATTGAAGAAGCCACTTGGGAGTTAGAGGATGAGATGAGAAGGAAGTATCCTGCCCTTTTCTCGTAATATGTTTTATCGATTTCGGGGACGAAATCCTTGTAAGGGGTGGATAATTTGTAACATCCCTGACCTGGGTTATGAGTCAACCCTAGGTGTTTTGCCTAAATATGTAATTAAATCCTTGTGATTAACTCTGAGCATGTAATTAAGTTTCTCAGAAACGTATATTTCAGTATTTGCTCCTTTTTATTTAAAGTTGTAGCATTGTTTTGATATACAGGGACCTATGTGCAATTTACCCAGTTAAAAGGGTTAGCTTGCAATTTGCACATGATGAGATGTTCCTCTGATGTTGAGACATCATGAGAATCTCTTTGGCAAAGTTTGAGGGATTTCCCAAGCTAGAGCACCAAGGTGCAGCTGTGGAAGCAATCCCAGGGCTTGAAACCCTAATTTGGGGTAAAATGCAATTTACCCAAATGATGGGATGCAATTTGTAAAGAATGTCATCTAAAGTATCTTTTTAGACTCTTGCCATCATTTAGAGAAGAAATGATGAGGAATTCACCTCAATTGAGTTATCAAGTTAAGAAATAGGCTTTGTGATCGAATAATCAGGGTATATGTGTAATATCCCTTTAAGTATGAACTTTATTATTAGATTGTTCTTCCTTGCCTTCTTTTCTATAACATTAAGACAAGGTTTGTCCTTAGAATAAAGAGGAAGGGACGAGCAAGTAATAAAGGAAGGACTTAGTTGGAATTAAGGGAAACTTATGAACCAATGTTGAAAATCCTACCCCATGTATATAAGCCCTCCTTCCCTTAGTTGCAAGGGAACTTAACCTTCGTTCCCTTACTGTTTCATTTCACCAAAGACGACCAAGGACTGCCTTGGAGCTAAGGGGGACGACCAAGGGGTGCAAGGTAGGTTTAAACCCCTCTTCTTGCCTAATTCCATGGTTAAAACTCGAATTCAAGGTCAGCTTCATGGCTAATTCTCGAAACCCTATCTTTCTAGCCGTCTCTTTTCATCCTTCCTTGGAGTTTTCACCTTGGCCAACCTGTAAGAACTCAAGGACGCCATTAGAGCTTGGAGCTTGAAAGCTTGGAGCTCAAGAAGCAAGCTTTAGGCGGGTTTTATAACTCTAAACCTATGCTTTACTATGTGCATCTTTATATGCGATTTGATGATAGCTCTTAGTATTTCCCTACTTTTCCCTGCTATTTTGCAAGCAAACCCGTGGGATTTCTGTACTGTTCTTGAGCTAGAAGATGAAGGCGTGATTTCCAAGAAAAACCCACCGCTTTTCTTTTCCTTAAACGGTCCTAACAGTTTGCTCTCTCGGACTCAAGACCGCGAGGTGAGCAAACGGTCTCGAGACCGTGAGAGGGCTCGCGGTCTCAAGACCGTTTGGCCCCGTTGTCCGAGCATGGACCGTATAAGAGACCTGTTACTAATTATATAAGCTAATTACCCTCAAAATTTGGGAGAATAACTCCAAAGGAATCGGGAGATATGACCTTTTTAAGTCACAACTTTAAATGAATTAACTGCTGATTTTCAAACGGTCTGAAATTGCCTTTTTGGGCAAACGGTCTCAAGACCGTGAAAGGTCGTTGACTAAGCGTTGACCCCATGAGATTACTGTTCAAAATTATGTTAATTAACAACTCACCAAGTTTGATGGTCTAATTCCAAACGGGCTAAGAGTTGAAGGGTGAATACTAGGGCTAACCCTAGATAAAATCAGTACTGAAATTATGGTGATCTAATTAGGGTTTTTAGGGTTGATTGACCTAAACGGTCTCAAGACCGTTTGGGGGTCACCAAACGGTCTCAAGACCGTGAGGGCAATCAACCAAGACCGTTTGGAGGTCTGGGGTCAAGGATAGTTGACCAATTGAGGACCCAATTGCAAATAAGTTATCAATTTAATCAAAATTCTGTTTTGTGGTTCAATCATGGTTCAACCCCTATCAAATCACCTTAGACTTTGATGAAATCTTGGGCAAACGGTCTCAAGACCATGTGGGGTCCACCCACATGATCTCAAGACCATTTGGGCCAAGTTTGGGCCCAATTGGAGCTCAATTGAAGGGTTCAACTTTGTGTTGATGCACACTGTTGAGTGTTGATGGGTGAACATTGATAGACCCTAATTGAATCGATTTCAACTATAATTGGTTAACCATTATGGGTCAATTGAATGACCAAGTGATCAAGCATAACCTTATTTGACTAAACCCATAAGTGGTCAACATAGCTTTGACCATTTGAGGGCTTCAACATGGGTTGACATTATCGGTTGCATCTTTGAGCCCTGTTGAAGGACCAAGCGGCTGAGACCATGAGGGGGCTCACGGTCTCAAGACCATGAGGGGGCTCACGGTCTCAAGACCATGAGGAGGCTCACGGACTCAAGACCATGAGGGGGCTCACGGACTCAAGACCATGAGGGGACTCACGGTCTCAAGACCATGAGGGGGCTCACGGACTCAAGACCATGAGGGGACTCACGGTCTCAAGACCATGAGGGGGCTCACGGTCTCAAGACCATGAGGGGGCTCACGGACTCAAGACCATGAGGGGGCTCACGGACTCAAGACCATGAGGGGACTCACGGTCTCAAGACCATGAGGGGGCTCACGGTCTCAAGACCATGAGGGGGCTCACGGACTCAAGACCATGAGGGGGCTCACGGACTCAAGACCATGAGGGGGCTCACGGTCTCAAGACCATGAGGGGGCTCACGGACTCAAGACCATGAGGGGGCTCACGGACTCAAGACCGTGAGGGGGCTCACGGTCTCAAGACCATGAGGGGGCTCACGGACTCAAGACCATGAGGGGGCTCACGGTCTCAAGACCATGAGGGGGCTCACGGTCTCAAGACCATGAGGGGGCTCACGGTCTTGGAGCTAGAAAGGGACTCACGGACTTGGAGGGTCAAAGTGGGCAAACAGTCAACACTTTCAACCGATCTCAATTCAATTAATGATTAATGATTGGAATTAATCAATGTGACTCATGGTTGACCACATTCAATCATTTGATGGTTCAATGTTGCCCAAATCAAACACTAATGATAATCTAAGATAGTAAGGGGTTATTTGACTAAGGTTTTTGACCAGGATGATGATCAATGGGGTGAATTACCAAAATACCCCTGAAGGGTCAATTAAGTTATACCTTGCTCAATTCAAACCCTAATTACATGAGAATGATGTTTTTAGTCATCATGACTCTATCCAACTTGATCTAGTGTAATGTTACCATCAACCATTAGTATGATGAAAGAGAGAGTACTCTAGAGAGAGAAAGTAACCTAGAGAGAGAAAGTAACTCTAATCACATAATGATGATGTTTTTGGCTATGTTAACCTATGATGACTCAACCCAACATGTTTTAGAGTGATGTTGACATCACCTACCCTTATGATGAGAGAGAAAGTACTTCTAGAGAGAGAAAGTACCCCTTTTTAAGTGGAAACTCAAGTAAAGCATCTCCAATGCACATAAGTGAGCATAATTAGGGTATGGTCCACCTGTGTGAGATCATAGAAACCCTAATTATGATAAATGATGAACCTTTAACTAATCCAAGAGCATCAATGAAGATGTTACTCATACATGATGATGTTATGAGTTTAATTCACCTTGATGTGAATAGTAAACCCTAATTCAAGGGTAATGGCATGCTTTTGAGCAATAAACTCTATTTGAATAGAAGTAAAGATTTAACTCTTATGACAAAAGTAGGAAGTACATTCCTTATTGTTGTATTACCTTTATCAGATGTATTAACCATGCATGTTCTGATATGAAGGTAATCATATCCAGGTATGGATGTTGATGTTATATTCATTAAAGGCATGTTGTTAGCCTTATGAATAAGTAATGTAATCTAATGCCTTGCCAGTGGCATCCTATGCTGGTACTGGGCTATGAGAGCCATGAATACCATCAAGGTCATGCCTTAGAGATGACTTGTGATGAGGATAATGAGAAATGATGATTGATATGAGTTAGGCTTGTTACATTTAGTATTCTTCTTTTATAGCTGCTATGCTATTGTTATTGTTTGAAGGACAATGTATGTTGTTAAAGAATACTGAATGTACCTAACTAATCAAGTATAATGTAGAGCCCTGATCATAGATCCATCATTGTCAGAAATTAAGTGATGGTGAAACAGGTTTTCCTTAGGGAACTCCTGGAGCACATACTTTTGAGTATGTGGGGTTCATGGATGTGTAGAACCTTACATCCTAGTGTAGGAAAGTGATGTAGATGTGTAATCCATCCATCCTTCACTATAGTTCCATACCGTATCAGTGGTAGGTAAACATGAAACCTCCTGATGACGAAGACAGCACAGATATCCGTATCAGTGGTAGGTAAATATGAAACCTCCTGATGACGAAGAGAGTATAGAACGCCACTGTGACTCTAGAATAGCGAAGGACCAGTTTACCCTGGTGAGCTATAATAGTAGAGACACGAGATGTCCTACAAGTGATCCTCTTACTGACTGAGGAAGGTGAAGGTCATGAGAATTCGGCTCTCTTAATGACCTATGTATGATACTGATGCGGCTTCTCAGCGATCAGTTGGAGTATGAGTGGTAAGCCTCATCTCCACAGGGCATAATGTTGTTTGTAAAACATAATCAACGATGTAGTATAACTTGTTAGAGATGACTCCAAGTTAGTTGGTTGATGTTACATTGCAATAATGTTGATATTCTCCATATCTCCTAAATTGTAGAGATCTTGTTATAACTGCAACTGCTATAGAATGCTTTGAAGGCTTTACTGTTTAAGATATTCTTTGATGTTATAATAAAGCTTCTGGCGAAGAGTTATAACTCTCACTGGGACAATTATGTATAATTGTCTCACCCCGTAAGCTTCAACTTTTTAGGTGGACGTCGGAGATGAAGAAACCAGCCTACAGGTGATCAGTCTCAGCAGCAGCAGCACCAGGGGCAGTAGTAATCTCAGGTGGAGATTTGTCCTACCATGTGGTGTAGTTAGAGTCAGTCCTATGTGTCCTCTGTACTCTCAGGTCTTGGAGTCTTGTGTTATGTGATCTTGAGATTTTGTATCTTGATGTATATAATTACTCAAGAAGTAATTATCCTGAGATGTAAACAGTTACCTCTCTTTATGAAAGGAGTTTTTATGGATACAAGTTCTTATTTTGAAAAGTTTTAATTTCCCGTGATTTTTGTCTTCCGCTGATTACCGATTTGCTTTCGCTAAGTTTTTAATCGCGTTTATGTCATGGTTTGGAGATCAGAGCCCACAGAACCATTCTGGGTTGATCGGCTCATCCTATGACTTGATCGGATCGCCTCCTGGCTGGTTGGTTGTTCAGACTGGCCTCCGATGTCTGGATACCTCCAAAAAGAGTCAAGCCATCATTCGGTCGATCTGGCTCCTTTGCAATCATCCTCGGTCCTCCAGGCGGTTGGCTCGTCTGGTGTTGAGCATCTTATTCATCGATGTAATAGAAAATAAACTATCCTACTTTTACATAATCTTTGGGAAACCTCGAGTTACATTCAAGGGGAGTAAAGGTAGAAGAGAAAGGATCTTGAATTATCTCGAGTTACATGTGGAATAGAAGGTAGAGGCTTAGTATGCAAATAGAGATGCAAACAACCATAACCAACCAAGCACACATAGGGTTTATAGGACATAACCATGCTACACATCCACCATCAAAATCATTTTAGGGTGACACATATCAATTGCATATATACCATATCATATATGTATATTAGTTTGTGGTCACATGGGGTATTTAGTCAGATATGCACTTTAGTCATTTTAAATATTTTCATCATATGCAATATATAAAAAATGATAAAACCAAAATCTTATCATATCAATTTATCCCAAAACTTAGTACATTGACGTGGCTCTGATACCACTGTTGGGTTTTATGGACTCAAAGTAGGCAGCGGAAACAAAAATTTTACTAGCCATTAACCTATAACAAGAGATTGCATCAATGATTATGTAATGGGAAGGACAGTTTTAGTAAGATATACCTGGTCATGGAGCTTACCCAAGGACAATACCTCACAGCCATGTGTGTTCTTCAACGCCATGTCTTGGATAGTGTCTATGTAGATCCTGGTCTTTACCATGGACTCTAGCCTCCACCACAGACTACGACTGACGTGCCCTTCTGAGCGAAAGACATCTCTCACATTTCTAGATAGTCCACACAGACCACCTAGAACTCCTGCCGTTCTAGAAGAATTGGCAAGAAGGATATGGACCTCTTATTGGTGTACTAGCACCAACTTACTCTCCTAAACTCAGACTACTTTTCTGCAGTCGTCTTTCCCTCGATGTGCCTCCCTAGTTAGGTAGCACTTGCTCAAGCTCTCTTGGTTACTAGAACCAGAGAGGATGAAAACTTTGTAGAGCAACTAATGTTCCAAGTTGTGTGTTTAGAGAATCCCCAAGTACCCCTCTATTTATAGTAAAGGGTAGGGTTAGGGTTCCCAGTCTTTTCAGGAGTAGAAGGATCCGGAAATTCCATGAATAGTTTGTACTGCAGCAAGCGTACCAATCGTTTCGTAATTGAACTGATCATTTGGTCAGGTGAGCCAATCGGTTCATAACTGAACTGGTCGTTTGTGCAGGTGCACAGATTGGTTCACCTAATGAACTGGTCATTTAACTTCCCAGACTTGTCCTCAATTGACTTTCCTCAATCATTTCCAATTAATGCAAAGATTAGTCCTTATTCCAATCAAATTGAATAAGTGAAAAGTGAAAGTTTTCTTCCAACTGGGCAAATCCTTATTTCCTCAATTGGCAGGACTGTGAGCCACCTGGTTCACCATGTGAACTGATCGGTTGGATCACACCAGCCGATCGGCTCACAATGGTGAATGGGTCAGTTGGCAGTCCTGACATTGCCAATGCAGTCTCCAATCGACCTTACACTCTAACCAGCTAGTTCGACACTTGAACTTGATAGTTCTGAGTCCAGTCAGTCAATTGTATGTTTAATTGAGTACCTAAACACCTTTAGTCTCAATCTAAACATTATTCATGGATAATATCCTCTTCTAGGGGTATCCTAGAGGTTCCAATTTACATTGGCAGTGAATGTTCATAACAACTTATGACATCACAAGCAATGAGCGGAATTTAGTAACTCATCATTGCTACCCAAGTAACTCAGAAAGTTGGAGAACAACTTAAACCTACAATCTATGATTAGTGTTACAGTGAACATATAGTTCCTTTGTCTTTGACATCCAGATTGAACTGGAGGCACGAAACGTCATCCTTTTCAACATTCAATCCATGTTCCTTGACCTATAGCAGACTGTATGAGATGCATGTGAGTTCACATATCATATATTGAATCACATGAGTATGGTCATACAATTTTCAGGCTTTCTTATCAAGGGGCCCTGGATATCATACTCCTTGTAGGAGGGGAAAATCCCATATCTATCACTCACAGTCAAGTCCCCATGTGTCAAAGTCACCCAATTATCACCGTTATAACAACCCATGTTTCAGGACTGCATTTGATGATGTCAAAGTGTACCCAATCACATGTGATGAGTGTAGTGATTTTAGGTCTAAGAACCACAATCACCACCTTCACTATGAGATACGATTATGACTAGCATTGCATGTTATCCATGTATCACTCTCATGGTGGGTCTGTCTGATATATTGTTCTCTAACATATATATGTGTTCTTGACTTGATATCATATATCATAACTAATCAGACTCTGTTATCCATCAACACACACTCTCGTGTTATGTATTATTGTGTTTAGGTCCTCAACCTGAAGATATATGTCATCGAGTCACATCATTCTTTAGACATCTATCATGTATGTGTGTCATCAGCTCATGAGACAAACATAATATATGGAATTACCTTTATCATTATCAAATCAAGTATAATATGCCTCATTGCAATAATCATATGATTAAATCTCAGGGCATACTATACCAACAGTTTCGTGTGTCAATTTTTTTTCCCTTGAATGAATGACTTACACTCATCCAAATGGGCTCAAACTTTTTATGTAACCTAATTATAGCATGATTGTGAAGATCTATGGTTTACATTTTACAAAAAAATAGTCTTGATATGAAAACACCACTTGAGTGTATTCTAGCCTAACTCTCTCTCTGTATATATATATATATATATATATATATATATATATATATATATATATATATAGGAACAAAATATTTGGGTGACTGGGAAACTTGGACCAGGAAATAGGGGAAATAAAAGAACTCATTTGTCGTGTGGGAGGTTGGGGAGTGGAAACTAGATCAAGTCAGGGACCACTGGCTTCAAAAACATGTGAGGAAGATGAAGGCAATGAGATATGAGCGAAAAGAGGAGAATAGAGAAAGAGAGAATGGGGGGGAGAATGAGATTCACCAAACTATGAAATGAAGAACTAGGTGAAAGAGGAATGCACCCACCGTTCATGGATCCATGTCTGACCCAAAATGGGAAACTAATAGTCTACATGTGGCAACCCACCATGCTAAATGTGATTACTCAAAACCAAAATGTTGATCTATCACTAAAAAACCACATTACTAAAAATTATAGAGTTAAAACCCAAAAAAAAAATTCCCATCACATTAAAGGAAGCATATGCATAAAGGTCCAACTTCACAGATATATCGTAGGTACCTTTACATGATATCCATGGCCTCATCCTTAATCTATATACATAATATGTTGTCTACATAAACACAACATTTACATTATACATGAACCAATGATATAACAAAAACTTGAGTCAACGTACATGATTTGAAAAGCTGCCCAGTTAGACCTGACAATATAGGGATGACTCTGGGATTCTATACTAACCACACTAAACTCTTATCACTATAGATTTTCAAATTGTCCCTCCTTGTCACTCTACTTCTAATAGTGTTTCCAATCACTCAAAAAGATGTCGCAGCCCACGAGGAGTGATCCATGTCCCAGTGAGAGATATAACTCCAAAAACATCAATTTCTTACCAAACTATATACTTTAAATAGTTAAAGTAGATAGTATTATAGAGTTGAAAGACTATGTAACTTTCACATAATATCAAGCATAGATAGAGTCATAAGTAAAATTGATTTCTATTACTGCATTATAAATAATTCACAAAATAAGAGAAACATAGCAAGGATCATCATCCAATGTGATTAGTTAAATAACCCCAACTGTTATGCTATATGACTAAATTACATATTCTACTAAGCCCTAGGTAGTTTTATGTGTACCACTTAAACTACTATCTATCCATAACGAAGTCAAAATCAGACCTATATAAGATCTAGAATGAACAAAATCCTTAAGATCTCTACCCCTTAGTCAGTATGAGTGATAACCATAGTGGAACATTGACACAACTACTAAAACAAGCCACGACATTAGAAACTAGGGTATACAACCCTCAAATATAAGTTGTGACTATAGTCTCTCCAAACTACATAATCATATGAGGGTCTCTCTCCAAAACCTTGGGATCATGATAACAAGGAAATACCCTCCCTGCACCTACATATAGTCAATAGTATATGACTATGAGCTCCTTTTGAATTACTAGTTTCGCTATCCAACAAGTCTTGACATTGGAATAGTTCTATGGACTCACTACTACTCTTTTAGGGTTACATTTATTTACTTAAGTCAATTCATGACATTTTGAGTGCATCAATTATGTTACATGTGAAAAAAAAGGTTCTTACAAAATTCATTGGGATTTGCAACCTCAAAACATAAAACATACCTAAAAAATTCATGTCAGTCTAATCATAAGTGTCCGTGCACTTAAACTTATAACAAAAGAGTTGATTTCAATACTAGGGTTTCATCCAAAAACTATTATAGCATCATAATAGAAATTTCAAATCCCACCATTGAACAAATTGTTCAATAAACTACAAGGCATAGTATACATGTCAAATTGCTTGTCTCTTCGGTGCCAAAATGTCATCTACATGGTATTTTGAAAATTCAAGCAGTTACATCCTTAGAATTTAGACCTTTCATACTCAAGGAAGGTTAATTTTACTATAAGAGAATGTTTATGAAGAGTAAGGCTTAATAATTTGTGTCATCATCATTTTGTGATATAAAACAGTTCAAGAAAGACCATCTTTAGAGTTCTCAAATAACATTAACAAAATGCATGTAGAAAGTAGGCAACAGATGCATTCAATGTTATATAACTTTCCAAAAAGAGAGGGATAAACCGAAACCAAAGATGAAACTCCCACAATTAGCAACTTGGTGCCAAGCTCGACCCACTAAAACTTCAAAAATGCCTCCTATCTCCACAAATAAGGTGTTTTTGGAGTAAAGAAGGAAGAAAAGAGTGCTCTCAACCCTTACATGTAGGATTCTAACAAGAAGACTCCATGAAAACCCATGGAAATCGTCTACAAGAGGTAGGAGTGAGAAGAAATTAAGTAAAAGAGCATGAACCTTACATGAAGGAAGCAAGAACTTGGTCAAAACCCTTCATATCATCCACGAGCAACTTGAACTAGCACATGCACCCACAAAAAGCATGTGATCGTGGATATTGATGGAATTTTGTCAACCTATGCTCTCTACGGAATCTCATCGGGCTCACAACTAAAGCTCTGCCAATGAAAATGAGAGAGGGTGTATTTATAGGGTTGGAACTGAACTCTGATCAGACAAGACGTCTGTTGGTGAAATTCTAGGAAACCCATCAGGCAACAACTCAAAAGGTTTGTTGGGCACTAAAAATGCATCGATCAGAAAATTCGTTAGGCTAATTGCTGAAACCCCATTGGTCATAATTTGTTGGTCCAAATCTTTTTGTCACTAAGATTTCATTGATTAAAAACTCATAAACCACAAAGGCTTCATGTCTGATGAACTCCCATGTTAGCTAACAACAAACCCATCTGGCGGTAAAGCATCATCATCCATCGAGAAAATCGTCGATCACCAAAAAACAAGTGGTTGTTGAGAAGTCACCAGTCATAAAAAACATTGTAGTACTTTTCACTTAGCTTATGTAGACTCCATAAAAGAAGGGTTCAAAATCATACAAAGGAGAAGTAGAATTATAAAATTCTTATGTACATCTTGAAGCAACTCAAGCAAGTATCCCAACTATTTTCATGTCACCAGTAAAGGGTAGTTTACATAAAGATCCATGAGTTATATAAATATTTATAGAATGAGAAAACAAGACCCATTTTGATTCAAAATATTTTCATAGTTTCATTATCTAATGTCACATCACAAATCCAAATTTACTTTCAAGTTAAACATTTAAATTAATCCAATATGCTAAGAAAATTATGTTTCTAGGTTAAGCATGGTTAGGGGCCTTACAAACATAAACCCCTAACAAGGGTTTTTTGCCCCATAATCCTAAGAAAACAAGAAGGGTACTTTATAGGGATCTCGTCTTCTAACTCCCAAATAGATTCCTCTACACTACGATGATGCCATGACACCTTCACTAAAAGTATGTCTTTCTTGTTAAACTTATACATACATTTATGTAACATCAAAAGTGGACCCTCAAAATAGGTAACATCCTCTTCAGACTTGACCTCCTTGGGATGTAATGTCTGCTCTGTATTGAGATGACACTTCCTAAACATCAAAACATGAAACACATCATGCAACATGTGGAACTCTGGAGGCACATCCAACCTATATGTCACCTTCCAAACTCGTTCTATGATTTGGTATGGTCCAATAAACCTACGAGCCAACTTACCCTTCTTTCCAAACCTTAGCACACATTTCCAAGGGGAAACCTTAAGATATACAATGTCAACAACATGGAAATCCAACAACCTATGGTGGTTTTCAGCATAAGGCCTACCTATCCTGTGTTGCTTTCAATTGTTGTTGGATGACCTTGATCTTATTTGTAGTCTACTACACCAGCTCAAGACCCAAGAACTAGTATTCACCTGCCTTATACCAACAAAGAGCTAACCTAAATTGCCTACAACACAAAGGCTCATACAATTCCATTTATGTGTTCCTCTGGTAAGTGTTGATCTAGGAAAACTCACACAGACTTAGATGAATATCCCAACTCCTCAAAAACTGAAGAACACATGCCCTTAGGAGATATTCCAAGGTCTGAACAGTCCTTTCTAATTGTCCGTCTATCTATTGGGTGAAAAGCTATATTGAACCTCAATTGTGTCCCCAACACTATATGTAGATGCTCCCAAAACCTACTCATCTACTGAGGACCTTTATCAGACACTATGGTAACCAGTATGCCATGCAGACGTACTATCTAATACACATATATAGATTTGTTCCAACTTCTCTATTGTGTAGATTGTATTAAGTGGTAAAATGTGGGTTTACTTTGTTAAGAAACCAATCATTACCCAAATGGAATCATGACCTTTGGATGTCCTTGGAATACCAACAATGAATTCCATGGTTATGTGATCCCATTTCCACTATGGAACTAACAAAGGCTGAAATGTCCATGTAGGCTTATGATGCTCTGCCTTGACCTGGTAACAAACTGGACACTTGGAATTAAGATATGCCATGTCACACTTCATACCTAGCCACTAGTACAAAGCCTTGAGGTTATGATACATCTTTGTACTACCAAAATGCATAGAGTACATTGAGGTATGAGCTTCCTCGTGTACCATCTCCCACAAATCGCTAACGTTAGGAACCAACATTCAATTGTGAAAAACTATCTCATCATCTGCTTCATGGAAGCCACAATGCTTACCTCTGCCAAACTTTATCTAATGTTCTATATCATTATATCATCTTTCTATGCATCTATTCTCTACTATATCAAAGTCATCTTCACCTGCAATTGTGCTAGTAGAATTGTCGACAAAGACACCTCCAATTGTACATTCATCTGTTGAAGAGACACTAGCATGTCTCGCTTGTGACACACCATGGAGTGAAACTGTGATTTATTTGTGTAAGAGGATGACTTTCTATGTAATGCATAACCGCCACAATCACCTTTCCTAGATGATAGTCTATTATACACTCATTCTCCTTGATATGATCCATCCATCTCCTCTGCCTCATGTTTAGCTCCTATTTTGGAAAAGATGTACTGTAGATTCTTGTAATCTGTGAAGATTTGACACCTCTCTTTATACAGACAGTGTCTTCAAATCTTCAAGGAAATCTATTTCTTAAGCTATCAAGAAGCAAAAGAAATAGTGTTTTTGTTCTGCATCGGTACACATTCCAACCCATTCTTTGAGACATCTCAAAAAATGATGTAGCCTTCCTCAGACTCCGGCAACACCAGCATTGGAGCACTTCAACTTCCCATTCAACAAATGGAAAGAACGTTGACAGTTGTCATCCCATACAAAAGGAACACCTTTCCCATTTAGCTTGGTCAAAGGTAGAGCTACTCCCCTGAAGTTCTTGATAAACCTCATGTAGTAACAAGCTAAACCTAGGAAGTTTCAAGCTTTTTTTGGTGTCTTGGTCTGCTCCCGCTCCAAAAATGACTCCACCTTCTTAGCATATACACAAACACCCTTTGTAGAAATGGAATGTTCAAGAAATACACCTAGGTCAGCCAAAACTTGGACTTATTGAACTTGGCATAAATCCCATGTTGCCTTAACAACTCTAACACCTAATGAAGATGTTGCTCATGTTGTTGATGTTGGTATGTATGCCCAGAGAGCCAATATATGATTATTGTGATATCATATTACATAAAGTATTTGATTAATAATAATAAAGGAAAGCTTCTAATTCATTCTATTTCACTCAATTATGAGATAACGAGGAAACATAATAAATGTATAAAGAATGACAATACTCAATGACGTATGTCTTCAAGAACGTGACTTGAACAATGAGATCATATAAATGCTAAGAGTATGCAAATTATTATCAAATCACTTGTCGGATGTTACTTTGGAAGAGAGATAGACAACAATAACACATAAAACTAGAGTGTGTGTTGGTTGATGACAAAATATCACCAGTCATGATATGATATATCAAACTAAGCACATATATACTTATTAGAGAATAGTGTATCGTATACACCCACCTTAAGAGTGACACATGGAGGCCATAATTGGTGGTCATAGTCATCTCTCATAGTAAAGGTGGTGATCATGGTTATTAGACCTGAAGTCACTACACTCATCACATGTCATTCAGTATAGTTTGACATCATCCAACGTAATCCTAAATAAGGATTGCCATAATAGTGATGATTGGGTTGTTGTGACACATGGGGATTGACTATGAGTGATGTAGATGGGATTTGTCCCTCCTACCGGAGTTTGATATCCTGGACGCTTGATAAGAGAGACTGAGAAAAGCATGTGGGTGCACATGTGAATAAATATATGATACTGAATTCACATATATCTTAGACAGTGTACTCTTAGTTCAAGAAATTTGGATTGAACATTGAGAGGATGAATATTCCATGCCTCAAGTTCATTTCATATGTAAGGGACAAAGGAATTAGACAATCACTATAACACATTACCAAGGTTGTAGGTTGAAGTTATTCTCCTACTTTCCATTCACTTAGGTATCACTGATGTGTCACTAGGCACAACTTTTTTCTTATTATATCATAAATTAGTTATGGACATTCACTACCAATGTGATATGGTACCTACAGGGTCACACATATAGGATTAACCTACAAGAGGAGTTTAATAATGAATGATAATTGAATTGATAACCAAAGTGTTTGGGTACTCAATTTGAGCAACAAATCAACTAACTAGACTCCCAATTGATAGGTTCATGTGATGAAATGACCGCTTGGAGTGTCAGGTTGATCAAATATTGAATTGGATGAGTTCTTCCTCGATTGGGGAATGAATCGACCGGTCCATTTAGTAAACTGATTGGCTCGAGTCACTAACTGATCGATTGGGATCGTGAAATGATTTGCAAGGGAGAGACACCTAGTTTGTGGAGAAATTTGGTTGCATCAAGGATTAATGCTAACATCATGTTGTGCATTAATTAGATTCAAATTCCCAATTCATATGAAATTGGGAAACATGGAGAAATGACCACTTCATGGAGAGAACTGGTTGGCTTGCATGTGAATAATTGACTCTCTTCAGAACAGACCGGTTAGATGCTTAGAGGTTGCAAAAATTCATGATCTTCCAATCCCTTCCACTCCCACACAGATTGGGAAACCTCACCCTAACCCCTCGTATAAATAGAGGGCAACTGGGGGCTTATTAGACACATCAATTGCCTTAGATAATTGTTTGTCTTCTCTAGTTGTGGTAACTAAGAGAACCCGAGCAAGTCCTACTCAATTAAGGGAGGGATAGCAACAGAGAACAAATTATGGGGGAGCAAGTTGGTTACTAGTACACCTATAGGTGGGATAATAGCTCATGTCCATTCTAGTAGAGAGACAGGAGTTCTAGGTGGTTCGTGTGAAATTCTATAGAGGTGAGGTGGCCTTTGTCTATCACTAGGAGGTCAATGTCATCCCGCTCTTTGTGAATGAGCTATTGCAGATGTTGTGTGTATGCTCTTCATGATGGAGACTAGGAGATACTATAGATGAATCCCAGTGCATCTAGGAATGCACGATTACTGCAATGAGTTATAGTTGTTGGACTTGCTCCAGGATGAGGTATGAACTCGTTAAACCATCCTTTCCATTACATAGTTGTTGACACAATCTTGTTGTTCTGGGGAATATGGATAGATAATTTTTTGTTTGCGCTACCTACTATGTGCTCATATTTCCCAACAGTGGTATCAGATCCATGTCAATTTACTATGTTTTGGGATAATTGATATGATCCAATTTTTGGTTTTCATCATTTATTTATTGCATGTAATGAGAATAGTTAAACTGCTTAATTTGCAAATCTGATCAAAGTCAGCATATAGTCCCAAACTATTATATATATGATATGATATATATGCAATTTACACATAACGTACTAAAAGTAATTTTTGATGGTGAATGTGTAGTGTGGTTATGGCCAATAAACAATTATTTGTGCATGGTGGTTGTGTGTTTATTTCCTATTATATCTCAGTTTGCATATCGAGCCTCAACCTTCTTCTTCCCAATGTAAAAATATTATTCTTTACTACCTTTTCTGCGCTCGAATGTAACTTGAGGTTTCTATTTACCATGTAATAAGTTAAATAGCAATAGGATAGTTTCCTTTCTTGCAACGATGAAGATGATGATCATTGTCAGGCTAGCCGACCGGCTGGATAACTAAGGAGGATAGACCAGAGGCAGATTCAACTGATCAGATGGTGGGTCCAACAGACTATTTTGAGGTTTCCATGTATTAGTGAGATAGGAGGCCAACCAATCATAGCTAAAGACCAACCGACCGACCAAGTGGTGTGATGACTGGTTCAAGGGTTGAACTAATCAATCCCTATTGGAAAGCCCAGATCTACATCAACAATAGGTTCTTACATGTGATGTATACGTAGGTGGTAGTAATTCCTTGTGTATCCAAGGAATTACAGTAGTATGGCCATAACCATCACCTTTTTTTTATATTGCATGTTTACATTGTGGGATATAGCATGTATATGATACATACTATACATATGTGGTGATTGGATAAAGTATATGTATATATACAAACTCCATCGAATAAAATATTAAGTATTTAGATTCTTTCCATTAGTGGCACACATGAAAAGCTTGATCTACCAAGCGTGGGCACCCTAAGGGTGGTGCACTTTCTATCTCGTGGAAGTGTGATGGTAATAATTTGGGCCTCCGAAGCGCGGAGTGCATTATTATTGTGCCAACTTTTGGGTCAGGTTTAACTGAGTGACCTTAATGATATATAGCACCACATGCATATATATGACTATGGAAAAGAGTTGCACATATCATCTATCCAAGAATTGCATACGATACAATTGACAAATGTTATCTATATTAATATTTGGTAATGGACGCTAGCGTTGGCCAGGTAATAGTTGAATTATTGTGGATGTAACATACCAAATTCTGTAATTTTGTCTTTTGACCCTCTTTTCCATCTTTTCCTTTCATTTTATCCTTATTGGCCTTTCTATTTAATTAGTAGAATTCATAGTCAACATTTATTCACTAATTGTATCAATACAAGGGTTTATGCACAAATACGTCAGTGAAAGCTTAATTACCATAATTAAATGCTCTAAACCTTAATATAACTTTTTGATATGATTTGAAAATATAAAATGAGGCAAAGTTTCAAATTTGGTTCGATTTGGATGTTGTTTGTGCAAGTTATGCAATTTTAGGTACATTCTGGACTTTTATGAAATTTACCCAATTGGGAGGTTTTGTTTGCAAATTATCAACTGAATTTTAATCCTTAGATATTCCCTTACCATTAACGAGATTTTAAACCATTGGAGAACCTAGTTTCACCTTGGTTTGATGGTATTACTTTCCAAGGGAATTATAAGGATTACCCTCTTTATAAAGGTGCTTATCTTTAAAAGCTATCAACCAATGAGGTTATTTCTTTCTTGAAAAACGGTGGGGATGGCCTAGAAGGATTTGTTGGCTCTTTAAGACCGAATTGTGATATTCAAGAAGTGTCCATGAGCTGTCCTCTTGCATGGCCATCAAGCCCTAGGCTAAAGACACATGGAAAGTCCCTTAAGACACCTCATGCTTCACCTCTTTCTTTATATAGCCATGTATACCCCTTCCCAACTCACAATTCAAAAACTCTTGCTCTACTTTTCTTTCCTCTAGCTTAGATAATAGTTCCTTCTGTATTTGTCAATGAATTTTCTATCCCAAGGTATAGAGGGAGCCTACCTTGGTGAAGAAGGCGCATAGGGCTTCCAAATTGCTCTATTACGGTTTCTAAAGCTCCTCCTTGGTGAATTCGACCAAAACTAGTAAGTTGCCTCCCTTCCTTCCCTATTTTCATACTATTACTCTTCCTTAAACCCAATTACAGAACGTAACCATGGAATTCCATGGTGAAACCCCACCTAGAACCCTAAAACACCTCATCTCTATGCTCTTTTGCTAGGGTTTATCACCTCTAAGTTGAGTAGGTGATCTTTGTCTAAGAAAGGAGCTAGGCTTGGAGAAACCAGACCTTCTAAGCTCGGATCCTTGCTTTTTGGACCTTCGTATCTTCCCTAGAGGTGTGTTTCATAACCCACTTCTCATATATTTCTTGCTACATGCTTAAATTTCATGCATCTATGTTTAAAATCGATGATTTCCATCTCTATTTACCATGTTCATCTAGGGTTTTGGTTTCTTACCGGTTTACCTTCTATAGAAGATATAGTTTGGATAACTATTATTCTAAAACCATGATATTAGGTCAAATGGTGTTTTCCCTTCCTCTCTCTCCCTCTTTGCTTATCTCATTTGGTTTGATGATGTGTCAGTTTCTGATTGACCGAATTTCAATAATTCATAACTTTTGATTCCTTTGTCCAAAAACTAAAGTAAAATACGTCCTGAACAAAAAAAAACATTTTATTTTAAATAATAATATTTCCAAGTATTGGTTTTGAGTTTTGTCGATGGTGGTTTTCTAGAAAATGATTTAATCACTTAAAAATCACCAAAAATACACTCTAATCATCGTAACTCCAAAATATGCAAAATTATATGTTTTCTTAATCAGAAGAACCTAAATAAGTCTATGGTGATGTTTTCATAGTCTAAATCTAGGTTTTGTTAAAAAAAAGTAAAAATATGAGTTTTCTCTACCTTAATGCATATATAACATTCAAATACATCTATACGAATTGAAAATAGGAAAAATTGATCATGGACTCAATCAAGTGATGAAAGTGGGTAATATGAATCATAATTAAAGGTATGTGATATGTATGTGAAATCCCTTTTTATGCATGTGAATTTACACCTTAAGTTGGGAATAATTGTGCCTTAACCTATTTTTCTATAATGAGGCTTTATTAAACCCTATTTCATATAGTCTTGAATATTTTGCTATACTTGCCTCATAAATCAATTTTGGAACATTATTATTGGGTCTTAGTACCCTACTACCATGCTTATTGATTCATATGATTATTCTTTCCATGACTACTTTTTCTAGCATGTGGATTTATGTTCTATTTAACTTAAAGTAGTGGTACTTATGTACAACCACCCACTGAGGGCATGTAAATAATCACCCTGGGGAATGTCTTATTCTCCCCATAATATTATAGGTGGTTGGGAATGTCTTATTCTCCCATCACCTAAGGTTAGAGGTCTGGTAGGTGCCTCAACCCTACTTAGTTTGGTAGACATAACTATCTTACATGCAAATCCTTTTTATTATATTTGTTAATGGCAAGCTTCTTTGATATATAGCCTCATACTATTGTTATCTTCATCATATGATGAACCCTACCCTATTTTTGTTTGCTTTACTTATCTTGATATCCTAGACTAGTTTTGTGACACATACTTTTCTTCCCTTTTCCTTTTTTCTAGGTGCCTTCCCAACCACCCAAGTTGTGACACCCGGGCCCACTGCCCAAGGCTCTAGTAGAGTTTCAGGAATGATGACTGGCCCCACAAACCACCACTAGCCTTAACTGCGCACTTTGTCCACACTGATGCGCAAGCCAGGATCAACTTCCCGACTGGTCACCCATCCTAGTACTACTCCAAGCTGAGCACGCTTAACTATGCAATTCTTTAGTGTTGGGCTCCCAGTAAAGGAGGTGCACCTTGGTGATATGGGTAGTCCAATCATTCCTTTTAAGAGTGCTTTATCTAAGGCCTCAAATCCTGGGATGTTACAATTCCCCCATTTAGACTCTTGACATCCTCGTCAAGGATCAATTATAATGCCTCATAATATCTTCCCCATTTCAGTGCAAACCGACAATGGCCCATGGACACACAGCTCCCGATCACGGAATATCAGTGCAAGGGTGGCTACATCAACCATGGACATCCCTTTCCTACATGCCTGGACCGCACGGCTCAAGACTGGCATGCCATGCCTATGTGGGCCCCACCTACTAGAGGGGAATTGGCTCTGATACCATTTATGACACCCAAGCCCACTGCCCAAGGGTCTAGTAGAGTTTCAGGAATGATGACTGGCCCCACAAACCAGCACTATCCTTAACTGCACACTTTGTCCACACTGACGTGCAAGCCAGGATCAACTTCCCGACTGGTCACCCATCCTAGTACTACTCCAAGTTGAGCACGCTTAACTATGGAGTTCTTTAGTGTTGGGCTCCCAGAAAAGGAGTTGCACCTTGGTGATATGGGTAGTCCAATCATTCCTTTTAAGATTGTTTTATCTAAGGTCTCAAATCCTAGGATGTTACACAAGTGTTGAGCAAGGTGATGGATAAGACAAAGAAGATTTTAGCTTTTGGCTTTGACTCGGTTGATGGAGATGTTGCTTGGAGACAAGATTGTAGTAGTCTATACTTCCCTCTATCTAGATCCTTTTGTTGTATCTTATTGTAAACCATAATGGGAGAATTTGATGTATTTTTGTAAACCTTTTAGCAAAAATTGAATATAGTCAGTTATTTTTTTATTTTCGCTGCTTTCTAATGGTCTTTTGTATACCAATGTTTAATAAATTTGGAAAATTTATGCCCATTCCATCATACCTCTGAGAGTGTTTGGAATGGATGCCAATTCTTCAAATTTTTAGTAAAGGGGCGATTTCACTCTCCTTACAGCATGGTATCAGAGCCCATGGTAGTCAGAATCTGACTATTTCAGTTTTGTCTCCCTAATTAGAATCCCTGCCTTACATAGTTCCTCTAGGTGACATGGTTGCCCTATAGTTGATCTATACATGATGAAAGGTTGATTTAGGACCCTATAGTTCCATATTAGTATCATGATGAATAAAACCCTAAAATACTCATAACTAAAATATGCATAACTTAATGTTGTTTAGGTTTGCCTTTAGGAAACTATTAGGGCACGAAGTTGAAGCAAAGGTGTCTAGAAAGGATCAGGTTCTTGGGGATGGCAATATTTTCCTCTGTGCCACTTGCTTGGTTTACGAGGACTCCCAGATCCATATCATACCGGCCTTGCCTTAGCTAAAATGGATTGTCTGAAATAGTTTGCTTTTAGGCAATAGTGACCTTAGACATCTATGTTGCATATCTTTGGGAACCCTAAGTTTTAGGTGTATGATGACTTGTTTGAGGATGGATACCAAGATAGTCTCCTTATGACCCATAGGACCACATGTTTGTATTGTTATCCCTAGAACCTAGACTTTGAAGTTTGGGGTTATGTGAGCCATCAGAGTGCGTAGTGGAAATGTGATGGATCTTGTACATGCTTTAGTTAGACTCATCCTTTAACCCTAGTGTAGTTTAGCTTGATAGGTTGAACCCTTTAAGGAGTGGAGTATAGTTAGTTCGATGATGTTAGGTGGTTAGATTTCGAGGACAAAGTCCTCTTTAGGTGGATGGAGCCATGTGACATCTTGAAATCTATCTACACTATCTTTAGAAACCCTAACCCCTTACGTAGGAGGTTATTGTGTTTGAAACCTTAGCGGGGTCCAAATAAGTTATATTTATAGCCTAACATGATTGTTTATATATTAATGAACATATAATGATCATCTGAGGAATAATTTATATGCTCAAACCGTAATGAATACCTAATGCACATAATATGAGTAACTCACATATTAATCCTAGTGGATACACATGGTGTTTCCCATGTCATAAACTAAGAAACCCTAATGAAATGATAAGCAAGATAATTGTAACCTAATATTGGACTTAATACATGCTAAGTAAAATATAGTGATCATATTTAACCTAAACCCTAAGCTGTAATGATCTAACCTTAAGATATACATCCTTAATGCCTTTCATGATACATTAATGACATTAGGTGCCATAATCAGTTAACATACTTTGATATACATAAATGATATATATAATCATCTAATCACATATTAATCAAGTCATCAATATGAAATGCATGGCATGTTACCTTGTTATTTAATACACACACAATTAGTCACTTAATGTGAATCAATTTGTAATATGTCCCACCCTAATCATTAAAATATATATAATGACTTCAATATGGATAAGAAGTAATTGATTCACACAAATGTTCGTAATCAATAATAAGAAGTGAATAAATATGAGAGAATGATTAATGATGACATAATATGAATAAGAAAGTTAATGTAACAATGTTAAATATAGATATAAGTGATTAATGTGACATTATTAGGATTACTTGTAACAAGTTGGATAAAATGTCTTAATTCATGCAAAACAATTTGTTATAATTCAATATGTTGATAACAGATACTAAATCCAATTATTAAGGATAATAATCAAGTATATTGATAATTGAGTAAACTCTAATTATGCTAAAACTCGTAATGAGGTAAATAAGAAATATATATGGTTTCAAGCATAATAATGAAATATAACTCTTTTGGGCACAAAGTAAATATGATATGACACAACTAAAAGAATAATAATGATAATGTGATATCTTAATGAATATAATTCTAATAAGCCAAAAAATTAAAAATTAAAAAGAAATTGTAAAATTGGAACCTAGGTGATCCTTGAGAACCTAAACCTATGTCAAGATGCTTGTGGAGTATATGTTGATGAGTTTTTTGGTAGAAGTTAAGGTTGGAGAAATAACTTGAAGTTTTGTGATGAGATGTTGCACACTCACCCTTCCCTTCTTGCTTGTGATTTCGGGGATGAAATCCTCTTTAAGGGGTGGAGTGTTGTAACATACCGAATTCTGGAATTTTGTCTTTTGACCATATTTTCCATCTTTTCCTTTCATTTCTATCCTTAATGGCATTTCTATTTAATTAGTGGAATTCATAGTCAACATTTATTCACTAATTCTATCAATACAAGGGTTTATGCACAAATACCTCAATGAAAGCTTAATTACCATAATTAAGTGATATAAACCTTAATATAACTTCTTGATATGATTTTAAAACATAAAATGAGTCTATGTTTCAAATTTGGTTCGATTTGGATGTTGTTTGTGCAAGTTATGCAATTTTAGGTACATTCTGGACTTTTATGCAATTTACCCAATTGGGAGGTTTTCTTTGCAAATTATCAACTGAATTTTAATCCTTAGATATTCCCTTACCATTAACGAGATTGTAAACCATTGGAGAACCTAGTTTCACCTTGGTTTGATGGTATTTCTTTCCAAGGGAATTATAGGGATTACCCTCTTTATAAAGGTGCTTATCTTTAAAAGCTATCAACCAATGAGGTTATTTCTTTCTTGAAAAATGGCGGGGATGGCCTAGAAGGATCTTTGGGCTCTTAGGACCGAATTGTGATATCCAAGAAGAGTCCATGAGCTGTCCTCTTAC
This sequence comes from Alisma plantago-aquatica, assembly GCA_963693085.1. Taxonomy (NCBI): domain Eukaryota; kingdom Viridiplantae; phylum Streptophyta; class Magnoliopsida; order Alismatales; family Alismataceae; genus Alisma; species Alisma plantago-aquatica. The sequence goes on from OY856409.1 coordinate 777,218,452, forward strand.
ATGAGCATCAAGCCCTAGGCTAAATACACATGGAAAGTCCCTTAAGACACCTCATGCATCACCTCTTTCTTTATATAGCCATGTATACCCCTTCCCAACTCACAATTGGAAACCTCTTGCTCTCATTTTCTTTCCTATATCTTAGATAATAGTTACTTCTGTATTGGGCCACGAATTTGCTGTCCCAAGGTAATAGAGGGAGCCTACCTTGGTGAAGAAGGCTCATAGGGCTTCCAAATTGCTCTATTATGGTTTATAAAGCTCTTCCTTGGTGAATTGACCAAAACTAGTAAGTTGCCTCCCTTCCTTCCCTATTTTCATACTGTTACTCTTCCTTACACCCTATTACAGGTCGTAACCATGGAATTCCATGGTGAAACCCCACCTAGAACCCTAAAACACCTCATCTCTATGCTCTTTTTCTAGGGTTTATCACCTCTAAGTTGAGAAGGTGATCTTTGTCTAAGAAAGGAGCTTGGCTTGGAGCAACTAGACCTTCTAAGCTTAGATCATTGCTGTTTGTACCTTCTTATCTTCCATAGAGGTGAGTTTCATAACCCACTTCTCATATATTGCTTGCTACATGCTTAAAATTCATGCATCTATGTTTAAAATCGATGATTTCCATCTCTATTTACCATGTTCATCTAGGGTTTTGGTTTCTTACCGGTTTACCTTCTCTAGAAGATATAGTTTGGATAACTATTAATCTAAAACCATGATATTAGTTCAAATGGTGTTTTCCCTCCCCCTCTCTCTCTTTGCTTATCTCGTTTGGTTTGATGATGTGTTGGTTTTTGATTGGCCGAATTTCAATAATTCATATCTTTTGATTCCTTTGTCCAAAAACTAAAGTAAAATATGTTCTGAACTCAGAAAAACATTTTATTTTCAATAATAATATTTCCAAGTATTGGTTTTGAGTTTTGTTGATGGTGGTCTTCTAAAAAATGATTTAATCACTTAAAAATCACCAAAAATACACTCTAATCATCGTAACTCCAAAATATGCAAAATTATATGTTTTCTTAATCAGAAGAACCTAACTAAGTCTATGGTAATGTTTTCATAGTCTAAATCAAGGTTTTGCTAAAAAAGTAAAATATGGGTTTTCTCTACCTTAATGCGTATATATCATTAAAATACATGTATACGAATTGAAAATAGGAAAAATTGATCATGGACTCAATCAAGTGATGAAAGTGGGTAATATGAATCATAATTAAAGGTATGTGATATGTATGTGAAATCCCTTTTTATGCATGTGAATTTACACCTTAAGTTGGGAATAATTGTGCCTTAACCTATTTTTCTATAATGAGGCTTTATTAAACCCTATTTCATATAGTCTTGAATATTTTGCTATACTTGCCTCATAAATCAGTTTTGGAACATTATTCTTGGGTCTTGGTGCCCCACTACCATGCTTATTGATTCATATGATTATTCTTGCCATGACTACTTTTTCTATCATTTGGATTTATGTTCTATTCAACTTAAAGTAGTGGTACTTACGTACAATTACCCACAGAGGGCATGTAAATAATCACCCTGGGGAATGTCTTTTTCTCCCCTCACCTAAGGTTAGAGGTCCGGTAGGTGCCTCAACCCTACTTAGTTAGGTAGACATAACTATCTTACATGCAAATCCTCTTTATTCTATTTTTTAATGGCTAGCTTCTTTGATATATAGCCTCATACTCTTGTTATCTTCATCATATAATGAACCCTAACCTATTTTTATTTGCTTTACTTATTTTGATATCCTAGACTAGTTTTGTGACACATACTTTTCTTCCCTTTTCCTTTTTGCTGGGTGCCTTCCCAACCACCCCGATGTTGAGCAAGGTGACGGATAAGACAAGGAAGATCTTAGCTTTTGGCTTGGACTCGGTTGATGGAGATGTTGCTTGGAGACAAGATTGTAGTATTATAGAATTGTCTCTACCTAGATCGTTTTTTGTATCTTATTGTAAACCATAATGGGAGAATTTGATGTATTTTTGTAAACCTTTTATCAAAAATTGAATATAGTCAGTTATTTTTTTATTTCCACTGCTTTCTAATGGTCTTTTATATACCAATGTTTAATAAATTTGGAAAATTTATGCCCATTCCATTATACCTCAGAGAGTGTTTGGAATGGATGCCGATTCTTCGAATTTTTTGTAAAGGGGTGATTTCACTCTCCTTACAGTGGATCTTGCCTCATTAGAAGGTTGTATGCTACAATCTTCTGAATTGATATGTGAGGGCTATCAATTTGAATAAAATTGTGAGAGTGATAATTAATTAAATACCTAATCAACATTTTCAAATTTTAATCAAATCAAATCAAATAAAAGATGACTTTTTGACAAAATCACTAATTTTTGTAGAATAAAATGGCAACACACAAAAACAACTTTTGTCTGCAATCAGTCATTGAGAAGGACAAGTTAAATGGGAACAACTTCCATGACTGGTTTAGGATGTTGAGAATTATTATCACACATGAGTACAAGCTTTATGTCCTTCAGACACTCAAGAGAGATGAACCCCTTTCCAATGCACCTAAGTCTGACAAGGATGCTTGTAGGAAGCATACTAAAGATATCATTGATGTCAAATGACTCATGCTATGCTCCATTAACTATGATTTGCAAAGGCAACATGAGAACATGGATGTTATTGAGATGGTTACACATCTTAAGAATGTGTTCCATGATCATGAGAGAAAGGAGAGATTTGATGTCTCTAAGGCATTGTTCGAATGTAACATGGTAGAAGGAGATCCAGTAGGTCCTCATGTTCTCAAGCTCATTGTGTATGTGGAGAACCTTGCAAGATTGGGATTCGCTTTGGGTCAATAGTTTTCCACTGATGTGATTCTGCATTCTGTGCTGGAATCATACATTCGGTTTGTCATGAACTACAACATGAATGACTTTGACAAGCCGTTGATAGAGTTATTAGGAATTTTGAGAACATTTGAGACACAAATGAAGAAAGACAAGCCAAAATATGTGATGATGATCAACAAGGCAAAGGGAAAGTCTAAAGGCAAAGGAAATGCTAAGAAGAGTTCAAAAGCTAGCAAAAAGCTAAAGTCTTCAGATCTCAATACAAAGGAAGGAATAAAGAAGGGAGGAAAATGTCACCACCGTCACTAGGATGGACACTGGAAGAAGAATTTCCCCTTCTGGTTGGAGGAACTAAAGAAGAAGAAGGAGATATCTCTACTTCAGGTATATTCATTATAAGATAATTCTAGATTACTTCTTCACTGGTATGTGATATCAGATGTAGGTGTAACATAGGCTGATGTGCAGAATCTGATCAGAAGTAAATCCTTTATGAAAGGACAAGGATGGACTACAGAAGCAAGAGTTGCTAAAGCTACAATCGACATATAGAATTTTATTTAGCTCATTGGGCATGTAATAGAGTTAGTTGAACTACTATTTGATTATGCCAATAATAGAAACATTTCACTTTATGCATCTTGTATGACAAGGATGATTATAAATAAAGAGTTGTTAATGATTCTATGTTAAAGATGTGATCTTGTATGGAAAAACCCCAAAAATGTACTAATATTAATACGAAAGGATCTAAAGTTGAATGCTCATAATGTAAATACCAAATCAATTATAATTGATAGCTCAAAGAATATGTAGCATTTTCATCCAGAGCACATATATGAAAAATGCATACTAGAATCAACATTGATGTTTATTTAGACTCTTTTGGTTATTGAACCAAAAAGAGTCATGAAAGTCTCATTCAGGAGCTACCTGAAAAAAACCCTCTCACTGGGTGTAGTGGAGAGAGAAAGCATTCTATTAGGCCTTATACAAGTAGATGTATCAAGATCTTATCTATATTAATAATTGGCAATGGACGCTAGCGTTGGCCAGGTAATAGTTGAATTATTGTGGATGTAACATGCCAAATTATGTAATTTTGTCTTTTGACCCTCTTTTCCATCTTTTCCTTTCATTTCTATCCTTATTGGCCTTTCTATTTAATTAGTAGAATTCATAGTCAACATTTATTCACTAATTGTATCAATACAAGGGTTTATGCACAAATACGTCAGTGAAAGCTGTATTACTATAATTTAGTTCTCTAAACCTTAATATAACTTTTTGATATGATTTGAAAATATAAAATGAGGCTAAGTTTCAAATTTGGTTTGATTTGGATGTTGTTTGTGCAAGTTATGCAATTTTAGGTACATTCTGGACTTTTATGCAATTTACCCAATTGGGAGGTTTTGTTTGCAAATTATCAACTAAATTTTAATCCTTAGATATTCCCTTACCATTAACAATATTTTAAACCATTGGAGAACCTAGTTTCACCTTGGTTTGATGGTATTTCTTTCCAAGGGCATTATAAGGATTACCCTCTTTATAAAGGTGCTTATCTTTAAAAGCTATCAACCAATGAGGCTATTTCTTTCTTGAAAAACGGTGGGGATGGCCTAGAAGGATTTTTTGTCTCTTTAAGACCGAATTGTGATATTCAAGAAGTGTCCATGAGCTGTCCTCTTGCATGGCCATCAAGCCCTAGGCTAAAGACACATGGAAAGTCCCTTAAGACACCTCATGCTTCACCTCTTTCTTTATATAGCCATGTATACCCCTTCCCAACTCACAATTCAAAAACTCTTGCTCTCCTTTTCTTTCCTCTAGCTTAGATAATAGTTCCTTCTATATTTGTCAATGAATTTTCTATCCCAAGGTATAGAGGGAGCCTAACTTTGTGAAGAAGGCGCATAGGGCTTCCAAATTGCTCTATTACGGTTTCTAAAGCTCCTCCTTGGTGAATTCGACCAAAACTAGTAAGTTGCCTCCCTTCCTTCCCTATTTTCATACTGTTACTCTTCCTTACACCCTATTACAGATCGTAACCATGGAATTCCATGGTGAAACCCCACCTAGAACCCTAAAACACCTCATCTCTATGCTCTTTTGCTAGGGTTTATCACCTATAAGTTGAGTAGGTGATCTTTGTCTAAGAAAGGAGCTAGGCTTGGAGCAACCAGACCTTCTAAGCTCGGATCCTTGCTGTTTGGACCTTCGTATCTTCCCTAGAGGTGTGTTTCATAACCCACTTCTCATATATTGCTTGCTACATGCTTAAATTTCATGCATCTATGTTTAAAATCGATGATTTCCATCTCTATTTACCATGTTCATCTAGGGTTTTGGTTTCTTACCGGTTTACCTTCTATAGAAGATATAGTTTGGATAACTATTAATCTAAAACCATGATATTAGGTCGAATGGTGTTTTCCCTTCCTCTCTCTCCCTCTTTTCTTATCTCATTTGGTTTGATGATGTGTCAGTTTCTGATTGGCCGAATTTCAATAATTCATAACTTTTGATTCCTTTGTCCAAAAACTAAAGTAAAATACGTCCTGAACAAAATAAAACATTTTATTTTCAGTAATAATATTTACAAGTATTGGTTTTGAGTTTTGTCGATGGTGGTTTTCTAGAAAATGATTTAATCACTTAAAAATCACCAAAAATACACTCTAATCATCGTAACTCCAAAATATGCAAAATTATATGTTTTCTTAATCAGAAGAACCTAACTAAGTCTATGGTGATGTTTTCATAGTCTAAATTGAGGTTTTGTTAAAAAAAATTAAAAATATGAGTTTTCTCTACCTTAATGCATATATATCATTCAAATACATCTATACGAATTGAAAATAGGAAAAATTGATCATGGACTCAATCAAGTGATGAAAGTGGGTAATATGAATCATAATTAAAGGTATGTGCTATGTATGTGCAATCCCTCTTTACGCATGTGCATTTACACCTTAAGTTGGGAATAATTCTTCCTTAACCTATTTTTCTATAATGAGGCTTTATTAAACCTTATTTCATATACTCTTGAATATTTTGCTATACTTGCCTCATAAATCAGTTTTGGAATATTATTCTTGGGTCTTAGTACCCTACTACCATGCTTATTGATTCATATGATTATTCTTTCCATGACTACTTTTTTTAGCATGTGGATTTATGTTCTATTTAACTTAAAGTAGTGGTACATATGTACAACCACCCACTGAGGGCATGCAAATAATCACCCTGGGGAATGTCTTATTCTCCCCATAATATTATAGGTGGTTGGGAATGTCTTATTCTCCCCTCACCTAAGTTAGAGGTCTGGTAGGTGCCTCAACCCTACTTAGTTTGGTAGACATAACTATCTTACATGCAAATCCTTTTTATTATATTTGTTAATGGAAAGCTTCTTTGATATATAGCCTCATACTATTGTTATCTTCATCATATGATGAACCCTACCCTGTTTTTGTTTGCTTTACTTATCTTGATATCCTAGACTAGTTTTGTGACACATACTTTTCTTCCCTTTTCCTTTTTGCTAGGTGTCTTCCCAACCACCCAAGTTGTGACACCCATGCCCACTGCCCAAGGCTCTAGTAGAGTTTCAGGAATGATGACTGGCCCCACAAACCACCACTAGCCTTAACTGCGCACTTTGTCCACACTGACACGCAAGCCAGGATCAACTTCCCGACTGGTCACCCATCCTAGTACTACTCCAAGCTGAGAACGCTTAACGATGCAGTTCTTTAGTGTTGGGCTCCCAGTAAAGGAGGTGCACCTTGGTGATATGGGTAGTCCAATCATTCCTTTTAAGAGTGTTTTATATGAGGCCTCAAATCCTGAGATGTTACAATTCCCCCATTTAGACTCTTGACGTCCTCGTCAAGGATCAATTATAATGCCTCATAATATCTTCCCCATTTCAATGCAGACCGACAAAGGCCCATGGACACACAACTCCCGATCACGGAATATCAGTGCAAGGGTGGCTACATCAACCATGGACATCCCTTTCCTACATGCCTGGACCGCACGGCTCAAGACTGGCATACCATGCCTATGTGGGCCCCACCTACTAGAGGGGAATTGTCTCTGATACCATTTATGACACCCAAGCCCACTGCCCAAGGGTCTAGTAGAGTTTCAGGAATGATGACTGGCCCCACAAACCAGCATTATCCTTAACTGCGCACTTTGTCCACACTGACGTGCAAGCCAGGATCAACTTCCCGACTGGTCACCCATCCTAGTACTACTCCAAGTTGAGCACGCTTAACTATGGAGTTCCTTAGTGTTGGGCTCCCAGAAAAGGAGTTGCACCTTGGTGATATGGGTAGTCCAATCATTCCTTTTAAGAGTGTTTTATCTAAGGCCTCAAATCCTAGGATGTTACACAAGTGTTGAGCAAGGTGATGGATAAGACAAAGAAGATCTTAGCTTTTGGTTTTGACTCGGTTGATGGAGATGTTGCTTGGAGACAAGATTGTAGTAGTCTATACTTCCCTCTATCTAGATCCTTTTGTTGCATCTTATTGTAAACCATAATGGGAGAATTTGATGTATTTTTGTAAACCTTTTAGCAAAAATTGAATATAGTCAGTTATTTTTTATTTCCACTGCTTTCTAATGGTCTTTTGTATATCAATGTTTAATAAATTTGGAAAATTTATGCCCATTCCATCATACCTCTGAGAGTGTTTGGAATGGATGCCAATTCTTCAAATTTTTAGTAAAGGGGTGATTTCACTCTCCTTACAGCATGGTATCAGAGCCCATGGTAGTCAGAATCTGACTATTTCAGTTTTGTCTCCCTAATTAGAATCCCTGCCTTACATAGTTCCTCTAGGTGACATGGTTGCCCTATAGTTGATCTATACATGATGAAAGGTTGATTTAGGACCCTATAGTTCCACATTAGTAATATGATGAATAAAACCCTAAAATACTCATAACTAAAATATGCATAACTTAATGTTGTTTAGGTTTGCCTTTAGGAAACTATTAGGGCATGAAGTTGAAGCAAAGGTGTCTAGAAAGGATCAGGTTCTCGGGGATGGCAATATTTTCCTCTGTGCCACTTGCTTGGTTTACGAGGACTCCCAGATCCATATCATACCGGCCTTGCCTTAGCTAAAATGGATTGTCTGAAATAGTTTGCTTTTAGGCAATAGTGACCTTAGACATCTATGTTGCATATCTTTGGGAACCCTAAGTTTTAGGTGTATGATGACTTGTTTGAGGATGGATACCAAGATAGTCTCCTTATGACCCATAGGACCACATGTTTGGATTGTTATCCCTAGAACCTAGACTTTGAAGTTTGGGGTTATGTGAGCCATCAGAGTGTGTAGTGGAAATGTGATGGATCTTGTACATGCTTTAGTTAGACTCATCCTTTAACCCTAGTGTAGTTTAGCTTGATAGGTTGAACCCTTTAAGGAGTGGAGTATAGTTAGTTCGATGATGTTAGGTGGTTAGATTTCGAGGACGAAGTCCTCTTTAGGTGGATGGAGCCATGTGACATCTTGAAATCTATCTACACTATCTTTAGAAACCCTAACCCCATACGTAGAAGGTTATTGTGTTTGAAACCTTAGCGGGGTCCAAATAAGTTATAGTTATAGCCTAACATGATTGTTTATATATTAATGAACATATAATGATCATCTGAGGAATAATTTATATGATCAAACCCTAATGAATACCTAATGCACATAATATGAGTAACTCACATATTAATCCTAATGGATACACATGGTGTTTCCCATGTCATAAACTAAGAAACCCTAATGAAATGATAAGCAAGATAATTGTAACCTAATCTTGGACTTAATACATGCTAAGTAAAATATAGTGATCATATTTAACCTAAACCCTAAGCTGTAATGATGTAACCTTAACGTATACATCCTTAATGCCTTTCATGATACATTAATGACATTAGGTGCCATAATCAGTTAACATACTTTGATATACATAAATGATATATAATCATCTAATCACATATTAATCAAGTCATCAATATGAAATGCATGGCATGTTACTTTGTTATTTAATACACACACAATTAGTCACTTAGTGTGAATCAATTTGTAATATGTCCCACCCTAATCATTAAAATATGTATAATGACTTCAATATGGATAAGAAGTAATTGATTCACACAAATGTTCATAATCAATAATAAGAAGTGAATAAATATGAGAGAATGATTAATGATGACATAATATGAATAAGAAAGTTAATGTGACAATGTTAAATATAGATATAAGTGATTAATTTGACATTATTTGGATTCCTTGTAACAAGTTGGATAAAATGTCTTAATTCATGCAAAACAATTTGTTATAATTCAATATGTTGATAACAGATACTAAATCCAATTATTAAGGATAATAATCAAGTATATTGATAATTGAGTAAACTCTAATTATGCTAAAAATCGTAATGAGGTAAATAAGAAATATATATGGTTTCAAGCATAATAATGAAATATAACTCTTTTGGGCACAAAGTAAATATGATATGACACAACTAAAAGAATAATAATGATAATGTGATATCTTAATGAATATAATTCTAATAAGCCAAAAAATAAAAAATTAAAAAGAAATTGTAAAATTGGAACCTAGGTGATCCTTGAGAACCTAAACCTATGTCAAGATGCTTGTGGAGTATATGTTGATGAGTTGTTTGGTAGAAGTTAAGGTTGGAGAAACAACCTGAAGTTTTGTGATGAGATGTTGCACACTCACCCTTCCCTTCTTGCTTGTGATTTCGGGGACGAAATCCTCTTTAAGGGGTGGAGTGTTGTAACATACCGAATTCTGAAATTTTGTCTTTAAACTATATTTTCCATCTTTTCCTTTCATTTCTATCCTTAATGGCATTTCTATTTAATTAGTGGAATTCATAGTCAACATTTATTCACTAATTCTATCAATACAAGGGTTTATGCACAAATACCTCAATGAAAGCTTAATTACCATAATTAAGTGATATAAACCTTAATATAACTTCTTGATATGATTTTAAAACATAAAATGAGTCTATGTTTCAAATTTGGTTCGATTTGGATGTTGTTTGTGCAAGTTATGCAATTTTAGGTACATTCTGGACTTTTATGGAATTTACCCAATTGGGAGGTTTTCTTTGCAAATTATCAACTGAATTTTAATCCTTAGATATTCTTTTACCATTAACGAGATTTTAAACCATTGGAGAACCTAGTTTCACCTTGGTTTGATGGTATTTCTTTCCAAGGGAATTATAGGGATTACCCTCTTCATAAAGGTGCTTATCTTTAAAAGCTATCAACCAATGAGGTTATTTCTTTCTTGAAAAATGGTGGGGATGGCCTAGAAGGATATTTGGGCTCTTAGGACCGAATTTTGATATCCAAGAAGAGTCCATGAGCTGTCCTCTTGCATGAGCATCAAGCTCTAGGCTAAAGACACATGGAAAGTCCCTTAAGACACCTCATGCATCACCTCTTTCTTTATATAGCCATGTATACCCCTTCCCAACTCACAATTGGAAACCTCTTGCTCTCCTTTTCTTTCCTCTAGCTTAGATAATAGTTCCTTCTGTATTTGGCCACAAATTTTCTGTCCCAACGTAATAGAGGGAGCCTACCTTGGTGAAGAAGGCTCATAGGGCTTCCAAATTGCTCTATTACGGTTTCTAAAGCTCCTCCTTGGTGAATTCGACCAAAACTAGTAAGTTGCCTCCCTTCCTTCCCTATTTTCATACTGTTACTCTTCCTTACACCCTATTACAGTTCGTAACCATGGAATTCCATGGTGAAACCCCACCTAGAACCCTAAAACACCTCATCTCTATGCTCTTTTGCTAGGGTTTATCACCTCTAAGTTGAGAAGGTGATCTTTGTCTAAGAAAGGAGCTTGGCTTGGAGCAACTAGACCTTCTAAGCTCAGATCCTTGCTGTTTGTACCTTCTTATCTTCCATAGAGGCGAGTTTCATAACCCACTTCTCATATATTGCTTGCTACATGCTTAAAATTCATGCATCTATGTTTAAAATCGATGATTTCCATCTCTATTTACCATGTTCATCTAGGGTTTTGGTTTCTTACCGGTTTACCTTCTCTAGAAGATATAGTTTGGATAACTATTAATGTAAAACCATGATATTAGTTCAAATGGTGTTTCCCCTCCCCCTCTCTCTCTTTGCTTATCTCGTTTGGTTTGATGATGTGTTGGTTTTTGATTGGCCGAATTTCAATAATTCATATCTTTTGATTCCTTTGTCCAAAATCTAAAGTAAAATACGTTCTGAACTCAGAAAAACATTTTATTTTCAATAATAATATTTCCAAGTATTGGTTTTGAGTTTTGTTGATGGTGGTCTTCTAAAAAATGATTTAATCACTTAAAAATCACCAAAAATATACTCTAATCATCGTAACTCCAAAATATGCAAAATTATATGTTTTCTTAATCAGAAGAACCTAACTAAGTATATGGTGATGTTTTCATAGTCTAAATCAAGGTTTTGCTAAAAAAAGTAAAATATGGGTTTTCTCTACCTTAATGCGTATATATCATTAAAATACATGTATACGAATTGAAAATAGGAAAAATTGATCATGGACTCAATCAAGTGATGAAAGTGGGTAATATGAATCATAATTAAAGGTATGTGATATGTACGTGAAATCCCTCTTTATCCATGTGCATTTACACCTTAAGTTGGGAATAATTGTGCCTTAACCTATTTTTCTATAATGAGGCTTTATTAAACCCTATTTCATATAGTCTTGAATATTTTGCTGTACTTACCTCATAAATCAGTTTTGGAACATTATTCTTGGGTCTTGGTGCCCCACTACCATGCTTATTGATTCATATGATTATTCTTGCCATGACTACTTTTTCTATCATTTGGATTTATGTTCTATTCAACTTAAAGTAGTGGTACTTACGTACAATTACCCACAGAGGGCATGTAAATAATCACCCTGGGGAATGTCTTATTATCCCCATAATATTATTGGTGATAGGGAATGTCTTTTTCTCCCCTCACCTAAGATTAGAGGTCCGGTAGGTGCCTCAACCCTACTTAGTTAGGTAGACATAACTATCTTACATGCAAATCCTCTTTATTCTATTTTTAATGGCTAGCTTCTTTGATATATAGCCTCATACTCTTGTTATCTTCATCATATGATGAACCCTAGCCTGTTTTTATTTGCTTTACTTATTTTGATATCCTAGACTAGTTTTGTGACACATACTTTTCTTCCCTTTTCCTTTTTGCTGGGTGCCTTCCCAACCACCCCGATGTTGAGCAAGGTGACGGATAAGACAAGGAAGATCTTAGCTTTTAGCTTGGACTCGGTTGATGGAGATGTTGCTGGGAGACAAGATTGTAGTATTCTAGAATTCCCTCTACCTAGATCCTTTTTTTGTATCTTATTGTAAACCATAATGGGAGAATTTGATGTATTTTTGTAAACCTTTTATCAAAAATTGAATATAGTCAGTTATTTTTTTATTTCCACTGCTTTCTAATGGTCTTTTATATACCAATGTTTAATAAATTTGGAAAATTTATGCCCATTCCATTATAGCTCAGAGAGTGTTTGGAATGGATGTCAATTCTTCGAATTTTTAGTAAAGGGTGATTTCACTCTCCTTACAGTGGATCTTGCCTCATTAGAAGGTTGTATGCTACAATCTTCTGAATTGATATGTGAGGGCTATCAATTTGAATACAATTGTGAGAGTGATAATTAATTAAATACCTAATCAACATTTTCAAATTTTAATCAAATCAAATCAAATAAAAGATGACTTTTTGACAAAATCACTAATTTTTGTAGAATAAAATGGCAACACACAAAAACAACTTTTGTTTGCAATCAGTCATTGAGAAGGACAAGTTAAATGGGAACAACTTCCATGACTGGTTTAGGATGTTGAGAATTATTATCACACATGAGTACAAGCTTTATGTCCTTCAGACACTCAAGAGAGATGAACCCCTTTCCAATGCACCTAAGTCTGACAAGGATGCTTGTAGGAAGCATACTAAAGATATCGTTGATGTCAAATGTCTCATGGTATGCTCCATGAACTATGATTTGCAAAGGCAACATGAGAACATGGATGTTATTGAGATGGTTACACATCTTAAGAATGTGTTCCATGATCAGGAGAGAAAGGAGAGATTTGATGTCTCAAAGGCATTGTTCGAATGTAACATGGTAGAAGGAGATCCAGTAGGTCCTCATGTTCTCAAGCTCATTGTGTATGTGGAGAACCTTGCAAGATTGGGATTCGCTTTGGGTCAATAGTTTTCCACTGATGTGATTCTGCATTCTTTGCTGGAATCATACATTCGGTTTGTCATGAACTACAACATGAATGACTTTAACAAGCCGTTGATAGAGTTATTAGGCATTTTGAGAACATTTGAGACACAAATGAAGAAAGACAAGCCAAAATCTGTGATGATGATCAACAAGACAAAGGGAAAGTCTAAAGGCAAAGGAAATGCTAAGAAGAGTTCAAAAGCTAGCAAAAAGCTAAAGTCTTCAGATCTCAATACAAAGGAAGGAATAAAGAAGGGAGGAAAATGTCACCACCGTCACTAGGATGGACACTGGAAGATGAATTTCCCCTTCTGGTTGGAGGAACTAAAGAAGAAGAAGGAGATATCTCTACTTCAGGTATATTCATTATAAGATAATTCTAGATTACTTCTTCACTGGTATGTGATATCAGATGTAGGTGTAACATAGGCTGATGTGCAGAATCTGATCAGAAGTAAATCCTTTATGAAAGGACAAGGATGGACTACAGAAGCAAGAGTTGCTAAAGCTACAATCGACATATAGAATTTTATTTAGCTCATTGGGCATGTAATAGAGTTAGTTGAACTACTATTTGATTATGCCAATAATAGAAACATTTCACTTTATGCATCTTGTATGACAAGGATGATTATAAATAAAGAGTTGTTAATGATTCTATGTTAAAGATGTGATCTTGTATGGAAAAACCCCAAAAATGTACTAATATTAATACGAAAGGATCTAAAGTTGAATGCTCATAATGTAAATACCAAATCAATTATAATTGATAGCTCAAAGAATATGTAGCATTTTCATCCAGAGCACATATATGAAAAATGCATTACTAGAATCCACATTGATGTTTATTTAGACTCTTTTGGTTATTGAACCAAAAAGAGACATGAAAGTCTCATTTAGGAGCTACCTGAAAAAAACCCTCTCACTGGGTGTAGTGGAGAGAGCAAGCATTCTATTAGGCCTTATACAAGTAGATGTATCAAGATCTTATAGAATAGATGCTACAGATAGTTGGTTGTACTTCATTATATTCACTAATGAGATCAGTTGATATAAGGTTTGCACATAATGAAATACAAACATGAATCTCTTGAAGTGATCAATGAGATCATAAATGAATTTTAATTTGATAAAAGTATTAAGAAACTATGACATGATTAAATGTTGAAATACTTTACATCAATAGTTTAAGGACCTTATGGAAGGACCATGATAGTGTATCACAAGTCAATTCCACCTGAAACATGATGATGTATTAGAAAGAAGGAATCACATCATGATGAAGTCATGATATGATTATCATTTCATCTAATATTCTAATACTTCTTTTAGAAATATGCTTTGCACTAAAACAATGTACCGTCCAAAATGATTTAAGGGACATCATATGTGATATGATATGGGAATGTCATGATATGTCTTAACGATTGAAACCTATATAAAGAAAGAAGGTTTGTGAGAACCCATTACACTAAATGAGGTTAATCAAAACACAAAACACAATCGATCACTAATTAATCACATCCCCAGAAAAGAGGGTAAATTAAAACTAGTTCAACATAACCAACATGCTCTGAAATATTACACAACAACCCAACAACTTACTTGTTTTCATATTATGCCAAAAATCTTTTACAATTGTTCCATGGACTCAGCCACCACATACTCATATTATACAGGAAACATTTTCTCATTTATCACTTGAACAAGTATGTAACATGTTACCAAAAACCTGATTCGATTGAAACAACATTTGCAAACTTTCTCTCCCGGACCTGAGAGTACAATGATGACTCCAGGACATACTAGACAACTAATAACTTTCTCAAAGGTTCAACACCAAAACTCATCATTCATTTGACATGTCTTCTTCTGCTGCTAGTGATCACCTAAAAAGATGTTGAGACCCATGTCTCAGTAAGACATATAACTCTTAACACCACTTATTGATTACAGTAGGTTAAGAAATTAATCAATTTAACCAGAATAAACATGTATAACAGATAGGCTTAGCAGCAGTGTTGATTTACAAGAGACATAAAAAAGCAAATAACACTTATCATCATTAGCATGAGTGTCATCAATTACCTTATTAACAGTATAAGAAGTTTACTAGCATGTGCAAAGATAACATCATAAGCAATTCTAGTAGCATAAAGTCTCTTATCATCATGAGTAAGTTTAGTAGTATTATCATATCTAATTACAAAGACATAGATAGCAATATAAGCATGGTTAACAGCATGTGATAACTATCATAATCAGCATAATCAACAGTAGTAGTATATCTACCAACATAGAATGACTACTCTATGTACACATCTACATCATGAGCATTTCTACAACATAAAAAGATCTACTATCTCTTAATGCACTAAGTATTATCTCTATGTAAAGAGAGAAAACAAGGCTTATCATCCAATGCAAAGTGTTGTATATTACCCTAAACAAATTTGATACATGTCTGTATTACATCTTTTATTAATCCCTGGGGAGTTTGAATCATACCTACCAAAGTCCAACCAACCCCTGTGAAGGGTTGTTCGGTTCTATACAATATCTAGGAGTGTTGATATCTTAAGATTTCTCTTGTACCCAGTCAATACAGGCCAAAAAGGTAGTGACATATCAATCAAAGTTGCCACTACAATGACATATAGTCAAGTTGTTAACAACTAGTATGCCCTTGGTACAGGTCGTGACACTAGAGAACAGGCTCACACATGGCCATTCTATACGAGGCATCCTATAGTTATATTGCTTCCTTTCACATATCACAATATCTGAGGCATGACCGTAGTCATCCTAACCTACAATTGTGGACATGATGAGGTACATGACTTGTGCCCCCATATATTCAACAATATGTGCTCTGAGTTTCCCGCAGGAATTGCTCGATTCACCACCAAAAAGTTATAATAGTGAAATGGCTCTATGGAACATGGAACTACATGATTAGTATTCACTTGATTAGTTATGACAATTGGGTGAACTAAGGCTGCATTAAACAAGTGGACATACAAACCCTAATCCATTCTAGCAAGCCTAACTATAAAACAACTCGAGAAGATATAAAACATATGAGACATATTGTTCCTTGTCTCATTACCACATGGTAATATTCACTTGCCATTCATGAGACTACACTTGTCATCACACTATCACATGAAATAAATCCTTATCACAACATCACAAAGTATCAACCCTTGCCAACATAATAGCATTACACCTCATTCAGGGCTTGACCAAGCCCAAAGGTCATTAAGACCATCACATCACTCCCTGTAAGTTCATCATTATCTTTCCATGCCATATAGATGATGAATGCATATTTACCATGGTTTCAGTCGCCATCTTTGATCCGATTTTTCTACGAATACTCGCTTTTAATTCCCAATCCTTCTCATATTCGAATCTACTCAGCTTCATTGCTTTATCCATTATTTTAGTTAGATTCGTGCATCTTTATGCTGGGTAAATATTGCACAAGGGATCCTATTATTTGACCGAGATATCAGTCTTCTATTCAACTGACCGAGGCCCACCACTCATAACCATAGTTGGGTTCTATCTCCAGATTGCGACCACCTTCTGACTACCCTAATCCATGCCCACGGTTCCCAACAGATTTGACACCGTGACCATGCATCCTCCTGCCCTACACTGCGATCGCGGTGTCCTTCTCCACCAACCATGAACATCTCCTACTAGGTCACGATCAACCCTCCCACCAGACTGTGATCCTCCCCACACCTCGACCCGTGGTCATACCCTCTGCTGTCCACGACTCTAGCAACCTTGCTCACGATCATCGCCACCTCCAACCACCAATTGCGGTGGAACTACTCCTGCCCAACCCACAATCGAGCATCGCCAAAAAACCACCATCACACCTGTTCTATCTGCGGCCCCTCCTACGCTTCACCACCGCGGTCATGACATCGCCTGCTCCAGATCACAACCTCCTCTAACTCCTTCGACCTCAACACCACGATCATTAGCGCACCCACAATCCTCTGACTTCCACTCATACCATGACCATCCACTGATCACGGTCTACGTCTCTTCATGTGAAGCTTATGAATCTAACATCATGATCTATAAAAATGGCAAGTATCTGTCGAACTAAGAGGGATCAAACACATTGTGCTTCCTAACTGACTAGTTGAACAATATCATGGAATCTCCACCAGATCCTCATCATGTCATTATTTGAGCAAAGTAGGATAAGGAGAACAACTCGATGCACTGAATTGTAAATCAAGTTGCATTATGATCTGAACTCTCTTCTATGCTTCTTCTACCATCTTCTTATCCCTCCGTCCATCAAAAAGAAACAAAAAGAGCCAAAATAGTGCCTACCCCTAAGTTCCGGGTGGCACATCACCCTCCTCTATATTCACTTCTTCAATACCCCTCACTATGTAATAGGGGCATATCACCAAGAAATGATGTCAATGTGCACACAAAAAATGCAATCTCAAGACGAATAGAGGAGAGATTCACACACAAAAAAATGCAATCAATCTAATTGCAATCATATAATAAAAACCTCGAATCGAATAGAGGACAAATTTATTTCTTCATTCCATACCACCCTTCACTCCCTTTTCCACCTAAAGGCACAATGAATGCCTCCCTTATCTTGAAAACAAAACACCAGTGTCAGATCAGGTGCATACTTGTCATTCTGCGGGTATCTCTGGACTCTTATGAAGCTCTTAGAAATGCTTTCCGTTGGAAAAAGTGGGGAGGAAGTGATGTTGGAAAATGAACTCAGGAAGAAGATATTGTAAGATGTGTTCGGTGATCTTAGTAAGTTGAGATGTTGATTCATACAGAGTAGAAAAGAAACAACCGTGTTGTGAAGATGAGGCAATCACATCATCTGAAAGTATTGATTTGGCAACTATTTCAGATTTTGTGTTACTCGAGTACAAACAACATTTAAGTTCAAGGTGTTTTGATCAATGCATATTCATCATGGTTTCAGTCTCCATCTTTGGCCCGATTTTTCAACGAATACTCGCTTTTAATTCCCAATCCTTCTCATATGTGAATCTACTCAGTTTCATTGGTTTATCCATGATTTTAATTAGATTCATGCATCTTTATGTAGGGCAAATATGGCTTAAGGGATCCTATTATTCGACTAAGATCTCAACCCTTTATTCAACTGAATGTGGCCCACCACTCATAACCATGATTGGGTGCTATCTCCAGATCACGACCACCTGTCGGCTACCCTAATCCACACCCGTGGTTCCCAATAGATTTGACACTACGACCATGCATCCTACTACCCTACACCACGATCACAGTGTCCTTCTCCACCAACCACAAACATCTCGTACCAGGTCACGATCAACCCTCCTGCCATACCGCAATCCTCCCCACACCTCGACCTATGGTCGTATCCTCTGTAGACTGTACTATAACAACCTTGCTCACGATCATCGCCACCTCCATCCACCAATTGTGGTGGCATTACTTCTTCCCAACCCACAATCGAGCATTACCAGCAAACCACGATCATACCTGCTCTATCTGTGACCCCTCCTACACTTCACCACCATGGTCACGACATCGCCTGCTCCAGATCACAACCTCCTCTAACTCCATTGACCTCAACACCACGATCAGCAGTGCACCCACGATCCTCTCACTTCCACTCATACCGCAACCATCCACCGATTGTGGTCTACATCTCTTCCCATCCCCATCACGACAAGATGCACAGTAAGGCCACTCCCGCGGTCAAGTGCAACAGATCAGACCGCGATCAGAGCATCCAGCAGCCTGGACCCATGGTCAGTGCAACCTGCACCTTGACTGAGGTTTGCAATAGCACTCAGTAGCGTCCCCCGACTACTATAAATATTCCCCCCAAGCCTCCTCTCTTCCCATCGACTCCACCACCGCCAAGCTGTGCCCAGGAAGCGCTCGACCCCTGGGGAGTCTGATCCATGAACAAGAGCCTCCTCTGTTGTGGTCTTGCCCATCCAATCCATCCGTCTGTCTCCTCTACTCTCCCAAATCTGTGGTGGAAACCCAGATTTGGTCTGTTCATCAACCATCCACGCCGCTGACACATCCATAGGCTGCTCCTCCTACTGTGAGCAAGCAGGATGAGAAGAGAAGGAAGGTGGAGAGAGAAGGCCTTCCCCGTTTGCCATGGTGTCCTTCCCTCCTCATCCAGATATGCCCCGACGTTATGTATAAGATTGGCTCTCCACCGAGCTACGATCGTCTTCTTCACCATGCCCATGCTGGAATCTTCCCTCTCTATTACTCTTTTTATTTCTCTCACCATGAGCGAGTAGTTTCCTTTTGCTAGGGTGTGGGGACTAGCCCCGCTACCCATGCTTACATGTGCTTTTATTAAGCATTCCATGGTTTGTATATAAATTTTCATTTCGTTGTTAATTGTTTTATGTGTGCTTGTGGATTGATCACCTGCTTGCATGATCTATTCATTCCTATGTTGTGAGAACTTCATTACGTAGGTTTTGAATGATAATTAATGCAGTTGACTTCCTAATGAGAACTTCTGATGGGATTCCCTAAAGTTGTAAGTGTGTGATCCATGAGGTGACGGGACATCTAGCCATGGTGACACTTCTGTGTGCCTAACACTTATATGGGGGGCCCACAACTTCAGTTGGATATCTGTATCTTCAGAGCCGTAAGTGCGTGATTTGGACGTCAATGAGATATCTGATGGCTAAGGTGATGCTTACGTGAACCTAACGTCTGTATGGAGGGTTTGCAGTTGCTCCATTTGGATGGTTATATATAGCCTAGATGTGTGTGTTTGGATATGTTTGCATGTGTAGTAGTGGGTGAAACCCGGTACCACCCCAGTGATTTCCATCATTAATCAAGACTCGGTTTTAATCCTGCTCTTTACTTTCCTTGCAATTATTTTAATTAAACTCAAACCAACCTTTGTTCTAAATATTAGTCTTACTTGAGCTAGATCCAACTAGCAAAGGTTCTTAAAACCATTGTCCCTTGGGATTCGATCCTCAACTATAGTGTGATAAGACCCGTCTTCTTGTGGGTGGTATTATTACACAAGGTTTTGGTAAAAACTCAGGGATTTCATCCCTGGGTGAGTTTGTTAGTGCAGTAAAAACCACGTCAATAGCAAGGCTCAACAAACATCACCACATGTGATGCGCATGATCAACATGATATTGCATTAAATAACTAAAAGATGCTTGCAAGATAACATTGAAGGGTTCTTAGCATTAAGAGCATTCCTTTTGATATCAATATTTAAGGAAGCTATATGATCGGCCATCAACACACTGATAGAGTACAAGTTTATCATAAGAAAATATAAATCATAAAGTTATCATGACCACTAGTTAACACATTGGAGTTGTAATCGATCATTAGGAAATATATTCCATCATTACATTAACCATTCAAGGAAGGGTAGCATAACTAACTACCATCATCTATAAATATTAGGGTTAGGTTCAACAAGATAAGTTACTTTGATGTTATGAATCAATACTCATACCCAAACCCTAACTCCTAGCATCCCTATTGGATCATGGATGTATAAGGTGAAGCCTCACCAGCAAATCACATACTATCCCCAAGTATGGATCCAAGCATAACTCAAGGTGTAACCATCAAATTATATCATACTAGGTTTCAACCATAAAAAGAGAGTACTCCATGATTTTGTTCATCATTCAAGTGGTTGTTCATAATCAATTACTATCACTTGGTTATATTAGGGTTAGGTGTAACAAGACATATCCAATCAGAGTTGTATCAACACAATATGGTAATTATCATTTCTATACATATCAGGGAAAAGGCAAGACTACCTGAATAATGGCAAACCTCCATCAGTTTCAACATCATTCAAACTATACCATCATACTACAAAAATCAACCCAGAACCGTTGGGTGTTGAGGAAGTAAAACCATTGGTTGTTTGCATAATTAAACACCTAGAACAAAGCACCTATAAAACAATAAAGTTATGACCTAGAAAGAGTCACCATATAACCCTACACATCCCTTGTTTCATAACATAAAAGGTACCATTTGTTGTGGAGATGAAAACACATTATCGGTTGTATATTTAAAGCAGGTCATCAATTGTCAAAAAGTAAGTTTCTTAGGTTTATCCTATGTAGGGAACCATAGAATTCTCATCATTAGGTTCAACATATTATACTATAGACTTCATACTAAACCATTGGATGTTGAAGCATCAAATCTCAACCATTGGATCAGGTTCATTATTCAAAAGCATCAATTGAAGTGTAGGTCTAACACTTGAATTATTTAACCCAAGAAACCATCGGTTTAGAGCTTAATGAAGAAATATTTAAAACCTTGACTTACCATCGGTTGTGGTAAACTGAACCACCATCAGTTGTGACACATTGTGTCACCATCGGTTGATGGGGTCAACACTACCGTCAGTTGACACCTTTAGGCAATGTACTACGATCACCATCGGTTGCTATCAACTTTAGGGCATTAAACCATCAGTTGATATGATTTCAAATGAGTCTAAAATAGACCCAAGGTGTGACCAACAGTTGACACCACCAATTTTGACTATTGGTCATCACCATCGGTTGCCAAGAAGACAAATCCATCGATTCTAAAGTAAGGTCTAACATCGGTTCTTGTTTAAGGTAGAAATAACCTAAACCCTAAGGATAAGCCATTGGATGCTAGGTGCTTGGAACCATCAGTTGCCATGCCAACCTTATCTAAGTCTTCCTCTACCTTAGGAAGAGTGTATACCTAGTTTAATATTCATCTTGAGTTGGAAACTAAGCAAGAAACAACATTAAATTCAAAACCCTAGGCAAGTATATCTTTTCTAAGCTTAGATCATCATTTTAGAGAAAGAACAAGAGTTAGCAAGCTTATGGTAAGCAATAAACGTGGATCAAGTTATATAACTTGCCTCTAGGAATAAGATCAGATCCCAAATAGAAAACTCGAGCAAGGAGGGTATCTAACCCAAGCATAAGCTCTGAACTCGGCCATCTAGCACCTTTCTCCACAAAAGAAGCAAACCCTAACATAAGGAGCATGAAAAGAGGGTTTTTGAGCTTTATAGCAAGTTTTACAATGAAAGGCCATGGTTTCATCCAGGAAGAAGGTAGGAGGAAGATGAAAAGTAGGAAAAATGGAAAAGGAGAAGGACAAACTTACTCATTTTGATCAAAAACACCTTAAGGTAGTTTCGTAAATCCTAGAAATGGGTAGATCTAATTTTTACTTGCTCCAACAAGAAGGCCAGTCACCTTCTTCAACCATGGGTGCCCCTTTATACAACCAATAAGGGAGAAAAAGATCCAGGTAGGGGAGAAGAGATAAGAAAATAAATTTCTCATTTGGGTGATAAGGAAGGAGTATATACAACTTTATGGATAAGGAAGAAGCAAAGCATGAGGTGTCCAAGCTACTTTCCATGGGTCCATGGCTAAGGACCGCTATGGACATGCAAGAAGCAAATTGACTAGATGTTGGGGACTAATGGGACTTTGAGTTTTGGCCACCCAGGCCAACCATCAATTTTTGGCCCTCCCAAACCATCGTTTGTTGAGGTTCTATCTCAAAAGGTCATAAACCATGGTTCAACCATCAATTTTAAGTGAACCACTAGTCCAATGGGTTCAAAGAACAAAACTATCAACCTCCTAACCATCTAGGGTTCACCACAAGTTTTTAGAACCAGTTGGTGAACATCGGTTGTTCACCTAATAGAAGGACCATCGACTGTTGGCCTTGAAGGTGGCTCATCCATGGGGGGTGAACCCTAGTTCAACCTTAGAAGGGTAATTTTTCCGAAACAAGGTACAATTGAGTGCCTCATGGCTCAAAAAGCTCAATAATGATGACAACACATCTACATAACATAATGATATGACAAATTGCAAATAAAGACTCTCATTTGGTTAAATTGTAGAAACGTCCAAATGTACGTAAAATACATAACTTGCACAAACAATGTTCAAATTGGACCAAACTTGAAACTTAGGCTTGTCACATGATTTCAAAACACATCAAAAGGTTATATTTAGGTTTAAAGCACTTAGTTTCTATAATTAAGCATGTTCAACCAAAAATCATGATTTGAGGTCTCACAACCATAAGCCCCTAATAGGGATTTTGCTTCCAAAATACAAGATAAGCAAAGATGGGTACCTAACCTATACCTCATCCACAAAACTACACATGGTTACTTCCATCTCATGATGATGTCACATCACTCTCATATAATTCATGTTCTTCTTTTTCACCTCTTGCAACATATCTCATCTTGGGTTAGCACAAAAACCTCCTCATGCAACTCCACCTCCACTATTTATATTACTTGTCCTGTATCAGGGTGACTCTCCCTCAACCCTAGATCATAGAAATTGTTGTTCCACTTGTACTACTCTGGTAGTACCTTTCAACTTGGAGCTCTAGTTGTCGTTTTGGTCTATACTATCAATTGTATCAATACTTTAGTCGAAAGCCATACTTGTTGGCTTTTACCAAACCTGGAATATCATGTATCTCTTATCATATGTAAATTTGAAAGGTTTCATATCTAAACTCCTATGATGGTTGTTGTAATTAGCAACTCAATCAATAAGGTGGGCATCCCATGTCTGTCAAGAGCTATAAGGCATATATTTCTTAGAAAATTTTCCAATCATCTTAATGCTGGACTGGCCATGTGTCTATTTGAAGAATCATACATTGTCTGCATATTACTAATATTCACACAACAAACTTATCAAATATATCATAACTCTAAGATGATACTTTAGCTATTTCTCAATCTCACTCTTGCTGATCTTAACACACAATCATTGTTGTTTTCAACAACACTAAGGCTTAACAAAGATTTTGATCATACAGTTGACCATCTCTAAACTACATTGAGAGGTTACCGTTGTAAACTTGTCACAAATTATAAATACACAACTTGAGCACTCTATTCCTTAGGTTCATAAACATTGTTGATACATTGAATCGTATAAATGACATAACCTTAAACTCACCATGACCATGCAACTTATGTTATCCACTTGAGTTCTTATTCACTGATATCCCAACCTCAAGTCTATCTTGAAGGATCACTCTAGCACATGTTGACAAATCAACCAACTATCTATCCTTGATAGTGGTCTTGCCCAACTATCAACATTCCATATACAGCATCAAAGAATCACTCTCCTCCTTTCCAACAACACTAGGATGATCAACATCAACAATCTCTCTCTCTCTCTTATCAGGGAGAGGAACACTATAAAGCTCATCAGATACACACCTTCAAATTTAGGTACCACTTGTACAACCTAGATACTAGGATTGGTTACCTTGGCATCCACTACATGTTCTATAAGGGATTCACATCCTTGTCACGTCAATTTTTCCCCCATAATAACTAACTCAAAGCAGATAGGAGGAGTCTTCCTAACTCTTGGAATGCTCAAAAACCATTCTCATACAAACACCATGATCTTGTAACTATAGTCCATGCTGACTGCATGCCTCAACATCCCCAGGATTACAACGAACCCACACATACCAAGTGACAGAAGATCCATTTGAAAGTTGTTCCTTGAAAAGAGAGAACACAAAGGGAAACACACTTCCCAAAACATAGCAACACTGCCTAGGGTTACCAATAAGATAGGTAACTGATTCCATCTTCATCATGTAGGTTACTCCTTTTATGTAACATTTTACCCTTTTTATCTTGGGTTCCTTGCCATTAGCATAGGAATCATCATGATTAACATATCTCATTACTCTTTCCTCGTTAGTTATTCATCATTCTTATATATGTCCTCTCGACCTATCATGCTTTTCAACACATTATCATGAGGTAGATTATCAAATTTCACATTTTCTTCACTAAACAAGGATCATCTTCCTTTAATTGCTTTCACATGTCATGAAGATTTTACTTTAACACTTTCTTACATACATAGGCTGGTATGAGATTTAACTCAATTTCCACCTTAGCCATCTTTCAATATTCTTATTCATCTTCTCATATTATATTGATCATACAAGTTCTCTCCATCTGTGAATTTCATACCTTGAATTACTTTATTAGCACATACTTATCTATCTTTTACTTTATTACCTTCTTGAATTATAGATTTAAGAACTCCTCTTTTGCTAATTTGTATTTACATTTAGGTTTCATGGTGTTGTATCTTTTTGTTAGAGTTACCAAACATTCAAGTTTTGATAGGTTATAATGTAATTATCATCTTATTTTAGAGTAAGATTGAGGTTTTTGCACTATGATTTTTGATCCATTATGCTCTTAGATTGTTTCAAAGTGACTACTTGATCAAAGTAATCAGAAAGATAGAAATCTAAGAGTCCCATACTCAACTTTTCTTCAATAATTGAATACATGGATAGGGCAACCAAGTACAAAGATTAGGCAATAAGTACCATGTTTTTATGTCATGTTCCTAATTTAGACATCATCCTAGTGCTAAGTCCTAGTGTCCCTATAGAATCAGTGAACCTAGATCTCTAATACCAACTTGTGAGAATCCGTTACACTAAATAAGATTACGCAAGACCTAAAACACATTTGATCACTAATTAATCACATCCCCAGAAAAGAAGGTAAATTAAAACCAATTCTACATAACCATCATGCTCTGAAATATTACACAAGATCCAAACAACTTGATTGTATTCATAATATGCCAATAATATCTTACAATTTTTCCATGGACTCAGCCACAACATATTCATGTTTCACATGAAATATTTCCACATTTATAACTTGAACAAGCATATAACATGCTACCAAAAACCTGATTCGATAGAAACACCATTTACAAACATTCCATCCCGAACATGAGAGTACAGGGATGACTCTAGGTCATACTATAAAACTAACAACCTTCTGAAAGGTTCAACAAAACATCTCATCATTGATGCCATGGGTCTACTGCAGTTGTTTTCAAGCACCTAAAAAGATGTGGTGACCGACGAAGTGAGACCCATGTCCCATTAAGACATATAACTCTCAACACATCTTATTAATTACAACAAGTTAAACAATTAATTAGTTTAAGAATATTAAACATGTATAAAAGATAGGCTTAGTAGCATTGTTGATTTACACAAGAGACATACAAAAAACAGATAATAATTATCATCATTAGTCTGACTACCATAAATTACCCTATTAAGGGTATAAGAAGTTTAGTAGCATGTGCACAACTAACGTCATATGAAAGTCTAGTAGCATACTATCTCTTATCATCATGAGTAAGTTTAGTAGTATAGGAATCTCTAATTATAGAGACATAGGTACCAATATAAGCATGGCTAAAACATGTGATAAATATCATAATCAGTATAATCAACAGTAGTAGTATATCTACCAACATAGAATGACTACTATATGTACACATCTACATCATGACTATTTCTACAACATAAGCATATTTACTATCTCTTAATGCACTAAGAATCATCTCTATGTAAAGAGAGAAAACAAGCATTATCATTTTAATATGAAGCATTGTATATAACCCTAAATAGATATGCTACATGACTATATTACATCTTTTATTAAGTCTTGGGGAGTTTTAGTTGTTCCATAAAAAGTCCAACCCACCCCTGTGAAGGGCTATTTAGTTTCGTATAAGGCATAGTAGTGTCGGTATCCTAAGATCTATCCTCTAACCAATCAGTACGGGCCAAGAAGGAAGTGGCATATTAGTCAAACCTGCCACTATAGCGTCATGTAGTCAAGATTTTAACAACTAGTCCAACCTTGGTACATGTCATGGCACTGGAAAACAAGCTCACACATCGTCGTTCTATATGTGACATCTTGTAGTTATACTACTGCCTTTCACATATAACAATATTTGAGGCATGACTATAGTTATCCTTCATAACCTACAATTGTGGATGCAAGGAGGTACTCGACTTGCACCCCCGCATATTCAACAATATGCACTCCAAGATTCCCATATGAATTTCTCATTTCACCACCAACAAGCTTTGACACTAAAATAGTTCTATGACACATGGCACTACATGGTTTGGATTTTACTTTATTAGTTATGCCAATTGGGTGAATTAAGGTTGCATCAAATAAGTGGACATACAAACCCTAATTCATTCTAGCAAGCATAACAGTAAAACAACTCCAAAAGATATAAAATGTATGAGATGTATTGTTCCATATCTCATTATAACATGGTGTTATTCGCTTGCCATTCATGAGACTACACTTTTCATCACACTATCATAGGATATAAATCCTTATCACAACATCACAAGGTATCAACCCTTGTCAACATAAGAGAATTATACCTCATTCAGGGCTTGACTTTGCCCAAAGATTATTAAGATCATCACAACACTCCTTGTAAGTTCATCATTCTCTTTCCATGCCTTATAGCAAGGCTCAACAAACATCACAACATGTGATGCACAAGCTCAACATGATATTGCATTAAATAACTAAAATATGTTTACATGATAACATTGTAGGGTTATCTTAGAATTAAGATCATTCATTTATTTTATCAACATATAAGAAAGTTATATTATTGGCCATCATCACATTGATAGTGTACAAGTTTAGCATAAGAAACCATAAATTATAAAGTTATGATTACCAGTAGTTAACACATTAGAGTTGTAATTGATCATTAGGAAGGATATTCCATCATTATATTAATCATTCAAGGAAGGGTAGCATAACTAACTACCATTATCTATTAACATTAGGGTTAGGTTGAACAAGATACATTACTTTCATGTGAAGAATAAGTACTCATACCCAAACCCTAACTCCTGGCATCCCTACTGGATCATGGATGTATAACGTGAAGCATTACCATAAAATCCCATACTATCATCAAGTATGGATCCAAGCATAACTCAAGTTGTAACCATCAGGTTATAGCATACTAGGCTTCAACCACAAAAATAGAGTATTCCATGATTCTATGCATCATTCAAGGGGTTGTTCATAATCAATTACCATCACTTGGTTATATTAGGGTTAGGTTTAACAATCCATATCCCATTGGGGCTGTATATCAACACAATATGGTCATTATCGTTTCTATTCATATGAGGGAAAAGGTAAGAATACCTAAATAAGGGAACACCTCCATCAGTTTCAACATCATTCAAACCAAACCATCATACTACATGCATCAACCCAAAATCATTGGGCGTTGAGAAGGTAAAACCATTGGTTTTTTGCATAAGAAAATGCCTAGAACAAACTGCCTATAAAGCCATCAAGTTGTGATCTAGAAAGATTCACCATCTAACCCTAGACACCTATTGTTTCATAACATAAAAGGTACCATTGGTTGTGGGGATGGAAACGCATTATCGGTTGCATATTTAAAGCAGATCATCAATTGTAAACAATTAAGCTCCTTTGGTTGATCCATGTAGGGAACCATCAAATTCACATCATTAGGTTCAACATATTATACTATAGGCTTCATTACAAACCAATGTATGTTGAACTATCAAATCTCAACCATTAGATTTGGTTCACTATTCAAAACAATCAATTAAAGTGTAGGTCTACTCCTAAATTATTTGACCCAAGAAACCATCAGTTTAGAGATTAAATGAAGCAATATTTAAAAGCTTGACTTACCATCATTTGTGGTCAATAGAGCCATCATTGGTTGTGACACATTTTGTCACTATCAGTTAATGGGGTCAACACTACCATCGATTAACACCTTGGGGTGATGTACTACTATCATCACCGGTTGCTATCAACTTTAGGGCATTAAACCATCAGTTGATATGATTTTAAATGAGTCTAAAACTGAAACAAAGTGTGAACACTAGTTGATACCACTAGTTTCCACCATTGGTCATCACCATTCGTTGTCAAGAAGACAACTCCATCAGTTCTAAAGCAAGGTCAACCATCGGTTCATGTGTAAGTTAGAAAAATGCCTAATCCCTAAGGATAAGCCATTGGTTGCTAGGTGCTTAGCACCATCAGTTGCGAACCCAACCTAATCTAAGTCTTCTTACCTTAGGAAGATCATACACCTAGTTTCATATTCATCTAGAACTGGAAACTAAGTAAGAAACAACATTAAAATCAATACCCTAGGCAAGCATAGCTTTTCTAAGCTTAGATCATAATTTTAGAGCAAGAACATGAGTTAGCAAGCTTATGGTAAGCAATTAACATGAATAAAGTTATATAACTTTCCACTAGGAATAAGATCAGATCCCCAAACAGCAGGAAAAAATGACCAGGGAGGGTAGAAAACCCAAGCATAAGTTCTATAATCTGCCAACTAGCACATTTCTCCACAAAAGAAGCAAATCCTAAGCATAAGGAGCATGAAAAGTAGGGTTTTTGAGCTTTAGAGAAAGTTTTACCATGAAAGGCCATGGTTTTGTCTAGGAAGAAGGTAGGAGGAAGATGAATAATAGGAAACATGGGAAAAGAGAAGGATAAACTTACTCATTTTGGTCAAAAACACCTTAAGGCAGCTTCGCAAACCCTAGAAATGGGTAGATCTAAGTTTTACTTGATCCAACAAGAAGGTCAGTCACCTTCTTTAACCTTTGGATGCCCCGTTATGCAACCAGAAAGGGAAGATGAAGTTCCATGTAGGGGAGAAGAGATAAGCAACTAAAGTGCTCATTTGGGGGCTAAGTAAGGAGTATATAAAGCTTTATGGATAAGGAAGAAGTAAAGAATGAGACCTGGCATGGAAGACACCTTCAACAATGAAGGATTAGGTGAAACATCCTATGTGATAAGAATCAAGATCTATAGAGATAGTTCTTGAATGTTTCATGACCTAAATAAGAATGAAAACATTAGCATGATGTTGAAAGTGTAACGACCCCTACTTTTGAGTGTCTAAAAGACCTTAAAGTCACAGATCGTTAATCATAAATTCCAGGATCAGATTCAAGAAATAATACATAATAGTAAATAATTTCCATTAATGAAAAAATACGTACAAGTTTGCATAAAAAGCTCCTCTAAGGAGTTACATAACTTTTATACAGAATTAACTTTTACATGGGTGAAGATAAACCAATAAGACTAAACCTTCATGATTAAACTGTAGTGTCTTCAACATCTCTATATGTACCCTCATGTCCACGAATCAAGTATATCTTATACCAAAAATGCCGAAAAACAAATATGTGGTCATTGTATTGCTATATTGGTGTGTGGGTTCAAACAATAATCACAAGTAACATATAAGCAAACATATTTATATTTCATATAAGAACATAAACTTATTTTCATATTCTAACCCATATCTAGTCAACTACCTCAGAAGTAATCACTGTCCCTCCAGGGCTCGTGTGCATTACCCTTAAGATCAGTCTAACCCAGGGTTCAGAATATTGTTATTTACTTTACATGATACTCATAGGAACTTTATAATGTGCAAGAACTAAATAAACAAGCAAGCACTTTAGTTGTCATTTAATCTCATTGAGAAACATCAGCAATCTCAGAATTCGATATATGTATTCATAAGCATAACCACGTAACTCATGCCTTTATAGAAACCATACGGAACATGATATACTTTACAAGTGTATCTAAACATCCAAGCAACAAGATATGTAATCAACAAGTATTTGAAACAAAGAATACTACATATGTGTCACCATGTATTCACATTACATTAATCCTATCTTGATATTCTCCTAAATTATGGTTTAGGACTATCTCATGTTTGGACTACGGATTAGGGTTACAAATCCTAATTCCACCATATCATGGTTTCTATGATTACAAACCCAGTTATGCATATCAGGTTAAACCCTAATTATCATCTTAAGCACATTAGACTATTCATGATACCTAGATCACATTATCAACATTATATCATAGAATGATGAAGTCATTGGTTTTAAAACCCTCAATAAGCATGAATAAGACCATTAATCTAGAATCATAATTTATTCATCATTATCAAGGATTTCTTCATTATACATAACAAGATTAGGTATTATCTCAACATAGCCTAATCTACTCAATTATGCATCATATAAGAGAAAATCTAGGTTTTCCTTTAAATTAAACACATATAAACATGTATTGCATATACTTTTGGAGTAGGGATCTTAATCAGACTCTAATTATATTTTATTTGGATTCCTCTCATTTTTATGATCAATTTGATATATAGTTTCCCTATTTTTAGACAATCCTATCATTTACTATGTATTCAACAAACATAAACTTTATACCTCAACTCTGGGCCAAGTGGAAACGCATCATTGGTCGGTGCTATCAGAAAAACATGTTCCATAATGGATGAGTGGGGGTTGGCTGGATCAGGTATTAATTGGTTTCTTTGTTTGAACCACTGATTATCCTTGTACCAACCCATCCTTCTCCTACCTTGCTCTATATGGACGTGTGAATAGAAGAACACCTGCCTTCCACTTTGTCATCTTTGTGAGGAACAACTCTCCACCCTTCCTAGTGGTGCCCCAACATTCACTAGCATCAAGCTTCTCAGCTGAGGGCGCCACCCCCAAGGCTCCCCCGTGTTGTCGTTCCACTGACCTAAGTCCTCTCTCTCTCTCTATGTTCCCGCATGAGGCGATGCCCACCGTCTGTAGATGTAGACTCGGTCCATGGCTGGCGCTCCTTACCTTGCGATCAACACCAAGACCAACCAACCTCTTCGACCCTTCCCTCTATGGCCATCATCATGAATACACATTTCTCTCAAACTCCCAACCTTCTTCCTCCTTATGCACATCCGCTGAGCCCCGCTCCAGCAAAACTATGGACATGCACACCTGCGTGACCTCGATGCTTGCTATATTGCATCTGATGGCATCGATCCTCATCTCCGGTCCCGTCACCACCGACCTATTCTTGCTCCATCCTACCCTCTTGTGTGCGTCGGTGTCATGTTCTCTGTAGTTGTTGTGCATCGCCGACCTGGATTCTTCTCTCCATCCTCACAATGTCGGCAACTACAAGGAGCATACACCACCATACCCTCCTTGATTTCTCTTCCAACACTGTCAATAACTAGCCTCCATGGACCTGTGAATAGGTAGCGCCTACTACTGCTCCTTCTTTTGATGGGGTCTTCTATTGTAGCAAACGCCTCAACCTTCAATGGCTCGGACCTGGCTTGTCCAAATGGGGACCTTTCTGTGAATGGGTGATGCATCAACACTTTAGAGACGCCCACCATAGTTGCTGCCGTTGTTGCCAAATCCATGGCTTGCAGCTCTTCCGTGGTGGTTGCGATGTTGCTTGCCAGGCCGATAATTGCAGATCAAAACTGCAGAGTAAGTTCTCAGTTGTGTGGAGGGGTCAGGAATGATTGATCATCACGAGATTATGAGCAGGGATGAGGGTCTGTTGTGCACCCATCAAGTAGTGGGGAAATCATGTATATATATACACACGTATCGACTCCTACTATAGGAAATGTAGGCATGAAGGGATTAGATAAGGCCCACCGTATTTTCCTTTTAACAACAATCCTCCCCGCATGATAACTTATCAAGTCCTTTCCAATTATCAGGCTTCGTTGGGTATCCTTTGTATACCAAACTTCTTATTTTATTTAAACTATGGTTTCTATTTCTTTTAGGGAACTTACATATTGTTCCTTTATTTGGCTTCTAAGAAAAAGGTGGATAATCCCTTCTTCCTTTATTCTTAACATTATGTCTAACACATAATTGTTTCTTTTTTCCTAAGATTTAAAAGGTCTTTCTCTTTTATTGAATCATTCAACTTCGACTAGGAAATATTATACCCCATATCCTAATCTTTTCTTTCTCTTTATTAACATAAATCACACATGGTTACACATATACATAATTGTTAGAAGGATTACATTGAATATCTTTCCATGTATGAATTCCTCTTATTTAACGTGTGCCACAAGAACCCATGCCATAAAGGTGAATAAGTTTATTATTCCACCAATAATACCATTGAGGAAATTATAAATCAATTCAATGTATTCTTCAATTTTTATCAAATTTGAGGATATAACATTGACCCCTCCTTAAAAAGGAATTTGGTCCCCAAATTTAGGCCTACTAAGCCTAGGTGAATGATACCCATCCTATTCTCAAAACTTAGGGTTAGTGTCATACTTAGATGTGTTAACCACTTTTCATTAGTATCTCAATTTTTGTTTTATTACTATGATTAGCACCTGAATTGAAATTCAAGTATATCCACATCTATAGTATATACATCTCATTATCTCTTGATGATTCTATTCTCTTTGATGATCTCATTAATAGTTGGTGATTTCTCTTTTCACTTAGATTTCCAACCTATTATTCATTATTTTTGCACAAGGGTGAGGTAACACCTCTAACCATAGTTCATGTCATTACACATTAAATATAGGATATTCGTCCTCATTATCTCAATTTTAAGCATAACATGTCTCTATCCAATCTCCCTCCCTCATAATAAGATGACATAAGAATTTGACTACAACCCAAACACAAAGTTCATTCCATTCCAAGAGAAGAGATAGTACATCCACACATTACCTTTTAATTTCACATATTAAGTTGAATCATAATCTATATGACTCTAAACTTACTAGTTTTTAATTTCATAGTATTCATGTATTCCATGAAGTCAAGTGTCCCTTTTTTTCACTCTTAAGTTAGGGTACAACTTCTCTCAAGTTTTTATGACTTCATTATATCTTTTATATTTACATCTCATGTATCATTATGAGCCTTAGCCAAATCCTTTAGGTCTCTAGGGGTATAGGTACCTTTGGAGTGATATCATCCTTATGCATCAAGAGAGTACTTTTCACATTCACCCATTAGGTTACATGATCCTCATGGAGGTAGCTAGTCTCCTGAGTCATGTACCTTGGATAAACCTAGTTGTTACCTCCTGGCCACATGGTCAAGTGCATTCAGGGCATATCAACTCCCAACCCCTCGGTCCTATGTACCTCTAATACACCCTACTTGGCCCTAGGATTGCATTAGGACTCTACCCTCCCCAAGGGTTTCTTTTGAGATGTCACATCTTTTAAGCATATTATTCTCTTATTTAATTCTTTAACCCAGATTGCATTCATCTCTCTCTTTTGAGTACACATAATGCAGTGTCGTCCCATCATTGAGCTTGGGCCACCTTCCCTCCAGGGCTTGGTTCCATGTCGATCTTCCCTCCTGGGCTTGACCTCTGTGATATTCCCCTCTAGGGGCTTGATCCTAAACAACTGCATTATGGACTTAGTCATCCTTCCCTCTTGGGCTTGGTGCCTGCCTGGTCTTCTCTCCTGGGCTTGACCATTTCATGACCTTCCCTCCTGGTCTTGGTCGTCCACTTAGGCCACCTTCCCTTCTGGGCTTGGTTCCTTACTGGTCTTCCCTCCTGGGCTTGACCAGTTGCGTCACTCAGACTTGGCATCCTTGGGTACAAAGAATTTAAGTACTTTCATTTTTTAAATCTTTAACTATTCACTCCTCTAGGTGAGGATTAAGGTTATCTCAATACTTAAATACATTTATTCACTTACCTTTTAAGGGAAAATCCTAGCCTAGGGTGCCTTCTTGGCTCATAGGAGGGGGTTAGGCTCTCTAGCCACAACCTGATCCCAAGATCTAGGTTTTTCCTCCCTCATAGGTCATCTTCCCACTCATTGGGTTGTCCCTCCCCAGGTTGGCACACTAACCTTAAAGGTTTCATAGATACCTTTTATTCATTAGACATAACTTTTATCATTATATCACCACATGTCTGCTCAATTTCTAGAAGACCCCCTCATGATCCCTATCCATTCAATGAACTTGGGTCACCTTCCCCTCCAGGGGCTTGGTGCTACCTTGGCCTTCCTCTCCAGGGCTTGGACACCATCACTAAACTTGTAGAGACAACATAAGGGGTTTGAGAAAGCTATATACACTTTCATTTTCATAAATACACCTCTATTGGGTTCATGGGTTTCTTAAGATCTCTTACATAAGTTTTATTCTCCTCGTGCACACATGCATGGCAGACTGGGTCACCTAAACTCATCCCTTTATCTTTCTTATTCATGTTTTCAAGTTTCACATGGATGGTGTCCCATACCACCACACCATGTTAATTATTTAAGTTTAAGGTTTTATGGTTAGGGTTAGGAACTATACTCTACCTCTCAGAGTTTCCATATCCCTTGACCCACTAGAGTTTTTATACCCTAAACCAAGTCCTTCCTCTAAGAAAGGGCTTACCCTTAACATGTATCTTTCTAGTGCCTACCCTCTCTAGAGGGACCTACACAAAAGGTTACATCTTTTCACATTTTACTTCTCTTATTTACAATTTCTTTTCAAAGATTTTTAAGCAAGAGATGAGAAGTAGACGAAATGTGAGATGAGAAACCCAAAAGATACATTAAGATTTACTAATTTTTCTCTTAAATTTTCTAAGGATGATTTGAAATTGTAAACTATTATGTATTACTTGATCAATCTGTGCTCTGATACCAAATGTAATGACCCACACTTTTGAGTGTCTAAAAGACCTTAAAGTCATAGATCGTTAATCATGAATTCTAGGATCAGATACAAGAAATAATATAGAATAGTAAACAATTTCCATTAATGAACAAATATGTATATGTTTGCATAAAAATCTCCTCTAAGGAGTTACATAACTTTTATACAGAATTAACATTTACGTGGATGAAGATAAACCATTAATACTAAACCTTCATGATTCAACTATAGTGTCTTCAACATCTCTATCTGTACCCTCATGTCCATGAATCAAGTATATTTGATACCTAAAATGCCGACAAAAAAACACACGGTCAGTACATGCATTCAAACAATAGTCACAAGTAACATATAAGCAAACATCTTTATCTTGCATATAAGAACATAAACTTGTTTTCATTTTCTAACCCATATCTGGTCAACAACCTCAGGTGTAATCACTGTCCCTCCGGGGCTCGTGTGCATTACCCTTAAGATCAGTATAACCTAGGGTTCAGAATATAGTTATTTACTTTACATGATACTCATAGGAACTTTATAATGTGCAAGAACTATATAAACAAGCAAGCAATTTATTTATCATTTCATCTCATCGAGAAACATCAGCAATCTCAGAATTCAATACATGTAATCATAAGTGTAACCACGTACCTCATGCCATTGCAGAAACCATGCAGAACATCATATACTTTATGAGTGTATCTAAACATCCAAGCAACAAGATATGTAATCAACAAGTATTTGAAATAAAGCATAGTACATATGTGTCACCATGTATTCACATTACATTAATCCTATCTAGATCTACTTCTAAATTAGGGTTTAGGACTATCTCATGTTTGGACTAGGGATTAGGGTTACAAATCCTAATTCCACCATATCATGGTTTTTATGATTACAAACCCAATTATGCATATCAGGTTAAACCCTAATTATCATCTTAAGCACATTAGACTATTCATGATACCTAGATCACATTATCAACATTAGATCATAGAAAGATGTAGTCATTGGTTTTAAAACCCAAAATAAGCATGAATAAGATCATTAATCTTGAATCATCATTTATTCATCATTATCAAGGATTTCTTCATTATACATAACAAGATCAGGTATTAGCTCAACATAGCCTAATCTACTCAATTACGCATCATATTAAAGCAAATCTAGGTTTTCATTTACATTAAACACATATAAACATGTTTTGCATATACTTTTGGAGCAAAAATCTTAATCATACTTTGATTGTATTTTATTTGGATTCCTCTCATTTTTTCGATCAATTTGATATATAGTTTCCCTATTTTCAGACCATCCTATCATTTACCATGTGTTAAATAAACATAAACTTTATACCTCAACTTTGGGCCAGGTGGCAACGCGTCATTGGTCGGTGCTATCAGCAAAACATGTGCCACATTGGATTGAGTGGTGGTTGGCAGGACCTAGTATTAATTGGTTTAGTTGGTTGAACCTCCGATTATCAATGGACCGACCTATCCTTCTCCTACCTCATGCTATACGGACGTGTGGATAACAGAACACTTTCCTTCTGCATCGTCATCTTTGCGAGGAACAACTCACTGCCCTTCCTGGTGGTGCCCCATCATTCACTGGCGTCAGGCCTCTCAGCCGAGGGAGCCTCCCCCAAGGCTCCCCCTCGCTATCATTCCACTGACCTAAGACCTCTCTCTCTATTCCGGCACAAGGCGCCGCTCACCATCTACAGACGCAGACTCGCTCCATGCCTGGTGCTCGTTACCCTACGATCAACACCAGGACCAACCAGCCTCATCGACCCTGCCCTCCATGGCCATCATCATGAAGACACTTTGCTCTCAAACTCCCAACTTTCTTCCTCCTTATGCACGTCTAGCCCCACTCCAGCGCAACCATGGACGCGCATGCCTGCGTGACCTCGACACCTGCTATAGTGCATCTGATGACGTCGATCTGCATCTCTAGTCATGTCACCGTTGCCCTGGTCCTCCTCCATCCTACTCTCTTGTGTGTGTCAACAGCATGTTCTTCACAGCTATTGCGTAGTGCTGACCTGGAGTCTTATTTCCATCCTCACAACGTCAGCGACTACGAGGAGCATACACCGCCATACCCTCCACGATTCCTCTTCCAACACCGTCAATAACTAGCCTCCCTGGACATGTGAACAGGAAGTGCCTACTGCGACTCCTTCTTGCGATGGGGTCTTCCATTGTAGCAAACACCTCAGCCTTCAACGACTCAGAGCTGGCTTGTCCAGGCGGGGACCTTTTCGTGAAGGGGCGATGCACCAACACTTCATAGATGTCCACCATAGCCGCAACCGTCGTTGCCAAATCCATGGCTTGCAGCTCTTCCGTGGTGGTTGCGATGTTGCTTGCCAGGCCGATAATTGCATATCAAAACTACAAAGTAAGTTCTCAGTTGCGTGGAGGGGTCAGGGATGATTGATCATCGTGAGATTATGAGGAGGGATGAGGGTTTGTTGTGCACCCATCAAGTAGTGGGGAAATCATGTATATATACACATGTATTGACTCCAAGTATAGGAAACGTCGACACGAAGGGATTAGATAAGGCCCACCATATTTTCCTTTTAACAACAATCCTCCCTGCACAATAACCTATCAAGTCCTTTCCAATTATCGAGCTTCGTTGGGTATCCTTTGTATACCAAACTTCTTATTTTCTTTAAACTATGGTTTCTATTTCTTTTAGGGAACTTACATATTGTTCCTTTATTTGGCTTCCAAGAAAAAGGTGGATAATCCCTTCTTCCTATATTCTTAACATTACGTCTAACACATAATTTTTTCCCTTTTCCTATGATTTAAAAGGTCTTTCTCTTTTATTGAGTTGGCCAACTGTCAAGACTCAATTGAAGAAATTCCTCACCGATCCCATTGAGTTTATTATTCCACCAATAATACTATTGAGGAAATTATAAATCAATTCATTTATATTCTTCAATTTTTATCAAATTTGAGGATACAATAGAAAGGGTCTCAATTTTTATTTCAGCATGAAAGGATCAATGAGAGAGGATCTATCATGTGATTACTCTCTCATGGACCCTATTGTATGGCCCCTAACTTGCTTAATGAGATGAATAAGTTTAATTATCATAATTTAATTCTTATAACCCTAATATAAACTTTTTATATGCTTTTAAATCATAATATAAGCTTAAGTTTAAATTTTAGTCCAATTTGGACACTGTTTGAGCAGGTTATGCAATTTACCCAATTGAGAGGTTTTATTTGCAATTTATCACCTGTACTATGTTCCTTGGATATTCTCTCATCATTATTGAGATTTTTGAACCATGGGGTGCCTATTTAAACCTTGGTTTGAAGGTGTTTTCCTCAAGGGTATTTTAGGGTTTACCCCTTCATGGATGAGCTACCTTTAGTAGCTATCAACTAATGAATTATTTGTTTTGCTTGGAAATTAAAGAAATAAGGGATAATCATGTATCTATGGATGGTGGGGGATCTACTTTTTTGTGTTCTTGTATATTCTTAATAGTTTAAGGCCATGGACACTTGGAAAGATACTAGAACTTCAACTTTTTCTTTTTCTTTATCTTAAAGTTTCATATACTTATTCCTAAGAACCAAAACGAGCCATTTTCTCTCCACCAATTCCCTCATTCTATGGACCTCTTTCTCCCTCTGTGCTTCTGTGAATTTCCTGTCCAAGGAAGAATAAAGAGGGGATCTTCTTGGAAAAAGAATCTAGGGTTGCAATTGACTTCCTTTTAGGGTTTAAAAGGCTTCCTTCTAGTGATATTGACCTAAAAGAGTAAGAATCCCCTTATTTCCTCCATTTATTTATTTTTTATCCTTCCTCCTACCTTTCTCCAGGTAGGAACCTTGATGTTCCATGGTATAAATTTATCTAAAGCTTTAAAACCCTACCTTTCTTGCTCCTTATGCTTATGGTTTGCTCATTTGATGAAGAAAGGTGCTAGATGGACGAGTTCACAGCTTATGCTTGGATTTCCTACCCTACCTGTTCAAGTTTTCTTCTATTTGGGATTTCATCTTCTCATTATAGGCAAGTTTTATAACTTTCTCCACGTTTATTGCTTACCATAAGCTTTCTAGCTCATGTTCTTGCTTGAAAATGATGATCCATGCACTAAAAAGCTATTCTTGACTTGGATTTTGATTTTTGTAATGTTCCCTATTCTGATTTCAGTTCTAGATGAACATGTATTCATGTGTCCATTATTCCTAAGGTATAATATTACTTGGATCAGGTTGGTTTGATAACCAATGGTGCTAAACACCTATCAAGCAATGATTAAATTTAGGATTTAAAGTTGATTTCTTCTATAAACACATGACTCAATGGCGGTACCATTGCAACAACCCTATGGTGTTGTCTTCATGACAACTGATGGTCAGGATCAAAGGTGTCAAATGATGGTGACATCATATGGTCACCCCCTAAGGTCGGGTTTTGGATCAATTAGAAGTTTAATGATAAACCATTAAGTACCCTACTGATGTTATCAATCAATGATGACATTAGCTTAATATTTGATGTTGATTAATGAATATAGTGTCGATATAACAACCTATGGTGTCTTAATGGTCACTAATGATGGTGGATCAGGTATCCAAAACCTATGGTGAGTTAATCATATAGTTATAGCATCAATTAAGAATTAGACCAATGGTTTCTTGGGTCACTTGATGCAATGGTTAGACTTATACTGTAATTGATGGTTTTACATATGAACTTGACCCAATGGTCAAGATCTAATGTTTATTCCACCAATAAAGTGGAATGATGGCTAGTGTAATATGTTGGTCCTAATAATTTGATTTAGATGGTTTCCTTTATATGATCAACTTAAGGAGCTTACTTGTTGACAATGGATGGCTTGTTTTAAATGAACAATCGATTGTAGGTTTTACTCTACTCTCAATAGAACCCTTATTATCATTAACCAAAGGATGTCTAGGGTTAAATGGTGACTTTTATATATCAAAACCCAATAACATCATAGATGATTCATTCAAGGTGTTTACTTATGTAAAAAACCAATGGTCTTACCTTTAAAACATCCAATGGTTCTAGGTGACATCGTGGCATGGTGATATGGGTTGAATGATGATGGAACAAATGGAGGGTTACCCTTAATAAGGTAGTCATACCTATTCACTCATATAAATAGAAAGGATGATAACCATATTGTGTTGATATGTAACCCTAATGAGGTATAGCTTGTTATACCTAGCTTTAATATAACTAAATGATGGTAATTGGGTATGAATAGTCCTTGAATGATTAATACAATCATGGAGTACTCTCTTATTGTTGTTGAAACCCTAATATGCTATAACCGATGGTTACACCTTGATTTACGTATGGGTTAATACTTGAGAATAGTATGGAATGTGATGGTGATGCTTGAGCTTATGCATCCATAATCCAATAGGGATATCGTGAGTTAGGGTTTCGGTATGAGTGTTGATTAGTAACATTAATGAAATTTATCTTGTTGATCCTAACTCTAATGCAAATAGATAAATATAAGTATTCATGTTTACCCTTCTTATATGTTGGCATGGTGGTAAAATAACCTCCTTAATATGATTATAACATTAATGCGTTAATTGGTGGTTATCATAGCCACATGGTTGATACTTTCTTATGCTAAACATGTGCATTATGAATATGATGAGGGTTAATCATATCTAGATTCCTTACATGTTGATGTTATAAAGGAATGTTCTTAATGTTAATATAACCCTACTATGATTGTTTATAAATATCTCCTAGTTCATTAATGCAATATTGTGTTGATCTAGTGTATTATATGTAAGTGATGTTGTTGAGCCTTTCTATAAGTCATGGAATGATAATGATGATCTTGCAGGGAATAGTATGATGATATTAATGACCTTTGGGCATGGTTGAGACCTGAATGAGGTGTAATCCTCTTGTGTTGATAAGGGTTGACACCCTGTGATATTGTGAAAATGATTTATATCTTGTGATAGTATGATGACTGGTGTAGCCTCATGAATGGCAAGTGAATAGTACCATGTGATGATGAGTCGATAAAATTTGTTTCACACATTTTATATCTTTTAAAAGTTGTGATATTTATATGCTTGTTAGAAGTGAATTAGGGTTTTTATGTCCACTTGTTTGATGAAACCTTAATTCATCCATTTGGCATAACTAATCAAGTGAAACTCTAATCATGTAGTGCCATGTGCCATAGATCCATCTGAGTATTAGAACTTGCCAGATGGTGAAATGAGTATTCCTAAGGGAAACTCGGAGCGCATACTGTTGAGTATGTGGGGGTGGCAAGTTGAGGATATATCCTTATCATCCACAATGCATGTTGTGAAGATTGGATGTGATCATGCCTCATACATATGATGTAATTGAGAATGACTACGGTCGTGTCTCAGTGATTATATATGTGATAAGATTGGAGGACAAATGTGGTTGTATCTTAGATGGTAGGGTATGCGTACCCACCTCCTTTCACTAGTGTCGTGACATGTACTAAGGACGGACTAGGCTATTAGTAGCTTGCCCTTATGTGTCATTGTGGCGGACCCGTATTGACCAGGGGCGGAGAAGATCTTAGGAGTCCGGCTCTTCCTAGATCTTGTATGGAACTGATTTCGACTTAGCAGTGGTCAGTTGGATTTTGAGTGGTATCCTCAATTTCCTCATGTCATAATAAAAGATGTAAGACAACTTTGTAGCATATCTATTTAGGGTTATACACGATGCTTCATATTATTTGATAACCCTTGTTTGCTTTGTTTTCACAAAGATGATGTCTAGTTCAATAAGAGATAATAGATATGCTTATGATGTAGATATGCTCATGCTGTAAACATGCTTATGTTGTCAAATATACTGACACTAATGGTTAAGATGTTGCTTCTAGCTATATTTTATATTGCTATCCATGCCTATGTAATTAGAAATGCTTAAACTACTAATCATGCCTATGTAGTTCATTGTGTTATGATGTTAGTTCTACTTACGATATAGATCTGTTCCCTTTATTCGAGATGCAAATATTGATAGCCATGTTATGTTACTAGTCATATTCATAATGTCAGGGATGCTTATGCTACTAGATTGCTTGTGTTGTTAGCAAGGAATATGATGATGGTCAGATTAATGATAATGATTGTTATTATATGCAATTTGATCATATTTGAGTAGATATCTATCCAAAGAAATGGATTTATATGTTATTTATATATGCATTGATGATCATACTTGTTTCTAAGATTAATTGCTTAATCTGTTTAGCATACTTGAACTATTC
This sequence comes from Alisma plantago-aquatica, assembly GCA_963693085.1. NCBI lineage: Eukaryota > Viridiplantae > Streptophyta > Magnoliopsida > Alismatales > Alismataceae > Alisma > Alisma plantago-aquatica. The sequence goes on from OY856409.1 coordinate 777,261,486, forward strand.
AATATGTTCAATTGATTATTAAATACTCCAACTGCTTAGTTATCTACTATTTAAAATGTTGTAATCAATAAGCATTGTTGGAGCTTATATATCTTGATGGGACATGGGTCTCACCCTTGTGGTTCACCACATTTTTTTAGGTAATTGTAAGTGACAAAAAAACATGTGGTAGTAAAGAGGAGTTGTAGTAATGAATCTTTGAGAAAATTGATTAGATGTCTAGTGTGTCCTAGAGTCATCCCTGTACTCTGAGATTCGGGAGGAAAAGTTTGTATATGGTGTTTCAAATGAATCGAGATTTTATTATCATGTTAATACTTGTTTGTGTGGCATATACAAATATTGTTCTCCTGTGTACATATGTTCTGGCTAAGGCGATAGAAAAATTTATATCAAATTCTTTGCATAGTATGGATAAAAGACATATGTTGGACTCTTATGCAAATGTTTCTGAGTAGTTGCTGACGTTGAAATTGGTTTTAATTTACCCATATTTTTGGGTATGTTATTAATTAGTGATCGTTTGTGGTTTATGTTTTGATTAATCTTGTTTAGTGTAACGGTTTCGCACACCTATGTTCTGATTCGTATGAAGAATGAAAAGACATGAGTAATATGTCATATGTAGTAGAAATTGGATCTATCATGCATGTTTTATGATGTACACATCCCATAGTCTTGTATGTAGTGGACATGACAAGATGATATTAGTTTCCAATGAGGATCAATCAAATGTAATTAAAGATATCCATTAGAGCTTGAGAAGCACTAAAGAATTTGTTGCTAGTTTATGGCAACAAGGAAGAGTTGGGTGTAAAGGGTTACACCAATGTAAGATTCCATAATGACAGAGAATGATCACAAAATTAAAAGTTGTGTGTTGAATCTTAAGAAAATTGTTATAAGTTAAAAGAGTTCTGAACTATAGACCATTGACTCAGTTCTAAAATATAAGTCAAGTATCATAGTGTTGTGAACAATAGAGTGGACACTATATGGATCTGGAAATGCATATAGATGAACTTATGGATGTTGCAACCATTAATGAGACAGTGGAAATACTATGACAACAATTGAGCTACTAGTTAGGCAAGGAATATTAGATACCATATTACGATAGTTCCATCTCATATGAGAAATTGTACAATGAAGAGAGGTGAAACATGCATTATACTGACTATAGAAAAATGTTGCTAACCCATTGGATTAGTACTTGCACAAAGGAAACATGATGGACATATTTAGATCACTAAGAATGAGATTTGTGGGTGATTAGCTCTAATTGCAAGTGGGACTCTATTGGTATGTATGCCCCGAGAGCCAATCATATGATGATTGTGATGGCATATTACATAAAGGGTTTGATTAATAATAATAAAATAAAACTTCCAATTCATTATGTTTCACTCAGTTATGAGATCATGAGGAAACATAATGAATGCCTAAAGAATAACAACACTCAATTAAGTATGTCTTCAAGCATGTGACTTGAACAATTAGATCATACAGATGTTCAGAGTATGTACATTCTGATCATGTCCTGAGTTTGATGTCACTATGGAAGGCAGATAGACAACAATAACACATAAGACTAGAGTGTGTGTTGGTTGATGATAGAATCTCATCAGTCATGATATGATATATCAAACCAAGCACATAAATACTTGTTAGAGAATAGTGTATAAGACATATTCATCTTGAGAGTAACACATGGAAACCATAGTTGGTGGTCACAGTAATCTCTCATAGTGAAGGTCATGATTGTGGTTCTTAGACTTGAAGTCACTACAATCATCACATGTCTTTTGGTATACTTTGACATCATCCAATGTAATCTTGGATAAGGATTACCATAACTGTAACATCCCTGGCCTGGGTTATGCTTTAACCCTAGATGTTTTGTTTAAGAAAGTTAATTATATGCTTTCTCTTATCTTTTGAAAAGTAATTAAGGTTCAAGAGGAACTTATGTTTCAATTTTAGTCTTTTTTGAATAATGTTGTAAACAATGTGTTGCTTGTTTTGGACTAAAGTGCAAATTACCCAAGTTGAGGGGTTAACTTGCAAATGTTACATGATAAAATGTTCCTTAGATGTAGAAGCATCATAAGAATGAAAATGATGCAGAGGTATGGCTTCCACAAGCCTGAGTACCAAGAAAGAACTTGTTAAGCAATGTTTGTGCATTAAAACCTAGTTTTGGTGTAATGTGCAATTTACCCAAAACCTAGGGTTCAATATGCAAAATACCACTGACGTGGTATTTTGAACGCACTAACAAACTTACTTGGGGTTGAAATCCCCGAGTTTTTACCAAAACCAAAGTGCAATAATACCACCCGCAAGTGGACGAGTCTTATCGCAGTATAGTTAAGGATCGAAACCAAAGGTCAACGTTTTTAAGAATCTTTGTCAATCAAATCTTGCTCAAGTAAAACTAATATTTAGAATGATTGGTTGATTTGAGGTTAATTAAACTAATAGAAAGAAAGTAAAAGCTGAATTAAAGTTGGGTTTAGATCAATGATATGGAATCGCTGGGATGATATCGGGTTTCACCACCGCTATACACGCAAACACATTCAATCACAAACAAACCAGGAAAGATATATCAATCCAAATAGAGAAGATTTAGAACCCCCCGTTAGGGTGTTAGGTTCACGTAAGCATCGCCTTAGGCATCAGATGTTTCGTCACCAACCGGGTCACTTTCTTACAGCTCCGAAGAAAATCCCATTATATTTCTAGTTTGGGAGTCAACCACATTAAACGATAAGCAAGCAGGTGATAGATCTACAAACTAACATTGACGATAAACAAAGATGATACAAAATCTAACTAAGGTTGTGGTCCTCCCTGAGGGATGTTTAGATCACAGAAGCATCACCATAGGCTAGATGTCTCGTCCCCTAACGGATCATACACTTACGACCTCAAGGAATCTTATCAGAAGTTCTCATCAAAGAGTCTAACTTTATAAATCGTCATTCCTTCCCACATATAGAATATTTCGCAATATAGGAAGGAACAAGATGAAATCAAGTAGATAATCAACTACAAACATACCAACTAACAATGAAATGGAAAGTAATATACATTTCCATGGAGAGTTTAACAAAAGAACATGATTTGCATGGGCAGCGAGGCTAGTCCCCGCACCCCAGCAAAAAGGTACTACTCGCTCATGATGCGAGAAACAAGCAGAATGAGAAAGAGAGAGAAATCTGCCATGAACTCGGTGCAAAAGGTAGTCGCAGCTCGGTGAAGAAGATGTGGCATCCTACGTCATGTCGGTGCAGACCTGGATGCGAACGAGAGGTCCCAAGACAGACCAGACAGTCTCCCTTGCTCCGTCTTCCTTCTCTCCTCAGCCTCCTTGTCACAACATGGGAAATAGGTGGAATGAAACTGGCACGAACTGGACTGGATTTAGATCGGAACTGTGTACAGGCAGCCTGTCGGCGTCCCCGAACTGATGTTAAAATGAGGACCCTTGGGGTCCTATTTATAGGCACTAGACTGGCCCTCATATTTTTGGTGTGATTCCAGTCTGAAAATATCTTATCCAAACGGTTTGGTTATAAGTTAACTTAAACGGTTTGCTTTCTACTTTATCATTTGGTTTTGCACACGGCTAATCCAAATAGTTTCATGTATTGGTTTGTTGTAGTTGCTTTATCAAACGGTTTGTGTTCCCACACTTTAGCAAACGGTCTATGCAAACCTCTTTTACAAACGGTCTTTGTGTATAAGCTTTATTAAATGGTCTTCACATACTACTTTAGCAAACTGTTTGGCAGATTTCTACTTTTTCATTCAGTCTCGATGCATGTGACTACTTTACCATGCAGTTTACATGCATTGCTAGTTCCAAACGGTTTCCTGCTTAGTCTTCTCGTGAATAATGCTCACGGTTTTCTTGATTAGCATGCTTCACGTGAATAGCTGATTGCATTTGATCTTCACGTGAGTGACTTATTCCAAAAAGTTTCCAACATGGTCTTGCATGGGTTGCCATTCAGTCCTCATGCATCTCACACGTTCTAGAAATTGTCATCCATTCGGTTTTTTGTAATCTCATCAAACGGTCTTCGGCTATGATAATCCAAATGGTCTTCTTAGTCAACAAACGGTCTTCATGTGAGGTAGCTCTCACAGTTTTCACGTGTGCTCATTGGTCGTTCAGTTTGCATACAAACAAATGATCTCACAGCCAAATCCATAATATGTATATACAACAAACGGTCTTATGCAAATGGTCTTCTTGCATGGGTTTATCAAACGATCTCAAGATAATGACTTCTCACACGGTCTTGCGAGTTTACAGCAACCAGTTTCATTCTTCAGGTGGACAGCTCATACGGTTTGCTGCCATCATGCTCAACGGTCTTGAGACCGCATGGGCTCAAACGGTCTTGAGACTGCATGATCTCAAACGATCTTGAGACCGCATGCCCTCAAACGGTTTTGAGACCTCATGGGCTCACACGGTCTTGAGACCGCATGGGCTCAAACGGTCTTGGTTAGATTGATTGGTCAGAACAAGGGGTGAGGGAAGGTAGATTCCAGCTGATTGTTTAGCTTTATCAAGACCTACATCAAATCAACCATAATTTCGGTTAAATTCATGATAATTGGATTAATTAAGTAATTTTGCACATTATGACTCACATTGATATTTAATGAGTGAAATAGTATATATATAGAGTTGAATTTGTTCCAAAGTGATAATTGAATACCATGATGAATATACATTCATCAAAATACCCCAAACTTAAACGTTGCTCGTCCTCGAGTAATACAAAATCTGAAACAATCGCCAAATAAATACTTTCAATTCGTGTGATTGCTTCATCTTCACATCATGAATGTTTTCTTTCTGCTCAATATGACTCAGTATCTCAACCTCCTGAGACCACTAAACACATCTTACCATATCTTTGTTCCTGAATTCACTTTCCAATATCACTTCCTCCCCACTTTTTCTGACAACAAGCATGTCAAAGAGTTTTGTAAGAATCTAGAGACACCCACAGAACAACAAGATGTATTTGATCTGACACTGGTGTTTTTTTAGGATAGGGTAGGCATTCATTGCGCCATTAGGTAGAAAATGGAGTGAATGGTGGTATGGAAGGAAGAAATAATTCTCTCCTCTATTCGAGTCGAGATTTTATTTTCTTTGCAATTTCATTTATTGCATTTTTTTGTGAATCTCTCCTCTATTCGACTCAAGATTGCATTTCTTTATGTGTGAGCTTTGTCATCTTTTTGTTTGCAAATCTCTCCTTTATTCAACTCGAGATTGCATTTTTTGTGGTATGCCCCTATTTATTTGCGAGGGGTATGGAAGAAGTGGATAAAGAGGGAAGTGGAGTGCCACCCCGAACTTAGGGTTTGGCACATATTCGGCTATTTTTGTTTCTTTTTTATGAATGGAGGGATATGAAGATGATAGAAGAGGTGTAGAAGAGAGTTTAGATCAGAATGCAACTTGATTTACAATTCAATGCACCGGGTTGTTCTCTTTATGAAACTCTTCTCAAATAATGACTTGATGATGATCCGGTGGAGATTCCATGCTATTGTTCCACAAATTAGTTAGGAAGCATGATGTGTTTGATCCCTATTAGTTTGAAAAACATTTATCATCTTTACAAAAGTATCATGATGTTAGAAATCATAAGTTTCACAAGATGATTTCAATCAAAGGGCTTGTTTCAAAAAGTGGTCCTTTTGAGGATTTACTTCGAATAAGGAGGATATAATGATTCAAAATGCATAGCAGGTTAGTAAGTGATTTTTAATGAAATGAGGAAGCATCAAAAAGTGTCAAAAACTCATCAACTATATATTCAATTTCTTTGAAAAACATTAAAGAATTTTGAAATTTTTTATCAAGAAGAATATTATAGTGAAAACTTAAGTATGAAAAGGATGGGTGTAGGTGGAAAGTGAGGTACGTACCACCCACCCTCAACCCCGAACTTAGAGATTTGCTTGTCCCGAGAAAACCCTAAATCCAAGATGGAGGGAAAAGATCATGCCAGAATGATCACCAGTTGTGGTTGCGTTCCGATTAGCGCGCATCCTCTTATCTGAACATCTCAAAGGTAAAGAGCAATTAGATCTTAAAATGGCATCTTGCGATGTGAATTTTATTTAATGAAAAATTAACTAAAATGTAAAAACAAAATTGAAGAAATATTCTAATTTGAAAAGAAAAGTAAAACAAATTTATTGATCGGGTTGCCTCCCGACAAGCACCTTTGTTTTACGTCGATGGCTCGACTGAATCCTTCAACTTCATGGTGGATCCTTTGGATTGGTGAGTTCCAACGTTGCTTTAGTGCCTATGTCAGTTGAGGTGAAATATCTCTTTAAGTAGTGACCATTTGTTACAAATTCACCTGACTTTTCACTGCATAATTAGAAGGCACCATGTGGAGAGATGCTCTTGACGATGTATGGTCCAGACCAGCGTGAGAGGAGTTTTTTTGGGAATAACTTCAATCTTGAGTTGAATAGTAGAACTTGGTCTCCCACTTGTATGTCTTTTCTTTTCAGATGTCCATCGTGCCAAAAGTTTTGTAAGTTCTTTGTAGATTCGTGCATTCTCATAAGCTGTCATCCTGAGTTCATCCAGCTCTTGGAGTTGCAGAATCCAAGCTTGGCCTGCTTCTTTCATATCAAAGTTCAGTTGTTTAATTGCCCACCATGCCTTGTGTTCTAGTTCGATTGGTAGGTGGCAAGCTTTTCCATATATTAATCGAAAAGGTGTGGTCCCAATGGGAGTTTTATAAGCAGTTCGATAGGACCATAAGGCGTCGTTGATTTTTGTTGACCAATCCTTTCGATTGCGTCCTACCGTCTTTTCCAGAATAGCCTTTAGTTGACGGTTAGAGACCTCTACCTGTCCACTTGTTTGTGGATGGTAAGGCAAGGCTACCTTATGTGTTACACCATATTTTCTCAGTAAAGCTTGAAAGCTTCTTTCAAGGACGTGGGACCCTCCGCCAGATATCACGGTTCAGGGCACTCCAAAATGGGGGAAAATAATGCCTTTGAATAATTTGATGATGGGTTTGGAATCACTAGTGATGGTTGGTATAGCTTCAACCCATTTTGAGACGTAGTCTACTGCCACTAGGATGTATGAAAATCCATGAGAAGATGGGAATGGACCCATGTAGTCCACCCCCCACACATCGAATATCTCTACTTCTTGCCATATATTCAGCGACATCTCATCTCTCTTTGTTATATTGCCTGATCTTTGACATTTGTCACAAGATAGGACAACGTCATAGGAATCCTTGGATATGGTTGGCCAGAAGAATCCACATTGCAAAACCTTTAAAGCGGTCTTTTTGGAGCTCATATGTCCCCCCACTGGTCCTGAGTGACATTGTTCCAAAATAAGTTGAGCTTCTTCTTCGGCGATACATCGTCTATACAGACCATTAGCACATAGTTTAAAAAGATATGGCTCATCCCAATGATATTGTTTCACATCATGCATAAATTTCTTTAGTGCATTTCCAATGCATTGAGGATGGATAACCCCAGCAGCAAGGTAGTTCATAAAATCTGAGTACCACAGTACAACTTCTGAGACCTTCATTAGTTGATCATCTGGTAGGGAATCGTTGATCGGAATCTTCTCAATATCCAGAGTGTGGATGCAACTGAGGTGGTCTGCTACAACATTCTTTGTACCCTTTTTATCTCTTATCTCCAAATCAAATTCTTGTAGTAGGAGGATCCATGTAATCAACCTGGGTTTTGCATCTTTCTTTGCCAGAAGGTAACGAATGGCAGCGTGGTCTGTGTAGACAATGACCCTCGAACCAATTAGGTAGAATCTGAACTTGTCAATGACATACATGACTGCTAGAAGTTCTTTCTCGATAGTAGCATAATTCCTCTGGGCTTCATCGAGAGTTTTCAATGCATAATAGATCACATAGTGTTTCTTCTCTATATATTGCCCTAAAACAGCGCCCACAACATAGTCACTGACATCACACATAATTTCAAAAGGATGGTCCCAGTCAGGAGCTCTGATGATGGGACGGGGTGGTTGTAAAGGCCTGCTTCAGTGTGTTAAAGCTTTTGACACATTCTTCATTGAAATTGAAATCAGTATCCTTTAGTAATAGGCTCGTCATTGGCTTCGTTATCTTGGAAAAGTCCTTTATGAATCTTCTGTAAAATCATGCATGATCTAGGAAAGCACGAACTTCTTTTATGTTTGTTGGAATATCCAGTTTAGAAATCACTTCAATCTTTGCTTTATCTACTTCAATTCCTCTATTGCTGACCATATGACCGAGGACAATGCCTTCTCTTACCATAAAATGGCACTTTTCCCAATTCAGCACAAGATGTGCTTCTTCACAATGTTTGAGGACAAGGGAGAGGTGCTTTAGACATGAATCGAATGAATCTCTATACATGGAAAAATCATCCATGAAAACCTTCATAATTGCTTCAGTAACACCAGCGAATATGGCAGCCATGCAATGTTGGAACATTGCAGGAGCATTACAGAGACCAAACGGCATTCTCTTAAATGTGTATGTCCCGAATGGGTAGGTGAAGGTTGTTTTCTCTTGGTCATCTGGATGTATGGGTATTTGATAGAATCCAGAGTAACCATCAAGATAACATAAATATTCTTGATGGGCCAACCTTTCTAGTACTTGATCAAGGAAAGGCATTGGAAAATGATCTTTTTGAGTTGCCTTGTTTAATTTTCTATAATCTATGCACATCCTCCACCCTGTGACTGTTCGAGTGGGGATGAGTTCATTGTTTTCATTCCGTATAACAGTTGTTCCATCTTTCTTCAGGACTACATGCATTGGGCTCACCCATGGCGAATCTGATATTGGATAGATTATTCCAACTGTGAGCAGTTTAATGACCTCACTACGGACCACTTCCTTCATATTTGGATTCAACTTCTATTGATGATCAACAGTAGGCTTGTGATCTTCCATCATAGGGATCTTGTGCATACACAGTGCTTGACTAACCCCAGTGAGGTCACTCATTTTATAACTGATGGCTTTCTTTCTTTCCCTTAATTCTTTCAGGAGTTTCTCTTCTTGTTCAACTGTTAGATCGGAATTTATAATAACTGGGCAAACCTTGAGATCGTCTAAAACATGTACTTCAGTCCTTCAGGCAGGGGCTTCATTTTGGGAGCCTCTGGTTTTTCGCTTGTTTCTTCTGTAGTTTCCATAGCTTTGAGTTCTTCACTAGTGGCTTCAACATCTTCTTTGGCGGAGTCGAGGGATTCGACGCAACTTTTCACTTGTTCATCAATTTGTTCATCAACTGATGGGTTTGTTAGAGCAACTTCTAAGGGATCGCCTGATTCATGATGCTCTTGATTTAGAAGTGACATTTTCTCAATGAAGTCAATCAGATATACTTCTTCTTGCATACTTGGTCTTCTCATACTTTCAAAAACCTTGAATTTGAGAGTTTCTTTGCCTAATTTGAGTAGTAAGGTACCTGCTTCAACATCAATCAGGGCTCTTGCAGTGGTGAGGAATGGATGACCAAAGATGAGAGGATATCTGGAGTCTTCTTTTATGTCCATAATGGCAAAGTCACATGGAACATATGTGTCCTTGCCTACCTTGACTGGGACATCTTTGAGGATTCCTAACAGACGTTTTATCGAATTGTCTGCAAGCAGTATAGTCATGCCAGTGGGAAGCAATTCTTCATACCCTAGTCTTTTGCACAGGCTTAGTGGCATAATAGAGATGCTTGCACTGAGATCTACCAATCCTTTCTTGCATGATGAGTCGCCAATGTGACATGAAATTCCAAAGGATCCCGAGTCTTTTTGTTTCTTGGGCATCTTGCTCAATATGATATCAGATGTAGTTGTAGCTAGTTTTATTGTCTCATATTTCTCAATTATATACTTCTCAGTTAGGAGTGACTTTAGGTATTTAGTCCAGGCTGGTATCTCAGCCAGAGCATCTAAAAAGGGTATATCAACATGAAATTTCTTCATAGCCTCTTTAAACTTATTGAATCTAGTATCAAGCTTGGTTTACCTTAGACGGGCTGGGAACAGTATACAAGGCTTATATATAGGAAAATCAGGTTCTAGTGTTTCAGTTTCTTCATCAGTAGATTTCTCAGGACTTCCCTTATCTGTCTTATCATCTTTTGATTGAGACTCTAGTGTTGTTGAGTTTTGGACAATCACAGGTTCATCTTCATATGTAATAACCACAAGTGTCTTTACTGGGGGATCCAAATAGTCTTTTCCTGACCTGGTGGTGACTGCCTTCAACTGTTCAGGATGCTTGGGATTGTTCTCGGGTTGGCCAGCAAAGACTCCAGCGGGTGGCTTTATGCTAGCTGCAAGTTGAGCTAGTTGAGATTCAATAGCCTTCTGCTGAGCTTGTTGGTTGGTTATCATAGTATGTTGAGTTTGCAACATTTTTTCTATGGATGATAGCTTGTCATCAGAAAAGATGGGTCTTGCTTGCTGTCCTTGCTGTTGATTAAGATTATGATACTGAGGGTTGTTTTGATAATTATTGTAGTTCCTATTCTCAAAGTTCCCCTTGAAATTTCCTTGATTCCCAAAATTCTGTTGTTGATTATACTGGAATCTTGGTGGGCCTCTTGGTTGATTGTTTGAACCAAATTAATGCGAGTTTACTACTCCAGAGGGGTTTCCATATTGAAAACCTCAGTGATTCCTATTTTGATTTAGATTGTAATAACTTTGCCCAGGAATAGTGTTGATAGCATTAAGATTTTCCATCTGACCATTATCTCCTTGTCCACATACATTGCTCAGTACAACGTCATAGAGAACATTGCATGATAAAGTGGAATGATCGTTGCTCTTACATGCTTCACAGAACAGGGAAGTGGACTTGACCTGTTCCGTTTGCCGAGTGGGTGAACGTCCTCTTCCAATAGCAGCTAGAGATGATTCAATATGGTCTTGCTTTGCAACTAAGACCTTCAAGGTTTCAGCAATAGACTTGTACTCGGGGGTAGCTTCAGCCATAGCTACTTTCAAGACTCCTTTACCTACAGATCTACCCCAATTGGCCTGATTTTCTGCTCCCAGGGTGATGACTCTCCATGTGCTATCATAACTTTGATGCATGAAGTTTCCTCCAGACGAGGAATCTAGAAACATCTTAATATCATCATCCACCCCCTATAGAAAATTTCGATGAGTTGATTCTTAGGAATTCCGTGGTGTGGACATTTGCGTAGAAGCTCTTTGTACCTATCCCATGCTTCAGCGAGAGTTTCTCCAGGGACTTGAGTGAAATTTGTTATCCGGCCCCTAATTTCATATGTGAGAGATGGAGGATAGAATTTTTCCAGAAACACATTTTGGAGTTGTTCCCAGGTGGTGATGGGTATTTCACTTTGCAATAAATTGTACCAACTCATGGATCTATCAGTAAGGGAATACTTGAAGAGACGGAGTCGAATGGCATCACCAGTGATTCCATTTTGCTTTGTCATAGCACATAGATCGATGAATCTTAGAAGATGTTCTTGGTTGTCCTCTACTTGTTTGCCATAGAAAGGGTTGTTTTGAAGCAATGTTATCCAATGTGCCCTAATCTCAAAATTTGCAGCATTGATGGGAGGAGGTTGTACTGGATGATGAACATTCATAGCTTTCGGGATTGAGAACTCTCTAAGATCCTTTTGTAGTTTAGCTGCTTGCGTTGCTGCTTGTGCTGCTAGGATTTCCTGCTGAACCGTAGCCCTAGCTTCTTCCATGAGCCTCTCTCTTTGTGCATTGATGGCATGAGCCACTCTTCGGGCTACCTCTTCTTCTTGAGCCATTCTTGCTTGATTCTCTCTGATCTGACGATGGAAAGTTCTGTCTATCTCGGGATCAAAGCTCGTTGTGAGTCTGGGGATGTCTGAACGTTGCATACACTATGCCTTGGGTTGTACCTGGAATAGAAAAGATTTTGAAAATGAGATCCAAAAGTAGAGACAAATTCAAGTAGATGATCGATTATTTCAAAAGAAAAAGCAAAATCCTAGATTAGTCTTAAAAGAACTAGATTTGACTGGCTGATTCTGTTGTCCCCGGCAACGGCGCAAGAATTTGACGTGGTATTTTGAACGCACTAACAAACTCACTCGGGGTTGAAATCCCTGAGTTTTTACCAAAACCAAAGTGCAATAATACCACCCACAAGAGGACGAGTCTTATCGTAGTATAGTTAAGGATCAAACCCAAAGGACAACGTTTTAAAAATCTTTATCAATCAAACCTTGCTCAAGTAAAACTAATATTTAGAACGATTGGTTGATTTGAGGTTAATTAGACTAATATCAAGAAAGTAAAAGCTGAATTAATGTTGGGTTTAGATCAATGATATGGAATCACTGGGATGATATCGGGTTTCACCATCGCTATACACGCAAATACATTCAATCACAAACAAACCAAGAAAGATATATCAATCCAAATGGAGCGGTTGTAGAACCCCTCGTTAGGGCGTTAGGTTCACGTAAGCATCACCTTAGGCATCATATGTCTCGTCACCAACCGGATCACTTTCTTATAGCTCCGAAGAAAATCTCATTCTATTTCTAGTTTGGGAGTCAACCGCATTAAACGATAAGGAAGCAGATGATAGATCTCCAAACTAGCATCGACGATAAACAAAGATGATACAAAATCCAACTAAGGCTGTGGTCCTCCCTAAGGGATGTTTAGATCACATAAGCATCATCGTAGGCTAGATGTCTCATCCCCTAACATATCATACACTTACGACCTCAAGGAATCTTATCAGAAGTTCTCGTCAAAGAGTCAAACTTCGTAAACCGTCATTCCATCTGACATATAGAAGATTTCACAATATAGGAAGGAACAAGATGAAAGCAAGTAGATAATCAACTACAAACATACCAACTAACAACAAAATGGAAAGTTATATACATTGTCATGGAGAGTTTAACAAAAGAACATGATTTGCATGGGCAGCGGGGCTAGTCCCCGCACCCCAGCTAAAAGGTACTACTCGCTCATGATGCGAGAAACTAGAAGAATGAGAAAGAGAGAGAAATCTGCCATGAATTCGATGCAGAAGTTAGTCGCAACTCGGTGAAGAAGATGCGGCCTCCTACGTCATGTCGGAGCACATATGGACGCGAACGAGAGGTGCCAAGACAGACTGGACAGTCTCCCTTGCCCCGTCTTCCTTCTCTCCTCAGCCTCCTTGGTCACAACACGGGAAGCAGGTGGAATGAAACTGGCACTAACTGGACTAGATTTTGATCATAACTATGTACAGGCAGCCTGTCGGCGTCCCAGAACCGATGCTCAAATGAGGACCCTTGGGGTCCTATTTATAGGCACTGGACTGGCCCTCATATTTTTGGTGTGATTCCAGTCTGAAAATATCTTATCCAAACGGTTTGGTTATAAGTTGACTTAAATGGTTTTCTTTCTACTTTATCATTTGGTTTTGCACACGGCTAATCCAAACAATTTCATGTATTGGTTTGCTGTAGTTTCTTTATCAAACATTTGTGTTCCCACACTTTAGCAAACGGTCTACGCAAACCTCTTTTGCAAACAGGCTTCGTGTATAAGCTTTATTAAATGGTCTTCACATACTACTTTAGCAAATGGTTTGGCAGATTTCTACTTTTTCATTCGGTCACGATGCACATGACTACTTTACCATGCGGTTTACATGCATTGCTGGTTCCAAACGGTTTGCTGCTTGGTCTTCTCATGAATAATGCTCATGGTTTGCTTGATTAGCATGCTTCACGTGAATAGTTGATTGCATTTGATCTTCATGTGAGTGACTTATTCCAAACGGTTTCCAACACGGTCTTGCATGGGTTGTGATTCAGTCCTCATGCATCTCGCACGTTCTAGCAATTTCATCCATTCGATTTGTTGTAATCTCATCAAACGATCTTCAGCTATGCTAATCCAAACGGTCTTCTTAGTCAACAAATGGTCTTCACGTGAGGTAGCTCTCACCGTTTTCACGTGTGCTCAGTGGTCGTTCAGTTTGCATACAAACAAATGATCTCGCAGCCAAATCCATCATATGTATATGCAGCAAATGGTTTATGCTAATGATCTTCTTGCATGGGTTTATCAAACGATCTCAAGCTAACAACTTCTCACACGGTCTTGTGAGTTTACAGTAACCAGTTTCATTCTTCAGGTGGATAGCTCATACAGTTTGCTGCCATCATGCTCAACGGTCTTGAGACCGCATGGGCTCAAATGGTCTTGAGACTGCATGGGCTCAAATGGTTTTGAGACCGCATGGGCTCAAACGGTCTTGAGACCGCATGGTCTCAAACAGTTTTGAGACTGCATGGGTTCAAACGGTCTTGAGACCGCATGGGCTCAAACAGTCTTGGTTAGATTGATTGGTCAGAACAAGGGGTGAGGGAAGGTAGATTCTAGCTGATTGTTTAGATTTATCAAGACCTGCATCAAATCAACCATAATTTCAGTTAAAATCATGATAATTGGATTAATTAGGTAATTTTGCACATTATGACTCACATTGATATTTAATGAGTGAAATAGTATGTATATAGAGTTGAATTTGTTCCAAAGTGATAATTGAATACCATGATGAATATACATTCATCAACCACCTCTAGAGAGTCCCTAATGTTTCTTGGCATCATGTAGAGAAAACAAAATGATAGGGGCGTCTCATTTGAATCACTTTGGAGGAGAGAGAATCTTAATATTAAAATAATCAAGATTTAAGCATAATTGAAACCCTAATTCAATTTAATGCAAAAATAAATATATTAATTGAAGTGCCCTTCAACCAAAAATGGGATGGTAGAATTTGTATAAGTGTGGACGTCCTTGTGCCTTGCAATGGCCACGAAATATCTAAAGTGAGTGGAGAGTCCACTCACATTAGTAAAAGAAAAAGTAATATCTACTAATTTTGGATACTATTATTATAATGGTTAAGGTGCTTAATTTTCTTTCTTTTAATTCATGGATAAAGAAGAGGAATTCGAAGGGGGGATGATGGCTTCGCATGCAAGGAAGTGAGGGGGATAAGTGGCACCAATTTACGGAATTAAAAGATTATTATATCACTTTCTCTCTCATTGAAATTCCCTTATAAACATCTCATTTCCAACTCAAATGAAAGGCTTTTTCAACCCTTCTTTCTTTCCTTGCTTTGGTTGAACACAAGGGGGCTTAGGAGCAATAGGAGGACGTGCCCCAACCTGTAGGTAAGCTCCATAGTCATCTTCAACATTGATTTCATGGTGAAAATCGAAATTCAATGCTTATTTTCTTGTTTTCTTCACTCAATCTTCAACCTTGGTCATTCTTTTCACTCAAAGGCTTGAGAATGAGCCTTGGGAGGTTGAGAAAGCTTCATTAACCATTCCAGGCATGAAGCTTGAAGTTTGGTTTCAACTTTGAAGGTGGGTTATATAACTTGAACCCTTAAATGTGATTATTACATTCAATTCTTCATCACTTGTTGATTATTTTGTTCTTCTTGAAATTCCTTTGATCAAATTGATAAAATTACCATAAGAATGGCAGTAGATTTTGAAGGATCGAATCTTGATGATGATGACATCATCTTAAGCACACAACTCAATGAATATCTTGAGCAAAAAATTTCATCCCTTGAGACCAAACGATCTCAAGATCGTTTGACATCAAACTGTCTCAAGAGCATTTGAGGTCAAACGGTCTCAAGACCGTTTGAGGTCAAATGACCTCAATACCGTTTGAGGTCAGGTGATTTCATAAGTTGGATGATGATCCAATGGTCTTAATTTGATCTAATTCCAATGGTTTCAATGTTGGAGGGTCCATTGATTGCAAACCCTAGACCCAATAGATTGATACAGTTTCAAATTAATGGTTGATGATTTGGTTTCAAGACCGAATGGATGGATTCAGTTTCAAGACCGAATGGATGGATTCAGTTTTAGCATAGAATAGATTGATTTGTTTTCTAGAATGAATGGGTTGATTCAGTTTCATAATCAATTGATGATGATTTAGTTTCAAAATCGAATGGGTTGATTTGATTTACAATTGGTCAAGACCGTTTGAAAGGTTGATCAAGACCGTTTGGAGGTCTAAACGGTCTCAGACCGTTTGAAGGTCCAAACATTCTCAAACCATTTGGAGGTGTGGATCCAAACCATTTGAAGGTTTATTAGTCAAAACTATTGAAGGTTCAATTGATCTCAGAACTAAATGAGTACTATTAAAGTAACTCAAGATTGATTATAATGGAAGTACCTCTAAAGCACTTAAGTGAATGAGTACACTTGGAGTGATTGTCGTTTGATGCCTATGAATATGATGAATTTAATACACCATAATAATCATAGGTGTAGGTATCTTAGTGAAAGGTTGAGCCAACTAAAAGAAGTATGGATTAATCGACATCCTAGAAAGGAAGAGAGAGAGGGAAACTCTTACTTGAATAATCAATATGCAATGTGCAACATTGAAACCTTTAATAGGTGTAGGGTATGAATTAGGGTTTGATCCATGATGATGAGATCATGAAACCCTAATCGAGAATGTTGATGAACCCTAAACCCTAATTCAGGGTAATTTAACGAAAAACCCTAATTTAGGAGGATGCTTCATGAAAACCCTAATTTCAGGTAAAGTTACATGAATCCTTAATTTTGGGGAAATGTTATAAGAAAACCTTAATTCAAGGTAATGATGTGATGAGAAACCCTAATATAGGGTAATGTGATGTGAAACCCTAATCTAGGGCGATGTTATGTAATACTATGTGAAACACTAATAGGAAATCCTAATCCTAATATAGGGTGAAGGTATGTGAAACCCAAATTTTGGGTTATAGTGCATGAAACCCTAATCTTAGGCAATGAGATGATTAACCATATCCCTAATTTGTGTAAAGGGATGATTAACCCTAATTGACATGAAATGTGAAACCCTAACCATAATAATGGATTAGTGGTGTTACCCTTATATGGCAGGGTGTTGATTTGAAATTAATATAATTGTTACCATGTGTACTAACCATGCATGTATCATGAGATGATGAGCATAGCCAGGTATGAGCTATGTTGTTTCATTTATTTGAAAATTTATAATGGGCCTTGTGAGCCATAACATGCTTTGTTGCCTAGTGAGAAGTAACAAGAGATGAAATGGGCCATGTGAGCCATGTGAGATGCTTGTGTAGCAAGTATCATGTTTACCTTGGTCAGATGACCTGAAGGTATTAGTTACCTGATAAGTGGTAACAAGTGTTCCTTGATAAACTAAGGGTTTGAATACCCATTTTCTATAATCATGATGATGAGTTTGTGAAAGGATGAGAATGCTCCTGATGAGATGAGGGATTGAGATCCCAATGCTTTATTAAAGATTTGAACAATACTTGATGAAAGTATTACACATTCTTTGTAGCAAATGTTAAAATAATTGATGTATGGAAACTTGTTTGATGCTTAAAGAATATGGTAATGCACTTAATTAATCAAATGATATCATATAATGTAGTTGCCCTGACACATATCCATCAGTGTCAGAATTTGCTGAATGGTGAAATGAGTTTAACTCGGAGTATATGTTTTTGAATATGTGGGGGTAATTGGGAAATTATACCCTCATGCCCCATAGGAATGGCTACAGGCTATGTCCTATGCACAGGATTGGTTACGGATCATACCCCAGTTTGAGTATGGATGTGGGCCATGACTCCATGATATGATACTAGGCATTGGCTATGGGCCATAATCCTGAAAAGAGTATATGTTACGGGCTATAACTCTATAGAGAAAATGCCACTATACACTGGCAAGCTAATTGTAGTTTGACACATTATGTCTCTGCCATATAATCTTGTACTGACCGAGAAGGTTGAGGTCTTGGAGTCTGGCTCTTCCATTGACCTTATGTGGTACTGATGCTTTACGTAATCATGGTCAGTTGGAGCATGAACGGTATACTTCATCTCTTTAGGGCATTAAGTATGATTGTAAAATGTAATCAACTGTGTAGTGTATTTGATTAAGGTTGAAACACGAGAACCATTAGTTGATGTTATCTTGCTTAGCATATCCTAGATGGATAAATGTTATGCATGTTCTTCATATTCCTTATTAAATAAATAATATGTTGTTGTATCAGTCATAGCTAAAATGCTTTGAAAATAAAAATATTGCTCTAATATGTTTAGATAATGAATTATATGTTGTTAAACATTTATGATTCCTCTATTCAGTTTTATCTTATTAAACTGCAATAATAATGTTTTGGCGCAGAGTTATATCTCTCACTGGGACATGGGTCTCACTTCATTGGTCACCGACACTTTTTAGGTAGACACGGAGGAAGAGGCAGAAACCCTACGGTAGGGGAAGAGAAGCAGCAGCAGCAGGGACAACAGTGAATTATCAGGTGGAGATACTGGCTGTCATGTCTTATATATAGAGTCCTATGTGTCGTCTCTGTACTCTCAAGTCCTCAGAGTCAGTAGTTAGTTTAATGAATAGATCTGAGATTTTGGCTTGATGCCTCAATGTTTTTATGTTGCATGTGTATAGTTTTAAACAGGGCAGTTGATGCTTCTAATCCTCGAGAAGGAATGGTACAAGATATGTACTTATGAACCAGAATGTAATTGAATTACTTTGGTTCTTTTTGAAAGAGTTATCTAGTGCATGGATCTCTTTGTAAATGGTTTTAATTTTTAGTGATTTTCTGTAATCCCCTGCTAATAATCGCTTCCGCCTAGTGAATGATGTTTTATTCGAACGACGCGTCACAATTTTAGTGGTATCAGAGCTCTAGGTTCGCTGAGTCTACAGAGACATAGGATTAAGGTTGTTGAGTTTGTTTTAGTGTCTTCTAGTTTATCTGATAGTGACTTCTGATCATATAGGAGGACAATAAGAACTTGAAGATGTCTGGATCACACGAAGAACATGCTGCTGAGAGCAGCGTTGCTGCACCAGGAGGAGGTGTAAGGGACTGGGCTAGGGAGGAACTGGCACCTGAACATTCCTAGTTTGACCCAACCATGATAGAGAAGCCAGCTTTCCATGCTCTGTTTGGGCATTTCATGGCAACCATGATGCATATGGTAGATATGATGCCACCACCTGCACCTAGGACACCAACCTATAATGAGGGATACGGAGCTGGCAAGACTTTTGAGAGGCTTCACTGGGTAGGAGCCACAAAGTATGCTGGTACAGCTGACCCAACATATGCTGACTTATGGTTGACTGAGCTGGAAAGGCTTTCAGAATCCTCAATATCCCAAAAGCCGAAAAGGTGAGACATTCAGTTTACCTTTTAAAAGGGAGTGTTGGCCACTGGTGGACAATAGAAGAGGGCAAGAGGCCAGGTGTCGAGGTTGGATGGGAAGAATTCCGATGAGAATTTGTCACTATATACTTCCCCAAGACTTACCTAGATGAAAATATATATCAATTTGAGAAGATAAGACAAGGATCGATGAACATTAGTGAGTATGAGGCTAAGTTCATGGAGCTTTTGTGGTTCTGTCCGCATATGGAACCTACTGATGAGGAAGGAATTCAACATTTTGAGAAGGGGTTGAACGCTGAATTGACCACTCATGTGTCTGCTTTGGAGAATAGGGATAGGTTTTCCACGTTTGTGGAGTCTGTCAGACGGATAGAGAGGTTTGTGTTCGAGAAGCGACAGACCAGTGGTAAGAAGGTGTACACTCAGTTTCAAGGACAAAGGTCTGAGGGCTTTAAGAAGCCAAGGTTTTCTACACCGACAACACCATCAAGATTCAATACCCATATGCAATGGACGTGAAGTAGGGGTAGGGCTCATAGTTTTGTTCCAAATAGAGCCCCCATCACAGCATCAACATTGGTGACTAGACCTCATAGACCCTATCATTAGACCAGGATCTGTCATCAATGCAGACAAGTGGGACATCTGGCAAGGGATTGTCCAGTCGAGAACACAATGGTGACTCAACCCCAGAGGCAGAGTCAGCAACGCTCTCAGAGGAGGTAGTTTTTGAGTGGCACTCGAGGACGTGGGCAAGCGTCCCAAGCTGGTTTGTCGGCACCCAACAACGGAGCACCGGGTCAACAGCAAGCAACGACTACATTCTATGCGATGAATCAACCTGAAGCAGTAGTTAACCCACTGGTTGTGACAAGTCAGATGGAACTATTTTATTCTGATATGTCTTCATCCTACTTCGTATCTATTTTAATTGATCCGGGTGCTATGCATTCCTTCATCACTAGAGAAGTGATTCTTGACTACATCATGACTATCAGTCATAGAGCAGATAGTTTGTTATTAGAAACCCCTTTGTTGGGATCTGCAGTGCTGCGGGAGGTGTGTTATCCCTGCATTCTTTCCTTTTCTAAACATCGCATTCAGGAGGATCTTATCCCACTTGAGATGCATGGGTTCGATATAATTCTTGGGATGGACACCTTAGAAAAGTATAAGGTTGTCTTAGATTGTGTTTCCAAGCAGACTGTGTTCACTGATGATGGTGACACATGGATCTTTTAGGGAGATAGAAAGATTCTTCCAACCTCTCTTGTGTCAGCTATGGTAGTTGAGAAGCTGATGAGACAAAGATGCTTTGCATTCTTGGCACATTTGGTAGATACCACAATGGAGATCCTTAATCTTTCTGAAGTTTTGATTGTTAGGGAATTTGAAAATGTGTTTCTTGAGGAACTTCTAGGTATTCCTCCACCCCAAGAGATTTATTTTGAGATTAATCTAATCATGCGCACGCAACCAATAGCACAAACACCATATAGAATGGCACCTGCTGAGATGGCAGAGCTCAAGAAATAGTTGTAGGAGTTGCTTGAGAAAGGTTTTATCTGACCGAGTAGTTCACCATGGGGTGCTCTGGTTTTCTTTGTTAAGAAGAAGGACAGATCGATGTGATTATGCATCGACTATAGGTAGTTAAATAAATTAACTATAAAGAATAAGTATCCTCTGTCAAGGATAGATGACATATTTGATTAGTTGTGTGGTGCAACTATCTTTTCTAAGATAGATCTGAGGTCAGGATACAATCAGTTGTGTATCAAGGAGAGTGGCATACCTAAGTATGTCTTCAGCACAAGGTATAGTCACTATGAGTTCATAGTTATGTCATTTGGACTAACTAATGCACCAGCTACATTCATCGAACTCATGAATAGAATCTTTCAACCTTTTCTTGATCAGTTTATAGTAGTCTTCATAGATGACATCTTGATATACAATAGAGATGCTCAATAGCATGAGCAGCACCTCCGCCAGGCTTTAACTTTGCTAAGAGAACATAAGATGTATGCTAAGTTTAGCAAGTGTCAGTTCTGGTTACCAGAAGTTTCGTTTCTAGGACATGTAATATCTGCCTCAGGTATCCGTGTTGATCCTAAGAAGGTGGAATCTATTCTGCAGTGGGAACAACCAAAGACACCGATGGAGATACACAGTTTCCTAGGACTGGCAGGCTATTACAGGAGGTTCATTAAGAACTTCAGTTCTATAGCTTTACCCCTAACCAAGTTGACTAGGAAGGAGGTTCCTTTTGTCTGGAATGACAAGGGTCAACATTCTTTCCACTTGTTGAAAGAAAGGTTAACAAGTGCACCTGTACTGGAGTTACTTGAGCATGGGAAGGGGTACATAGTTTTCTGTGATGCATCTAAGAATGGTCTAGGATGTGTGTTGATGCAGGATAATCAAGTGATTTCTTTTGCCTCTCTGTAGCTTAAGAAACACGAGGATAATTATCCAACACATGATCTAGAACTAGTTGTTTTGGTCCATGCTTTGAAGATCTGGAGACATTATCTTTATGGAGAAACATTCCAGATTTTCACAGACCATAAGAATCTAAAATATATCTTCTCACAACATGAGTTGAACATGAGACAATGTCGCTGGATGGAATTAATCAAGGACTATGATTGTACAATTGATTATCATCCAAGAAAGGCTAATGTAGTGGTTGATGCACTAAGTAGGAAATCATCATCACCAGCCTTAGATAAAGCACAATTGAACTCCTTAATGTGATTTAAAAGAGATATTCTTATCTCCTTGAGGCAAAACAATATACAGCTTAAGGTATCATTGTTAGCCGTGTTGTTAGCTAAGATGCAAATGAAACCTACTCTGAGATAACAGATTAAAGAAGCATAGCAAGTTGATATTATGGTTCAGAAGATTAGGTCAGAGTATGGTAGTGAGAAACGGGATGGATTTTATGAGTCCGAGGATCTGGTAGTCTGTTACCATGGTAGGATGGTGGTACCTGATGCCAATGACTTAAGGAAGTTAGTCTTGGAAGAAGCTCATTCTTTGATGTATGCAATGCATCCAGGGAGCACCAAAATTTATCATAACTTGAAAGATATGTATTGGTGGCCAGGATTGAAGAAAGATGTAGCTGAGTTTGTTAAGCGGTGTCCGGTGTGTCAGCAGGTTAAAGATGAACATCAAAAGCCCACAGGAACAATGCAACCTTTGCCTATACCGTAGTGGAAATGGGATCATGTGACTATGGACTTTGTGGTTGGTTTGCCCAGAATAGCCAAAAGTCATGATTCTATTTGTGTGATAGTTGATAGGTTGACTAAGACATCACATTTCCTTCCCATCAACACAACCTATACTGCTTAGAAGCTTGCACAGATATATAAAGATGAGATAGTGCGTTTAAATGGGGTACCAGTTACAATTGTTTCTGATAGAGGTCCCCATTTCATGAGTCATTTTTGGGAATGACTACATAAAGCTTTGGGTACGTAGTTAAGGTTTAGTACTACCTTTCACCCACAAACAGATGGACAGTCTGAGAGAACCATACAAACTTTGGAGGATTTGCTTAGGGCATGTGTCCTTCAGTTTGTAGGAAGTTGGGATCTACACCAGAGCTTGATAGAATTTGCTTACAATAATAGCTATCAACATAGTATTGATATGGCACCATCTGAAGCATTATATGATAGACGTTTTGGATCTCCTTTATGTTGGTATGAAACTGGAGAATATCAACTTTTGGGTCCTGAGATTGTGTAGCAGACAACTGAGAGGATTAAAGTAATACAACAACAATTAAAGACTGCACAAGATAGATAGAAGTCGTATGCCGACAAATGGTGAAGACCCTTAGAATTCCAAGTTGGAGACAAAGTATACCTCAAGGTCTTGCCTTGGAAAGGTGTTCTTAGATTTGCGAAGAAGGGAAAGTTAGCTCCCAGATTTATGGGGCCTTATCCAATCATTGAACGGATTGGAAATGTAGCCTATAAGCTGGAGTTGCCACCTGAGTTGCATAAGTTGCATCTAGTGTTCCATATCTCCATGCTGATAAAGTGTCATCCTGACACAGAGTTAGTTTTGCAACCTGTGGAGGTAGAATTAAATGACAACATATCATATGTTGAAGGACCTGTGATGATCCTTGATAAAAGAATCAAAAAGCTGAAAAAGAAAGACATATGTCTTGTGAAAGCTCTCTGGCATCACTACGGCATTGAAGAAGCTACATGGGAGCTAGAGGAAGAGATGAGGAAGAAGTACCCTTCCCTTTTCTCTGAATGATTTTGGGGACGAAATCCCTATTAGGGGTGGATAACTTATAACATCCTTGACCTGGGTTATGCTTTAACCCTAGATGTTTTGTTTAAGAAAGTTAATTATATGCTTGCTCTTATCTTTTGAAAAGTAATTAAGGTTCAAGAGGAACTTATGTTTCAATTGTAGTCCTTTTTTAATAATGTTGGAAACAATGTGTAGCCTATTTTGGACTAAAGTGCAAATTACCCAAGTTGAGGAATTAACATGCAAATGTTACATGATAAAATGTTCCTCAGATGTTGAAGAATCATAAGAATGAAAATGATGCAGAGGTATGGCTTCCACAAGCCTTAGAACCAAGAAAGAACTTGTTAAGCAATGTTTGTGCATTAAAACCTAGTTTCGGTGTAATATGCAATTTACCCAAAACATAGGTTTCAATATGCAAAATACCACCTCTAGAGAGTCCCTAATGTTTCTTGGCATCATGTATATAAAATAAAATGAGAGGGGCATCTCATTTGAATCACTTTGGAGGAGAGAGAATCTTGATATTAAAATAATCAAGATTTAAGCAAAATTGAAACCCTAATTCAATTTAATGCAAAAATAAATATATTAATTGTAGTGCCCTTCAACAAAAAATGGTATGGTTGAATTTTTATAAGTGTGGACGTCCTTGTGCCTTGCAATGGGCACGAAATATCTAAAGTGTGTGGAGAGTCCACTCACATTAGTAAAAGAAAAAGTAATATCCACTGATTTTGGATATTATTATTATAATGGTTAAGGTGCTTAATTTGCTTCTTTTAATTCATGGATAAAGAAGAGGAATTCGAAGGGGGGCATGATGGCTTCGCATGCAAGGAAGTTAGGGGGATAAGTCGAACCAATTTAGGGAATTAAAATATTATTATATCACTTTCTCTCTCATTGAAATTCCCTTATAAACATCTCATTTCCAACTCAAATGAAAGGCTTTTTCGACCCTTCTTTTTTTCCTTGCTTTGGTTGAACACAAGGGAGCTTAGGATCAATAGAAGGATGTGCCACAACCTGTAGTTAAGCTCCATAGTCATCTTCAACCTTGATTTCATGGTGAAAATCGAAATTCAATGCTTATTTTCATATTTTCTTCAATAAATCTTCAACATTGGTCATTCTTTTCACTCAAAGGCTTGAGGATGAGCCTTGGGAGGTTGAGAAATATTCATTCACCATTGAAGGCATGAAGCTTGAAGTTTGGTTTCAACTTTGAAGGTGGGTTATATAACTTGAACCCTTAAATGTTATTATTACATTCAATTCTTCATCACTTGTTGATTATTTTGTTCTTCTTGAAATTCCTTTGATCAAATTGATAAAATTACCATAAGAATGAAAGTAGATTTTGAAGGATCGAAGCTTGATGATGATGACATCATCTTAAGCACATACCTCAATGAATATCTTGAGCAAACAGTTTCATCCCTTGAGACCAAACGATCTCAAGATCATTTGACATCAAACGGTCTCAAGACCGTTTGAGGTCAAATGGTCTCAAGACCATTTGAGGTTAAACGGTCTCCAGACTATTTGAGGTCAAATGACCTCAAGACCATTTGAGGTCAGGTTATGTCATAAGTTGGATGATGATCCAATGGTCTCAATTTGATTTAATTGCAATGGTTTCAATGTTGGAGGGTCCATTGATTGCAAACCTTAGACCCAATAGATTGATTCAGTTTCAAATCAATGGTTGATGATTCGGTTTCAAGACTAAATGGATGGATTCGGTTTCAATACTGATTGGATTGATTTGGTTTCAATACCGAATGGATGGATTCGGTTTCAAGATCGAATAGATTGATTCGGTTTCAATACCAAATGGGTTGATTCAGTTTCATAATCAATTGATGATGATTCGGTTTCAAAACTGAATGGGTTGATTTTATTTACAATTGGTCAAGACCGTTTGAAAGGTTGATCAAGACCATTTGGAGGTCTAAACCGTCTCAGACCGATTGAAGGTCCAAACGTTGCCAAACCATTTGGAGGTGTGGATCTAAACCGTTTGAAGGTTTATTAGTCAAACTTTTGAAGGTTCAATTGATCTCAGAACTAAATGAGTATTATTAAAGTAACTCAAGATTGATTATAATGGAAGTACCTCTAAAGCACTTAGGTGAATGAGTACACTTGGAGTGATTGTCATTTGATGCCTATGAATATGATGAATTTAATACACCATAATAATCATAGGTGTATGTATCTTAGTGGAAGGTTGAGCCAACTAATAGAAGTATGGATTAATCGACATCCTAGAGAGGATGAGAGAGAGGGAAACCCATACTTGAATAATCAATATGCAATGTGCAACATTGATACCTTTAATAAGTGTAGGGTATGAATTAGGTTTTGATCAATGATGATGAGATCATGAAACCCTAATCAAGAATGTTGATGAACCCTAAACCCTAATTCAAGGTAATTTAACGAAAAACCCTAATTTAAGAGGATGCTTCATGAAAACCCTAATTTCGGGTAAAGTTACATGAATTCCTAATTTTGGGGAAATGTTATAAGAAAACCTTAATTGAAGTTCATGATGTGATGAGAAACCCTAATATAGGGTAATGTGATGTGAAACCCTAATCCAGGGTGATGTTATGTAATACTATGTGAAACACTAATATGAAATCCTAATCCTAATATAGGGTGAAGGTATGTCAAACCCAAATTTTGGGTTATAGTGCATGAAATCCTAATCTTTGGCAATGAGATGATTAACCATAGCCCTAATTTTTGTATAGAGATTATTAACCCCGATTGACATGAAATGGGAAACCCTAACCATAATAAAGGATTAGTGGTGTTACCCTTATATGGCAGGGTACTGATATGAAATTGATATAATTGTTACCATGTGTACTAACCATGCAGGTATCATGAGATGACAGGCATAGCCAGGTATGAGCTATGGTGTTTCATTTATTTGAAAATTTTTAATGGGCCTTGTGAGCCATAACATGCTTTGTTGCCTAGTGAGAGGTAACAAGAGATGAAATGGGTCTTGTGAGCCATGTGAGATGCTTGTGTAGCAAGTATCATGTTTACCTTGGTCAGATGACCTGAAGGTATTAGTTACCTGAGAAGTGGTAACAAGTGTTCCTTGATAAACTGAGGGTTTGAATACCCATTTTCTATAATCATGATGATGAGTTTGTGAAAGGATGAGAATGCTTCTAAGGAGATGAGGGATTGAGATCCCAATGCTTTATTAAAGATTTGAACAATACTTGATGAAAGTATTACACATTCTTTGTAGCAATTGTTAAAATAATTGGTGTTTAGAAACTTGTTTGATGCTAAAAGAATATGGTAATACACTTAATTGATCAATTGATATCATATAATGTAGTTTCCCTGACCACAAATCCATCAACGTCAGAATTTGCTAAATGGTGAAACGAGTTTAACTCAGAGTACATATTTTTGAATATGTGGGGGCAATTGGGAAATTATATCCCCATGCCCCATAAGAATGGTTGTGGGCTATGTCCTATGCACAGGATTGGTTACGGACGATACCCCAGTTTCAGTATGGCTATGGGCCATGACTCCATGATATGATACCAGGCATTGGCTACGGGCCATAACCTTGAACAGAGTATATGCTACGGGCTATAACTCTATAGCGAAGATTCCACTATACCCTGGCAAGCTAATTGCAGTTTGACACGTGATGTCTCTGCCATATAATCTCGTACTGACCGAGAAGGTTGAGGTCTTGGAGTCTGGCTCTTCCATTGACCTTGTGTGGTACCGATGCTTTACGTAATCGTGGTCGGTTGGATCATGAACGGTATACTTCATCTCTTTAGGGCATTAAGTATGATTGTAAAATTAATCAGTTGTGTAGTGTATTTGCTTAAGGTTGAAACACGAGAATCATTGGTTGATGTTATCTTGCTTAGCATATCCTAGATGGATAAATGTTATACATGTTCTTCATATTCCTTATTAAATAAATAATATGTTGTTGTATCAGTCATAGCTAAAATGCTTTGAAAATAAATATTGCTCTAATCTATTTAGATAATGAATTATCTGTTGTTAAACATTTATGATTCCTCTATTCAATTTTATCTTATTAAACTACAATAATAATGTTTTGGTGGAGAGTTATATCTCTCACTGGGACATGGGTCTCACTCTGTTGGTCACCCACACTTTTTAGGTAGATGTGGAGGAAGAGGCAGAAACCCTACAACAGGGGAAGAGCAGCAGTAGGGACAATAGTGAATTATCATGTGGAGACACTATTTGTCATGTCTTATATATAGAGTCCTATGTGTCGTCTCTATACTCTCAAGTCCTCAGAGTCAGTAGTTAGTTTAATGAATCGATCTGAGATTTTGGCTTGATGTCTCAATGTTTTTATGTTGCATGTGTATAGTTTTAAACAGGGAAGTTGATGCGTGTAATCCTCGAGAAGGAATGGTAAAAGATATGTACTTATGAATCAGAATGTTATAGAATTACTTGGGTTCTTTTTGA
Organism: Alisma plantago-aquatica; assembly: GCA_963693085.1. Classification (NCBI taxonomy): domain Eukaryota; kingdom Viridiplantae; phylum Streptophyta; class Magnoliopsida; order Alismatales; family Alismataceae; genus Alisma; species Alisma plantago-aquatica. Next base: position 777,289,627 of record OY856409.1, read on the forward strand.
AAGAGTTTTCCAGTGCATGGATCTCTTTGTAAATGGTTTTATTTTTTAGTGATTTTCTATAATCCACTGCTAATGATCTCTTCTGCCTAGTGAATGACGTTTTGTTCGAATGGTGCGTCACAATAACGGTGACGATTGGGTAGATGTGACACAGGGGGTTGACTGTGAGTGATGTAGATGGGATTAGTCCCTCCTACTAGAGTTTGATATCCTGGCCACTTGATAAACAACACTGATATAGGAATGTGCATGCACATGTTAATTAATATATGATATTCAGGTCCCATATATCTCAGACAGTCAACTCTTGGTTCAAGGAACATGGATTGAACATTGACAAGATGACGATTCCATATCTGGAGCTCGTTTTGGATATCAAAGACAAATGAACTAGACAATTATTATAACACCTTACACAGTTTGTAGGTTGATGTTCTCCAACTTTCCATTCACTTGGGTAGCACTGATGCGTGACTAGGAATAAGATCCTTGCTTGTGATGTCATAAACCAGTTATGGACATTCATTGTCAACGTGATATGGGACCTATAGGGTCACACACATAGGATTTACCATAACAGTGACGATCAGGTAGCTGTGACATATGGGGATTGGCTGTGAGTGTTGTAGATGGGATTAGTCCCTCATACTAGAGTTTGATATCCTGACCACTTGATAAACAACACTGATACAGGCATGTGCATGCACATGTGAATTAATATATGATATGCAGGTCCCATATATCTCAGATAGTCAACTCTTGGTTCAAGGAACATGGATTGAACATTGACAAGATGACGATTCCATATCTCGAGCTCATTTTGGATATCAAAGACAAATGAACTAGACAATTATTATAACACCTTACACAGTATGTAGGTTGATGTTCTCCAACTTTCCATTCACTTAGGTAGCACTGATGCATGGCTAGGAATAAGCTCCTTGCTTGTGATGTCATAAACTAGTTATGGACATTCATTATCAATGTGATATGGGACCTATAGGGTCACACACATAGGATTTACCTAGAAGAGGAGTTTAATCATTAATGATAATTTAATTGATGACTAAAGTGTTTAGGTAGTCAATTTGAGCAACAAATTAGTTGACTAGACTCCCAACCAATTGGTTCATGTGATGAAATGGCCGATTGGAGTGTCAGGTTGATCATATATTGATTTAGTTGAGTTCTTCTTGATCTGGGGAATGAACCAACCAATTCACTTAGTGAACTGATTGTCTCGAGGTACCGACTGACCGGTCGGGGTTGTGAGATGACTGACTCATAATGGTGAGATACCCAATTCGTGGAAAAATGTGATTGCATCAAGGATTAGTGTTGATGTCATGTTGTGCATTAATTGGATTTGAATTGCCAATTCATATGCAATTGGGAAACATGGTGAAATGACCGATTCACAGGGCAAACTGATCGATGCACATGCAAACCAAAAGACTCGCTTGTAAACCGACCTGTTCAACATTCACATGTTGTGAAAATTCATGATCTTCTGATCCCTTCCACTCCTACGTAGATTGGGAACCCTAACCCTAACCCCTCCTATAAATAGTTGGGGGCTTCTTAGACACATTAATTGCCTTTGAAAATTATTTGTCTTCTCTTGTTATGGTAACCAAGAGAACCCGAGCAAGTCCTACCTGATAAGGGAGGGATAGAAAGGGAGAACAATTGTGGGAGAGAAAGTCGGTGACTAGTACACTAATGGGAGAGACAACTCCTTCCTGTCCATTCTAGTAGAATGACATGAGTTCTAGGTGGTCTGTGTGGACTTCCATAGAGGTGAGGTGGCATTTTCCCATCGCTAGGAGGGCAATGTCATCCTACAGTTTGTGCATGAGGTATTGCAGACATCGTTTGAGTCTGTTGTCTGTGGTGGAGACCAGGAGCTGCTACATATGAGTGTTGGTGCAACTAGGAGTGCACGACTACTACAACAAGTTATAGTCATTAGACTTGCTCTAGGATCAAGTATGAACTTGTTAAATCATCCTTTCCATTACATAATTTTTGACACAATCTTGTTGCTCTGGGTAATATGGATAGATAGGTTTTTGTTTCTGTTGCCTACTCTATGCCCATATTTCCCTATAGTTGTATCAGATCCATGCCAATTTACTATGTTTTGGGATATTTGATATGATCGGATTTTTGGTTTTCATTCTTTATTATTTGCATATAGTGTAAATATTTAAACTACTTAGTTTGCAAATCTGATCAAGACCACATATAGTCCCAAACTACTATATATATTGGCATGATATATATACAGTTCACATGGATCACCCTAAATGTAATTTTTATGGTGGATGTGTAGCATGTTTATGGCCAATAACTCAAATATTTTTACATGGTGATTTTGTGTTTAGTTCCTGTTATATCTCAATTTGCATACCAAGCTTGTGCCTTCTTCTTCCCAATATAAAAGTATAATTCTTTCCTACCTTTTCTCCCCCCGAATATAACTCATGGTTTCTCTTTACCATGTAATAAGTTTAATAGCATTAGGATAGTTTCCTTTCTTGCAACGATGAAGATGACGATCATCATCAAGTAAGTTGACTTGCTGGAGAACTAAGGAGGATAGATCATAAGAGGAGCAAACCAACCGTTTGGAGGTATCCATATGTCAGTGGGACTAGAGGCCAATCGATCATTTTTTATGACCAAACGATCGGCCAAGAGGCGAGACGACCAGATCAAGGGTTGAACCAATCAACTCATATTGACAAGCACATATAAACACCAATGGCATGTTCTTGCATGTGATGTAGACCTAGGTGGTAGTAATTCCTACTGGCTCTAAGGAATTATAATAGTATGGACATAACCATCACTTTTTGTTTTTTAGTTCATGTTAACGTAGTGAGATATAACATGTATATGATATGTACTATATATATGTGATGATTGGATAAAGTATATGTTTATATACAAACTCCCTCAAATAAAATATTAAGTCTTAGATGATTGGATACAGTAGTATGGACATAACCATTAGTGGCACACATGAAAAGCTTGATCGACTAAGTGTGGGAACCCCAAGGGTGGTATGTTGTCAATCTCGAATATGGGCCTACAAAGAAGGGTGCATTATTATTGTGTCAACTTTTGGGTCGAGCTTAACACAGTGAACTTAATGAGATTAATCACTAGAGGCATACAAATGACTATGGTAAAGAGTTGTGCATATCCTATATCCAATAATTGCATAATTGACAAATGTTGTCTACCTTAATAGTTGACTATGGACGTTGGCGTTGGCCGGGTAATAGTTGAATTATTTTGGATCTTGTCTCACTAGAAAGGTTTGTATGCTGCAATCTTATGAATTGATATGTGAGAGCTATCAATTTGAATAAAATAGTGAGAGTGATAGTTAATTAAAGACCTAATCAACATTGTCAAATTTTAATCAAATAAAATCAAATCAAGAACGATTTTTTGATAAAATTGCACATTTTTCTAGAATCAAACGGCAACACAAAAGAACAATTTTTTTTGTGATCAATCCTTGAGAAGGACAAGTTAAATGGGAACAACTTCCACGACTGGTTCAGGATGCTGATAAGTATTATCAAACATGCGTACAAGCTCTATGTCCTTGAGACACCGACGCCAGATGAACCCCTTCCCAATGCACCTAAGGCTGACTTGGATGCTTACAAAAAGTATATTAAAGATGATGTTCATGTCAAATGTCTGATGCTATGCTCCATGAACTATCACTTGCAAAGGCAACATGAGAACATGAATGTTATTGAGATGGTTACACGTCTAAAAAAATATGTTCCAAGATTAGGAAAGACATGAAAGATTTGATGTATCTAAGGCGATGTTCAAATGTAATATGACAAAAGGAGATCAATAGGTCCTCATGTGCTCAAGCTCATTGAGTATGTGGAGAACCTTGCTAGACTGGGATTCCCCTTGGGTCAAGAGTTGGTTACTCATGTGATTTTGTAGTCTCTACTGAAATCATATAGCCAGTTTGTCATGAACTACAATATGAATGACTTTGACAAGCCATTGTTAGAGTTAGTAGGCATGTTGAGAATAGTTGAGACATAATTGAAGAAAGGAAAGCCCAAGTATGTGATGATGATCAACAAGACAAAGGAAAATTCTAAAGGCAAAGACAATGCTAAGAAGACTTATAAATCTAGCCAAGTTCCCAAGTCTTCATATCTCAAGGCAAATGGAGGAGTAAAGATGGGAGGCAAATGTCACCACTATCACCAGGCTAGACACTGGAAGAGGAATTGCCCACTATGGTTGGAGGAACTAAAGAAGGAGGAGGAGATAGATATCTCCACTTCAGATACATACGTTATAAGATAATTCTAAATTACTTCTTCACTAGTATATGATACTAGATGTAGATCTGACATACATTAACGTGCAAAATATGACAAGAAGTAAAGCCTTTATTAAAGGACAAGGATGGACTATAGAAGGAAGAGTTGTTGAAGCTACAATATACATTTATAATTTTATCTTAGCCCATTAGGCATGTAATAGAGTTAGTTGAACTGCTATTTCATTATGCCAATAATAGAAACATTTCACTTTGTGCATCTTGTATGACAAGGATGATTATAAATAAAGAGTTTATAATGCTTCCATTTTAAAGATGTGATCTTGTATGGAAAAGCCCTAAACATCTACTGATACAAAAGGATCTAAAGATGAATGTTCATTATGTAATACCATGGATTATAATTGATAACTCAAAGAATATGTAGCATTGTCATCTAGAGAACATATATGACAAATGCACTACTAGAATCCATACTAATGGTTATATAGACTCATTTGGTTATTGAACCAACAAGAGACATGCAAGTTCCATTTATGAGCAACATGACAAAACACCACTTACTAGGCGTAGTGGAGAGTGAAAGCATTCTATTAGGCCTTATACATGTAGATGTATGAAGATCTTATAGAATAAATGCTACAAATAGTTTTTTGTTCTTCATTATATTCACTGATGAGATCAGTTGATATAGGGTTTCTATTTAATGAAATACAAGCATGGATCTCTTGAAATGTTCAAGGAGATCATAAATGAAGTATAATTTGATAGAAGTATTAATAATCTTTAATATGATCAAATGTTGAAATACTTTACATCAATAGTATGAGGACCTTCAAAAAGGATTGTGATAGTGTATCACAAGTCAATTCAACCTGAAACATGATGATGTATCAGAAAGAAGGATTCACATCATGGCAAGTCATGAAAAGATTATCATTTAATCTAACTTCTAAAACATCCTTTAGAAATATGCTTTGCACTAAAACAATGTACTGTCCAAAATGGTTTAAAAGACATCATATGTTATATGATATGGGAATGTCCTGATATGTCTTAAGGATTGAAACTATATATAGAAAGTAGTTTCTTAAAAGGTTTATCCATAAACCATAATTGTTGAATACTACCTTTAACCCTAATATGACAACAAAATGTTTATCTCTTGGATAACTGAGTTCCAAAAGAATTAGTGAGAGTAAAAGTAAAACTCGAAAGGTTCAAGATCAACAAGGAGGTATAATGAGAATAATTAGGAATCATAAATTGTTGTGGAATCTCAAGGTCCTTGCATAAAACAAAACTCATAGTTATAGTAAGAACATATCTGAGATTTAAAGATTGTGAATCTCATAACTCAAATAAGTTATATGTTGTTCATTAGATGATGGGCCAACAAATTAACTAGAATCTACTGAGATCTAGAATCTGAGAAATGGCTTAAATCCATTATGGAGTCTATCTTCACTAACAAGGTATGACCTTGGTATTACCACCTAAAGGGGTAAAACTCAAACGGTGAAGTTAGGTTTTCATTTGGGAAGAGGAACGTGGATAACCTAAGGGAAAAAAATGGTTGTGAAGGCTTTCAAATCAGTTCAAATTGGTGAACATGAAGAAATTCCTTTACCAATTGTCATGCTTGTTGTTGTAGCTAGTATAGACTATGATATTTTTCATATGAAGCTTAATACTACATTCCTTAAAAGGAATATATGAATGGATATGTATATGAAACAACCTAAAGGTTTTATAAATTTGTGAATGCAAATAAAATCTATAAGCTACAAAGTTCAATATGAGAGATTAAAACAAGCTTCTCAGAGATGGGATCTTTTGACTTGACAAGATAGTCAAAGAGTTTGACTTGAGATAAGATAAAAGATAAGATTTGTGATTACAAAAGATTTAGTGGAATCATATACATATATTCCACATATTGATGGGGAATAGCATCATAGTACTGTGAGTATTGAGACCTGGCATGGAAGAAAACTTCAACAATTAAGGATTAGGTGAAACAACCTATGTGATAGAAATCAAGATCTACGGACATACTTCTTGAATGTTTCATGACCTAAATAAGAATGTAAATATTACCATGATGTTGGAAGGGTTCAACATGAAAGGATTCAATGAGAGAGAATTTGTCATGTGATTCGTCTGTCATGAACCATGTGTTCGATTCTTGTGATGAATAGAAAGACATGAGTAAGATGTCATGTGTACTAGCAATTGGATCTATCATGCATGTTGTATGATTTACTCATCCCATAGTCTTGTATGTGTTGGACATGAAAAGATAATATTAGTTTCCAAAGAGGATCGATGGAATCTCATTAAAGATATCCATTAGAGCTTGAGAAGAACTAAAGGATTTGTTCCTAGTTTATGGCAACAAGGAAGAGTTGGTGTAAAGGATTACACCAATGCAAGCTTCCAGAATGACAGAGAATGATCACAATATTAAAAGTTGTGTATTTAATCTTAAGAGAAGAGTTATAAGTTGGAAGAGTTCCAAACTATAGACCATTGGTCCAGTTCTACAATAGAAGTCGAGTATCTTGGTTTTGTGAACACCGGAGTGGATACTATATGGATCTAGAAGTGCATATAGATGAACTTATGGATGGACCAACCATTAATGAGAATGTAGAAATACGATCACAACAATGGAGATTCTACTTAGGCAAGCAATATCAGATACCATATTACATCAGTTCCATCTCATAATGAAGGTGGTGATTTTGGTTCTCAGACCTAAAGTCACAACATTCATCAGATGTTGTTTGGTATACTTTGACATCATTGATGTTATACTGAATAAATATTACCATAACGGTGACGATTGGGTAGTAGTGACACATGAGGATTGATTATCAATGATGTAGATGTGATTTGTTCCTCCTAATGGATTTTAATATCCTAGCCACTTGTTAAGTGAGACTGAGAAAAGCATATGCATGCACATGTGAATCAATATTTGATATTGAGGTCACATATATCTCAGATAGTCTACTCTTGGTTCAAGGATTATGGATTGAACATTGAGAGTATGACGTTTTCATGCCTTGAGTTCATTCTTGATATCAGAGACAAAGGAATCAAAAAAACATTATAACACCTTACACGAATTTTAGGTTGAAGTTGTTCACTAACTTACCATTCACATAGGTAGAACTAAAGTGTGACTAGGCACCACTCTTTGCTTGTGATGTCAAAAACTAGTTATGGACATTCACTACCAATGTGATATGGTACCTATTGGATAACAGACTTAGAATTCACTTAGAAGAGCAATTTAATCATGAATGACAGTTGAATAGAAAATACTGGGTCTCCACCTACACAAGCAAATTTTTGAGATTACCAAAGTTTTTGGGTACACAATTTGAGCAACAAATCAGCTGACTAGACTCCCAACCAATCGGTTCATGTGATGAAACAGTCGATTGGAGTGTCATTTTGATCAAATATTGAATTGGATGAGTTCTACATGAATAAGGGAATGAGTCAACTGGTTCACTTAGTTAATTGATCAACTTGGATCACCAAATGATTGGTTGGGGTTTTGAGACATTCGAATTGCAAGGGAAAAACACACAGTTCATGGAGAAATTTGATTTGCAACAAGGTTAGTGTTGACATCATATTGTCCATTAATTGGATTCAAATTGCCAATTCATATGTGATTGGAAAACATGGAGAAATGACTGGTTCACAGAGTGAACCAATCAACTTACATGTCAATCAACCAGATTTCTTACAAACCAATCGATTTGACGCTCACATGTTACGAAAATTCATGATCTTTTGATCCCTTGCACTCTCATACAGACTGTGAACCCTGACTCTAACCCCTCCTATAAATAGAGGGGAATTGGGGGCTTCTCAGACACATCAATTTTCCTTTGACATTTGTTTGTCTTCTTTGATTTTTGTAAGCTAGACAACTCAAGCAAGTCCTACCTCATAAAGGGAGGGATAGCAAGTGAGAAAAATTATGGGAGAGCAAGTTGGTGACTAGTACACCAATGGGAGGTACAACTCCTTCCTGTCCATTCTAGTAGAACAAAAGGAGTTCTAGGTGGTCTGTGTGGAATTCCATAGAGGCGAGGTGACCTTTTCCCATCGCTAGGAGGGAAACATTAGCCTGCAGTCTGTGGAGGAACTACTACAGACATCGTCTGAGTCTATTGTCTATGGTGGAGACCAGGAGTTGTTGCACGTGAGTCCCAGTGCAACTAGTAGTGCATGTCTACTGCAATGAGTTATAGTTGTTGGACTTTCTCCATGACCATGGTTGAAATCATTAAACCTTTCTTTCCATTACATAGTTGTTGACGCGATCTTGCTATTTTGGGGAATATGAATAGAAAAAATGTTGTTTCTACTGCCTACTTTGTGTCCATATTTCCCAATAGTTCACTATCCCTGGAGTACATTAGAATATTATCTATGAACACCTACAAATTGATCAAGATATGGTCAAACACTCTATTCATTAGGTTCATAAATTTTGTCAGTGCATTGATAGCCCAAATGGCATAACTAAAAACTCATACTAATCATGCATAGTCCTAATAATAGTCTTAGGTAAGTTATCTACCTTAATCCTCAATTGATGATATCCTTCCCTTAGATCTATCTTGGAAAACATTGAAGCACCTCTCAATTGGTCAAATAGAACATATATAATAAGATAAGGAAGCTTACCCCATAATTTCGGATAATGAAGAGGTATATAACAACTTGGATAATTATTTATCACATGTGGGGTTTTATCAAATAAATACTTATTTCCTTAAAAGGACAATCCAATAAGAGTTGTGTATATAGTGGGGGAAACATTCCCACCATTTGGACTTTACCGAGGATAGGAGTCCCCCCATCATCCACCTCCTTGCTTAACCGTGGTATACCCTGAGAAGGAATTCACCAAATCCAAGAGTCTAACCCACAATAAACATGTTCCTTTCCTCTATCAACACAGTTACTGATGATCCTAGGTTAGGGCTACCCAAGGCATTAGGATTATCTTGTTCTATCCTCTTTGTTGTCATCATGGCCTATAAAAGGAAGTAGACTTCCTTGTTCCCATGGAACGAGAGCATGCGACCAACCAAGCTTCGGTCCTGCATCGACATGAAGGAGTCGAGCAGCGAGCGGTACCCTTAAGAGCATCAAGGTAGAGGGAGTCCTCATCCCTAGTGTTGTCATCTAGAAGGAGACATGACCAGTGTTCCTAGCAGTCGTCACCTTGGCCTTGCCGCACATCGTCACTGGCGTTGAAGGCTAAGGGTGCGGTCCAGAGAGGAAGGTAGGAACAGAGGACAGGATGCCCGAGTCACCAAGGCAGTAGAAGGGGAGTCGGTGGATCCATGGTGGAGGTGAAAGGTGGAGGAAGGGGAGAGCCAACAAAAGGCATCTCGGCGATCGAGTTTGGGTGTGGAGAGAATGGTGGCCATGGAAGATGCAGTGGCGGCTACTGCGATGCCGATCGAGATTGCCATAGAAAACCATCATGAAAGATCCAAAGTAAGCTTCCTCCGTAAGCTTAAATGACGGACCTGCTCGGATAAAGTCTGTCTGCATGTGGTGGCAATGAGGGATGCCATGTTCCCTAGGAACATGGCCTAATATTCTCCAGCCATGGGAGACACTAGAGGATGTACTTTCTCCTCCGCTATTAGATGGGAGCCTGATATCTCCTGGGGTGCCTCCCCATGTACCCCGACCATGGGGGGTCACTCTGATACTACCTCAGGTGGTCGAGGAGCCATGCGGGTGCACCGGAGAGGGGCGGAGCCATAGTGGGCATCGTGCATCATTGTTGTGCTCTAGAGAAGGGAGGGTCGACTCCCTAGTTTCCTGCCGTAGACTGTTATGCGTGGGAGTAAAGAATAGAGGAGGGGGATGACTACTGACGGATTTACTTTGTTACCCCTGTGGTCAGTGCAGCGAGGTAAGTGCAACCTTTTCTTTTCATTTTGTTTTTAAGTCATAAGCCCAGCTGGAGTAGGGCTGAGATGGCCGCAGGCCATTGGCCAGGGTTGGCCCGCATGGCGTGAATAGGGAGGGGATACTCTCTGCTAACGTGTCCATTCCTGATTGGTTAAGATTTGATAATCTTAAGTAAATCATAACTAATTATTGGTTACTCAGAATATAGAGAAACTATATATCAAATTGCTCAAAAAATGAGAGGATTCCAAAGAAAATATAATTAGAACCCAATTAAGCTTCTTGTTCCAAAATTATATGCAATGACAATATATGTTTTATATGATAAAAAGTGGTTGACTTGGCTCTCAGATTGATTTTGGCACCATTTCGGATTCCCATTATAAGGTTTTCATCATCAAAATTATTTTCATTATTATATTATATTTATAAACAAATCTCAGATTTCATCGATGTTTTTGGAACCAAGTCACCACCAAAAGGTAGTTGCACTAGTAGGTAGGCTCATTAGTGAAGAAATCTTTGACTTGCATGTTCAATTCTCGGATCCTAGGCATAAGTATGACATAAGGTTTAAGACGAAGAACAAATATAATAGCTATGATCTAGTGGGCTACCCCTCTCGACTCTTTGTTTGGTTATATAGGTCCTTTTAAGGGGTAGAGCCTTGTAATCTTGGGTCTGTAACTTAACTTAATGAATAGTTAAATCAATGGTTATTAAAATAGGAAATTCATGTGTAACTTATGGTAATGCGTCAAACAATTATAGGCACTGCCGAATCAGGGTGATGAGTAAGCATTTCTAATTATACCATCATAAATGTTACATCAGTAACAAAAAGGTTATCTTCACTAATCCCTAAGAGATAAACTTAATTTTGAAGATGTACTATGCTATATGTAAAAAAATGGTAAGAAAATGGTCAATACCCCTAAATTTCTAAGGATGTAATATTAAGGACGATTCATGCTGGAAGCAAAGCTGAGTATATTAGGGATGTAAAAAAAAAGTTGAACGCACATATTTCCATAATTCACAACAAACAAAAGTGAACATTTAACACATACACATTTATAAAAATATGTGTAATTTAAAGCTCACACAATAATCAGGGATGACTAATTCAATAAGTTGTGTATGACAGCATATAGTGATCAATGTGTATGGTATCTAGAAATCCAAACAAAAACCATAATATTATACATTAATCCTAATCTATTTAACTATTTATATTAGTAGTATTGATCAATGTAAGGTGAGTTTCTAGGTTGAGAGAGCCCAATAAGTTGATATTAATCATAATATTTCTCTAAAGTATTACTGAGTGGATTTCGGGGACAAAATCATCTTAAGGGGTGGAGTGTTGTAACATACTCAGATCTGGGATTACAACTCACTTCCCCGTTCCTTAGTTCCACCTTTAATTATATGAGTATTATATTATGTTTTTATTAAATTAGATAAAGTAGCAGTAATTGTAACTAAAGAAATATAAGGATAAATTGTTATATAAAGTTAATGATTAATTAATTAATCATGTCATTATTTTGAGGTTAATTATATAATTCCCTAATTAACTTGAGTTGACCCAGATTTTCCAATCTAAAAACATCACCAGTCTAATTGATAAAAAGAATTCAATTAATGTGAAATAATGCATAAAATTAATTAAGAAAGGCTTTAAATGAATTAATTGAGTCCTTAACCTAAATGTAATAAAATAAATATCAAACACTGTCTAAAAATAAAATTAATATTACAATTGGGTTCCCAACATCTTTTATAGTCAACATGACAATTTTTGTATCAATAGGACTCCATTTACTTATTCATTGAGTTGATTAAAATTCTAGATTTAATACATTCAACAAATCTATTCACTTTAGTCTATATATTCATTTAATTCCTTGGACATGTGGCACAAGAGTAACCTCTTCTTTCCCCCTCTCACTTCACATCTTGTGCTTTGCACTTCCTACACTTTCCTCCTATTTATTTGGCCAACCTTCATTCTCCTTTCCCTTAGTATAATGCACACAGGGTTACCCCCTCCCTCTTGACCGTGCACTAGGTTTTTTGCAGACGACTGCCCCACTGTGTCTGTATCCAATGTGGCTTACCCCCTCTCCCCCTCTGCTCCCTTTTCCTATTTGTACTCTCTGCTTCCTTGCCCTATTCACTGAAAACCTTGGTTGCACATCTATTCTTTCTGGCCCTGAGCCAATTATGCTCATGGGCATCAACTAATGAGGAAGTTGATGACCGACCCTCTCTATTGTCCATCATCTCTGGGATAGTCACTAGCCATACTATATTGCCTGCCTTCTGCAGATCAGCAACATCACTTGAAGACACCCTCCTCAGCCATGGCCACTCTCCAACAGTCAAGAATGGCAACCTACAAAGACACCTGATCATGTCCATCGGAAGCCCTCTATCCATGAGTCTAGTCACCGTGACTATAGATCATAATGCCATCTGGTCATCATGGACAGTTCTATATCCAAGGATTTCACGGCCACCAGATCCAGATTCGGAAGAGACACCGCCATCAATCATGGACGTATGCGATTGTAAAGGTCACCTTAATCCTATCTGCCAGGGACTCCACCAATGATATATCTACTTATCCTCTACCTCGCTTCCTCTTCCACCACCAGGGTTCACCTCCTTCATTACCAAAAGCAATCCCATCACCTATCGGAGGGTTGTCATCGACGTGGTTTGCCTTGAACACAGTAGTCACTGCGGCCTCCTATAGATCCTCATCTACAGGCCTCCACCTACAAACTTAAAGCCCTAGCCACCTCTGCAATCTCCTACAAGGAAGATCTTGTTGTTTCCTCTCGTTCTCTCCACAACCACCAGTGCACGTTGCTCTTTCCTTCCTGAGATTGTGTCTTGGTTTGGGCTACTGCAATAGTTGACTCCCTCCACCGACTGTTCCTAAATGTAGTACCTAGAAGGCCATTGACTCTAGGGGTTTCAATCTTGCCAGTGAGTTCAGATCACATCAAACAAAAGTGACTTCTATGATGTGTAAGTCTATTGATCCTTTTATAACTGTTGAACCTTGAGAAAATGAAATACATGTCTAGAATAATAAGCTATTGCTTAAAGATGAAGGGCACGTGAAAAAAGTAGGTAAAATTGATAATGATACTATATACTCAAATGTTAGATGTAAAAGTATATCTAGGGTGGTTTGATACATATACTAACCACTTCGGTAACTTTACATGTGTGAGTCTGAGGGATATACTAAAGTATGACTTAGATAGTCTTGTTCCCTGCCATATATATGAACATGTCATTAATGGTAGTTGTTAGTAGTTAATCTTTTCTTAACTAATGGACCCTACATGTATTCATGTTAGTGTATACATACATATATGGATATATCTGTGTTACTAATAAGGTCCATCTAAATATTCACTAATTTTACAGAGATACATTATTAGAGATTTCACTAACTAGATAGTAATATACTGGATAATATGCTCACTTAATAAGATAGAAAATCCTAATATATCATTAGTTTATTGGGACTAGAATAAGAATAATATGAAAATCTATAATAGAATGTACACATTTGTTCATATGTACTTTATCTAACGTACATAATATGTTACTAGCATGAATAATTGACTTTAGAGACCAATTACGCCTATTGAACTAACCATTAACCATGAATATAAGGTATGTACTCCTCCATATTTATAACTGGGCATTTATATGACTAAATTTTCCCATAATGAGGCAGATTTTGGGTTACTTGTTCTTATTTCCACTAGTTGAAATGCCATATACTCTGAGTTGTGACTTATTGTTATTCTTCTATAATTATTATTATCATGTTGAATTGGGTCAATGACCCCACTTACTTGGTTATTATTCTTGGAAATGTGAATGGTGAATGTAAATTGTCTTTCCACTCTATTTATGCATGTTAGGTAATTTGACTAATTTAACTATCATAGACGCTTATGTGTAACCATTAGGGTATGCTACTTTTTCCTGGGGTGTGCTACTTCCACCTTGATATATACAGAGGAGTGCTGCTTCTGCCTAGGGTGTTCTACTTCCACCCATTTTACTTAGGTCAATGACTCAATGGTTTCATGGCCCTACTATAGTTACTTTAGTCAAATATATTGGCATGGAAATATTTATATGATTGAATGGTTGATTATGGAAAGAATTGTGATTTTAGTGGTTTAATTAAGTACTTCATTCTTTTGAAAATTCCTTCTCTTGATACTCGTGATTGAAACTTACCTAGCTTTAATGGACCCCTCTTTGATGGGAACATCTTACTTTACTTTTGAAATAAATAATGGCCCAATTAATTTTCTAATGCACATAGCTTTTGCTAACACATACTCTTTTATTTCCTATTTGTTTGGGTGTTCCTTCCACCCAGGTGTAGGTTCTTTAAGGACTGACACTCAAGATGCTTGTGAGATCATTGGTGAACTAAGGACAACTTAAGATAGGCTTGTTATTCTCTACATTTGGGCGTGTGTGTATATAGATGTAACATTTTCAATTTATGTACCACCTTAGAGTGAGAAAGTTGTATACATGGAAATAGTTTGTAACTTTGTAAATAGTTATGTTTTCCGCTGATTAAATGTTTCATGGTTCATGTTTGTACCATTGAGTGGTCCCACTATCGTGTCCCACTCTTTACACAGATTATTTTTCATCAAGTCCTTGAATATATAAACCCAAGAGAGGTTTTTTTATCAGGGCCTTTGAGTCACTCACAATCTCTGTTGGTGTTTCATCATGTTCTTTAAAACCAACTGTTATTTATGTTTCATTGGCCTACAGACATTCCCTTAGGGTCTCTAAAGGTATAGGTAGTTATAGAGAAAATTTTCTACCAACCCTCGGGCCTCAAGTACCTCTATATCCTCCCTACTTGACCCTAGGATTAACCTAGGGCTCTACCTTACATTGGGTTACTTGATATGTTATAAGATCTATCATGATTCATGCTTTATTTCAAAACAAGGTTCTTTTACAATGTCAAGATTCCATGTCTTACTGAATAGTCATGGACCATCCCTTAAGCTCAAATGCATTGTGCAATAACCTTTTTTAGTTATCATAATAGATTTATCGACCAAATTCATTCATTAATACATATATAGGGCTCATCTTTAATACCCGTGTGGGTAGCTACCTGTGCACACTTCCTGATATATTTTTTTATTTTTTTTTTCACAATTGTAGAGGAGCATTTTATCTAGCTCCCCAAAAAATTTGATCCAAAAATAATATCATTCCCCCCCCCCACATCAAAAAACTCATCCATATATTTACTGACTGTATATTTTCTGTGCAGTTACTGTTTTGCTCTCATAGTTACTCTATATATCAATACAGTTAATCTTTTTATTCAGAAGAGTTACTCCAGTGTACCATATAGTTACTCTTTTAACCCCGAGTTACTCCAGCAGGTAGCGAAAATGTGGCTACCCACGCGAGTAACGAATGAACAGCCATATATATATATATATATATATATATATATATATATCCACATACATATGCTAAAATCTAAAATAATACTTTTTTTACTATTAAGGTTCATGAGAAACGACCTTAATGTAGCTTTTTATTGCTTGCAAACCTTTTTTGTCACAAAAACTCCACTTATTTTTTTTATATCCTTTGAAGAGTTCAATTACAACAATAAAAAAAAGATATATTTACAATGTAAAAGCCACCAAAGAATAAGGAGTTGTATATATTTATAACAAAGTCAGGGATCAGAAAGAAAAAACATAGCAAACTATATTTTTTGTGGCTATGAAGACAAAAGAATCTGAATCACTACTAACACTAGAGCCTAAAGATCAAGAAATAATTTTCTTTTCAAGAGCATGTGTGCACTGGAGTTCAGGGTCAGAAAAGGATCTTCAAGGACTTCAGATCCATATGAAACATCAAAGGGAATGTAGCATCCTAGATAGTAGAAAATATGTAGTAACAAACTATCATCTAGAGAATCAACGGGAAAGTACCAAAAGAAATCAGAGAAAGATAGATAAAGTGAACATAGATAGGATTAGGTCCCAAAGGTAGATTCAAACATGCTATTTATTATAGAGGAGAAATCCAAATCACTACCATCTAAAGGAACATAAGGATTCACACTATCCAAGTTATAAGGCAAGAACTACATATAAGCAATTAGGTCTTTATAGATAATCTTTCAAAGAACATCAGGAGCATGAGATTCATTTAATGAACTTTGAGATTACAATCCATCCAGGCATGGTAGGCAATAAGAGAAAAAACACATCTCTCCAGTTTACTCTTGAGATGTGTGACATCATTTTAATCACTTAAACACCTTAAACCTTATTTGTAACTATTAGCTAGAATCCAGATCAATTTTAGGTAAGCACAATCAAATATGATAGTCCAAGTATCCTCATAGATATTTTGACAAATACAACACAAAGATGAAAGTTGTATACCTATTCTTGTAAAATAATTTGACGTGGGGACTTAATCGTGTTCTCTATAAAAAAAATGAATAATATATCTTTTATAGATTTACAATTCCATATCTAAACAAACTTATCAAGTACATCACTTTTAGTCCTAGTCTTGTCCCAGACAAGTCTAAAGTTAACCTTGACACTTCTACCCAATAAAAGGATATATTGGTCATCAAGATTTAGATGCAAAGAGTTCAGAAAATCAGTTAAAGGTTTAGTGATCATGTTCTTAGAAAAGATCCATTCCTCATTTGAAAATCTAGAGATAATATAATAATCAAAAGAAACACATGACTTCATAAGCATATATCTGCTGAAAAAAAATCACAAAAAAAATCTTTTAATCCATGGTATGAGATAGCAATGTATGCATGTCCTAAGGATAGTATTGAACAACCAGGATAAGTTAGGGGACTCCTTAAGTGTCCATAAATATTCACTCATTAAGTACTTCCATTAATCCATTTGACCCACAAAGTATCCCTTTTACTTGTGTTATGCCAACCATTAACAATAATATAAGTAGTAGAAACGTCCTTGCTTTTTCTCATACCAAGGAATCCTTCTTTCTTCGAAAGAGTAATAAAGTCCCATTTAACAAGATTGAGGGGGTTTTTATTGCCCAAATGACCCAATAAGAAATCTCAATTTTTTTTTTGATATCATCTAGGAAGCAGGGATAGGAAAAGAAAATATTTAATAAAGATGCATGGTTGACAAAGTGGATTTGATCAACTCAAGACGAGAAACCATAGAAAGAACTTTATACTTCTAGCATTCTAGATCACTTTAGTTTTATCAATGAGAATAACATATTTATTAAGACAGCTTACTAGTGAAAATAGGAATATCAAGGTATTTAGAGGGAAGACTCCTTCTTTAATATCCAAAGTATTGACTACTAAATTGTTATCCACATCTTTGGGGAAGAAAACTTGTATTTTTGAATGATTGATAACAAGATCAAACACATAACCAAACTTGGTGAATAAGTACAATGATTAGTATCATTTTCTTCATCATCTTTCATAAGTACCATGAAGTCATATGCAAAGATAAGATGATAAATAGAAAGATCCATTGAAGCTTTGATACAAGAAATAAGGTTTCTACTAGAATCTAAATTCATTAATATAGTAAAACCTTGCACAAATATAACAGAAAATAGGGAACAAAAGGATCACCTTGTATTATACCATTAGAATGATTAAACAATTCAAAAGTCTCACCATTAATTAATATTATATTAAAAAAATTGAACTGAAAATCTCTTCAATCATGCTTATCCAAGTAGAAGGAAATTTCATTTTATACATACTGGAAAAGAGATACTTCCATTTGATTACATCATATTTTTTGAAGATATCAACTTGGATACACATGTTACTACAAGAATTTGACTTTTTAAAGTCACTAAGAATCTCTTTTGTAAGGAAAAATGTAGCTTTATTTTTCCTTCCTTTGATAAAAGCACACCTATTAGGATCAATGACAAAAGACAGTAACTTTTGGAGTCTACTTGGCATAATATTTGAGATGATTTTATAAAAAATATTGCATAGAGAAATCTGTCTCCAACTATTGATATCAGACAATCAAGGCCTTTAAGAATGAGAGAAGTGAAAGTTTCGTTGGCCACTTTTAGCAGTTTTCCTATTTGAAAGAACTCTTAAATAGCATATCTAACATCCTCCTCAATCATAGACTAATATTTCTTCAAAAGAGATACCATTAAAACTATTAAGGCTAGGTGCTTTGTCCACATAACAGACAGCAATAACATCATCAATTTCCATTTGTGACACAGGAGTACAATAGCAAACATTTGTTCTTTTTACAAAATCATCTCAGTCTATTCTGAACTCCAACCACTATTAAGATATTGTAATTATTAAAATGATTAAACTAAAATTTTGGAATATAGACTTAATTGTTACCACTGGTAATATCACCATCAACCAACAAACTTCTGATGTGAATGCACAAACCTTATGGTTTTCATTGAGGAATAGAAAATGTTAGTGTTAGAATCACCTTCTTTGAGCCATTGAATCCTAGATTTTTGCCTAAAGAAGGATTCCTCATGAAAAGAAGAAATATTAGATTCTTTTCTTAGATCATTAGCAACATATTGTAGGGCAAGATAATTTGGATTTAAATAAGCATCAACTTGAGCTTTTAGAGCTTTACTTTTGGCAATGTCACATTGTCTGCAAGATTTCCAATAGAATCTTGATTCCATTCATTTAGTCTAGATTTCAAAAAATGAATTTTATTATATATCGTGAACATATTACAAGCTCCAACATTTTGATTACATGCTTCTTGAACAATAAGAAGAAATTCATTCCTTAAGGTGCATGCAATTGATAAACATATAAGGAGTTTTAGCAACTCCATGATTCTTGACTTTGAAATATATGATTCTATGATTACTTACAATATCAAAAATAACTTCTCCACAAACATCCCCATTAATAGAGAGAAATTCATAATTATAGAGCACTTTTTCATTTAGAAGTGATAAAATCTCGACCATCTCGATGATTATCCCATGTGTAAAAAAGACCTTTGAGGTCAAATTCAAAAATTTCACGATTCAATACACAATTTTTAAATTCTTCCATTAATTTTCTAGTAGGATATGTTTCCCAATTTTTCCAAAATGTTTCCACACATCATTAAAATATCCATAATAATCTATGACCACTTGTATTAACATTAATACAGCTAGTGGAATCCCAAAGAAAAGTCATGTCTGAGTCCACAATATGTCCATAGACAATAGTTAGATACAAAGAAGAGTTAGTAATTTCTATTTTTTAAAGACCAAGCGGATCCTTTTGCAGTAACTTAGTGACATCATAGACTTGTTTCTTCCAAATAACAATACTTGACCCAATACATGAGAATTATTGCTAGAATCCCAGTTGAATCCAGGAAAGAATCTACTCATAAAAATAGCACATTTTTTTGACTTGAGATTTGTCTCATTGAATATGATAATATCACTTATCACTCTACCAATCTCTTGTTGGAATCCTTTAATGTCATTACTTATGCCTATAACATTCCAAGAAGAGAAAGTCAAGGATGTAGTCATTTCATAACTTAAGTTGTTGAGTTGGCAGCCTCAACTATGGATTTCTCATTTATAATTTCCAGACCACCAAACCCATTTTAAATCACAAAAAATTCAATTATATATTATGTGAAATATACCAGTGTTTGTCTTAGAATTACATTGTATAGGAGATCTATGATTTCTCCTAACTTCTTGAAATCCCTAGTTATCAAATTCACTCACTATAGCATTTTGTAAAGGTGAAATTTGAGGAAAAATAAGTACAAAATTGTTAGGAATAGATATGAAACTATAATTTGTTATTTTCTGAAGGTAGTCTTCAACTAGATTTCCATTTTGATTAATACCTCTTTTATTGAGGGTTGGAAACAACTCTTCTTCTTTAGCTGAAATAACATTTGAACTAGATCGGACCTTCCAAACTTGTTTTTGCTTCTTTCACTGAGAGAAGTTGCACGTCCTCATGACCAAGGAAACCACACACATTGCAAATATTGGGGAACCAATAATAATAGAATTGAATACTATGAAACTCGCATGCATCACTTACAAAAACCAAAGATTTAGGTAAACTTGAGGTAACATGAATAAGAACTTGTATATGCGCACATTCAATTCTAGTAAACATACTTGAAGGTTCATTAGCATATAGAGATATTTCAAGGAATGCACCTATCAATTCAAGCATTCTCTTGTCCAATAGCTCCAAAGTAAGGTTACAAATTTTAACCCAGATCAGACATTTTTTCACACTTCTTCAAAAAAAGGGAAATCAGGACACCATTTAGAGACAAAAAGCAACCTATTCTTAACATACCAAGGGTCAATTGTAAGAGAAAATTTTAAGTCCCTGCTCTCAGAGAATCTTATTAGAAAAATATCATAAACACAATTAAAAATCTCAATAGTTCCACCTAGATTCTATAAGTAGTAGAGGAAACATTTTAAAGTATGTAAATGCAATTCTTCTACCTTCATTCATCATAGCTTCTGACTTAGAATAGCATAGCTTGGAATCCTCCACTTTTATCTTTGTAGACTTTAGACTTAGATTGGCATCCATCTCACTCACCTTGGATATATCCAGCCAATATTCTGGAACTTGACAGAAGAGACTAGTAGGTATGTCATCATCTAATGGTGTAGTCGCTTCCCCCATCTTCCTCTAAATCTTGCAAACTTAGATTAATCAAACCAATCAAACATATATTGATTAGACTAATTAAATTTTTTTCATCCATTGATAAATACAATCTTAATCTAGAATTTTGTTCCTTCCAAACTTAGATTAATCAAACCAATCAAACTTGTATTAATTACTAGTTCTTGGGTATTTAATTTGATCAGATGTTTCTTAAATATGTTGTCTTATGGGTTCGATCCTAAACTATACTATAATAAGATCACTCTGTTTATGTATGGGATTGTTGTTTGTTTAGTTGGGGGAAAACCTATATATTTCATCCTTGGTGAAACATTTATGAAATCATCACCACATTAGTGATACCCTAATACCGAGTAGTGATATTGTGACATGGATGACAACTGCATAGTGTACAACAAATCTTAAAGACCCGTATATATTTCAAAATATTGAATATATGAATTCAATCATATAAAAGCCTCTGTATTCATCTCCAATAAAACAACAATATGAAACAAAATTTCTATCTCATTTTATATTTATGCTCTTAATTCATGTTACTTATCTTGTTTCTAACCTTAATATTTCTAGGGTTCCTCTCTAGCCCATCCTTCCACTGTATACCTGGCCATGGTATACATGAAAGAATAGACAGAGTAGCTTGATACTGGTTGATCCAAGTACTCGGATACCGGGCCAGGATATCCAAATACTCAAATCCCCAGAGCTAACATCATAACATCGCCTATCTGCCACACTTATGACTCTGACTTACTAACTTAATGGTCCCTGACAACTCAGCCTAAGCTCTAATACTAAGTTGTTACACCCCGATCTTACAATTTCCACTAATCATGAGATTAGGGCATAAATTGAGGATTTAACGTAATACAAAGATAACCCTTTAATTTTTCTTCTCTTTCAAAACTCTTTGTTTTCTCACATTGAACCACATAAGCCTACTTTATAAGGGAATCTAAACATTGATTTCTCTAATTTGATTTCAACAGTAAAAATGCATGTATGAACACTCATTATGTTCCTCATACTTTTAAGCACATAAGACTTCTGATTTGCACATATTGCTAAAAGGGGAATAATGTTATACACCATCATTTACAACCCTCTCTTATTTCTTTACAAGGACCTAGAGTGACAAGGACCGACTGAACTTAACTATACTCAGACTTAACTCTTGTGGCAGATCTACTCTGATACAATGATATCTTCTTCAAGTCCATGTGAGTTCCCTAAAAATTGTGAGTAGAGGGGTGAGCCAACTCGCTCAGTGAATGAGTACTTCAAAGAAATAGTCTAAAGGACTGATAAAATTACAGATATACTTTTGAGCAATTGATATCAATTATAATAGCAGTAAGCTTTAAAGAGTCTAATAATTGACAATCATAGATATGGCAGGATACTCTAAATATCTATAAGAGTGAATCAATATATGAAATGCTTGATTGATTATAAAGAGAACTAATAATTCAGAAACATACAAAGAATAATTGAATAATTGTACACACTTTTTTGACCTCTCATTCATTTTATTATGCCCTAATCATATGCAGTGTACTCTACATACGAAGACTCGTAGTGCACTATGATCACACTGTATAAGACTTAGCGGACACACCTGAGAAATGCTAAGTCTGACTACTCTCCTGGTATGCAATAGGGAAATGGCTCTCTGGCCTAAACTGGACTCCTCTAACCTGAGCACATAGGCAGAGAGTCAAGCCACCTCTTGGCTTTTCTGTACTCTAGTGCCACCAGGACTTCTGGTTGATGTTGGATACTACAAATTATAATTTAAGGATACTTCCACTAGGGCTTCGTCCCTCGTGCCACCTGATAGCACATTTCAACCCCCGTATATTGGATGTTTCAAGGGTTAGGTCGTTTCACCCCTAAGGCGCAGACCTCACATAGGGGTTCTACGGTGTCCAGGGCTCCTAAGTCTATTATTTTATTATTCCTAGAAAGCTCTTTCTACATTGTACCCTTCTCTTACTTATACTTGACTCTGGTATCTCTATGGTGTCGTGTCTACTTATTTGAAGTTAAAATACAACATGTATATCATTCTAAACTTGGCATAACAGTATATTCAAAACATTGTAATATACTGAGTAATCAACATTCTATACATGCAGGAAGATTAAAATTCTTAAATAAATAGATTACATACCCACTTGGCACATACACACTAAAATCGTGCAATTTATCATCTTATTACACTGATAAGAGTTAATTACTTGACATATGAGTAATCTTCAATAGCACCTACAACTTATCTGTAATTTCTCAAAGGACGTGCATATCAACCCAAATCTTGAGTTGTGCATCTCATAACTCAATTAAGAGTTAATTACTTATCATAACAAGAATTATTAATAATAATTGAGAACATTTATATCACAATACTTGATTCATTGAACACCCTACCCTTAGGGTTTCATTTAATCACAACAAATGCTACAAAGAAAGGTGTAATATATCTATCACATACTTTTCAAATCTTTACAACACATGATACCTGGGATCTCAATCCCTTATCACATTACTGGGAATTCTCATCCCTTCACATCATTATCATAATTACTGGATCTGGGTATTTAAACCCTTAGATCATCACATAGCATTGTTACCTCTGTAACGGGTAACCATTACCTCTAGGTCCTTAGACCAAGGTATTCATTTCAATAGTTGTACAAGTATTCTCATGGCTCCCTAGGCCATCACACATCTTGTCACCTCTCACTAGGCAACAACTTATTTCCATGGCTCCCATAAAGATTTCATGCGACATAAACATTCACTAAATAAAGACTACTATCAACAAATCATATAAAATCAATATATGTATGAAACCTTAGAACTGAGCTGAATTTGGGTTTCCATGCCATTCATTGGGATATCATGCATCAATAATAACATTGAATAAATAAAGTCTATCATGTCAAGAAAATCTCTTCAAATAGATTTTATGATATCTATTCGTAAATATCCAATTTTCCTCACATCTAGGGTTTCACCCTCTTCACTGAGATACCAAACAAACACTACTCACTTTAAATAAAATCCAAGATAGTATCTGACATGTATGTACTATGAATTTATATAAACAATCATTCAAAATCAAGGGGATCTAGATAAGTAACTTTCTCTATATACTTATACAGCAAATTTCAGTCACAGACAAATTTCCTATATTTTAGTTTACTCTTATAGCCTTTGTGAATACTTAGGGAATTCTCATTAGAATGCATTGTATACATTTCTATCATCTAAAATTCATTCAAACAAAGGAAGAATCAATTTCATATCATTTTGCAACAACTTAGAACAAATAGACAATTCAGGGTTTGTAGTCGCATACTAAGCAATTAAAGATTATGATTGATTTAACTAATTTTCATGCAATATACTATTTAAAGGAAGTTACCACTCACCCTAAGGTGTGAAAACACCTTAAAAACGCAGCCCATCCTTGAAAATCTCGATCTCATATCAAATCCCTAGCAATTCACCTGATTCTTCTTCCTTTCAACTCGGAAACCCTAAAAATGAGGGATTATGAAGAAAGAATGAGAAAAGGGAAAGTTTTGATACCATTTTGGATCAAATCAGAGGAGGGATGTAATTTTGACATGTGAGAGAATATTCACCATGAAACAATATCCAAAGAAGCTAAACTTACATGATTTCATCATTCCTCATACCGCAAAACCCTAGGTCAACATCTCCATTAATTCCTCCTCTCAAACCCTAACTCTCTCTCTCTAGGATTTCGTTTATCTAGATTGAATCATGAATTATGAGAGATCCTTGTGTTCTAGGTTGACCATATAGAGCAATTGAGATGCTTGGGTTAATTGCACATTGACCCCTCACTAAACGTTTTCTTATTTCAGCAGATTTTTCTGTCATAAAACGGTTTCTGTGAATTCGTGTATTTCAGAGATCAAACCTTCTCCAAAAATTATGCGAATTTAGTATGTTGTATATAATTGATTTATAAAGCTTTACTTAAAATTTTAGATCATTACAAACTTCCATTAAATAAATAAAAATCGAATAGTGTACTGCTATCCAGATTTTTGTAGAAATGTCAGTTACAGTAATTCGTCTACTGATAAGGTCTAAATGCATCCAAAAATTATGAAACTTTTACATGTTGTTTACGATTGAGTTTCAGAACTCCAGTTAAAATTCATATCATTTGGAGTTACCTATAAATAATTAAAAATAAAACACTACACTGCTGAAAAGCACTCTGTCAACATTTTGGTCAAAGTATAGTTTGACTGAGAACCACATTCAAAGAACACTCAAATATTATGAAATTTTTCTCCAATATGAATGAATGAGTTAGCCATATCATATCCCAAATTCAATTAAATAAAAATTTATAGAAAATATGAAAAATCATTTACCACACTGCTATCCTGATCAAATTCCATACTCATGTACCATCAAAACCCTAATTTCCAGCAACTAGGGTTTA
Source organism: Alisma plantago-aquatica (assembly GCA_963693085.1). NCBI lineage: Eukaryota > Viridiplantae > Streptophyta > Magnoliopsida > Alismatales > Alismataceae > Alisma > Alisma plantago-aquatica. The sequence goes on from OY856409.1 coordinate 777,315,190, forward strand.
TATTTCTCAAACCCTAATTTCTCAAACAATAGAACACTTAACGTTCTTATTAGGTTTGAAACATCATAATTTAATTATCATCATTAATTATATTTAAGTAATGATCAATCCAATTAAGCATATAATCATCAAGGTAAACCCTAGTTTACCAATTAAGCTCGGATGCGGTCATAACACTAGAGCTCATATAACTCCTTGAAACATTGGTGGACGTCACATTTGGCAAGCCCTTTTGGACTTAGGGTCAAATGTAAACTTAATGCCATATAATATGCATATTGATCTTTGCTTGGGTCATCTAGAATCGAAAATTTGCACTCTTCGGTTAGTTAACAGATCTTGAAATATTCCAAGGGTAAGGATATATAATGTGCTAAAGAGAATTTATGAAACATTTGCCATCTTTCTAGTTGATTTTATCATCCTTGATATGGAGCAAAACACCCAAAAAATCCCTATAATCTTGGGAGGTCATTTGTAGGTATTGTTGATGTTATTATTCACGTGAGAATTGGTGCAATGTTTGTTATGTTTATTCACATAAAGATAGGGCTAAATATCTTCAAGTCTTGTACCAAAGTTGAGGTCATTGTTTCTATTGATGATGATTTCCATCTTCTTGTCTGCCTTGATGAAACTGTGGAGGATTATTTACCTAATAGATTGAAGCTACCACAAAAGGAAAAGGAATTGAACCAATCATTGAATTTCTTGAATAAATAGTTGAAGAAGCCAAGTAGGTTGAGGTAGTAGTTTATAGAAAATATCTATCTTAAGTAGTGGCTAAAATATTGAAAACATCCACTGAAGAGGCCCTCCTCTATGAGCTAACAACTCTTCTTAAAGGACTAAGATATGCTTTAAATGGCACCATCCCACTAATCATTTCTTCTCTTCTTTCTCTGGACCATGAGAATGCTCTTATATGTATTTTGAGGGATAACATTGAGGCCATTGGGTGGCCCATTTCTGATTTGAGAGGTGTCAATCCATCTATTTGTGTGCAACTAATATACTTGGAGGATGATCCTAATCCTAGTAGGGAAATGCAAAGGTGATTTAACCCAAAGTTAAAATGAGGTTTTACTCAATATATAGTGAATATACATGATTTAGGAATCATATATCTTACATCTAATAGTTCCTAGGTGATTCTCGTTCAAATTCTATCCAAAAAGGATTGTATCACCATTACACCCAATGAAGAAAGTGAATTGATTCCTGTGAGATAATATTCCAAGAGGCGATTGTGTGTTGACTACAAAAAAGAAATGCCAAGACTAAGAAAGACCATTTTCTTGTACCCTTAATTTACAAGATTATTGAGAGATTAGAAGGATAGAGTTTATGTTGCTTTCTTGATGATTACTCATTTTACTTTCAAGTTGCGGTTCATCGAGTTGATGAAGAGAAGACAAATTTTAAATGTTGAACTAGAACATTTGCTTATAAAAAAATGGAATTTGGTCTTTGTAATTCCCCATACACCTTCCAAACATGGGTTGATAATACCCAAATTTAGGCATTTATCCTAAGCATTTATTTATGGTTTGGTGTCATTATAGCCTTAATATGCCCAAAACAACCCTAGATTCTTATCTTTTTGTAATTTATATCTTTTCATAGATAAAGTTGCTCAACTAGCAAATTTTAGGACTTGCAGGCACCAAACTTGAAAAGACATCTACTCTCTAAGATTTCTACCCAGCACATGGTTTTTGTAACAGCTAGGCTTCCATTTTTCGTGACTGCGACACCTGATGCAATTGAGATGATTGGAACAACCGTGTCGAGCTCGACACGGCCATTCTGAGGATAAGGGTCATTTACATGTGTCTCGACCATGGATCATGTTGTGATCACAACACCTACCTTAACCGCGGCACCCGTCACAACTGCAACCAAAAAGGATGTCACAACCGTGGCCAAGAAGAAAATGCCACAACTGCGGCCAAGACGTTGTGTCGACTGACACCTGGAATGACCAGGCCCATCTCAGCATGGTCAGGACAAGGCCAAGGCTACGACCATAGTACAACAGTGTGACCGCGACTGCGGTATATCATGCCTCGACTGAGGCATCTGTATCGATCATGGGAGCCGCCTCGACCGTGGAACAACCATGACCTATGTGTATCCCGCATCGACCGAGGCATCTGTATCAGACGCGGTGTCTATGTCAACTGTGGCCCTCGGCACGACCATGCCCAGCCTGGCACAGTTGGGCCGAGACGTGGGCCATGGCCAAGGCAGGTGTCGCGACTGTCTTCTGCCTTCACCTATAAATACCCACCCCTCACGACCAGGAGAGGGGATCCATATTTTTTGGAGGTCCCATTTCGTAGTTCTGAGATTTCTTGGTTCCCAGAGCCCCGTGGGAGAGTTCAGAGGTCCGAAAAGGCTGAAGTGTTCATCCAATGTCTATTCCTCCATTTTTCTTCCATCTACCCCCATTTTCCACCACCATTCACCCATATCCTACCATTCCCAACTACCTCCCACCTCCATACACCCACCAAGTTGTTGTTTGGGGCCAAATCAAAGAGAAAGGAAGCCAAGGAGTCTATAAGATCAAGGAGGATGAAAAAAAGATGAGATTTGACCTATACGGAGGCTAAGGAGAGAGAGTCACCTCTCCTCTACTGGATAAATCTCTTCTTCTTCTCCTTTCTTCTTTTGTTCCCCTTTGTTTCTATACAAATGATATTCTTCCATTTTGTTTGGTGCCAACTATGCTTGTCAATGGTGATTTGAGCTCATTCTTGGCTACGTAGCCCATTTTGGACGTCTTTTATGTACTTTTACCTTTAGCAATCAGTTTTATTTTAGATCTAGTACATTTTATGTTCTATCTTCTCTTTCTGGTTATGATTGCTAGTTTGGTTGATCTCTTTCTTTCTTAAACTTATATTTCTACCTATATCAGGAGATTCATTGTAGAAATAGGTATGAGAAGATAGTTTGGATCAGAATCTGAAAGGAGGATGGTTCAGGGTGATTTGTGAAAAATTGTAGACCTAGGCACAGCCGGGCCCAGCCCAGCACAATCGGACCCACTACCAAGTTTTGCCCAGATCACACATGGTCCTAGCATCTCAAAATATTCTAGACCTGAGAGGGTATCTAAAATATTCTAGGGTGTTGATTTGTCATCCTCAAGAAAGGTTTCATATCATTCATGGGTTTTAGTCATGTTATGCGAAAGCAAGTGGGATGACCCCACATGAAAAGATACCACAGTACATACTATGTTTGGATGTAGGTTGTGTGCTGGGGTGTCCGAGGGTTGTCTACGCCCAAGAACGGGTGCATAGACTACCCAACTTGTTGTTTCGTAGCCACAAACTCCTTCTCTCTAATTAGTAGAATCTGACGGAATTTGTTTTTGTTTTCTTTTCTTTATTATGTTTTATTTCATGACAATCTTCTAGACTAGTTCTATATCCATACTTTTACTGACTATTGGATTGGCTTATCTATCTTAAGAACGAGATCGTAAGTGTCCTAAATGTCCTCATGTCCCTGTATTCAACCCCATATATCTACTTTGACCCTGTAATAAAGTTGTGGGGGTCCTTGAAGTTCTCGAGTTATACATTTGAAGTATGACCCTCCTTTAGAGCCGATCAACTTTTGGCGTTGTTGTCGGGGATGTGATTTTCCACATTTACATGACTAAAAGATTTTTTTCAGTCATCCATAAGCATGTATATGTATGCATAGTTCCTCTTGTTTTACACACACTTGATCATATATATTGAATAATTTTTCTTTTTCTTATACATCTTTTCATCCATGGATCTTGCATCTGCAAGACAAGTTATCTTGTCCACCTATCCTCTCGAGTTTTCCTACAGTTTTGACTGCTCGAAAATAATTGAAAGTCATGCCCTACATCTAGTCTAGCTATACTCGCCCCGGCCATCATCATACTTATAAGTTTCAGTAATGGAGATTGTCGATCAGCCCTCGACATTCGTGCTATCATGGGATCAAGAACTGATCATAGTAGTAAAGTTAGCTAGAGAAAGTGTCAATGTGCTATTCTCCTCCTCGGCTCCTCATCTCCAAGAACACATTGATCTGCTCCAATAGCTACTAGAAAAGCAGGATCATCAACTCCAACTAGCCACTGAGATCACAGATCGTAGTAGAAGTATACTTCAAACTGTTGAGCAAGGATTTGTCCAAGTGCATCAGTTTGATACAACGGATTCCCAACAGAAGTGTATGGTAGAATTGATGGGTCTTGAAATCATTGCTGCTCAAGTACAACAACTTCATGATAAGGATGTTGAACAAGGCAGGAGACTTCAAGAGCTCATTGATTTGTTTACCATTCAATTGCAAATGCCATCACACAACCATGAATATTAAAATCATCAGAACCATTCCATTGGGCATGAATTAGAACATGCCTTACCATCCTATTCATACCATCAACTGGATTCACCCAGAAATTTATGTGAATACCAACTCACCTGGGGAAGCCCTTCATACTACCCAGATGGTTCAGCTGATCAACCAATGGAAGATACAAGCCAAAAATATTAATGGTTCTACAATGAAGATGATTAGGGAAGTCAAAAAACCTCACAATAGGGAGGTCAGTTTGAGGAACTTGAATCATATATTGACCCAGACCAGGGTGATACCTCTCATATTGAGACATGTCACTTTGCTTTGAGCAGTACACTGACCATGGTTTGGAACAATTTGTTCAAAGAGGATGACAACAATGGCTGCTCAAACTAGATCAGTGAGTATACTGACAACGATGAGCTAGAGTAGCATGAGCTGACATGTGCTACCATTCCCTTACCAGGATTGGTAGACATCGATGGAGAAGGATGGACTATCCAATACAACATGTTTGGTGAGCATGAAGATACCCCAAACCCCATAGAAGGTGACAACCATGGGGTTGTATAACTACAAATAGATTCAACGGGGGATCCTTCTTATTCAGAAGATGATTGGATGACTCAACTATATATAAAAAATTGTCTAAGCATCCAACCTCAAGTTCAGAAGTGGAGAGAGGCGAGAGGTGTCTACTAAAAAACTTTACACCTCTCCCCTCCATCTCATCCTGTGTCAACATCCTAGGGCCTACCAATTTGGATTCATATCTTAGAAGGTACCTTGAAGATGATTTGTCAAAGAATTCATCTTAGTGCAGTTCAAGACAATTCCAACACATGGATAAATTCACTGAGTCATCAGATGATATTCTTCTACATTAGACTCAGAAGGGCCCAGATCTCCGCCCCTTGTTCTCCTATATGGTGAACCCCATCGGCAAGACACCGGTGACATTGGTCCCAAAACGTAGGATTTGGGATCCCAGTGTCGGGATCATAGGGAAGCCACCCCCTTCCTCTTACTCCTTTCTTTTCTCTTTTTGTTAAAATAAATTTTGTTTTTCATGTTCTTTCTTAGATAGTTTCTTTCCTCTAACTGCTTTTCCATATCCTTGCAAACATGCTTCATACAAGAACATCAATAAAATTCTTTCCCATACACCCATGCATTCCTTGTTTATTATTGTAACATCCCTGACTTGGGTTATGCTTTAAAACTAGGTGTTTTGATTAAGAAAGATGATTATATGTTTAATATTATCTTGTGAAAAGTAATTAGGGCTTATGAGGAACTTATGTTTCTATTTTGGTCATGTTTGAACAATGTTGAAGCAATGTTTGCTTATTTTGGACTAAAGTGCAAATTACCCAGGTCGAGGGGTTAATTTGCTAATGATGCATGATAAGATGTTCCTCTGATGTTGAGACATCATAATAATGAATATGATGTAGTGTAATGGTTCTCACAAGCTTGGGCACCAAGATTAAGCTTGTAAAGCAATCCTTGTGCATTAAAACCTAGTTTTGGTGTAAAGTGCAATTTACCCAAAACCTAGGGTTCAATATGCAAATTACCACTTCAATAAGGTCCTTAATGTTTCTTGTCATCATGTAGAGCAAAGAAAATGATAGGGGCACCTCATTTGAATTAAGTTGGAGGAGAGAGAATCTTGGTATTAAAATAATCAAGATTTAATCTTATGTGAAACCCTAATTCAATTTAGGGCAAAAATAAATGTATTAATTAAAGGGCCTTCAACCAAAATGTTATTGGTTTATTTTGAATAAGGATGGACGTTCTTTTTCCAAGATAAGAAACGAAAATATCCTAAGTAGGTGAAATTCCACTCACCTTATTATAAGGAAAAGCATTTCCACTCAAAAAGATATATTAATATTATAATGGATTAAGGTGTTTATTTTCTTTTCCCTTAATCCATGGATAATGGAAGGGAGTTCTGTGGGGATAGAGATGCCCTTGCATGCCAGAAACTAAGGGGGAAGTGGTGGCAACAATTTTGGAATTAAAAGACTTTTATAAAGTATCTTCTCTCTCATCAATTTCCTTATAAAAATGCCCTTTCCAAGCCAAATGAAAGGCTTTTCTCGACCCTTTTCTTTCTCTCCTTGATTTGGCCGACCAAGGGAGCTTAGGAGGAGAAGAAAGACGAAACCCAACCTGTAGGTAAGTTTCTTGATCTATTTCTCCTTGATTTCATGGTGGAAATCGAAAATAAATTATGGATTCCTTCTTACTTTGATCTCCTCTTCAACCCTAGCCAACTTTTACAATCAAAAGCTTGAGGACGAGCCTAGGGAGAGTTGCAAGAGCTTCATCCACCATTAATGGCATGAGCTTGGAGCTTTGGAGCTCAATTGGAGGCGGTTTTTATAACTTAAACCCTTAAACATTGCTATTGCATTAATTCTCTATGCTTTGTTGATTGATTTCTTCAATTTGATACACTCTTGTTTCTTTGCTGCAATTTCCATCAAGAACGGTTGCTGTTCTTGGTTGTTAGAAGGAAGGGGATGATGAAATCATCCTAGATGCTTATCCAAAGAAAAGTACCAAGCCAAACGGTTTTTATAGCTATTCCAAATCATTTTAATTTGATTGGCTATGCGGTTTCAGCAAACCATTTAAAGGCAAACGGTGTGAAACCGTTTGGGAGACAACGGTTTCAAGACCATTTGAGATGGTTGACCAAGCATTGACCGTTTTGTAATTTTGTTCCTAATTATGTAGGCTAATGACACACCAAATTTGAGGGGTTAACTCCAAAGGAATCGTAGGTAGAAGGCCAATCAATTAAGAAAATCGAATTAAATTTAATGCTGATTTTCAACCTGATTAACTTGACCTATTTGGGAAAACGGTTTCAATACCGTTTGAGTGAGTTGACCAAGCGTTGACCGTTTGGAATTCCTGTTCATAATTATGTTGTTTCATGACCCTTCAAATTTTAGGGATTAACTCCCAAGGAATCGTGATTTGAAGGCTAATCAATTAGGGAAACCTAATTGGATTAAGTGTTGATTACCAATCTGATTTAATTGAACTTTTTGGGAAAACGGTCTCAATACCGTTTGAGTGCGTTGACCAAGGGTTGACCGTTTGGGATTACTGTTACTAATGATGTGGTATAATGACTCACCAAAGTTTAGGGATTAACTCCCAAGGAATCGTGAGTTGAAGGTTATTCAATTGGGCAAACCCTAATTGAAAACAGTGCTGAAATTCCAATGAGTTAATTGGAGATTTTGGGTTGATTAGCCCAAACGGTTTCAAGACCGTTTGGGGATCACCCAAACGGTCTCAAGACCGTTTGGGGGTCACCCCAAGACCGTTTGGAGTTCTGGAGTCAAGTATAGTTGACCACTTGAAGGTCTAAAGGTACCAAATCATATTGCAATTAAGTGCTGATTTGTTGATCAACTCGATAGACCAAACCTTGACGAAATTTCACTAGAATCCAAAGGTTGGATGAGGTCTCAAGACCATTTGGATATCATATAAACGGTCTCAAGACCGTTTGGTGGTCAACCAAGACCGTTTGGAGGTCTAGGGTTGAGTATGGTTAGGTGTTTGAAGGTCTAAAGGTACCAAGCTGATATACAATGCAATGTTGATTTGGTGATCAATCCCATGATCCAAACCTTAATTGGATGGCTTGGATTTGAGTGATTTGATGGGAAAACGGTCTCAAGACCGTTTGGAGGTCATCCAAACGACCTAAAGACCGATTGGGGTCAGGTCATACCCAATTTGAATGATGGTTCAATAGTTTCAATGTAACCAATCTTGCATTGATTAGTGTTGATGAATCATTGATTCCAAACCCTAATTCAATTGAACCAAACCCTAATTGATGACCAATTGAGGGTCAATTGATGGTCAAATCAGTTGAAGGTTGACCTATTAAACTCAATTGAAGTATGAGTATAGGTCCAATTGATGATTGGTTCCATGAATTCAATGATTGAAGGAATCAACATTGGAAACCCTAATTCAATTGGATACCTTATGTAATGGAGGTCCAATGTGATTGAATCTTTGAGAATTAAGATGATGAATGTTTTATTAATCCAATGATGATTAGCAATGATAATCAATGAAGGTACAAAGGTTGAAACCCTAATAGTACCCAAGTGATTAAGTGCCAATTAAGGGATGAATCCCTAATTGCTTATAGGATCAATGACTTGGTATACTATGTAATCATTGTTGTATACTTTTGATTGAAGGGTGGATGTGACCTAATGAAGTTGAAAGGATAAAAGTATAGAATTCATATATAAATATGATTCATGAGGTTATCTCTTGTAGCACAACCGTGCAAGGTAGCACGGTCGTTCCTGGATGTACGACTGTTGTACTCTATGCTTGACTTAAAGTTGTTTTAAAAAGAATCTAATATGGTGTTTTTGTTAATTCCTAACTTAAGGATGAGTCCATATAATTAAAGATAGTTGGACCATTCTTATGTATAACCTATTCACTTCATATCAAGAGTGATAGGTTAGTGGATAAAAGGATTAAGATGGGAAATACCTTAATCCAAGAAAAGCTAATAATTTAAGAAAGTTGGAAGTAATGAGGCAAGTGATATATCAAGATATGAAAGACTTCACTGTTAGCATCTCAAAGTTGATATACGTTGATAACTATGAAATCCTAATGAGATATGGGAAACCCTAACCCTAAATTGGGTAATGGGACATGAGAAACCCCAAAGTGATGTGAATAGTAAGCCCTAACCCTAATAAGGGAATAGTGGTGTTACTATTATATTACAAGAGATAAAATGGTTAGATGTTGCCTAGTGATAGGTGACAAGATGTTGAATGGCCTTGTGAGCCATATGATTAGATGTTGCCTAGTGATAGGTGACAAGATGTTTTTAATGGCCTGGAGAGCCATAAGGTTAATTGTTACCTAGTGAGAGGTGGCAAGATGTTTTAATGGCTTAGCGAGCCAAATGGTTATATGTTGCCTATTAAGAGGTGACCAGATGTTTCATGGGCCTTATGAGCCATGAGAATAATTGTGGCATAATGAGAGGTACTAAGATGATTATAAAATTTCTTGTAAGAAAAGTTGATGTTTTAATAAACATAATAAAAGGAACCATTGTACTAAATAAAGAATGTGAAAAGCTATGAAGGCTAACCTCATAGCTCAAAGCCTAGAGAAGGATGTCATAATCAATGATGAATTATAGGGATGAATATCCCAAAATCCATGTAATCAGGATTGGTTAAAGTCCAATACCTGGCAGAGGCTTAATGCCTATAATCAGGGTTGGTTAAAGTCCAATGCCTGGCTGTGAAATCAAGGTTGGTTAAAGTCTAATGCCTGGATGTGTAATCAGGTTTGGTTAAAGTCCAATACCTGGAAGAGGCTTAATACCTGTAATCAGGATTGGTTAAAGTCCAATGCCTGGTTGTGTAATCAGGGTTGGTTAAAGTACAATGCCTGGCTATGAAATCAGGATTGGTTAGAGTCCAATGCCTGGCTGTGTAATCAGGTTTGGAGAAATCCAATACCTGGAAGAGGTGTAATGCCTGTAATCAGGGTTGGTTAAAGTCCAATGCCTGGTGGTGTAATCAGGTTTGGAAGAGTCCAATACCTGGCAGAGGCTCAATGCCTGTAATGATGGCACAGGATTGGTAATAACCCAATGCCTGTATTAATGATATATGAGTACATGGTAGATGTAATTCCTTATCTGTTTAGCAGATTGGCTAAGGCCAACAGATTGAAACAAGAATGTTTCATGGGTGACATGTCAAGTTAATGAGTGTTACAAGACAGATTTGATATGGTGGTACAATATGATAGACAAATGATATACATGTCATTCCTATTCCTTATTAAAAGAATAGATGATATATTGCTCTATCATAAATAGTTGCAATGCTTTCAAAGTTAAGAATACTTTAAACTGCTTATCCTCTGCCCAGTTTATATCCTTAATTGCAATAATAATGTTTTGGCGGAGAGTTATATCTCTCGCTCGGGAAATTTACAATTGTCTCACCCCCGTGGGATCCAATATTTTTAGGTGGATGTGGACAAAGAGGCAGATACTCTTTTGTAGTTGAAAGGAAAGCAACAACTTGGACATCGGTGAGATCTCAGGTGGAGGCACTGACTATCAAGTCATATAGATAGTAGTCCTATGTGTCGTCTCTGTACTCTCAGGTCCTCAAGATTTATAGATAGTGCTTTTATCATCGACTTGAGATTTTGGCTTGATGCCTCGAGGTTTTATGCTGTCTGTACATAATGTTGATAGGACAGCTGATGTTGTAATTCCTCGAGAAGAGATGGAACAAGTTATGTACTTTTGAACTAGGATGTAATTGTTATACTATGGTTCTTAATGGGAAAGATTTCCGATGCATGGATCTCTTTACAAAAAAAAGTTTTAATTTTCAGTGATTTTCAGTAATCCGCTGCAAATAATTCACTTCCGCTTAAGTTAATCTTATTTTCCCAAGTTGGTCATTACAATAGTGGTATCAGAGCTCTAGGTTTGCTGAGTCTACAGAGACATAGGACTAAGGTTGTAGAGTCTGTTCTAAGTGTCTTCCAGTTTATCTGATAGTATCTTCTGCTCACATAGGAGAAGAAGAACTTGAAAATGACTAGAGAACATGAGGAACACATTGCTAAGGAAAATGTTGTTGCACCAAGAGAGGGTGCATGGGACCAGGCAAGAGGAGGACAAGTGCCTGAGAATTCCCACCTTGACCTAATTAGGATAGAGAATCCTATGTTTATGCTCTTGAAGGGCAAATTAGGATAATGGTAATGCATATAGAAGACTGGATACTAGTATTACAACCTAAGTTACCAGTCTTTAATGCATAAACTTTGGTTTTGAAAGGATTCCTGAGTGACATGGTTATGTTAGAACAGTGGAAATGTGGGAAAGATTAATAAATGGAAAGAAAGTAGACTCTGCCATAAGCCTGGACAAATAGTACATCTGTGATGATAATGCCCAAGGAGGGGCCATAAGCTATGAATTTAGGTAAGGTCTCTATAATTTTAGAGACATTTTCCTAGATATTCTGAAAAGCCAAAAATTTTGGTGTCACCAGTGCAATAAATGCCTAGTGCACCAGGGCAGTAGCCACTAAGTAAAGGATAAAGTAGCAACATGAGATAATTGGACATTGTGTGTTGAAATCAACCTAACGTGGTAGGTGACCTTGAGGGGTAATACTTAGATGAAATATATTCATCCTGATACTTCATTTCATGTTTCTATGTGATAAAGATATGAAAATAGTTGTTTTTGAATTCCTTTGACTAGTCCTATAAAGACACAAGGGAAAGGAGAACTTATATCTTACTCAGTGTTCCTTAAAATGTTTTATAACCTCCCTTATCTGTGTGTTGAAAGATGAGATTTAGAAGTGATGCCTTCAGAAAATCTAGGAAATGGAAAATCCTGTGTGTACAATGATATGAAAAGTGAGGAATACGATAGCAAATAAGGTGCGTACTACTTGATCTCAGTATTTATATACCCTGGCCAGGTATACAACTATTGATGATAAAGTGAGTATGGAAACTCTTAGATTGTAATCTTTTTTATTGCTCTGATCAAGCAGTCATTATGATACAATCTAATGAGTATCATGAAATAAGAAGCATGGAATGGATAAATGTGTCATGTTCTAAGCATAAGAAAAAGAAATCTGAGATAAGCTCAGATGAGCATGTGTATATGAGGAATTAAAAGTATACTCCTCATAAGATAAGAACATGAATAAGGAAATTATATGTGAAGACTAGATAGTATGATGAATAAAATACATCTGTCTTCCTTTATCTGGATTTTGGGGACGAAATCCTTATAAGGGGGGGATAATTTGTAACATCCCTGACCTGGATTATGCTTTAAACCTAGGTGTTTTGATTAAGAAAGATGATTATATGTTTAATATTATCTTGTGAAAAGTAATTAGGGCTTATGAGTAACTTATGTTTCTATTTTGGTCCTGTTTGAACAATGTTGAAGCAATGTTTGCTTATTTTGGACTAAAGTGCAAATTACCCAGGTCGAGGGGTTAATTTGCTAATGATGCATGATAAGATGTTCCTCTGATGTTGAGACATCATAATAATGAATATTATGTAGTGTAATGGTTCTCACAAGCTTGGGCACCAAGATTAAGCTTGTAAAGCAATCCTTGTGCATTAAAACCTAGTTTTGGTGTAAAGTGCAATTTACCCAAAACCTAGGGTTCAATATGCAAATTACCACTTCAATAAGGTCCCTAATGTTTCTTGGAATCATGTAGAGAAAAGAAAATGATAGGGGCACCTCATTTGAATAAAGTTGGAGGAGAGCGAATCTTGGTATTAAAATAATCAAGATTTAATCTTAAGTGAAACCCTAATTCAATTTAGGGCAAAAATAAATGTATTAATTAAAGGGCCTTCAACCAAAATGTTATTGGTTTATTTTGAATAAGTATGGACGTTCTTTTGCCAAGATAAGGAACGAAAATATCCTAAGTAGGTGAAATTCCACTCACCTTATTATAAGGAAAAGAATTTCCACTCAAAAAGATATATTAATATTATAATGGATTAAGGTGCTTATTTTCTTTTTCGTTAATCTATGGATAATGGAAGGGAGTTCGGTGGGGATAGAGATTCCCTTGAATTCAAGAAACCAAGGGGGAAGTGGTGGCAACAATTTTGGAATTAAAAGACTTTTATAAAGTATCTTCTCTCATCAATTTCCTTATAAAAATGCCCTTTCCAAGCCAAATGAAAGGCTTTTCTCGACCCTTTTCTTTCTCTCCTTGCTTTGGCCGACCAAGGGAGATTAGGAGGAGAAGAAAGACGAAACCCAACCTTTAGGTAAGGTTCTTGATCCATTTCTCCTTGATTTCATGGTGGAAATCGAAAATAAATTATGGATTCCTTCTTACTTTGATCTCCTCTTCAACCCTAGCCAACTTTTACAATCAAAAGCTTGAGGACAAGCCTAGGGGGAGTTTCAAGAGCTTCATCCACCATTAATGGCGTGATCTTGGAGATTTGTAGCTCAATTGGAGGCGGGTTTTATAACTTAAACCCTTAAACATTGCTATTGCATCAATTCTCTATGCTTTGTTGATTGATTTCTTCAATTTGATACACTCTTGTTTCTTTGTTGCAATTTCCATCAAGAACGGTTTCTGTTCTTGGTTGTTCGAAGGAAGGGGATGATGACATCATCCTAGATGCTTATCCAAAGAAAAGTACCAAGCCAAACGGTTTTGATAGCTATTCAAAATCGTTTTAATTTGATTGGCTATGCGGTTTCAGCAAACCGTTTAAAGGCAAACGGTTTGAAACCGTTTGGGAGCAAACGGTTTCAATACCATTTGAGATGGTTGACCAAGCTTTTACCGTTTGTGAATTTTGTTCCTAATTATGTAGGCTAATGACCCACCACATTTTAGGGGTTAACTCCAAAGGAATCGTAGGTTGAAGGCCAATCAATTAGGCAAATCGAATTGAATTAAATGCTGATTTTCAACCAGATTAACTTGACCTGTTTGGGAAAACGGTTTAAAGACCATTTGATTGAGTTGACCAATCGTTGACCGTTTGGTATTCCTGTTCATAATTATGTTGGTTGATGACCCTTCAAATTTGAGGGATTAACTCCCAAGGAATCGTGAGTTGAATGCTAATCAATTAGAGAAACCTAATTGGATTAAGTGTTGTCAATCTGATTTAATTAAACTTTTTGGGCAAACGGTCTCAAGACCATTTGAGTGCGTTGACCAAGGGTTGACCGTTTGGGATTACTGTTCATAATGATGTGGTCTAATGACTCACCAAATTTGAGGGATTAACTCCCAAGGAATCGTGAGTTGAAGGTTATTCAATTGGGCAAACCCTAATTGAAAACAGTGCTGAAATTCCAATGAGTTAATTGGAGATTTTGGGTTGATTAGCCCAAACGGTTTCAAGACCATTTGGGGATCACCCAAACGGTCTCAAGACAGTTTGGGCGTCACCTCAAGACCGTTTGGAGGTCTGGGGTCAAGTATAGTTGACCAATTGAAGGTCTAAAGGTACCAAATCATATTGCAATTAAGTGTTGATTTGTTGATCAACTCGATAGACCAAACCTTGACGAAATTTCACTAGAATCCAAAGGTTGGATGAGCCAAACGGTCTCAAGACCGTTTGGAGCTCATCCAAACGGTCTCAAGACCTTTTTGAGCTCAACCAAGACCGTTTGGAGGTCTAGGGTTGAGTATGGTTATGTGTTTGAAGGTCTAAAGGTACCAAGATGATATACAATGCAATGCTGATTTGGTGATCAATCCCATGATCTAAACCTTAATTGGATGGCTTGGATTTGAGTGATTTGATGGTAAAACGGTCTCAAGACCGTTTGGATGTCATCCAAACGACCTCAAGACCGTTTGGGGTCAGGTCATACCCAATTTGAATGATGGTTCAATAGTTTCAATGTAACCAATCTTGCATTGATCAGTGTTGATGAATCATTGATTCCAAACCCGAATTCAATTGAACCAAACCCTAATTGATGACCAATTGAGGGTCAATTGAGGGTCAAATCAGTTGAATGTTGACCTATTAAACTCAATTGAAGTATGAGTATAGGTCCAATTGATGATTGGTTCCATGAATTCAATGATTGAAGGAATCAACATTGGAAACCCTAATTCAATTGGATACCTTATGTAATGGAGGTCCAATGTGATTGAATATTTGAGAATTAAGATGATGAATGTTCTATTAATCCAATGATGATTAGCAATGATAATCAATGAAGGTACAAAGGTTGAAACCCTAATAGTACCCAAGTGATTAAGTGTCAATTAAGGGATGAATTCCTAATTGCTTATAGGATCAATGACTTGGTATACTATGTAATCATTGTTGTATACTTTTGATTGAAGGGTGGATGTGACCTAATGAAGTTGAAAGGATAAAAGTATAGAATTCATATATAAATATGATTCATGAGGTTATCTCTTGTAGCACAACCGTGCAAGGTAGCTCGGCCGTGGTGACTTCCCTTGCACGGCCGTTCCTGGCTGCACGACTGTGGTACTCTATGCTTGACTTAAAGTTGTTTTAAAAAGAATCTAATATGGTGTTTTTGTTAATTCCTAACTTAAGGATGAGTCCATATAATTAAAGATAGTTGGACCATTCTTATGTATAACTGATGCACTTCTTGGCAAGAGTGATAGGTTAGTGGATAAAAGGATTAAGATGGGAAATACCTTAATCCAAGATAAGCTAATAATTTAAGTAATTTGGAAGTAATGAGGTAAGTGATACATCAAGATATGAAAGACTTCACTGTTAGCATCTCAAAGTTGATATACGTTGATAACTATGAAATCCTAATGAGAGATGGGAAACCCTAACCCTAAATTGGGTAATGGGACATGAGAAACCCCAAAGTGATGTGAATAGTAAGCCCTAACCCTATTAAGGGAATAGTGGTGTTACTATTATATTACAAGAGATAAAATGATTAGATGTTGCCTAGTGATAAGTGATAAGATGTTGAATGGCCTTGTGAGCCATATGATTAGATTTTGCCTAGTGATAGGTGACAAGATGTTTTTAATGGCCTGGAGATCCATAAGGTTAATTGTTACCTAGTGAGAGGTGGCAAGATGTTTTAATGGCCTAGCGAGCCAAATGGTTATATGTTGCCTGTAAAGAGGTGACCAGATGTTTCATGGGCCTTATGAGCCATGAGAATACTTGTAAGAAAAGTTAATGTTTTAATAAATATAATAAAAGGAACCATTGTACTAAATAAAGAATGTGAAAATCTATGAAGGCTAACCTCAGGGCTCAAAGCCTAGAGAAGGATGTGATAATCAATGATGAATTATAGGGATGAATATCTCAAAATCCATGTAATCAGGATTGGTTAAAGTCCAATACCTGGCAGAGACTTAATGCCTGTAATCAGGGTTGGTTAAAGTTCAATGCCTGGATGTGAAATCAGGGTTGGTTAAAGTCCAATGCCTGGCTTTGTAATCAGGTTTGGTTAAAGTCCAATACCTGGCAGAGGCTTAATGCCTATAATCAGGATTGGTTAAAGTCCAATGTCTGGCTGTGTAATCAGGGTTGGTTAAAGTCCAATGCCTGGCTGTGAAATCAGGATTGGTTAGAGTCCAATGCCTGGCTGTGTAACCAGGTTTGGAGAAATCCAATACCTGGAAGAGGTGTAATGCCTATAATCAGGGTTGGTTAAAATCCAATGCCTGGCGGTGTAATCAGGTTTAGAAGAGTCCAATACCTGGCAGAGGCTCAATGCTTGTAATGATGACACATGATTGGTAATAACCCAATGCCTATATTAATGATATATGAGTACATGGTAGATGTAATTCCTTATCTGTTTAGAAGATTGGCTAAGGCCAAAAGATTGAAACAAGAATGTTTCATGGGTGACATGTCAAGTTAATGAGTGTTACAAGACAGATTTGATATGGTGGTACAATATGATAGATAAATGGTATACATGGCATTCCTATTCCTTATTAAAAGAATAGATGATATATTGCTCTATCATAAATAGTTGCAATGCTTTCAAAGTTAAGAATACTTTAAACTGCTTATCCTCTGCCCAGTTTATATTCTTAATTGCAATAATAATGTTTTGGCAGAGAGTTATATCTCTCGCTGGGGAAATTTACAATTGTCTCACCCCCGTGGGATCCAACATTTTTAGGTGGACGTGGACAAAGAGGCAGATACTCTTTTGCAGTTGAAAGGAAAGCAACAACTTGGACATCGGTGAGATCTCAGGTGGAGGCACTGACTGTCAAGTCATATAGATAGTAGTCCTATGTGTCATCTCTGTACTCTCAGGTCCTCGAGATTTATAGATAGTGTTTTTATCATCGACTTGAGATTTTGGCTTGATGCCTTGAGGTTTTATGTTGTCTGTACATAATGTTGATAGGACAGCTGATGTTGTAATTCCTCGAGAAGAGATGGAACAAGTTATGTACTTTTGAACCAAGATGTAATTGTTATACTATGGTTCTTAATGGGAAAGATTTCCTATGCATGAATCTCTTTACAAAAAAAAAGTTTTAATTTTCAGTGATTTTTAGTAATCCGCTACAAATAATTCACTTTCGCTTAAGTTAATCTTGTTTTCACAAGTTGGTCATTACAATTATACTAAGTTTAAGGCTTGCTCGAGAACGAGCAAAGTTTTTAGCTTGGGGGTGGTAGGGCTATTTGCCCTTCTATCTCTTCATTTTTTTCATGCATGCATGTTTACTTCTTGCATTTAGGCGTAAATGTAAATTTAGCCTTATTGTTTTGTTGGACTTTGTTCTCCAATTTGTATCTTTGCAATTAAGGCTATGTGATGTGAATCTTGGAACTAAATGCTTGTCTTTATGCCTAAAAGCACAATTTTCATCTTAAACTTCTTGATCTTTTTATTGACTTTCTCTTTGCTCTTCCCTTAAGTTTGGTAATAAAGCTAAGTTTATGCACATTTTTCATAGCATAAATCATTATTCCCTTGATCCATGTTGTGAACAGAAAATCCAGGATATAGGATCGTCAAAAAGAAGCTAGAGTTTGATCAAAACTCCAAGCTGCATTTTTCACAAACTTGCCTCTACTCTAAGGTTCCTTGAATCATAATTACTATCTTTTCATACATGTATCAAGTAGATAATGATGAGTTTTGAGCTATATTCAAGTTAAAGTGTTTTCCTTGATGGACTATGTGCCCTCTCATGCTAGATTGAGTCAAAAAGATGAAACATTAAAAATTTGTAAAAGAGGCTTGGCTGCCCACAAAATTCCAAAAATATCAAAATAGTTCTCACCCAAGCCTATAAAATAGAATCTAGAGAATAAAAGCATGAGTGTGAAAAGAATAAATTAGTGTTGTTTTCTCTTTTAGGGGAGTTGAGGATGGTTCCCAACTGATGTATGATTGTGCTCATGAATGCGGGTATGTCGTGCCTGGTGGTGCCACTCAAATGCTCAATAAAGAATCACTATGTTTTTACCCCTAGGAGACCTATGAGATCATCCCAATAGCAGGGTTGGTTCGAGCACAGTACGAGGAGTTTGTCTCACTACTCTGGGCCCACTGGCTCGGACTGTAGGGACTGTTGCTTATTACATGGACCAATCTGACGTAGATCGAGATCCTTAAAAGTCATTAGAGTCTTTTTGCTTTTATTGCTACTTAGGACCTGAATAAGTGGGAGGCTCGTTGTTCCCGATTGGTCTACATGCATACATGATGATGGCTCATTGCTCATCACCCGCGTGATCCCGTATGTGACAATGCTTTTATGTTTTATAATTATGATTCAAACCCTCATGAGTATCTATAGGTTGCAGTGAATTCACTTAATCTTTCATGGACACTCTTTAGTCTTACTTTAGCATGATTGTGCTCGGTTAGTGGGGGTTTGCTCTAAAATGACATGGGTCATGAGAATTGATGTTTTAAACTATTTTTCTTAACTTTAGCATTTATCGCCATGCTTAATTTGGATTTTATCTTTTTGTTCTTTGAGCACAGTCTTTCTTGAGGACAAGCAAGGGTTTAAGCTTGGGGTGGTTGATAACACCCAAATTCAGGCATTTATACTAAGAATTTTTTTATGAATTTGTGTCATTATAGCATTAATATGCCTAAAATAACCATATATTCTTATCTTTTGGTAATTTATATCTTTTCATAGATAAAGTTGCTCAACTAGCCAATATTGGGACTTGTAGGCATTGAAACTAAAAATACATCTACTCTCTAAGATTTCTACCCAACACATGGCTTTTACACCAGCTAGGCTTCCATCTGTCATGACTGCGACACCTGATGCGATCGAGATGCTCGGCACAGACGTGTCGAGGACAAGGGTCATCTGCACGTGTCTCGATCACAGTGCTTGTCATGACCGCAACACCTACCTCAACCGCGGAACCTACCGCAACCGTGACTAAAATGGATGTTGTGACCGCGGCCAAGAAGACAATGCCATGACCACAGCCAAGATGTTGTGTCGACCGACACTTGGCATGATCGGGCCCAACCTGGCATGCTCAGGCTGAGGCCAAGTCCATGATTATGGTACACCAGTGCATCCATGACCGTGGCATATTGACCTTGACCACAGTGCGACCAAGATCGTGGCATATCCCACCTCAATTGAAGCATTTGTATCGACCGCGGTTGCTGCCTTGACCACAGCATGACCAAGATTGTGTTATATCCCACCTCAACTGAGGCATTTGTATCAACCATGGGAGTCATCTCGACCATGACGTCTATGTCAACTACAACCCTCGGTATTACCATACCTAGACTGGCACGGTCAGGCCGAGACGTGGGTCGCGTCAAGGCCGGTGTCACGATTGTCTTCTGCCTTCACCTATAAATACCCACCCATCATGACCTAGAGAGGGATCCTAGATTTTTGGAGGTCCTAGATTTCTTGGTTTCCAGAGCCCTGTGGGAGAGTTTAGAGGTTCGAAAAGGCTAAAGTGCTCATCCTACATTTTTTTCCTCCAGTTTGCTTCCATGTACCACCATTTTCCACCACCATTCACCCATATCCTACCATTCCCAACCATCTCCCACCTCCATACACCCACAAAAGTTGTTGTTTGGTGAGAAATCAAAGAGAAAGGAGGCCAAGGAGTCCAGAAGATCAAGGAGGATGACCAAAAGACAAGATCCAACCTATACGGAGGCTAAGGAGTGAGAGACACCTCTCCTCTACGGGATAAATCTCTTCTTCTTCTCCTTTCTTCTTCTATTCCCCTTTGTTTTTGTACTAGTGATGTTCTTCCATATTTGTTCGATGCCAACTGTGCTTGTCCATGGATAGTTGAGCTCATTCTTGGCTATGTAGCCCATTTTGTGTGTGTTTAAGTACTTTTACCTTAAGCAAGTAGTTTAATTTTATATCTAGTATGTTTTCTATTCTATCTTCGCTTTTTGGTTATGATTGCTAGTTTGGTTGATCTCTTTTTTGCTTGAACTTCTATTTCTGCATATATGGATAGATTCATTGTAGAAATAGGTAAGAGAAGGTAGTTTGGATTGGAATCTGAAAGGAGGACGGTTCAAGGTGATCTGTGCAGAACCGTAGACCTGGGAACGGTCGAGCCCACTACCAGGTTCTTCCCAAATCACACATGTTCCTAGAATCTCAGTATATTCTAGACCTAAGAGGATATCTAGAATATTCTAGGGTGTTGATTTGTCATCCTCGAGAGAGGTTTCATATCATTCATGGGTTTTTGTCACGCTATGCGAAAGTGAGTGGGATGACCCCACAGAAACAGATACCCCAATACGTACTATATTTGGATGTAGGTTGCTTGCTGGGGTGTTCGAGGGTTGTCTACGTCTGAGAACGGGTGCATAGACTGCCCAACTACATAGCCAAGAACTTTGTTTTTGTTTTCTTTTCTTTGTTTTGTTTTATTTCATGATAATCTGCTAGACTAGTTCTAGCTCCATACTTTTATTGACTATCAGATTGACTTATCTGACTTAAGAATGAGATCTTAAGCATCCTAAACATGCACACGCCCCTGTGTTCAACCCCATATATCTAATTTGACCTCGTAATAAAGTTGGGGGATCCTTGAAGTTTTTGGGTTATAAATTTGAAGTCTGACTCTCCTTTGGAGTCGATCAACTTTTGGCATTGTAGTCGGGGACGTAGTTTTATAAGTTTACACACCTAAAATATTTTGTTATGTCATCCATAAGCATGTATATATATGCATAGTTCCTCTTTTGTTTTACACATACTTGTTCATATATACTGAATAGTTTTTCTTTTTCTTATACATATTTTTAGCCATGGATCTTGTGTCTGTAAGACAAATTATCATGTCCACCTGTCCTCCCAAGTTTTTCCACAGTTCCGATGGCTGGAAAATAATTGAAAGTCATGTCATACAACTATTTGAGCTATACTCACCCCCGTCATTGTCATAGTTAGAAGTTTCAGCAATGGAGATTGTCGATCAGCCCTTGACTTTCGTGCTATCATGGGATCAAGAATTGATCAGAGTAGTGAAGCTAGCTGGAGAAAGTGTCAATGCACTAATCTCCTCCTCAACTCCTCATCTCCAAGAACACGTTGATCCGCTCAAGCAACTACTAGAAAAGAAAGATCATCAGCCCCAAGTAGCAACCGAGATCGCAGACCATAGTAGAAGTATACTTCAAATTGTTGAGCAAGGATTCATCCAAGTACATTAGTTTGATACAGTGGATTCCCAATAGAAGTGTATTACAGAATTGACGGGTCTTGAAAGCACTGTTGCTCAAGTACAATAGCTTAATGATAAGGATGTTGAACATGGCAGGAGACTTTAAGAGCTCATTGATTTGTTTACCATTCAATTGCAAATGCCATCACACAACCATGAAGATTACAATCATCAGAACCATTCCATTAGGGCTGGATTAGAACATGCCTCACAATCTTATTCATACCATCAACTAGATTCACCAGGAACTTTCTGTGAAAACCAACCCACCTGGCGAACCCTTCATTCCATCCAGATGATTCAGCTGATCAACCAATGGAAGATACAAGCCACAAACATGAATGGTTCTATGATGAAGATGATCAGGGAAGTCAAGCATCGTCATAATAGGGAGGTCAGCTTGAGGAACCTAAATCAGGAATTGACCCAGACCACGGTGATATTTCTCATATTGAGACATGTCACTTCACTTTGAGTAGTACACCGACCATGGTTTGGAACAATTTGTTCAAGGAGGATGATGATGACGGCTGCTCAAATTGGGGCAATGAGTGTATTGACGATGACGATCTAGAGCAGCACGAGTTGGCATGTGCTAACATTCCCTTACCAGGCTTGGTAGACATCAATGGAGTAGGATGGACAATCCACGACAACATGGATGTTGAGCATGAAGATATCGTGAACCCCATAGAAGGTGACAAGCTTGGGGTTATAGAACTACAAATAGATTCAACTGAGGATACTTCTTGTTTAGAAGATGATTGGATGACTTCGACTGTATATAAAAAATTATCTAAGCATCCAACCTCAAGTTCAAAGGTGGAGAGAGAAGAGAGGAGTCTGCTAGAAAACTATCTGCCTCTCCCCTCCATCTCATCTTGTGTCGACATCCTAGGGCCTTCCTGTTCAGATTCATATCTTGGAAGGTACCTTGAAGATGATTTGTCAAAGAATTCATCTAGTGCAGTTCATGACAATTCTAACACAAGGATGAATTCACTGAGTCATCAGATTATATTCCACTACTTCAGACTCAGAAGGGCCCAAATCTCATCCCCTTGTTCTCCTACATGGCGGACCCCACTGGCAAGACACTGGTGATATTGGTCCCAAAACTTAGGATTTGGGATCCCAGTGTCGGGATCGTGGGGCAGCTACCCCCTTTCTCTTACTCCTTTCTTTTCTCTTTTTGTTAAAACAAATTTTGTTTTTCATGTTCTTGCTTAGATAGTTTCTTTCCTCTAACTTCTTTTACATATCCTTTCATACATGCATCATACTAGGACATAAATAAAATTCTTTCTCGTACATCCATGCATTACTTCCCTACTATACTAAGTTTAAGGCTTGCTCGAGGACGAGTAAAGTTTTAAGCTTGGGGTGGTAGGGCTATTCCCCATTATATCTCTTCATTTTTTCATGCATGCATGTTTACTCCTTGCATTTAGGCGTAAATTGAAATTTATTTGTATTGTTTTATAGGACTTTGTTCTCCAATTTGTAGCTTTGAAATTATGGCTATGTGATGTGAGTCTTGGAACTAAATGCTTATCTTTATGCACTTGAATCATAATTACTATCTTTTCATACAGGTATCAAGCGGATAATGATGAGTTTTGAGCTATAATCAAGTTGAAGTGTTTTCCTTGATGGACTATGCGCCCTCTCACCCTAGATTGAGTCAAAAAGATGAAAAATTAAAAATTTGCAAAAGAGGCTTGGCCGCCTACAAAATCCCAAAAATATCAAAATAGTTCTCACCCAAGTCTATAAAATAGAATGCAGAGAATAAAAGCATGAGTGTAAAAAGAATAAATGAGTGTTGTTTTCTCTTTTAGGAGAGTTGAGGATGGTTCCCATCTGGTGTATGAATGCGCTCATGAGCATGGATATGTTGTGCCTGGTAGTGCCACCCTAAGCCTCATTAGAGAGTCACAAGTTTTTTTTACCCCTAGGAGACCTATGAGATCGTCCCAGTAGTAGGGTTGGTTCGAGCACAATACGAGGAATTGGTCTCACTACGTTGGGCCAACTGGCTCAGATTTTCGGAATTGTTGCTTGTTACATGGACCAACCTGACGCAAATCGAGATCCTTAAAAGTCATTAGAGTCTTTTTTGCTTTTGTTACTTCTTAGGACCTGAATAAGTGGGAGGCATGTTGTTCCAGATTGGTCTACATGAATACATGATGATGGCTCATTGCTCATCACTCGCGTGATCACCTATGTAACAATGCTTTTATGTTTTATAATTATGATTCAAACCCTCCTAAGTATCGACAGGTTGCAGTGAATTTGCTTAATCTTTCCTGGACACTCTTTGATCTTACTTTAGTAGGATTATGCTCAGTTGGTGGGTTTTTTCTCTAAAATTAAATGGGTCAAGTGAATTGATGTTTTAAACTATTTTTCTTAACTTTATCATTTATCGCCATGCTTAATTTGTATGTTATCTTTTTATACTTTGAGCACAGTCTTTCTTGAGGACAAGCAAGGGTTTAATCTTGTGGTGGTTGATAACACCCAAATTCAGGTATTTATGCTAAGCATTTATTTATGATTTTGTGTCATTATAGTCTTAATATGCCCAAAATAACCCTTGATTCTTATCTTTTAGTAATTTATATATTTTCATAGATAAAGTTGTTCAACTAGTCAATTTTGGGACTTGTAGGCACCGAACCTGAAAAGACATCTACTCTCTAAGATTTCTACCCAACACATGATTTTTACAGCAGCTACGCTTCCATCCGTCACGACCGCGACACCTGACGTGATCGAAAAGCTTGGCATGGTCATGCCAAAGACAAGGGTCATTTGCACATGTCTCAACCATGGCATCTACCATGATCGTGACACCTAACTCGACCGTGAAACTAGTCGTGATCGTGATTAAAAAGGATGTCGCGACTGCGGCCAAGAAGACAATGCCATGACCGCGGCCAAGACGTTCTGTTGACCAACACTCAACACGACCAGGCCTATCTCAACACATCAGAATGAGACCAAGGTTGCAACTGTGGTACACCAGTGCATTTGCGACTGTGGCACATCGACCTCGACTATGACCGTAGTATATCCCGCCTCAACCGAGGCATCTGTATCAACTACATGAGCCACCTTGATTGCAGCGCGACTACAATTTTTGTATATCCCGCCTCGACTGAGGCATCTGTATCGAGTGCGAGAGCCACCTCGACCACTGTGTCTGCATCAACCTCAACCCTCGACATGACCGTGCTCATCCTGGCATGGCCAGGCTGAGATGTGGGATGTGACCGAGGCAGGTGTCGTGACCGTCTTCCGCCTTCACCTATAAATACTCACCCCTCCGGACCTAGAGAGGGGTCCCAAATTTTTTGCGAGGTCTCGTTCTGTGATTCTGAGATTCTTGGTTCCTAGAGCCCCGCGGGAGAGTTCAGATGTCCAAAAAGTCTAAAGTGATCATCCTACATTTTTTCCTCCAGTTTGCTTCCATCTACTACCATTTTCCACCACCATTCACCCATATCCTACCATTCCCAGCCATCTCCCACCTCCATACACCCACCAACCTACTGTTTTGGACGAAATCAAAGAGAAAGGAAGCCAAGGAGTCCAAAAGATCAAGGAGGGTGACCAAAAGACAAGAGCCAACCTATAAAGAGGCTAAGGAGTGAGACCCACCTCTCCTCTAGAAGCGAAAATTTTTTTCTTCTCCTTTCTTCTTCTGTTCCCCTTTGTTTCTGTACAAATGATGGTCTTCCATCTTTGTCAGTGCCAACTATGCTTATCCATGGCTAGTTGAGCTCATTCTTGGCTATGTAACCTATTTTGGGTGTGTTTATGTACTTTTAACTTAAGCAAGCAATTTTATTTCAGATCTAGTATGTTTCCTGTTCTATCTTCTCTTTTTGGTTATGATTTCTAGTTTGGTTGATCTCTTTCTTGCTTGAACTTCTATTTCTACCTATATCAAGTGATTCATTATAGAAATAGGTATGAGAAGATAGTTTGGATCAGAATCTAAAAGGAGGATGGTTCAAGGTGGTCTGTACAGAACCATAGACCTAGGTATGGTGGGACCCAGCCTGGCACGGTCGGGCCCACTACCAGGTTCTTCCCATATCACACCTGTTCCTAGCATCTCAGAATATTCTAGACCTGAGAGGGTATCTAGAATATTATAGGGTGTTGATTTGTCATCCTCGAGAGAGGTTTCATATTATTGATGGGTTTTAGTCACGCTACGCAAAAGTGAGTGGGATGACCCCATAGGAACAGATGCCATAGTACACACTATGTTTGGATGTAGGTTTCTTGTTGGGGTGTTCGAGGGTTTTCTACGCCCTAGAATGGGTTCATAAACTTCCCAACTTGTGGTTACATAGATAAGAACTCCTTATCTCTAATTAATACAATCTGACAGACTCTATTTTTGTTTTCTTTTCTTTGTTTTGTTTTATTTTGTGACAATCGACTAGACTAGTTATAGCTCCATGTTTTTATCGACTATCAGATTGGCTAATCTGACTTAAGAATGAGATCTTAAGCATCCTAAATGTCCTCAGATCCATGCGTTCAACCCTGTATATCTACTTCGACCCCGTAATAAAGTTGTAGGGGTCCTTGAAGGTTTCGGGTTATAAATTCAAAGTCTGACCCTCCTTTGGAGTTGATCATGGGTTATGTCTATCTTTGTAGATATATTTGACTCCGCTCTTGATGTTTTCATGGATTATTTTTGGGTCTTTTCTAAAAAAATTATGATTGTTTATCACACCTCACTATTATCATGGAAAGATGTGTAAAAGTTTGCCTTTTGCCTTCTTGTGATAAAAGTGTCTTCATCATTCCTGGGGGTATTATGCGTGGACATTGAGTATTATAAGTCATAATTGAATTTGGAAGAGAAAAAAGTTGGTCTCAATTCTACTTTGACTATCCTTCCAACATAAGACATGTCTGTTATTTCTTAGGGCATGCACGTTTTTTCCACCATTTTATTAAAGATTTCAACAAGATATCAAAGCCTTCTATCCACTTGTTTGAGAAATAAATTAATTTCCATTTTGATGATAGATGCATTAAAGCCTTCAATCACTTGAAATATAATTTGATTTCTATGTCTATCATGCAGCCACTTGACTTCTCTAGGATATTTGAGATCATGAATGATGCATTTATGACTTTGGGAGGGTTTCTCTTAGACAAAGGATCGGTCCTATTCCACATGAATTCTACTATGCAATAAAAAATTTAGATGAAGCTCAAATAAACTACAACACCTTCGGAAAAGAATTGCTTGTGATAGTATTTTCTCTTGACAAGTTCTACTCTTATATTCTACAAACAAAGTCATTTTGTGCACCAATTATGTTTCGGTTAAGTACCTTATGTCAAAGAAGGATTCAAAGATGAGGATGATATGATGGATTCTTTTTCTACAAATTTGATTTGAAATTTTTTTGACAAGAAGGGAATTGAAAATCATGTAGGATGCCACCTATCACACATTAGGCACCTTATGAAGAGAATAAAGTCATAGAAACAATGTCTCATGAACATCTCATGCTAGGTGGATCCACTCAAAAACCATTGCTCAAACACATAGACAATTTCTTGGATAGTTGAAGAGTGCCTAGCACATGGTCAACAGAGTAAAGGAAGAGGTTCTTTGTTATGGTGAATTATAATGTGTGGGATGATCCCACCTCTTCAAGTACATCTCTGGCCAACTTATTACAAGGTACATTCCTAAAGTTGATAAAAAATGCATTCACTTCATGTGTCATTATGACATATCACTAGGTCATTTTGGAAGGAAGAGAATGGATACAAAAGTTCTCTAATGTGTTTTCTTCTAGACAACTCTATTCAATGATTCTCATAAATATTGTAAATCTTGCTTGAAGTTCCAAAAAGTTGGCACAAGTTTCAAGGAGATGCATGATGCCTCTACTACTTATCCTAGTGGTGGAGGTAATCGATGTGTGGGGCATTGACTTTATGGGCCTCTCCTATGGATTTGTATACATCTTGATGGTTGTTGATTATGAATCTAAATGCATTGAGTCCATGGCTACAAGGACAAATGATTACAAGGTAGTTTGTTATTTTATAAAATTGAACATCTTCAGTTGTTTGGAGTTTAAAGATTCATGATAAATAATGGTGGAAGCCATTTCATACATAGAAGTTTTGAGATTTTATTGAAGGGACATGGGTGCACCATTGTGCAAATGCCCCTTAGCCATCCATAAACAAGTGGGCAAGTTGAGATTGCCAATCTAGAGATAAAGCTCATTATTAAGAATATGGTGAGACCATACCATAAGGATTGGTCACTATGCCTCAGTGAAGCTTTATGGGCATATAGTTTTTCATTCAAAGCCTTGAGTGGCACCACTCCTTTTAAGGTCATCCATGGTAAGAGCTTCAACTTGTTGATAGAATTGTAACATAGAGGCTCTTTGGGTGTTAAAAGTTATATTCATGGATGTAGACATGACAATAATTAGAAGGAAACTCCAATTGAGTGAACTTGAATAATTGAGGCATGAATATTATGAGTTATAAAAGAGTATAAGGAAGAATGAAACTTTTATATGATAAGTTGATAAGGAATAAGACATTTGAGCCTAGATGATGGATTTGGAAGTACAATTCCCGAATGAAATTCTTTCTCAAGAATTTGAGATCAAAGGGGGGGAGGAATTTATCAAGTGAACATGTATAGCCATCTGGATCAATTGTGATCAAAGTTAAAGGTTGTTCCAAGGAGTTTGTTGTTGATTGGTCCTGAAAAGGCCAATGAAGATTTTGATATTATGATGTGAAATACCATGTAATGAAGAGTTGTGTTTGGGACGCACATGGAAAATATATCTACTATGGAGTGGATACCTCAAGATTCTCAAGAGCATGATTGGTGCAATTAACACCAAGCCCAGATGAAGGCAATAACTTGGTGCTAGTGGGAGGCAACCCACATCAACTTCGGAATCATTTCCCTAAAATTCCATTTTTTAACATACTCCTTTTATATTAATAAGAAGAAATACATAGACATACTCACTTTTCTCTTAATAGGTTTTTATTGATTTTGAGGTTTGTAGGAAGAACAAGCATGAAGATTGAGAGACGGTGCCTAAAACATGGCAAGAATGAATTGGGGAGGCCAGTAGGACCCCCCCCATTCTATACACATGAAATGGCCATTCCAAACAACAAGCAACCATAAGCCATTCCCAAGATACTTACAACCTTCGATTCTTCATCTAAAAGCTTCAAGAAAGGTTCCTCAATCCCCAGAGAGACTTAATCCACCTCTAGACCCTCATTCCACTCCATAACCACCTTCATGTCTCCACATACATCCCAAATCCATGCAACTCACCAGAAACCCTAAACATGTTTCCTATCCACCTCAAACCTTGCAAATATGAAGGGATTCACAAATAAAGTGAAGGAATGAGTGAAGGAAGGCCTCAAATTAATCAATGACACTAAAGCTCACACAAAGAGAGCCTCCAACATGACTCGACCATCCCAAAGCCCTACACCATCTCCTTCAAACTTCATATTTAGTTCCTACACCCACTCTTCATCCATGACCCACTCCTTCCACCACTCCTCTAGTCATCATACCTCAAACATAGATAACATTCATAGGAAGGGGCAACTTTAGGAATAGAGTAGCACAATCTCATTGACTCAATCAAGGTAAGGCCACAACTAGGCCTAGGAGGTGATAAAAGGCTACAACTCAATCATCTTCACACACACCATTACATCCTACATAGGGATGACACTCCACATTCTATGTCCATCCTCAAGGTACACAAAAATCAGCAAGAAGAAGGATGCTCATATAAGAGGAAGAAGATGGTCGACCTATTGAGATGGTGCCCCTAAACTTGGATATAATTTAGGGTCCCATGCATATGAATAGTAAGTGGAAGAAAGTACTATAAGAGATGTGATGGAGGAAGATGTTGTGAATATGGTTCCTCCATTGAGGCAGATAGGTTACAATAGTTGGTAAAGCATCCTGAAGGATTTAAATTTGGGAGAGGAGAACAAAGAAAGATCACAATTAGAGATCTTCGCCCTGAGTTCCTAGGTATGCATGTATGTCCACAGTCCATGATGCAAGGATCAACTTCAAGGAGTACATGTTGTATAGTATTAAAAAATCTCTACCTAATGTTCAAGAAACCCATGTTGAAACTACACATGAGTTCTTCAAGTTCCCTAGATAAGGCCAAGTACCAAGGTGATGATGCAATTAGATTCAGAGTGCGTGATTCTACATATGTCTTAATAGATTCCTACTCAACAAGATTTTTGCATTGACCCCTAAGTTAGCAAAGAAGTTTGATAATGGATAGACGGAGAAAAAATCAACATTTAATTATACAGCCACATGGAAGAGGTTTACGATCAAGAGACTTTCACATTTTGTAAATCAAATATATTTGCATTGCATAACTCCCTCATGAGAGATATGTAGAAGGTGTTTGCAAACACCATCTTTGGATGGTACAACAACCAAGGGTGATGTTCCTAAAAGGACTTTCTTTGTGGCCTAGATGATAAAGGGAGAAGTTGTGAACCTAGGGATAATGATAATTAATAATTTAAATGCAATCCCTTCCAGGAGTAAAAAATCATTTATTATGGGAGGGATAGTGACTACCATTGTATTTTCCTAAGGATGTGATCTTGAGGGCCTCACAAAATCCAAATGAACAAATTTTATGTATTTGAACTACCTTGCTAGATCCCATATGATATCCTTTGTGAATGATAAGATGATATACAATATCAACATCAAAAATCATGGTGTTAGTCTTGATAGTTCTTACCATGCAAATGTTTTATTTTCTAACATAGGGGTAGTTCCTGACTGTATGGATCTTATTACACAATGGGAGTTTGAGAACCCTAAAGATGACTACAACCCACCACTTATTGACCTTTCAAAAGGGGAAGAAGATACATGTGATGGAGCAGTATAAGAACATACAGACCTGCTTCACAAGAAGAAGAGCAGAAGCAGATGATGTACATCAACTTCTAAAAAGTGCTTATGATATGTCCACTATTCAGACATAGTTGGAGGTGATTCACCAGACCCAGTAGCACATGAGGCTTGATAAGTAGTAGATGCATCACCAGATCAATCACATGTACTATTTTCACCATGGGCAGGTGCAAAGGAAACTGCAATGAGGGAGGACTTCTTGGGAGATTTGAAGGGGGACCCTAGTACATATTCACCTCCACAAGAGGATTATTGGGCCATTACTGTCGTTACCCTCCATCCTAGGGAGGATTACTAGACCCACCACCACCATACTAGTGTCAACATTGTATCACTCCTAAGGTTTTGTTTCATGTTGAGGACATCATCATTCAAAAGCTTGTGGTGATAGGGAAATACACACCCTTCTCTCATCTTGATTCTTTCCCTATCTCTCCCACCATGTTTTGACTATGATGATGATTGTTCACTTGCACCACCTTTAATCTATATTAGGTTTTTTTTCTTTGCATACATGCATATCATAAATTTCAATTCTTGCATTTCTTTGTAACTTCCAAAAAAAATTGTATTTTCATGCCATGTCATCCACTGCATTTGCATTGCATGTAGATTTTAATAATGTCTTGTGTGTGCTTAATTAGAATTTGCTTCAATTCTTGCTTACTAGAGTAGATCTTTATGTGAATAGGGGCATTTGACACCATTTTGACAAATTCTTTCCAAACTTGAAATTGATTTCCTAAAAGTGAGTTTTCACTTAATCTCTACATTTTTTATTTTAATTTCAAGACCCTTGAAAAATGCATCTATTATCACGTTACTTTTTTCTAAGTGATACCAAGTTTTGATATTATACATGTGATCTGTTCCTCCTATAATAAGTTCAATGTTTGATTCAAATGTAAGTCTATCAAACTTGAAATGCTTGGTGACATTCATTCCTTGTAAAAGAATGTAGCTTAACATAAATTCTCATTTCATCATGGTTTGCCTTTTCTTGTGAAAGATGTTGCATAAAATTTCTTACAAGAGGTTTTGTATGGAAATATAGATTATGTAAAACCCCTTTTATTTGTGTTTCTTCCACCATTCATTACCCCTATGTCTAATGAAAGGATGTCAATATTGCATATATTCAGCCTTAGACACTCTCTAAAGCTTGGAGTAGTCAATCCATCACCTCCATACTTCTTCCTACCACTGCATGCCCTAGATACATATGGGCAAGAGAACAAGAAAGAGAATGAAAAGGGAGATAAAAGTTGAGTTGTATGGGCAGAAGCCTAGGCGGGCCAAGTGGTCTGAGGGCATGTTAAACATCGGTGTCGAGGTGAACTTCCAATTTTTAGGCGGTCTAGGCGGATCGGGCGGCCTAGGCGTCTGCCTAGGCGGCATGCCCAAGTATATAGGCCCATTATGAATCTGTATTAATTCCTAATTTCCTATATGATATATGACTATTATATATGATTCTTATTAGGAATAAATTTAGTAATAACTTAAATTCTAACCTAACATCTATATAACAATCCCTAATCTAACCCACCCTCAAACACATAAAACAATTGCCACTTTTTTATTTCTCTACCGCGCACGACTCCCAGACTCCTATGTGCCGGCTATTTGGTGTGTTCTCTCCCTCCCCTCTTCCTTCCATCTTCTAGCCTCTAGGAAGACTCTTCCTCCTTGTTCTTGTGAACACCCTATTTCCTCCCTTCTTTCTTTGGAATGATGCAGAAGCATCTCAGCAATAGACCAACAATAGACATCTTCCATTTTGATGGAGGAACAGAGTTGGGAAGTAGGCTTTTGGAAAAAAAGCAGAGATAAGTTCTATACTTCCAAGTTCCATGCATCTGTTCTTCATAACAGCCCTATTTTAGGAATGCTTACTATTAAAACTTAAAAGTATTAAGTTTAAAGTACAAAACATCAAATTTGCATACAAACTATAAAAATTTTAATCCTACTAATCCTAAATAGCAATGCTACTGATCCCGAATAGCATTTATGTTTACCGTTTTGATTTTCGATCCAAGATAACAAATATGATTTTAGTTTTGGTGATACAAGATCCAACTAATAGTCTAATACCCAACAAAGTATTTAATTGTACATATTTATATGCATTAATTAACTGATCTATATTGATTATTTTTCTTATTTGTATTTATTAATGTATTGATTTGCATTAGGCATTGACTTATATGAATTTAGGGATTTGTATTTTTTTATTTACTGATTTGAAAAATTGTTAATCATGTACTAATTTATATGCATTAATGAACTGATCTATATTGATTATTTTACTCATTTGTAATTTTTAATGTATTGACTTGCATTAGGCATCGACTTATATGAATTTAGGGATTTGTATTTTTTTAATTTGTTGATTTAGAAAAAAATTAATCATGTACCGATTTATATGCATTAAACAATATGGATTATTTTACTAATTTGTATTTTTTCATATATTGATTTGCATTAGGCATCCACTTATATGAATTAACATATTTGTATTTTTTAGTTTAATGGTTTATAAAAAAATTAATCATGTACCAATTTTTATGCATTTAACAACTTATCTATATTGATTATTTTATAGGTTTGTATTTATTCATGTATTGATTTGCATTAGGCATCGACTTATATGAATTTAGGATTGGTATTTTTTTATTTATTGATTTAGAAAAAAAATCATCATGCACCAATTTATATGTATTAAACAATTGGTCTATATTGAATATTTTACTGTTCTATATTTATTCATGTATTTATTTTCATTAGGCATCCACTTATCTAAATTTAAGGATTTTTATTTTTTAATTTAATGATTTATAAAAAGTTTAATCATGTATCAATTTATATGCATTAAACAACTGGTCTATATTGATTATTTTACTGATTTGTATTTATTCATGTATTGATTTTCATTAGGTATTGACTTATTGAATTAGGGATTTGTATTTTTTAATTTAATGATTTAGAAAAAAAATCATGTACTGATTTTATCGAGTGTTTGACTCTTTTATTGCATAAAATTTAGGATGTTTGACAAGTCAGACATAGTAAATACCCTTCCTAGTGGGAGAAGCAGTGGAGGTCGGAATCACTCTTCCCTTTTGGTGAAGGATCCAAAAAGGAAAGTAAAGTCCAATGACTATGGGTGGCAGGATTCCTTTTTGCCTGATCTGAGTGATAAGAATAGGGTGCAATGTTGTCTATGTGGCCATATATGTAATGGAGGGATAAAGAGGGTGAAAAACCATCTTACAGGGAAGGGTTCTAATGTGGTCAAGTGCAACAACACTACAGTTACTATTAGAAAAGAGATACTAAACTACATGGAGACCATAGGAAGAAGTCTCAACCCCTATATGCCAAGCTACACTTGTTTCTTCATGGGGACCATGACGGTGAACATGAGGATTTTGTCATTGTTTTGCAAAAACCAAGTGCATCTACACTCAAGACAAGTGCCATGCCTACAATGTTTGGTAAGATGTCAGGGGTCACTGATCGAGACCGCATGGATGCATATGTGTCACCTCTTCCTCATGGGGTGATTTCTTAGAAGAAGATAGGAAAAGAGCAAAACTATGTTGACTCTGCATAGAAGAAAGAAGACCAAGCTAGAGTTGATGAGGAGATAGCATTGTGGTTTTCTTCCTTTCAATGCTGCCAATTACAATCAATATGAGATTGCATTTGAGGCGGTTTTTCAGGTTAGGAGAAGTTTCAAACCTGCAAAGCATCAATCTCTCATGACACATCTATTAGATGCCCAATACAAGAAGACCAGAAACTTGCAGGATGGGCCTGTAGAGGTGTGGAAGAAGTATGGTTGCACACTAATGTCTGATGGATGATCAAACCGGCAAGGAAGAAGTCTAATAAATTTCCTAGTTAATTCACCTCATGAAACTTTTTTCATGTATTTTGTTGATGTATCTGCACATAACCATACATGTGAATTTCTTTTCAAACTTTTGGATAAGGAAATTAAGAATATTGAGCCTACTTATGTTACACAGGTTGTAACTGGAAATAACTCAAATTTTAATCTAACTTGTGAGATATTGGAGGAAAATGGTTGCATCTATTTTTGAGACCATGCACCGCACATTGTATAGATTTGATGTTAGACGACATTGTAGCATTGCCACAGTATGCAAGAGTAATAAACAAAGCTAGAAAGCTGACATCTTACATTTACCTTCACACAACACTTCAACATGCATATCTCCAACTTCCATATGGGAAGGAGTTGACTAGATTCTCAATCACTCAATTTGCCATAATTTTTCTGACTCTTCAAAGCTTACATAATTGCCAAGAATGCCTTAGGAACCTTGTTTCTATCTGAATTTTGGACTACAAGTAAATGGGATAAATCAACTGTTGGGGATATGGTTGTGAGGATTGCGTTATCACATAAGTTCTATGAGGTGGTGGATAGCTATCTGAGGGCCACTACGCCGCTTGTGAAACTATTGAGGTGAGTTGATTTTGATTCCAAGCCATGTATGGGATACATAAGTAGAGCAATGCAAACCATAGTTGACAACATTGAGTTGAATTTAGGACACGATGGGAGAAAGTATGGTCATGTAGTGTCCATTATTAAAAAAACACTACAAAGATTAGATGTTATCAGTATTGCACGATGTAGCTTACTTCGTCAATCCCAATGGGTGGTTTTGTTCTATGAAAGAAGGTGGATTAACAGAAGAGTCCATTGACATAGCTTCAACGACTTTCATGAATTGCTTCCTAAAAATAGTTGATGATTTATCTATGATTGATAAAGTAGATTTTGTTGTCGATGCTTAAAAAAATTGGCATGGCTCATTCGGGAACCCAATTGCTCTATGCCATAGGAGCACCATGTCACCATGTAAGCCACTATATCTATTTACATATAATATAATTGATGATGTATATTAGATATAGATTATAACATTAGTATAATTCATTATAATATCTTCATATTTTATAGTGGCTTGGTGGGAGAGATATGGTGTAGGGAATTCTACCTTAAAGAAGTTGGCTCTACAATTTTGTATTGCACCTCCTCTAGTTGTGAGTGAAACTAGAGCTCATTTGAGTTTGTAAGTATTATTTGGATATTAATTAATTTGTGCACTTTTTAATAGATTATAATTCATAGTATTTTGTAATGTAGATACACACAAAGTGAATAAATTGGTTCTTGAGAAAGTGGTTGGATAAACTTATCTACATTCAATACAACTGTAGATTGGAGGAGCACTTCAAAGGATGAGGGACAAGAATGCTGAAAGTGATTTTGATGGCATTGCACTTGATGATGTGCAGTGGACCAGTGAATGGATGACATGGATACCTGATAATGCTAAAGTGTCTAATCATGATGGTCTCACTTGGAAACTTGTAGATGAGGCCATGGAAGCATTTGAAGAAGTTGCTAGGTCTTAGAGGGGAGCATCTTAGCCCAAGGTTGATGACAAGGGAAAAGAAAAAGTTGTCTACAAATGAAAGAGAAAAGTTACAAAACTCTCTAAGACCAAAGAGCCACATGCAAAGACAACAAAGGGTATTTTAATCAAAGAGAAAAAAACCCTAGTGAAGTTTCACTTGATGAATCAGACGATTTTGATGATGATGATGAAATTGAAGAGGAACAAGCAGAGGAAGATTTTGAAACAGATGATGATGATGATGATGATGATGATGATGATGATGATGATGATGATGATGATGATGATGATGATGATGATGATGATGATGATGATGATGATGATGATGATGATGATGATGATGATGATGATGATGATGATGATGATGATGATGATGATGATGATGATGATGATGATGATGATGATGATGATGATGATGATGATGATGATGATGATGATGATGATGATGATGATGATGATGATGATGATGATGATGATGATGATGATGATGATGATGATGATGATGATGATGATGATGATGATGATGATGATGATGATGATGATGATGATGATGATGATGATGATGATGATGATGATGATGATGATGATGATGATGATGATGATGATGATGATGATGATGATGATGATGATGCTGATGGTGATGGTGATGGTGATGATGATGATGATGATGATGATGATGATGATGATGATGATGATGATGATGATGATGATGATGATGATGATGATGATGATGATGATGATGATGATGATGATGATGATGATGATGATGATGATGATGATGATGATGATGATGATGATGATGATGATGATGATGATGATGATGATGATGATGATGATGATGATGATGATGATGATGATGATGATGATGATGATGATGATGATGATGATGATGATGATGATGATGATGATGATGATGATGATGATGATGATGATGATGATGATGATGATGATGATGATGATGATGATGATGATGATGATGATGCTGATGGTGATGGTGATGATGATGATGATGATGATGATGATGATGATGATGATGATGATGATGATGATGATGATGATGATGATGATGATGATGATGATGATGATGATGATGATGATGATGATGATGATGATGATGATGATGATGATGATGATGATGATGATGATGATGTTGATGGTGGTGGTGGTGGTGGTGGTGGTGGTGGTGGTGGTGGTGGTGGTGGTGGTGGTGGTGGTGGTGGTGGTGGTGGTGGTGGTGGTGATGGTGATGGTGATGGTGATGGTGATGGTGATGGTGATGGTGATGGTGATGGTGATGGTGATGGTGATGGTGATGGTGATGGTGATGGTGATGGTGATGGTGATGGTGATGGTGATGGTGATGGTGATGGTGATGGTGATGGTGATGGTGATGGTGATGGTGATGGTGATGGTGATGGTGATGGTGATGGTGATGGTGATGGTGATGGTGATGGTGATGATCTCTAGTTTTTCATGAGCTTATATTGGCTATAAGTTCTTTTGTTTTTATTCATGTTAATTGAGATTATGATTCTCATCCACATTCTATTTAGTCTACAAACATTATGCATGTTTAGTTTTCTAATTTTTTATATGAATTTTGTTTAGGCAAAACTTCCACAATTCAATCCATATCTAATGATTTTGTTGCTTTCTTATATTATTTCTAGCACATTGATTGCACATTTATCATGTATATTTATATGTGTATGGATGGTATTCCTTAAAAATTTTACATATATCTGTTAAAATAAAAAAAAATCTATGAAAATACATGGGCCTCCACCTGGGAGCCTAGGCTGTCTGGGTGTGATGCCCCAATCCCTGAGCCATCTCTAATGACCCCAAAGATCGGGCAATCACCCTCGGTAAATCACCCTTAACTTTTTCTTTTTTTTTATCACTTCAAATTAGCTTAAAGGAAAAAAAATCTTTTAACTTAGAATAATATGAAACCTTAATAATTGCGGAAGCAAACTTACTATTTCTAAATCTTGAAAGATACCACAGAGTTTAAACAACATATTACAACTTACTTGCAGAATATAAAGTGCAATAGTTAATTGGAAACTAAATTACAAATTACTTTACCTTCTCTCTCTTTCTACCACACCATGTCCCAAGGACCAAGGGGAAAGGACTAAGAGACCTCTAACTAACTACATACTACCTTCTAAGTACTTGGGCGATATGATCCTTCAGCTTCCTCATGTTGAAGCTGACCTAGAAAATGTTTCAGTAGGTTGGTGAGCTATTGGCTCAGTGAATAGAATTTCACCCAACCATCGCAGATAACTCATTTATGTTTATTAATTGGAATAATATGTAAGAAATACTACACTGAGCAGGTCTAAAACAATATAGCTTAAATATCAGGAAATATCAACATCTCATTAAAATAACAACTGCTACAAGCTATAGTTACAGTTAAATAACAGGGATTATCAACATTTCATTTAAAGAACAACTGATACGAATCTAAACTCCTTCTTTCTTAACTCTTTAACTTATAAGAAATTATGTGAACCTATATGAACATATTTTATCTTATGCCCGGATCATATGCAGTGTACTCTACATATGAAGACTCGTAGCAAACTATGATCCCACCGTACAAGACTTAGCCGACACCCTGAGATAGCTAAGTCGGACTGTTGCCCTGGTCTTCTATAGGAAAACTAGCTCTCTGGCCTCGGCACTCCTATGGTGCCGTAAACTCCTCTAACCTGAGCACACAGGCGGAGAGTCAAGCCGTACCACCAGGACGTCTGGTTGGTGTTGGACATGCTTTTCTGTACTCCAGTGCCATCAGGACGTCTGGTTAGTGTTGGACACTGTAAACTTCTCTCTAGTGCCACCAGGATATCTGGTTAGTGTTGGACACTACAAATTGTACTCTCATGCCACCAGGATGTCTGGTTAATGTTAGACACAAGTTTCCAACCTCCCCCCATGTACTGGACACTGCCAGGGTTAGGTCGTTTCACCCCTAAGGCGCAGACCTCTCAAAGGGGTTTTACGGTGTCAGGGCCCTTAAGTCTATTATTTTATTAAACCTAGAAAACTATTACTACATTGTACCTTTTCCTTGTGTATACTCGACTCTAGTACCTCTAGGGTACCGCATCTATTTACTTGAGCTTTATAATATCACATATTGTACTTGTCGGCAGTTTAAAATTCTTAAATATCAAAATTTTATGTCAACTTGGCACATATACACTAAATTCATGCAATTGAATGTCTTAATACACTAATAAGAGTAAATTACTCAACAATTGAGAAATTGTCAGTAGCATATGTAATTTATCTGAAATTCCTAGAAAAACATGCACATTAACCCAAATCATGGTTTGTGGATCACCCAACTCAATTAAGAGTTAACTATTTATCATGACACAAATTATTAATAATAATTGATGATTTTTAATAATATCTCAGAGAAACGGTCCAATTCATATAAATATTAAACCATTCTCATTAAACATAGTAGAAAGCATGCAACTAGGGTTTTCATCTAACTTTCCATGTCATCGTCATTTCCTTAAAATCGTGCATCTGATAAATTTCTAAAAGTTGTACTGCATGGGTTTATACCCAAACCATACCGTTATTGGTAGTGTGCTACTGATTTCAACATTCAACTTGAGCAATTTAGGTTTTGATTAACCATACAATTCCACTGGTCCAAACCACACTCATCAGATGATAAACTAAATCATATAAAAGCGTAAAGTAGTGATTTGTGAAATAAAAAGTCGGGGGACGCCAAATACTGCATGACGCTTGATAACTATTATTATCTGTGGAAAACACACATTTAACCAAAAATTTCTGAATATCAGAGTTAAATCATGGTAGGTGAGTGAAATTCTACTGATAGTGTTCGTAATGTCCAAATTCGTCTGGAAATGCGTCCGGAGCATGTTTCCGGGTGATTTTTGGGTTGCTTCAACATTTGAATTTGCTCTGTTCACGGTCTAGCTGTAACAGCAGCTTACGCCTAAGCTCAGGTTGACGGAAGGGCTCCGTTGAGAACTGAATCAAGGCTAGGGTTTTGGATTCCTGCTAAAACCTCAAATCCGAACTCCATGGAACCATTTCTTGGTGTTGGCCGTCCCAAACATGCTCCTGGCTACTGGTCGTACGCAGCATCTAGCTACAGGACGGCCGCCCAAGCCAAGCAGCAAGGCTGTAGGTGGCTAGACGGGTAGGGGAGGAAGAGTAGAAGAAGGGAAGAGGAAGAAAGGAATAAGGAAGGGAATAAGGAGAAGAGATAGCTAGAACGGAGCTAAGGGAATCGCCCCTACACCGTCTCTCCATTGTAGATCGCGCAGCAACAGTACCGCTCAAGCGGTGCTTGCAGAAGCAGATTAGGAAGAAAGGAAATATAAAGCCTCATAACTTATTCGACCGAGGAATCTTACAAACCTCATAACTTTTGCCTTGAAGGCCCAAATCAATTGATTTCTTTTGTGACTTTTCAAGCGCGAGATCCACTACAGCCCCAAGGTATGAAAATATACTATTTAGCTTGTCTCAGCTAATCAAAATACTAATCACAGCTTACGAACTTACTTAACTTAAATCACCACATGAGCACTTAACTTATCTCAATTAACTTAATGATATTGTTATCATGATACTTAATAGTTAACTTTGGTGTGGGTCATAACAATCTCCCTCCGTTATAAGAATTTCATCCCAAAATTCTTAAAAGAGAAAAGGAAACTTGTTACGTATCTCTGACTCAAGCTCCCATGTAGCTTCTTCTAGGTTGTGGTTCCTCCATAAAACTTTCACTAATGGTATCTCATGATTCTTAAGCTTCTTGATCCTCCGATCAACTATATGTATTGGTCCCTCAACATAGGACACATCTGGTCTGAGCTGTGCAGGTTCTGGGTCCATTATCTTCTTTGTACTGGGGTAACACTTCTTCAACATGGATACATGGAACACGTCATGTAGATTAGCCAACTCAGATGGCAAATCCAACTTATTGGCTACATGTCCAATCCTCTTAATGATAGGATATGGGCCCATAAACCTAGGGGTCAGTTTGTCTCACTTACCACACCTCAGCACTCCTTTCCATGGTGAAACTTTCAAATACACTTCATCACCAACCTGAAACTCAAGAGGTCAACGCCTCTTCTCAGCATAACTCTTCTACCTATCATATGTAGCTTTCAACTATTCTCTGATCACTGTAATCTTTTTTGTAGTCAAATCAACTATCTCTGGTCCAAGAATCTCTTTATCACCCACCTCATACCAACATATGGGTGATCTACACTTTCTACCATACAGAGCTTCATATGGGGCCATACCAAGGTTGGAATGGTGACTATTGTTGTATGCAAACTCGATAAGGCTCAAGTGTTCTTCCCAACTTCCATTGAAATGCAAGACACATGCTCTCAGCATGTCCTCAAGAGTCTTAATAGTCCTCTATGACTGACCATCCATCTGTGGGTGAAAAGTTGTATTGAATCTCAACTTTGTGCCTAAAGCATGATGCAACTGATTCCAAAACCTGGATGTGAACTGAGGATCTCTATATAATATAATTGAAACCAGAATACCATGCAACCGGACTATCTCATCCACGTATATCTTAGCCAACTTCGGGACATCAAAGGTTGACTTAATAGGAAGAAAGTGAGCAAACTTAGTCAGTCTATCCACAATCACCCATATCGAGTCACAACATCTAGGTGTCATGGGAAACCCTACCACAAAATCCATTGTGATATGTTTCCATTTTCACTCTAGTATAGGAAGAGATTGCAAAGTACCTATAGGTTTCTGATGCTCAGCCTTAACCTACTGGCATACACTACATCTAGCCACGTACTCAGCTACATCCTTTTTCATACCTGACCACCAGTACAACTTCTTAAGATTCATGTACATCTTAGTGTTACCTGGATGCATGGTGTGCATCGATGCATGTACTTCCTCACAAATCTGTTCTTTCAAATCACTGTCTCCAGGTACACATAACATGTCATGCTAGTATAACAAACCATCATCTGAAAACCTAAACTCTGGTCTTTTTCCCTTTGTCATATCATGCATGATCTGTTGTAACTCACTATCACTTTGTTGAAGTTCCTTGATCTGATCATAAAAAGTAGGCTTGACTTGCATTTGTGCAATCAAACCACTCTGCTCATCACCCCTAAGTCTAAGTTCAACTTCCGCATTTCTATTAGCAGGTCTCTCTTGTAACATGCCATGGAGAATACATCAGATGTTGAACTTGACTTCCTGCTCAAAGCATATGCTACCACATTCATTTTACCAGGATGATAATCTATCATCACATCGTAATCCTTAATCAATTCTAACCATCTCCCTTGTCTTAGATTCAAATCCTTCTGGGTGAAAATATATTTCAAGCTCTTATGATCTGTAAACACTTGGCACGGCTCACCATAAAGATAGTGACGCCATGTCTTAAGAGCATGAACTACTGCAGCTAGTTCTAGATCATGTGTCGGGTAATTCTCCTCATTCTTTTTAAGCTGTCTAGATGAATAAGATACTATTTTGCCTTCTTGCATCAACACACAGCCTAAACCTCTCATGGAAGCATCACAAAACACTGTGTAGCCTTTATCTGCCTTGGGTAGAATTAACATTAGTGTTGTAGTCAACCTCTTCTTCAAGATCTGAAAACTCTTCTCACAATTGTCTGACCAGATAAATGGTGCATTCTTTCTCATTAAGCGTGTCAGAGGCGACGCTATAACACTGAAGTTATGGATGAACCTTCTATAGTACCTGTCAATCCTAAGAAGCTTCTGATCTCAGTAGGAGTTTTAGGCTACTCCCACTATAGAACAGACTCGACTTTCTTAGGGTCAACACTTACTCCATCTCCTGAGATGACATGTCCAAGAAAAGACACCTCAGCTAACCAGAACTCACACTTACTAAACTTAGCATATAACTGATGTTGTCTCAACAACTATAATTCTATCCTTAGATGTTGCTCATGTTGCTCATCATCTCTGGAATAAATCAGAATGTCATCTATGAAAACCACTATGAAGTGATCCAAGAACGGCTTGAAAATCTGGTTCATCATGTCCATGAAAGTTACTGGGGCATTAGTTAGTCCAAATGACATGACTAGAAACTAATAATGCCCATATCTTGTTTAGAAAGCTAACTTAGGAATATTTGAAGCCTTTATCCTCAAGTGATGGTATCCAGATCTCAATTCTATCTTCAAAAAGATCGTCACTCCACATAATTGATCAAATAAGTCATCTATCCTTGGCAGCGAGTACTTGTTCTTGATAGTAATCTTATTCAATTGTCTGCAATCTATACATAACCTCATAGTACCATCTTTCTTCTTCACAAATAAGACTGGAGCTCCCCATGGTGAAGAACTAGGTCGAATGAAACCCTTATCCAATAACTCATGTAACTGGATTTTCTGTTCCTTCAACTCTATAAGTGCCATTCTGTAAGCTGGCAGCACTATAGGTTGGCTACCTGGCAACACCTGAATCTCAAAGTCTATCTCTCTTTCAGGAGGTAGACCTGGAAACTCATTTGGAAAAACATCTGGGAACTCACAGACTACTGGCACATCCATAGGCTGATTGTGCTCTTTTCTGCTCTAGTATCTACCACATGTGCCAAGAACGCCTCACAACCTTTCTGCAACATCTTATCAGCTACAACAGTTGATATGATACACGTAGGTAAGACTTTCATGTCTCCATAAAAGACACAGGAAAATCCACCCTATTGAAAGACAGTTTCCTTTTTCCAACAGTCGAGCTGAACTCGATATGTCTCTAGGAAATCCATACCCAAGATAACTTGAAATGTGTTAACATCTAGGGGTATTAGATTAACCGTGATGGTGTAACCACCAAAGGTCAACAAACATTCGGGATAAAACTCCATCAACACTGTCAGTTCACCTAATGGAACCCTCAACAACAACTCAATTGGTAATTCTTGTGTTAACAGGTTAAGCTTGAAAGCTAAATAACGTTGTATAAATGAGTGAGTCGCACCCAGATCTATCAAAACTATAACTGACATTCTATTAAAGAAAAACATTTCTCCTATAATTACTCGAGAAGAAACAATACCTTCTTGTGGTGTCAAAGGGAAGAAGTGTCCTGAAGCTCTTCCTCTCCCATGGTGTCCACATTGTCCTTCCCTAGCACTAGGTGCTACACCACCTCAGGAACTTGAAGCTATAGAGGAACCGGGTCCTCCAGCTGGAGCCTATCTTGGGACATTCTGGTACTGTGACTGGGAACCCTGTGATGTTGATTGCTATAACTAGGGGCAATTCCTTCTAAAGTGTCCCACCTGTCCACAGATTTAACAACCCTGAACATCTGCACCCCAACACTGACCAGAGTGCGACCTCCCACAGATATCACATCTCGGTACCTCTTTCCTTGGCGGACCTATCACTGAAATTGATGATCCA
This sequence comes from Alisma plantago-aquatica, assembly GCA_963693085.1. NCBI lineage: Eukaryota > Viridiplantae > Streptophyta > Magnoliopsida > Alismatales > Alismataceae > Alisma > Alisma plantago-aquatica. Next base: position 777,359,825 of record OY856409.1, read on the forward strand.
GAATGCCTAGTTGGAGGTGTCCATGTAGATTGTGTACCCCATCTTCTGGAATTGGGTCTCCCTCCACTTCATGAAAAACTAGATCCTTGTCTACCAAAATAGCCAGGTCCTTGTCCTATCTTTGAAAAAAACCACCACCACCTCTGTATCCACCACTACTTTGTCCCCTTCTAATAAAGTCTCCAGATCTTTTCTTACTCTCAGTCTGCTTATCAATGTTAACTGACTCATCTACACGTCTCGCTGCCTCAAGAAATTCTCCGAAGTTCTCCCTTTTTCTTTGGCCAATTACAGATATAGTATGCCAGATTTCAGACCTCAATCCCTCTTAGAACCTTCTACACTTTTCCACATCATTTGGGACGAGTTGTGGGTAGAAGTTTACCAACCTGGTGAAATGTGCCTCATACTCTCCCACTGACATATTCCCTTGTTTGATGTTCTACAGTTGTCTTATCTTCTCACTCAGAAAGATAGGTGGGTAGTGCATAAGATGGAATTCATCAAAAAAATCCTTCCAAGTTAGTATTGTGTTTTGCCTTTTATCTTCCACTCCACGCCACTAGAGTTCTGCATCACCCTTAAGCAAATAAACTGCATGAATGATTTGTCTTTCCTCAGACAACTCCATCAGATGGAACACTTTCTCAATCTTCCTCATACATTCATCTGCCACTACGGAGTCCGTTGTTCTAGTGAACTCAGTACCTCCAAGCTTCTTAACCAGTTCATAGGATCTCATCAAATCCTTACTACTCGAGGTAGAAGTGCAACTATCCATCTTATATTTTTCCTTAGTCTCAAGAAACATCTTGTACATTCTCTCTACCTCATCCACCTCTTCACCACCACCTGGACCCATCTCCTGAGGATCAGGTCCAATGTGGCTCTCAGCTTGGTCCTCATGACCACGTCCTCTTTCTGCCATCTGCAATAGTATAATGACACGATTTTACTATGCGTAGAATGCAAGTGCACGCGTCAATGTAGTATAAGCCCTTGTGAGGCCCGAGTCAAACTCAGGGACACTGAATTATCGGTAGACTACTACTAACTATTTGCGATCAGCTAGGCCGATTAAAAGATTTTGAGAGTTGTTTGGAAAATAAAAGAAAATAAAATAAAACAAAGCAATCGATTAAATGTTTAGTTTAATCAATTCAAATGGAGATCTTTAGGATTGCAGTTTCACCGTGGGTTTTCATTGTATTAATTTCCATATAATAATTCAGGTTTATCTCTCGATCCAGGTAGTGGCATGTAGTCAGAATTTCCCACTGTCGTGGTACAATTCACTACCTATGTCTAGGTCGGTTCCACCATCGTAGTAACCTATACCCTAAACTAGGTGCATTAAAATCGACCTCTGGGTTTCCACCATTAACCGTACATCGCCTTGTTCAAGGGATTTGTTAATTAATGTGAATTTCGTCTCTTTTCAACCGTTAATTCTTCTTTCAATGTAATTAAGGGCATTAGATTATCATTATGGTGATCAAGCATAACAATATAATTGAGAAAATGAAATTATACCATGGATTTAAGAGATAAATGATGAATTACTATGATACAAATGCCATACAATGCTTCCCCAGGCTACTCCCGGTCCTAAAGACAAAGGGGATTAGCCCTGCATGTTCATCTCAAAGCGAAACATGGTAGAGAAAAGGGGAAACATGGAGAAAAATGTGAATAAGTGATGAAACCCCTTGAACGGAGAAGATCCAAGCATTCCTCGGCGTAGAATGCACGATCTACAACCTTTCAGCGGTGGAAAATGTCTTCTTCGGCTTCCGGAAATATCGGGGTGTGCTTCTAAGCTTCGTTCTTCTCTCCACACCTTCCCGGGATGTGTGTAGCGGCTAATGACGTGATAGATTTCTCTTGGCCGCCGTCATTAGGTATAATCACCGAGTTAGGTTGCAAAAATATCACATCCGTCGGATTTAGATCGATCTGAAACAAACTTGCATCTGACGGTGTCGATACCATCGACGCGAGTCGATGGTATCAACCCCGCGTGATATCAACAAGTCTTCTTTTCTTTTCTTCGTTGCGCCTGATGCTAACTCGATACCATCGACGAGGGTCGATGGTATCGACACCCTTAGGCATCACTTTTTGTCCTCTTCCGTCGTTGAAGCTCCACGTGTCAATATTATTGACTTTGGGGTCGATAGTATCGACTCTCTTCTCGCCAGCAACCTGATGGTAAGTCACTACCATCGACTTGTCCGTCGATCCTATCGACTCTGTGTCGCTCCTTGCGGCTGGCAACCTGTGGTTGTTTCGATGGTATTGACAGCTGTCGATAGGATCGACAGCTGCAGATATTCGTTTTTCCTGAAATTGCAACACAAAACCACATAAGACGAAATAAAACATATTATTGTAATCATTTATGCTCAAAACAATAAAATAAGGAAGAATTGATGTTGAGAAGACTCATAGACCAAAGTAAATGAATTATGCAATATTAACCACCAAAAAGACCAATAAATGCATAAAACACAAGTAAAACAAGTCTATAAATGTGACTCAAAATCATTGCATCAAACTCCCCTAAGCTTTAACATTGCTCACCCTCGATCAACAAAACCTTAGAATAGAATTGCGAGGGTCAACCAAAGAACAGATCATCACAACAAACATCACTATATGATTCCCACCAGACATTCACATATCGGCCCTTACTAACCACGGAATGATAATTACCCTAAAGGCGATAATGATCATCCATAAAAGATATCTACCTCAAAATTGATGAACACTATCATATAAGGCAGTTAATATAATGAAATTCTCCTGTTCAGACTCGATGCATCTTGTGATCTCCTATTCTATGTTGCTCACCCTACTACCATCTACATGGAAGCAGCTCTCCCGATATTCACGAATGAGGAGAAAATCACGATGGCCTACCAAATCGAGCAATGGGTGGATGGAATGGGTGGCTCATGGAAGAAATGGAAGCTTTATACGATTCTAACATGCACAAAGCAAAAATGGCCTAAATGATGCATATGCAAATGAAAATGCCCTAATGCCTACATTTGGGTGGAATGATGCATGCACTATCATTCTGTCTCCAGGTGATATGGAATATATAGGAGAACTACATTATGTACTTATTCTTCTTTAAAATGCAGGTGATACTTTGTTCCTTTCTCCCTCTCATTACTACTTAATTCTCAATTCTTTTTTCTTCTCTTTTTTTTCTCTTTTTCTTTTTCTAATTTTTTCATTCAAGCCCTTATTTTCATAGCTGACAATGAATTGTTTGTTGGGCTCACTTATTGCTGCATGACTTATACATTTGAATCATTCAGAAGGTATGGAACAAGTTCATCACCCTTAATGTTTCAGAAGAAATAAGATGCATGATGTGCTATATGCACAAAAATGTGAATGAAGCTACAAAATGATGATTATGCAACTAAATGACACACACATAAGGATAATGTGCATGTAAAACTCATCTATATTTTTTCTTCATTTCATACAAAATATGTGAAAATAGTTGCAGTGTAAAACCTATCTACATGGAATGCAATCAAAGAAATTAAAATTGTAATGTACTTCCAATTCTTATGGTGGAGTATGAAGACAATGGGGTGGATAGATCACAAGACTAATTCATTGAACCTTTGAAAATTATTATATGTCCCTCCTTATTGACCTGTGTGGTAATTAAGAGGTTTCTCTCTCTTATTTCAAATTAGAGTATCATTATCATTTGATCATTTTAGGCTCAAACAACCAATTCCGTCCACTTTTCATGAATCCTAGGCATGTACAGTTGTGATTCCCTATTTTATAGTTGACAAACCCAATCATTTCCTTAAGTTATGTGCTCAAAGTTGAACAATGCAAGCTTGCAAAACACTAAAAAAATTTAAATTTTCCCTTGATTCCCATGTACAAGCAGCGAGATGACACATGACTTACGACATCCACAATTACACTAGATAGAGTGTGGATCCTATAAACAAACTAATAAATAAGAGAAACAAATGACAAAAGACATAACAATAAAAACGAAAAACTAAGAAAACTAAAGGATAGAGTTGTTCCAACTCCCCCCTAAGCTTGAATCCGACTATGGCCTCATAGTCAAAAACAAACTTTAAAAAGGTGGAACAGTGATACCGATCATTCTTCCGGAGGAGGCGGGTACTGCGGGGCTGTGGGGTCCCAGGATGGGTATTGCCCCTGAAAACTCAGATCATACTGGGGCATAGGCGAAGGTTGTGGATACCTCCCAAAGTAATTCTGGCTCCAGTAATGATCATAGAAGGGTTGCTGCTGCATCTCCATCCTATGCAACCTATCGTGGATGTGATGTTGGTTGTCGAGGAGGAGGCACTCATTCTAAAAAATAGCCCTCTGGTTATCTAGCAACTGGTTCGTCGTATCCTGAATACCGGCATATGAAGTTGTATGTTGCTGCTGTGTCTGATGAATATCATGCAGCATTGCATACATCCCTTGCATGGAGTAGACATCCTCGCCTTACTGTGAGGGCTGAGGTGGCGGAGGATGTGAAGATGAAGATGCACCCGGATGCATGCGGGTACGCTTCCTGGGTGCCACTCGTGCACAAAGAGGGGTGAAAGCCTCCTATTCATCTTCATTCTTGTCATCGTCATTGTCATTTTTGCCGTTGCCGCTATCTTTATCAGAGTCATCAATGGCTATGATGGGCCATCGGAAATGTTGTGCACCCTCAATGTGGAAGATGAGGTCGGGAAGTGAACACTCCTGATAGGCGTGATTAACATGGAAATGTGCATATGCCAGGCCATCATGAAGCAAGATGAGGCTGGAGTGGTGCAGATGTTGCAGGTTGACTTTGCTCTGGTTGGAGAGAGGAGTAAGCTGGGAGAAATTTAACCCAAGATAGTGGGCTAACGGTGTGATGAGCCCTCCAAAGTGGATTGGAGCCTTCTGCGTACTCCTCTTTACAGCCAACACGCACGTCAAGAAAAACGTGCCCCAATTACATTCTTCTCGCTTCAGCAACTTGTGTAGGAAAAACAAGTTTGTCTCTTGAAACTTGCTGATAGACAGATCACCACGAGCGAACAAGGTGGTGTAGAGCATGCGGTGAAGAATCCGCACGAATGGATGTTCGAAATCTGCCACCGCCGCATTGTGGTAGCTCATGGATTTTCCGGCCGGCGCAGTCACTAACTCAGCGAAAAGGGCATCGTAGTCTTTCTTGTTGTCTGGCCGCCGGTACTAATCTCGCCCATGATTCCAGTTGTAGATGGAATTGAACTGTTGCAGGGTGAGAGTGTAATCATTGTTGTACAGCCGGAAAGAAACGCGGCCTTTGATCCATTCCCGATCAGTTGCGATAACGTCGTTTGGCACGACGCATATGTCCAGCGACGCCATGAACTCTGCTACTAGCTCCTTATATGTCGGCCATTCACCGAAGAATGGCTGGCCGTCGGCATGGAATTCCATATCATCGGGCATCCTGCCTGTATGCCTTGCCTGCCCCTTAAGCACGTAGACCAGATTAGCCTCGAACCCCAAATTGCGGATCATGTCCTGGTCGACGTAGCGGGTCAGTTCAATCTTGCGCTTCATCAGCTCCTCATAGACCTTCCGAACCTCCGCGGAAGGATGGACAATCCATGGACGTGGAATAGATGTAGTAGGCGGAGGGATGAACTCGGGGATCTCCATCGGTGTCGTGCGTGAAGAAGATGTGTCGGAGGTATGCACCATCTTTGCAAAGAAAGGACGAGTAGAAGACGAAGCTCGGTGAAGGTCGGAGAAGACAATCTCCGCTCGATGACGGCCTGGGGAAGAACGCGCTCCTTGGATGCTCATAGTCGGGCTCCGGTCACTCAACAAGACGCACAGCACAAGTGGAGAAGGAAATCTCTAAAGGTGTGATGTCATATGACGACAAACCATCCCTTTTATAACCGTGGCTGGCGCTGCTGTGTGCCCATCAATACCATCGACGTGAGTCGATGGTATCGACTCCTGTAGCACAATCCGGCTTCTGCTAGTATCGACGGTTCTCGATACCCTGATGTGGGGGCCCACATCAATGACGTGTCGATACCATCGACTGGTGTCGATGGTATCGACCCATCCCATGGATCGACTCTCTCGATGCAGCGATCGCCATTTATTTTCTCTCGCAGATCGGTGACGTGTCGCGTCGATACTATCGAAGTGAGTTGATAGTATCGACTTCTGCTTAGGGCAACACCCTCGCGAGGCCCGGCCGCCACTTTCTTCCTGTAACTGGGTCGATACCATCGACAGGCCCGTCGATGGTATCGACTTCATTGAGACAAATTTGTCTGAATATCTCCAGAGATGTCGCGAGTATCGACGCCCGTGTCGATACTATCGACCTCATTTTTGCGATCAACTTGATGGTGTGTCGATACCATCGACGAGGCCATCGATAGTATCGACTCAGTGACATTTTTTGCAGCCACCAACCTGTACCCATCTCGATACCATTGATACAAGGGTCGATGGTATCGACTCTGCCTCAGTCCTGCACATTGAACAAACTATCAAGGTATCATTTTTACACTAAAAACAAAATCAAATCAAACCAAAGTACAAATGTGAAAGAAACTAAATGAAGCTACTGATGGCTGGGTTGCCTCCCAACAAGCGCCCTTATTTAACGTCTTAGGTTAGACGACATTAAGCTCCTCATGCATCTGGAAGCGCAATGAGTTTGACCTCATTCACTTTCCTTGTGTAATCTTCACCGAAATACAATTTCAATCATTGTCCATTAACCAAGAATGTTGTCTCGTCGTCTCGCACCATGATTGTGCCATGTGGCCTGACCTCCTCAACGATGAATGGTCCAATCCATCGGGATTTCAATTTCCCGAGATGCATCTTCAACCTGGAGTTGAACAAGAGTACCCGATCTCCTTTCTTGAAGACGTGCATCTGAATATGTCGATCGTGAATCAGCTTTGTTTGCTCCTTGTAGATCTGCATGCTTTCATAGGCATTCATCCTCAGCTCGTCAAGTTCATTCAACTCAAGCAACCTTTTCTTTCCCGCTTCATCATAGTTCAAATTCAGCTTCCTCAGCGCCCAATGCGCTTTATGCTCCAATTCCACCGGCAAATTGCAGGTCCAACCGTAAGCCTACCTAAAAGGCGTAGTGCCTATAGGTGTCTTAAACGCCATCATGTACACCCACAAAGCGTCTGGCAGCAAGATACTCCAGTTCTTTCTCGTGGAAGTCACAGTGCGCTCCAAGATCTTCTTAATCTCCCGATTGGAGACTTCCACTTGCCCCTGTGTCTGCGGGTGGTACGAGGTACCAATGTTGTGCTTAACCCCATACTTTCTCAACAGTGCCGCAAACTTCTAATTCCGGAAATGTGTACCTCCATCACTAATTATCATTCGTGGTACACCAAACCTACAGAAAATGTGTTCTTTGACAAACCTGCAGAAAATGTGTTCTTTGACAAACCTACACACTACGGCAGCATCATTAGTCACGGTGGGTATTGCCTCTACCCACTTTGACACATAGTCAATAGCTAATAGAATGTACAAGTTAGAATTGGAGGACACAAAGGGTCCCATAAAATCAATACCCCACATATCGAACACTTCAACCTCTTAAAATACATTGAGGGGCATCTCCTGTCTTTTTGAAATGTTACCTGCCCATTGGCAGGAATCACGTTGTCGCACATAGTCATAGGCATCCCTGAACAAAGTAGGTCAGCAAAGACCACTCTCCAGTACCTTAGCTACAGTTCAGAAACTTGCATGGTGGCCACCCGTCAGTAGAGTATGGCAATGACGAAGGACACTTTCATATTCCACCTCCGGTACACACCTGTGCAACACACCATCCATGCACTGCTTCAACAGAATAGGGTCATCCCAAAAATAATATCGTAAATAATGGAAAATTTTCATTTTCTCTTAGTATGTCCAATCATCTGGGATAATTTTGCAGACGAGATAATTAACAATGTAAGAAAACCAAGGATCTTTCGATTCCACAGATAGAAGTTGTTCATCAGGAAACGTCTCGATAATGGGTATATGCAAATCCTTTTCATCTACCCTTTCCAACCTAGACAAATGGTCTGCAACCACATTTTCTATTCCTGCCTTATCTTTGATTTCAATATCAAATTCTTGTAAAAGTAAGATCCACCTAATCAGTCTAGGTTTGGCATCCTTTTTCTCCATCAAATACTTAATGGCGGCGTGGTCCGTCCATACCACAACTTTAGATCCTACAAGATATTGCCGGAATTTTTTAAAAGCAAAAACAAAGGCGAGAAGTTCTTTTTCAGTTGTCGTGTAGTTTAACTGTGTGTCATTTAAAGTTTTAGACGCATAGAAAATCACAGTGGGTTTATTGTCCACACGTTGTCCCAAAACAGCCCCAACTGCGAAATCTGACGCATCACACATCAATTCAAACGGCTTGGTCCAGTCCGGTGTTATCACAACCGGTGTGAAAATTAGTTTTTCTTTAAGCACGTTAAATGCATGTATACACTCTTCGTTAAAATCAAACATAGCATCCTTTTCCAACAACTCAGATAATGGTTTGGCGATTTTTGAGAAATCTTTTATAAAGAGGTGATAGAAACCGGCGTGACCTAGAAAACTCTGTACCCCTTTAGCCGAATTTGGTGGGGGCAATTTGGAAATCACTTCGATCTTCACTGGGTCTACCTCCAACCCCTTGCTAGACACTTTATGTCCAAGCAAGATCCCTTTGCTAACCATCATGTGGCATTTCTCCCAATTGAGGACCAAATGCGTGTCCTCGCATCGTTGCAAAACCTTGTCTAAATTGTATAAACATTCGTCAAAGGACGCACCATAGACGGAGAAATCATCCATAAAAACCTCGAAACAGCGTTCAACCATATCTGAGAAAATGGAAAGCATGCAACGCTGAAAGGTTTCTGGTGCATTACACAGACCAAAAGGCATACGGCGGTATGCAAATGTTCCGTAAGGACAAGTGAAGGTAGACTTCTCTTGGTCCTTAGGATCAATAGAAATCTGATTGTACCCCGAATAACCATCGAGAAAACAAAAATGAGATCGACCTGCTAATCGCTCTAAAATCTGATCAATGAATGGGAGAGGGAAATGAGCCTTAAGCATAGCAGCATTCAATCTACAGTAGTCTATACATACACGCCACCTGGTTACCAAGCGGGTCATGACAGGTTCATTTAACAAATTATGTGTAACAGTAATTCCCCCCTTTTTAGGGACTACATGTGTCTGACTCACCCATGGTGAGTCGGATATAGCATAGATGATACCTACAGAAAGGAGCTTGATCACCTCCTTCTTGATGACCTCCATCATGCTAGGATTTAGTCAACGCTATGGCTGAATTACCAGTTTGGCTCCCTCCTCAAGCCAAATCTTGTGCTGGCACAATGTAGGGGAGATCCCCTTGATGTCTGTGACTGACCACCTGAATGCACCTCGGTGGTTCTTCAGCACGATCAACAATTGATCTTCCTCCTTGGTACTCAGATAGGCTGAAATAATCACTGGCAGCTTCTCACCCTCAGCGAGAAATGCATATTTCAAGTGTGGTGGTAATGGCTTCAATTCTAAATCTGGCGGGCTGATCAAGGATGACTGAAGCGGTGGTGGGAGTTCTCCAAGATCTTCATAGTACCTAGCGTAGAAACATGGCAGCACCTGAAGCATCTTGGCACACTCTTGTATCGACTTGCTTGTCATCCAATCATGTGTTATATTAACCAGGCAGGCTTCAAGAGGTAATTCTGGAAATGCATTGAAAATAGAACTTGTTATGGCCTCATCTTCAGTAGAGGGAGGGATGTCCTCCTCTTCGTCATTGGGAAAACCCATAGCCTTGCTAAGAGACACAACCTTGGTCTGCTCCATGATGTCTACAGCCAGTGTCCCTTTTTCTACTCTAGTCATCACATGAGCCATATCGAGAAATGGCATCCCTAGATAGAGAGAGATATTTTGATCAAAGTTCTTCACCATGTGGCATTTCTCCTTAGTTTTGGATTGTGTTGTGCTGGAAGGCATAACTCTATCAAACCGATCATCAGTGATACTCAAGGTCAAATGACCTCTCCCCATCTCAAGTATCATATCAGCAGTGATACCCGGTTCATCATGCATTTCCATTACAACAAAGTCTGTTGGGAAAACAAACTGATCCACTTTCACCAACACATCTTCACAAATACCATAGGGCTTCACCACTGAATTATTCGCCAACTGTATTGTCATATTGCTCGGCCTTGATTCTTTTAATCCCAATTTCTTGAACGTAGAGAGAGGCATCAGGTTTATGCTTGCCCCGGAATCACACAGTGATTCTCCGAATTTCACCTTACCAATGTAACATGAAATATTGAAGCAGCCTGGATCCTGCCTCTTAGGTGGCAATGTGCCCATGATGAAGGCACTTACCTGTTCCTTGAGAACCACAACCTCAGTGTCAGGGATTTTCCTTTTCTTTGTGATGATGTCTTTCAAGAACTTCCCATAGGAGGGTATCTGCTCGATTGCTTCTAATAATGGAATGTTGACAGAGAGCTTTCCAAAACTGTCCAGAAACTTCTTGAACTAGGCATCCACTTTCTTTGCTTTCACACTGTTTGGATATGGGATCGGGACAGCCTGTGCCCTTTGATGCAGCGGCACATATGGTGTCCTTTTCTTTGTCTCCTCCTCAATAGTAACAGGTTCAGCTGTGACTTCCTCTACTATATCCTCAACCGGCTCTGTGACTGGAATTGGCACTTCCTCTGTGGCCTCACCTTCGATTTCTGACGGGTGTTTGCTTGGTTCATCAGCCTTGGGGTTTATAATCTTCTTGCCACTCCATAGAAAGATTGCCTTTGCCTGCTGATTTCCCCCTGGAATATTTGTATTACCCAGAAAGCCTTGATGTGTTGGCTTCTTTAGATTTGCTATCTCAGCTTCCATTTGCACCATAGACGTCTCTATCGTCCTCATCTGAGCCTCATGGCTCTACAATGTCTGCCCAAACTAATTCATGAATTCCCCCTGTTGCTTGATCTGCTGGCCAAAAGTGTTCATCAGTTCTTGGTTCTGCTTTATCACTTGGTTTAGCAACTCCGTGCTCTTATCCTCTACTGATGGCTGGGGTTTTGCATTGGGGTCCTGTAAGAAGTTATTCGGATCTTTCCAGGAAAATTTATTGTCCTTCCTCCATGAGTAATCGTTGTTTCTGTACCCCTGCTGCTGGCGCATGAATTTGACTTGAGCTTCATCCTCGGATTTGGTATCTTCTTTTACAAGTAGTTTCTTGGCTAGAAGATCCATCTTCTCATTTAACTCTTTGATGGCCTTTGACTCCCCCGTAGCTCGAACGTGCTCTACGGCGTCTCTGTCGCCCCAGGATTGCTTCTTGGCCATGTTTTTCAAAATTTCCCAACACCTCGTGTCTGTGTTGTTCAAAAAGAACCCTGAACCTGTGGAATTCAGGTTACTTCTATCATGCTTGGAGAGAGAAAAATAGAAGATTTTGACCTGCGTCTCCTTGTCAAGCCCATGATGCGGGCACCTCCTAAGAATGATCTGAAACCTTTCCCAGGTCTCAGAGTAAGTCTCTCCTGCCTTCTGGCTGAAATTATGGATTTTACAGATCATATCATTTGTCTTCTCAGGCGGAAATAACCTTTCAAAGAACACTTCCACCATGTGGTTCCATGATTCCACAAATTCATCGTCAAGATTGTGTAACCATTCTCATGCATTTCCTACCAGAGAGCTTGGAAACAGCTTTAGGTATAGTGTCTCCTGCGGAAACCTGTCTATTTTTATCATATCGTAGTTCTCCACAAACTGGCTAATGTGAGTCACCGGGTCTTCGTTCTTTAGCCCATGGAATGCATTTGACTTGACCAAGTTGATCAATGTAGGATCAATCTTGTAAGTCGGAATGTTGATTGCCTGCTTCTTGATTGGCCCCTTTGAAGTGGATGAGGAAGAAGATTTGATCTTCTCCCATATCGTCTTCTCTTTTGCCATGGCTTCTTGTTCTAAGTCGGAATATATATCTTCTAGTTGGTCTTGATTGTAATCCTCCTCCTCGTCATGTCCCGGTAGTGGATCCTCTGGTGCTCGTTGCGTGTAGTCGGTGTTACACGCCTGCACCATGCACAGTACCTACAAAAATGGTAATTTCAGTTCAGTACTGTGCTAGACGATTGCTAAATATGAAAGATAAACTATGAATTTCAAAAATGATTACAAAATAATAAAAATTAAAAAGTGGCCTAGAATGGCTGCTTGCAGCACTCGTAGTGTCGACAATTGCTGTGTCCCCGACAACGGCGCCAAAAACTTGACACGGTTTTACCGTGCGTAGAACGCAAGTGCACGCGTCAATGTAGTATAAGCCCTTGTGAGGCCCGAGTTGAACTCAGGGACACTGAACTATCGGTAGACTACTACTAACTATTTGCAATCAGCTAGGCCAATTAAAAGATTTTGAGAGTTGTTTGGAAAATAAAAGAAAATAAAATAAAATAAAATAAAATAAAGCAATCAATTAAATGTTTAGTTTAATCAATTCAAGTGGAGATCTTTAGGATAGCGGTTTCACCGTGGGTTTTTATTGTATGAATTTCCATATAATAATTCAGGTTTATCTCTCAATCCGGGTAGTGGCCTATTGTCAGAATTGCCCACTGTCGTGGTACAATTCACTACCTATGTCTAGGTCAGTTCCACCGTCGTAGTAACCTATACCCTAAACTAGGTGCATTAAAATTGACCTCTGGGTTTCCACCATTAACCGTACATCGCCTTGTTCAAGGGATTTGTTAATTAATGTGAATTTCATCTCTTTTCAACCGTTAATTCTTCTTTCAAAGTAATTAAGGGCATTAGATTATCATTATGGTGATCAAGCATAACAATTTAATTGAGAAAACGAAATTATACCATGGATTTAAGAGATAAATGATGAATTACTATGATAAAAATGTCATACAATGCTTCCCCAGGCTACTCCCGGTCCTAAAGACAAAGGGGATTAGCCCTGCATGTTCATCTCAAAGTGAAACATGGTAGAGAAAAGGGGAAACATGGATAAAAACGTGAATAAGTGATGAAACCCCTTGAATGGAGAAGATCCAAGCGTTCCTCAGCGTAGAATGTGTGATCTACAGCCTTTCAGTGGTGGAAAACGTCTTCTTCGGCTTCCGAAACGATCGGGGTGTGCTTCTAAGCTTCGTTCTTCTCTCCACACCTTCTCGGGATGTGTGCAGCGGCTAATGACATGATAGATTGCTCTTGGCTGCCGTCATTAGGTATAATCACCAAATTAGGTTGCAAAAATATCACAGTCGTCGGATTTAGATCGATCTGAAACAAACTTGCATCTGAGGGTGTCGATACCATCGACGCGAGTCGATGGTATCGACCTTGCGCGATATCGACAAGTCTTCTTTTCTTTTCTTCATTGCGCCTGATGCTAACTCGATACCATCGACGAGGGTCGTTGGTATCGACACCCTTAGGCGTCACTTTCTGTCCTCTTCCATCGTTGAAGCTCCACGTGTCGATACTATCGACTTTGGGGTCGATTGTATCGACTCTCTTCTCGCCAGCAACCTGATGGTAAGTCGCTACCATCGACATGTCCGTCGATGGTATCGACTCTGTGTCGCTCCTTGCGGCTGGCATACAAACTGTGGTTGTGTCGATGGTATCGACAGTTATCGATAGTATCGACAGCTGTAGATATTCTTTTTTCTTGAAATTGCAACACAAAACCACATAAGCCGAAATAAAACATATTATTGTAATCATTTATGCTCAAAATAATAAAATAAGGGAGAATTGATGTTGAGAAAACTCATAGACCAAAGTAAATGAATTATGCAATATTAACCATCAAAATGACTAATAAATGCATAAAACACAAGTAAAATAAGTCTATAAATACGAATCAAAATCATCGCATCATATAACAAAACATTTCCTATTATAATATTATAGTTAGAGGAAAGACACATAAGCATATTGGCCTCTTATCATCCTTTGACCTTGACTTAGAGTAACTACGTACTCAACCTATGCTCTAATACCAAAGTTATTGTGACGCCCCGATCGTCGAGCCATCTCTAAAGACCCCGAAGACCAGAGAGTCACCCTCAGTAAACCACCCTTAACTTTTTCTTTTCTTGATCACTTAAAATTAGTTTAAAGGAAAAAAATCTTTTAACTTAGAATAATCTGAAACCTTAATAACTTTGGAAGCAAACTTACTATTTCTAAATTTCGAAAGATACCACAGAGTTTAAACAACATATTACAAGTTACTTGCAAAATATAAAGTGCAACAGTTAATTGGAAACTAAATTATAGATTACTTTACATTCTCTCTCTTTCTACCATACCATGTCCCAAGGACCGAGGGGAAAGGACTAAGAGACCTCTAACTAACTACGTACTACCTTCTAAGTACTTGGATGATACGATCCTTTAGCTTCCTCATGCTGACGCTGACTTAAAAAATGTTTCAGTAGGTTGGTGAGCTACTGGCTCAGTGAATATAATTTTCCATTAACCATCGCAGATAACTCATTTATGTTTATTAATTGGAATAATATGCAAGAAATACTACACTGAATAGGTCTAAAACAATATAGCTTAAATATCAAGAAATATCCACATCTCATTAAAATAACAACTGCTGCAAGCTATTGTTACAGTTAAATAACATGTATTATCAACATTTCATTTAGAGAACAACTGATATGAATCTAAACTCCTTCTTTCTTAACTCTTTAACTTATAAGAAATTATGTGAACCTATATGAACATATTTTATCTTATGCCCTGATCATATGCAGTGTACTCTACATATGAAGACTCATAGCAAACTATGATCCCACCGTACTAGACGTAGCCGACACCCCAGGATAGCTAAGTCTGACTATTGTCCTGTTCTGCTACAGGAAAACTGGCTCCCTGGCCTCGATACTCCTATAGTGTTGTAAACTGGACTCCTCCTCTAACCTGAGCACATAGGTGGAGAGTCAAGCCGTGCCACTTGGATGTCTGGTTAGTGTTGGACATGCTTTTTTGTACTCCAGTGCCACGAGGACGTCTGGTTAGTGTTGGACACTATAAATTTCTCTCTAGTGCCACCAGGTTGTCTGGTTAGTGATGGACACTACAAACTGTACTCTCATGCAACCAGGATGTCTGGTTAATGTTGGACACGAGTTTCCGACCTCCCGCCGTGTACTGGACACTGTCAGGGTTAGGTTGTTTCACCCCTAATGCATAGACCTCTCAAAGGGTTTCTACGGTTTTAGGGCCCTTAAGTCTATTATTTTATTAAACCTAGAAAACTCTTACTACATTGTACCTTTTCCTTGTGTATACTCGACTCTGGTACCTCTAGGGTACTGCGTCTATTTACTTGAGCTTTATAATACCACATATTGTACTTTTTGGCAGTTTAAAATTCTTAAATATCCAAATTTCATGTCAACTTGGCACATATACACTAAATTCATGCAATTGAACGTCGTAATACACTGATAAATGACTCAACAATTGAGAAATCATCAGTAGCATCTGTAATTTATCTGAAATTCCTCAAAAAATATGCACATTAACCCAAATCCTAGTTTGTTCATCACCCAACTCAGTTAAGAGTTAACTATTTATCATGACACAAATTATTAATAATAATTGAGGATTTCTAATAATAATTGAGGATTTCTAATAATATCTCAGAGAAATGGGCCAATTCATATAAATATTAAACCATTCTCATTTAACATAGTAGAAAGCATGCAACTAGTGTTTTCATCTAACTTTCCATGTCATCATCATTTCCTTGAAATCGTGCATCTGATAAATTTCTAAATGTTGTACTGTCTGGGTTTATACCCAAACCATACCATTATTGGTCATGTGCTACTGATTTCAACATTCAACCTGAGCAATTTAGGTTTCGATTAATCATACAATTCCATTGGTCCAAACCACACTGATCAGATGATAAACTAAATCATATAAAAGCATAAAGAAGTGATTTGTGAAATAAAAAGTCGGGCGACGCCAAATACTGCACGACGCCAAATAAGTTGAATTCGTACGGAAATGCGTCTAGAGCCTGTTTCCGGGTGATTTTTGGGTTGTCTTCAACCTTTGAATTTTCTCTGTTCACAGTCTGGCTGCAACAGTAGCTTACTGCCTAAGCTCAGGTTGACGGAAGGGCTCCGTTGAGAACTGAGTCAAGGCTAGGGTTTCGGATTCCTGCTAAAACCTCAAAACTGAACTCCATGGCACCATTTCTTGGTGTTGGCTGCTCCAAACATGCTCCTGGCTGCTGGCCATATGCCGCAGCTAGCTGCAGGATGGCCGCCCAAGCCAAGTAGCAAGGCTGCAGGTGGCTAGGCGGGTAGGGGAGGAAGAGTAGAAGAAGGGAAGAGGAAAAAAGGAAGAAGGAAGGGAAGAAAGAGAAGAGATTACTGGAAAGGAGCTAAGGGAATCACCCATGTGCCCTGTCTCTACTGCAGATCGCACAGCAACCGTACTGCTCAAGCGGTGCTCCTAGAAGCAGATAAGGAAGAAAGGAAAGAAAAAGCAAATATAAAGCAAAAATTTGGATAAATTTCATATTCGACCCAGGAATCTTGCAAACCTCATAACTTTTGCCTCGAAGACCCAAATCAACTTATTTCTTTTGCAACTTTTCAAGCACGAGATGCACTACAACCCCAAGGCATGAAAACATGCTATTTAGCTTGTCTCAGCTAATCAAAACACTAATCACATCTTAAGCACTTAACTTAAATCACCACATGAGCACTTAACTTATCTCAATTAACTTAATGATATTGTTATCATGATACTTACTAGTTAACTTTGGTGTGGGTGGGTTTCCTCAAAAAAAAACTTTGGTGTGGGTTATAACACTGGGTGTCCTCCTGAAATGCCTGGCCTTCTGGCCTCCTATACAACCATCTAAAGAAAAAGAGAAAAAGATGATCTATGTAATAGAATCTAAAGAAAAAGAGAAAAAGATGGGTGTTCAATGTAATAGCATCCTCACTTCTCTCCAAAATACTTTCTTCCAATTGCATTCCCATGGGTTGGGAAAATTCAAACCTATCCCACCATATCCCCTATCACAATACAAGTGGGTTGCATTAGTTGGATTGAAGTAAAAGGGAAAATGTGAAACACCATAACACTATTTTGGTCCATTCTATGCATGAAATGGTATAATAGGAGCTTTATGAATACTACATTGCTTGCACATGTGTTTGGAATCCCAAATGAAAAATTTTTATTCTTTTTGCTTAAATTTACATTTGAAATTTGAAAAATGATGGGCATTAGTGGATTTCATGTATGAATCCACATTTGGATTATTTAACCAATAATCATCATAATGAAGCATATTCCATTTTTTAATTGATTGAATTGAAAAGATATTGAGCTGAAGCATACTTGAGGACAAGTATGTTTTAATACGTATTATTCATAATGAAAATATTCTGAAATAAGTGTTATTTTATATAAAATGAACTTATGGTAGATATCGGCATAATGGTTAGGTACTTTGACCACTACTTGATGGAATGGAGAGAAGAAGGAGAAATTTATGGTTTTTCTAGGGTTGGTGGAGTGCAAAATGAAACCAAAATCACTCCCAACTTACCGCAAGTGATCCATAAATGCATCAAAGCCAAAAGATCAATGAATTACCAAGTTAAAGATCAAAGTGTTATAGAAAACCCCCCAAAATGGTCGTGGTACCTAAAAGTGCATTGAAGTAAAAAGTTCCATAATTTACCAAGTTAAAGATCAAAGTGCTACAGAAAATACCCAAAAGAGTCTTGGTACCCAACCAAGATCCTGTTGGAGAAGAAAATTCACATATGATAAACTAGTGTTGAACCAAGCCAATAAGTGCAACCACCATGGTCATTTTGAGCAACAAGACTGTGGTGCTCACTATCTATATGATCGTGCTGCAGACAAGGATTGTGTCAGTTAGAACCCAAGATTATAGTTCTACAAGGCATGACCCCTCCTCAAACCCTCCACAATGATCATACACATGCCAGGGTTGTGCTATCTTAGTCGACCATGGTCATGCCATTTTAATCCTAAAACCCAAAATTCATTTGATGATTATACTCCTACAACATGGTCATTTTTTACCATAGACATTACAATACTCACCCACCACAACTACTATAACCACCATGATCATGCTACCCAACAATCCCTAATTATGCCCTGCTATCATTTTAATATCTTACCCCCACTGAACCTATTCTTCACAAACCAATATATAAACATTAGTTGTGGTTGGAATCATGAGCTCCTCTGAACATTGATTTCATCCAACTACCACTTTCACCCCCATGTCATCACCTTTCACCCTAAAACACTAAATTGTAGGGGTTAGGCCAATTTCTATTCCATTTCCATGTCATTTCACCTTGGGAGAGGAAAGTCCTCAATCTTGTTGTTACGGGAGGTGTCAACTTCTAACTAGACATCCATGGCTTAATCTATCTCTTTCTCCCCCATTTTTGTATTTACATTGTCATGAGTAGCTAAACCCTTTTAGTGGGTTGTTTGGGGGAATTCATGGAACTTTGATGCCATGTGGGGGAACTACTATTGTAAACACTATAATTTAGTTATTAAATGTTATCTTAATACTTCTGTATCATTTCCCATCTCGTGATATGGTAATTGATGCTTAAAACCACCTATGTATAGGAGAATGGTGTATATGTAGCTATTTGGGACCAACTAATGGATTCTTAGCTACCTACACCTATTCATACATATCCATCCACTATTCTATCCTTAAGTGTGAGATCTAAATGTCTAGTAGTAACTCATGTAATGCACTTATCAAAGAGCATGTCTAGAGGTTGGATTGAGTGTAAAAGGAGGTGAAATACCCTTCTTCTACACACATGCCACCCTTTGCCACTAACTACATTAAGAGAATTAATACATGGAACCTAAAATAGCATGTTCTTGATTTAATCATATGCATACCCTAGTAAATTGAACCCTTTAAGGTTGATAGGGGGTAATAGAAACTAGTTCCTCTATGTACACCCTATACCACCAATGATCGATTAGTAGTATAGGATAATTATTCATCATCTCACCTTGTTGTTTGGCTCATTAATATATTTTGATTGAATGTGTTGCATGGTATGACCCTAAGTAGGGTTATTTCACATTTACTCCCACATAGACCACATCCCTAATTAATTTGTTAAAACTCTGATTCGTCTTTCCCTTAGCTAGTGTTAATTTAGCTAGCTTCCTTTCTTATTTAATTAGTCTACTGCCTTGTTCATGTTAGACAACCCTTAAGTGTGAGATACGAAATGTCTAGTAGTAACTCATGTAATGCACTTATCAAAGAGCATGTCTAGAGGTTGGATTGAGTGTAAAAGGAGGTGAAATACCCTTCTTCTACACACATGCCACCCTTTGCCACTAACTACATTTACAGAATTAATACATGGAACCTAAAATAGCATGTTCTTGATTGAATCATATGCATACCCTAGTAAATTGAACCCTTTAAGGTTGATAGGGGGTAATAGAAACTAGTTCCTCTATGTACACCCTATACCACCAATGATCGATTAGTAGTATAGGATAATTATTCATCATCTCACCTTGTTGTTTGGCTCATTAATATAGTTTGATTGAATGTGTTGCATGGTATGACCCTAAGTAGGGTTATTTCACATTTACTCCCACATAGCCCACATCCCTAATTAATTTGTTAAAACCATGATTTGTCTTTCCCTTAGCTAGTGTAAATTTAGCTAGCTTCCTTTCTTATTTAATTAGTCCACTGCCTTGTTCATGTTAGACAACCCTTGCTAGTGTAGTTAGTTCTTGTTCTTGGTTACTTGTTTTATATTTTATTCACAAATTTCTATTTAATCCCTTAAAATGTCTTCTTAGTGTAATTGTTAGTCTAGTGTAACTAGTTTTTCTTTCTCTTTACTTTCCTAGCTAATTGTCTTGTTAGTGCATTTGTTAAGTATATTGTTGACATGTAGTCTAGTCTAGTGTTATTTCCTTTCTTGCATTGTTAGTTATAACTAACTACATAGGGTGAACTTAGGTTTGATTTTACCTCATTTCCTTTCTTATTCACTTAGTCTAAATCAAACTCCAAAGTTAGTCTCTAAAAATCCTACACTATGTAATAGGAACCTAGTAAAGCAAACTTAGATCTAGTACCCTTATGTCTCCTTGTGGATTGGCCCCAAACTTGCTTTTTGTATACTATAGTATGAACTTGTTTGTTTATAGGAAAGTGTTTTGTGTATTTAGGTGTGCTAATTAGGGGTCTACAAATTTTTATCCCCAGTTTGCATGTCTTGTACACAGATCAAACTTTCTAGTGTCGCTATAGAGGAGAGTGGTGCTCAATCTAGCTATTTCATTTTACTTTAAGTTTTCCAATTGCTCTCAGCATTACTATTACTTATTGTTTGTGTTTCTCTTACATTTGATATTAATTAATTTTCTTTATTGAACTTGTATTTGGTGATTGAGTACTTTAAGAAAAAGAGAATATGGATGTTCCTAATGAAGACCACAAATCATTATGGAGAGCCACCAAATACACTCCATGAAACTTTCTTCCAAGATCTTATATATCCTAATGCAATGAGAACTAAATCTATGTCCGGTCAAGACTTCTCCATCCCTCCAGCTCTTGTGCAAATGCTTTTGGTATTCTACAGTCTAAATCATGAGAATTTGTACAAGCATGAGGATGCTTTTCCTGAAGCATGTCAACTTTGCAAACTTTATTGCAACTGACGATGCCATTTGATTGATTATGTTCCTCTTCTATCCAAAGGACAAAGCCAAATATTGGCATGCTTCAAAAATGTAAATCACAAATTTGGAGGACACGAAAATGATTTATTGAAGAAAATCTCTATTCTACTATATGGTTAAAACAAATAGGGGTGAGTCATAATAAATTTTAGTTGAATGGATAATAAAAGTTTCCATGGTTCTTGGACAAGATTCTAGAAGATGAGGGAGTTTCCTCACCATGAGTATCACATGTGGAACCTTGTCCAATCATTTTATTCTTGTCTCTCTCAATTGATTCAAGTTGTAGTGGACTCTTCTTGTGGAGGCACTTTCATGGATAAAACCCTTCAAGAGTCATGGTCCTTGTTTGCACACTAAGTAGAGAATTCAAGGCATAAAGTTTCTAGTGCGGTCAATGATTTTGACCATGCCATTGTTGTGACACCTTCAATTTCCAATTTTCAAGACCAAAAATAATGAAAAATCTAGTTGAAATGATGAATCTTATGAAGAATCAAGTGGGAAGTGTTCCTAATCATTCTATCAATTATATTAAGTGGTGAAGAGGTGATGACCCTTCATTGTCATAGCAATCAGGAATGAAAAGATCCACGGTACATTTTGAGATTTGAAGAATAGGTTCTTTGTAAACTATAAGGATTTGAAGAGGTTAAGAACAAGATGTATACCCAAGAACAAATTATTAGTGGACTTGAGCAAAGAATGGAGAGGTTATGCTCTACACTTGTCATCCATGTGGAAGGGAAACTTCATCCCCAACCCATTGGAAATATGAATAATTTTAATAGGCTGGAAGATATTCCTCAAAATCCTTAGATTTCTTCATAAGGGAAAGTGTAAACCCTTCACCAACACCAAGGTTCACCACATCCATATACCCACCCTCCACCAAAAACACCTTTCAACCATCAACATCCCACTAAACCATCTCATCAACACCACAAAGTTATTCCACCTCAACAAGGGCATGCCCATGTGTAGCAGCATCACAATAAAATCCAATTCACTCCTTCACCACCACACCCATAACATCATCACCAAGGATATGTCTACCCACATGTCCAATTATCATCCCCTCGACAACAAAAAAAGTATGCTCCTTTCCCCCCTTTTTTTTATTACGAGCATGTGGAGGATATTACTATGCTAAAAAGTGGCAAGACCATTTAGAGGATAAGGAAGGTTGACGGCACACATACTATGATGGATGATAGAGTTGATAGTGTGACTCCAATGGTTGGTGATATTGTGATATGGATAAATGATCATGTGATATTGAATGTCACAGTGCCACCATGTAGTCCTATTTTAATGCAAGGAAATGATAAAATTCAACAAATTTAACCTATTGTGTATGAACCCCCATTTATAGATGCAATGGAGGGTCCCTCTCCCTCTAAGAGAAATAAAAGGTACATAGGGGACATCCTTGATACATTTAAGCTAGTGCACACTCTTGGATCTAGTGAAGAAAATGCCCTCATATGAAAAATTCCTCAAAGACGTGTGCACATGCAAAATGGAAGTCTACAGGAAGGATGCCCCCAAAAGGTTAAACTCGCTCAACAAGTGAGCTCAATTATAGAACATGGTGTATCAAAGAAAGAAAGGACCTTGAATCTCCTATCATTACTTGCAATATTGATGGATGTCACATTGTGTAATCCTATTTGGACTTAGGTTCTAGTTTGAACTTAATGTCATATCATATGCACATTGAGATTGGCTTAGCTATGATTGGAAAATTCTAGTCTTCAGTTAGCTGACGGATCTACAAGGATTCCAAGGGGGTAGGTAATATTATGTGCTAGTGACAATTTATGATGACACATCTTCCCTATTTATAGTTGATTTTATTATCCTTGATATGGAGCAAGATTGTTGAAAATGCTTATAATCTTGGATAGGTTGTTCCTAGATACTATTGATGTTGTTATTTTTTAGAGAACTAATACAATGTTTGGGACATTCATGCACATTAAAAATAAGGTTAAATATCTCCATGTCTTCTACAAAATCAGAGGTCATTGGTTCAACAGATGAAAAATGTTATGTACTTGATTGCCTTGATGAAACTATAGATGATTATTTACCTACATGAATTGAAACTAACACCAAATGCAAGTATCTTGAACCAATCATTGAATTTCCTGAAGAAACATTTGAGGAAGTCAAGGAGGCTAAGTTAGTAGTTTGTAGTGATGATATACCTTCGATCTCAGCTAATACCTTGAAAACATCCATTGAAAATTTGCCCATCCTTGAGCTAGAAATTGTTATTGAAGGGGAAAAAATATGGTTTTCTTGGTTCAAATGACACCCTCCTATTTGATATTGTTTCTCTTTCTTCTCTGACCAAGATAATGGGCTTATATTTGTTACGAAGGATAACAATGAGGGCATTGGGTGGTCCATTTCTTATTTGATAGGTGTCAATCGATCTATTTGTGTGCATGACGTCTACTTAGAGTTTGATGATTGTCCTAGAAGGGAAATGCAAATGGGTTAAACCCTAAGGTAAATAATATTTTACTCCAGAGGTAGTGAATCTCCTTGATGCAAGAATCATATTATTGGTATGTTGACATGGATTTTACTAGACTAACAAATCAACCTAGGGTTGAAATCCGTAAGTTTTTACCAAAACCTTGTGCAATAGTACCACCCGTAAGCGGAAAGGTCTTATCACAGTATAGTTAAGGATTGAATACCAAGGGACAACATTTTTAAGAATCTTTCTAGTCGAATCTGGATCAACTAAGACTAATATTTAGAACAAGAGTTGATTTGGGTTTAGTGAAACTAATTGCAAGGAAAGTAAAAGAGTACGATTAAAAATGAGTTTAGATCAATGATAGGAATCACTGGGGTGGAATCGAGTTTCACCACCACTACACATGCAAACAAATACAAAACACATCCAGGAAAGATAAAACTATCCAAATAGAGTAGCAACCCATCTGTTAGGAAATAGAGTTTGTGTAAGCATCTCTGTAGGCTTGATGTCTCGTTCCCCACAGATCACACACTTACTACTTCAAAGATATCCCTTCAGAAGTTCTCATTTGGGAAACAACCATGTTAATTGATATTCAAATCATAAGTATTGAAGTTCTTGAAACAAATGAATATAATAGATCATGTAAGGCAGGCAATCAATCCAGAAAGCATGCATTAAATGATTAACAATGAAATGGAAAGTTATATACAAGACATGGAATGTTATAAGAGGAACACGTAAGCACGGGCAGTGGGGCTAGTCCTCACACCCCAGTGAAATGAACTAGTCGCTCCTCGTGATAGAAACAAAAAGAACAAGAGAGAGGGGAGATTCTGCCATGGTCATGGTGAAGAAGATGGTCGCGACTCGATGGAGAAATGGTCTTTTACATGATGGCAGGGCAGATCTGGATGAGGAGTGGAAGAGCACCAACAGTAGGTGACAATGACCTACTCTCTCGTTCTTCTTCCTCTTCTTGTGCTCTTACTCATTAGAGATGGAGTGGTAGATGGTTGATGGCAGAGGGTGTTGCAGATCTGAAATCCCACCACTTTTGTGGCTAGGATATAGATCTTGATGGAGCAGAGATGGCAGGGTAGCAAGGACACCATAGAGGATGTCTTTGGCAGAGGTTGATTGTCTTCCTTGGATGGGCATAGATAGGCAGCCTCTCAGCATCGTGTAGCGGAAGGGATCCCTCAAATGAAAGAAGGGGTCATCTATTTATAGGTACAGATCTGGGGAGCACTGACTTAGCTGTCACGGTTGTGCCCTTCAGTAGTGGTCACTACAATACTCCTTGACATGACCATGTTCAGGTGATCCCAACCGTACCCAGGTGCCATTGTTGCGGTTGTGTTTCGTGGTTGAGGCATCTGTCGTGGTCACGAAGTTTTGTAGTGGTCGAGATGGTTGTGTTGCAGTTGTGTGCCATGGTCGCACTAGTATGTCGTAGTCATGAAGGTCATGACACCTTGGACTCGGCCTGACCGTGTCGAGCTGGGCCTTGTCGTATCGAGTGTCGCGGTCACTGCATTGTCTTCTTGGTCGCGCTCGCGGCATCCTTCTTGGTCGTGGTTGTGACATCCTTCTTGGTTGCAGTCGCAACCCTCGTGGAACAAACCCACACCCACAAGGGGGGGTATTTCTATGGGTCAATGGGCCTGCGCCATTGAATCCTCTGACTGGTGATGTTGCTTTTTGGTGAAGGAACTGTTCATCGACAATAGGGTCCAAATTATCAAAAGTTTCTTCAGCCTGCTACTCGGTTAGTGCGACCACTGTCTCCTAAGTTGTTGAGCATAGTGTAATGCTTAATCTTGCAATGGAGACAAGTGGATTTGATCAAAATCTTAAAACAATCATATGTAACTATGGAAAATTATATATGAGCATATTCAGGGGGTACATGAGAGCTTTCACTGCAAATATGTGCCAAAATGGTGACTAAAACTAAGATGAATATGCATTGATCAAAACACCCCAAACTTAAACATTGCTCATCCTAGAGTAACACAAAATCTGAAACAATTGCCAATTGAATACTTTCAACTCTTTTGGTTGCCTCATCTTCACATCACATTTGTTTCTTTGCTGCTATGTATGACTGAGCATCTCAAATTCATGAGATCACTGAACACATCCTACAATATCTTCATTCCCAAGTTCATTTCCCAAAAGCACTTCCTCCCCACTTTATCCATCATCAAGCATGTCTAAGAACTTCATAAGAGTCTAGAGATACCTGTAGAACAACAAGCGTGCATCTGATCTGACACTGGTGCTTTACAAAAGAGTAGTAGAAATGAGGCATTTATTGTGCCAGTAGGTGGAAAAGGGAGTGAAGAGGGGTATGGAAGGGAGTAGTAAATCTCTCCTCTATTTTAATCGAGATTTTTATTATATGGTTGCAATTACATTGATTGCAACTCTCTTTTTTTGTATGTGAATCTCTACTCTATTCAACTTGAAATTGCATTTTTTTTCTTGTGTGCACATTGGCATCTTTCTTTTTTTTCATTTTGATGATACGCCCCTATTGCATAGAGAGGGGTATGGAAGACGATGATAAAGAGAGGGGTGGTGTGCCACCCCGAACTTAGGGTTTGGCATTATTTTAATGGATTTTTGTTTCTTTTTTATGGATGGAGGGGTAAGAAGATGGTAGAAGAAGTGTAGAAGAGAGTTCAGATCATAATGCAACTTGATTTACAATTCAATGCACTGAGTTGTTCTGCTTGTCATACTATGCGCAAATATTGACTTGATGGGGATCCAGTGGAGATTACAGGCTATTGTTCCACTAATTATTTAGGAAGTACAGCGTGTTTGATCCCTCTCTGTTCGACAGATACTTGCCATCTTTACTTAAGGATCATGATTTTAGGATTCATAAGCTTCACATGGTGATTTCTAACCATTGGCTAGTTTTAGAAATTGTCCCTCTTGAGGCTTTGCTTCAAATAAGGAGGGTATAATGATTCAAAATTGCATGGAAAAACAAACTATCTTGGTAGGTAAAGGCTTTGATTGAAATAACAACATCAAAACTTCATCAAGATTCTATACAAAACTACTTTGAAAACTTGAAAATTTTGAAAATTTTGATCAAAATTGCATTGATGGAATCTTAAGTCTGAAACAGATAGGTGTGGTGGAAAGTAAAGTACATACCACCCACCTTCCACCCTGAACTTAGAAATTTTCTCATCCCAAGTGAACTCTAAATCCAAGATGAAGGGGAGAAACGGTGCCAGTTGGACCACCAGGTGTGGTTGCGTACCTCTCAGAAATGTGTCCTCCATCTGAAACCTCAAAAATGAAAACTATCAGAACTTAAGATTGCATCTTGTGATGTGATATCTACCGGGTGAAAATTTTTCTAATTAAAAATTGAAGTAAAAGCTAAGATAAGGATCGGGTTTCCTCCTGACAAGCACCTTTGTTTTATGTCATCGTCTTGACATGCTTCTTTTAATTTTTTGGTAGATATACTAGTTTTGAAAGATTTAGTGATGTTTCAATGTTCATGTTAGCTGTGGTGAAATATCTCTTCAAGTGTTGGTCATTTTCTACAAACTCTCCTGACTTTTCACTCAATAAAATGAAGGCACCATGTGGGTAGATGTTCTTTACAGTGTATGGTCCAGACCAGTGAGAATGGAGTTTATCTGGGAAAAATCTTAGTCTTGAGTTAAATAGTAGAACTTGGTCTCCCACTTATATGTATTTCCTTTTATGGTGACCATCATGCCATAATTTTGTGCGTTCTTTGTAGATTCATGCATTCTCGTAGGCTGTCATTTGGAGTTCCTCTAGCTCCTGAAGTTATATAATCCTGGCTTGGCCAGCTTTCTTCTTGTTGAAATTTAGTTGTTTGATTGCCCACCAAACTTTGTGTTCAAGTTCTATGGGTAGGTGACATGATTTTCATAGATTAATCTAAAGGGTGTTGTTCCAAGAGTGATTCTTGAAAGTAGTTTTGTAGGCCCACAAGGCGTCAATGATTTTTACTGACCAACCCTTTAGGTTGTGGCCTACTATCTTTTCCAGTATAGCTTTGAGTTGACGATTTGACACCTCTACCTATCCACTCATTTTCATATGGTAGGGGGAAGCTACCTTGTGCATTACACCATATTTTCTCAATAGAGCCTCAAAACTTTTTTCTAGAAAATGAGAACCTCTATCAGATATCACAGTGTGTGGAACTCCAAAATGGGGAAAAGTAATATCTCTAAACATTTTAATAACTAGTTTTGAATCACTAGTGATGGTTGATATGGCCTCTACCCATTTAGAGACATAATCCACCACAACTAGAATGTAGCAAAATCCTTTTGAGGATAAGAATGGGCCCATGTAGTCCACTCCCCAAACATCAAAAATCTTGACCTCCTTCCAGAGCTTATGGGGCATCTCATCTCTTTTTTTTATGTTGTCCACCCTCTAGCATTTGTCACAAGATAAGACAAAGTTGTAGGCATCCTTGGATATGGTTAGCCAAACACATTGCAGAACCTTCAAAGCAGTCTTCTTGGAACTCATATGGCATCCAATGGGGGCTGAGTGGCAATTATATAGAACAAGTTGAGTTTCTTACTCAGCGATACATCGTCTGTAGAGACCATCAGTGCAGAGCATGAAGAGATATGGCTCATCCCAATGATATTGCTTAACGTTGCGCATGAGTTTCTTCAATGCAATGTCAGTGCATTCAAGGTGGATGACACTGGCCGCAAGAGAGTTCATGTAGTCCACGTACCAAGGGATAGCTTCCAAATATTTCATGAGTTGGTTGTCTGGAAGAGAGTCATTAATTGGGATCTTTTCAGTGTCCAAGGTGTGGATATGTCACGGGTTAACAACCTAACTCCACTGTACACCTCAGGCGCCAACATAAGGCGTACAATAGAGTTAAAATTTCCTGTCCCTGAGTGGATCAAGCACACGAATATATAAATGCACCGAATAAAAAGCTTCCATACATAAACCAAATTGTTCATTACATAGGGGCCCGAAGGCATAGGAGTACTACAGAAGAAACTTAATACATGAGAAACTAATTACAGAAGAAAAGGAACATAAACTAAGAGTCCCATTTAGCTTTAGCATCCCCATGATAGATCTGATTTTTTGTGAGCCGGCATATAGAGTAGCAACATCATCTTCCTTTCATCATGAGCATCATAAGGAGGAAGTACCTATAAAACATATGCAATTGGTACGCGTCAGCACAATATATAAATATATTGTACTGAGTACGCCTCCGCATCATTTGATTTACCTCTTTTCATACTTGGCAATAAGGATAAAAGTAAACTTGGCAGTTATACATAATTACAACAATATATCAAAAGTTAAGCAAAAGTTTGTTAACAACAAGGAACATGTATCTTTTAAGCATATTTTACATCATCTTTCTCATACATCCGCCACTAATGGCTTTGATGCTTTCAGGCCTTTATGATCTACTACCAAAGAGTTTGAGATCATTTTATATGTGTGATCTACTACCAAAGAGTTTGAGATCATTACACATGTGATCTACTACCAAAGAGTTTGAGATCACTTCCATGCACTAGTCTACCAAGTAATCATATGATGGACACTATAGATATTATGTTTGCAGGTGTTTGAAACTATACATATAGAAATTCAAGAAAAATATCAAATCATGCATAGCATCATACAAGACATTCATTTCATTCAATATCTTATGCCAAGTGTTCTACATATTCATATATCTCAAGCATTAAGTATAGTAGGCCAAAAAGAGGTAATGGCGTACCTTCTACTCGGAAGTGGGGAGTCCAGAGATGCTCCTCACTGATACCTTTGGTTTCCTGAAATTATTAGAGATTGGTATTTATTAGTTATATTGTTCCAATCACCATTATTCTAAAGAGTATATAAAAAGGCCCTTTATAGATTTGGAGTCATGAGAGTTGAGTAAGGATCATAGAGTATGGAGTTGAGTCCAAGATCATTATTGTCACATCATAGTAGGTTCCTATAGTCGGAATCATGGTCTATAGATCATATTAATTAATTATGCATATATTGGTAGGTCAAGAATAGGGGAAAGGAGTGATAAATAGGTTTTATTGATAATTGAGCCATAAAAAAAAGGATCTGATCAATCCATGATGATAAGGATGCAAAAAGATGATTATCACAGGTTTTTGGTGATTTAAACAGATTCGAGTATTTTCTAATTAATTAATCAAGATATGAACATATTTAAACATGAGAATTTACTCGAGTCATATTTAGGGTCAACAGATGTCAAAATCATGATCCTCGTATTTTTCTGATCAAAATAGAGTATTGGTTTGTATTTTTCTGACACTCCTACTATTTTTAACGAATTTCCCAAGATTAGGTTATATACTGACTTTTGAGTTAAAACAACAAAATCTAGATGCATGAAGGACCGTTGGATGCTTAGATCCAACGGTCGCGATCTCACTCGCGTATAAGAGGAAAAGATCTACAAGTCGAGGTGGATTTACCTCACTGGTCCCACGGGACGACGGTGGGTCCCTCTCTCTCTTGCCTTCAGCTAGGTTAGGTTTGCTCTGCTTCCAGCTCCGGCGAGCTCGAGCGAAGGCTGTGCTCGTCCTTGCGCGAGAAGGAGGTCGGGTTCACCTTCGGGAGGGAGATCCGAGCTCGGGTGGCTAGCTTGCAGGTCGCAGCTCCCCGCGAAGTGCTGGGTCGGCTAGGAGTCTGGCGAGTATCACGGCTCGCGGCGGAGGAAGATAGAAAGGGAGCGGCAGGTGGGGGAAGCTCGACTTTGAGGTGCCGATAGGCTGGAGGAGGGTTGTGTGGAGCTTGAGGAATAGTTGATGGTGGGTGAGGAGGTCAGGTGCAGCCCGCCCAGCTGCTCGACGGCGGCGGACGGAGCTAGGAGGAGAAGCTTGAGGTCGATGGTCTTCGAGGCTCTCTCTGGGGAAATTGAAGGTTGGAACAAGGCAAAGGGGTGTAGGCGGAGCTTGTGAGGTGGTTATATAGATTGGAGGAGGTCTGAGCGCGGGATGCCCAATTCGATTTGGGCGCGCTGGAGCCGGTTGCAACCAGTGGCAGTCGTGGGGATGGTTCTGATCATCGGCGCGGGTCGTGCGAGCGCTCGTCGTGTTCGTGGAGATGAGGTGGAGGCAACGCCTCGGTCGGATTGGCGCGAGGTAGCACGGAGTGGCGGGGAGTGGGTTGCCCCTTGCGCGAGGTGGCTGCAGCCACGTTCTCGCGGGTTGAACGGAGGTTGGGGATGATCCCATGGCCGTCCGATCCTTGGGCGCGCCATCCTATGGTCGCGGATAGATCGTGAGTGAAGGTCCGTGGATTTCTGACGTCAGCGCCGCGTGACAAAGAAAAAAAACGAAATCATAGGTTAAATGACTGAAATCATGACATGTATTTGATCAAACATTAATAGAACTTGTAAAAATCGTAGAGGGAGTTAGGAATGTCCGAATGACATGAAATTTTGACCATAGCTTTCCCATAGAATACCCCACATGTTGGTAAAGTTTGGGCTTGAAATTCCAATCTTTGAATGACTAACTAATTTTTAGGATAATTAGGGTTTTGAGATATACTGAAGATTAACGGAACAAAGTATAAAAGAATTAGAAAACTCACTTTATCACATCCTACTCACCTTAAAAGAAATTTTGTCCTCAAAATTAAACTGGATGAAAGAGGTTAGGAAAACGTTGCTCCATATCTGCTCGTAGCTCCCAGGTAGCGTCTTCTGCACCGTGATGGTTCCACTGTACCTTCACCATCGGAATCTGCTTGTTCCTGAGCTCCTTTACCCTAGAGTCAAGAATCTTTGTAGGTTGTTCTGGATAAGAGAGATTCTCCCGTAACTCAAGAGGCTCGTGATTCAGCACATGACTATCATCCTTCACATACTGTTTCAAGTTGGATACATGAAAGACATTATGCATCATGCTGTACTGCGGAGGAAGAGCAAGTCGATAAGCACATTCGCCAATGCGCTCCAGAACTTCAAAAGGACCCACATATCTCGGACTAAGCTTCCCCTTGTTCTTGTCTATGGCACGGATAGGTCTGATCTTCAAGAATACATAGTCACCATCATTAAACTATCTGTCCGATCTGTGTGCATCTGCATATGACTTCTGACGATCCTGGGCCCGTTTCAACCTCTGCTTGATCAAGGACACCTTATCAGCATAAAGTTGTAACTCCTCGGACTTTAGCATCTTTCTTTCTCCGACTTCGTCCCAATGGAGAGGGGATCTACATGGCCTACCATAGAGAGCTTCATAGGGTGGCATATCAATACTAGATTGATAGCTATTATTGTAAGCGAACTCTGCTAATGGAAGGTAGTAATCCCAAGATCCTCCCCAATCTAGAACACATGCTCTGAGAAGATCCTCCAGTATTTGGATAGTGCGTTCTGACTGGCCATCTGTTTGGGGATGATATGCTGTGCTGAAGTTCAACTGTGTACCCAACTCATTCTGCACCTGCTTCCATAAGTGTGATGTGAACTTTGGATCTCGATCTGAAACGATAGAAACTGGAACTCCATGCAAACGTACAATCTCCTTTATATACAACTCGGAAAGCTCAGGAACCTTGTTTGTAGTCCGCATAGGTAAGAAATGTGCAGACTTGGTCAACCGGTCTACTATGACCCAAACCGCATCATAACCCTTCCTGGTCCTGGGTAGTCCCACCCCGAAATCCATGGTGATATTTTCCCATTTCCATTCAGGAATTGGTAAGGGTTGCAATAGACCACCGGGACGTTGGTGCTCGGCCTTAATCTGCTGGCAAGTGAGACACTT
Organism: Alisma plantago-aquatica; assembly: GCA_963693085.1. Taxonomy (NCBI): domain Eukaryota; kingdom Viridiplantae; phylum Streptophyta; class Magnoliopsida; order Alismatales; family Alismataceae; genus Alisma; species Alisma plantago-aquatica. Next base: position 777,392,057 of record OY856409.1, read on the forward strand.
AGAGATAAACTCAGCAATATCATTCTTCATACCCCTCCACCAAAAGTGTCTCTGCATGTCCTTATACATCTTAGTAGATCCAGGATGTATGTAATACTTAGACCTATGTGCCTCTTGCAGGATACACTTCTTAATCTCTGACTCTTCAGGTACCCACATCCTATGTGTGTACCTTAGTCCACCATCCATACCAACAGATAGATGTGTCTGGGGCTTTGCCACAAGAGCTGTCATCTCCTCCAAACTAGGGCTGTTCTTTTGAGATATCAGGAGTTCAGAAAGAAGACTAGGAATAATATTGATATTCGCCAAAATAATAGAGCTAGATTCTTCTTGAGATGACCCAGAAGATGAAGGTTCCAGATGCATTGATGCACAAATCGACTTCTTACGACTAAGAGCATCAGCTACAACATTGGCTTTGCCTGGATGATATGCAATTGTGAAATCATAATCTTTAAGATACTCCAACCATCTCCTCTGTTGAAGATTGAGATCCTTCTGAGTCAAGAGGTATTTGAGACTTTTGTGGTCTGTGAATATATCAAAAGTAGCACCATACAGGTAATGTCTCCAAATTTTGAGAGCAAAGACAATGGCAGCTAATTCCAAATTGTGAGTTGGATAATTGACCTCATTGGGTTTCAATTGTCGAGAGGCATAGGCAACAACTTTACCGTCTTGCATGAGGACGCAACCCAGACCCATTTTAGAAGCATCAGAATAAATTACAAAGCCATCATTCCCAGAAGGTAGGGTCAAAACAGGAGCAGAAGTCAAGAGAGCTTTCAATTCTTGGAAACTAGCTTCACACTCAGGAGTCCAAACGAATTTTGCATCTTTTCTGGTAAGTTTAGTCATGGGTAGGGCTATTTTACTGAAACTAAGGATGAAACGACGGTAATAGCCCGCTAGGCCAAGGAAGCTACGAATTTCAGAAGCATTGGTAGGGGCTTTCCAATCAAGGACAGCTAGAACTTTGGCAGGATCAACAGAAATTTTCCCACCCGAAATGACATGGCCAAGAAACATGACTTGGTCAATCCAAAACTCACATTTAGATAATTTAGCATACAATTTCTGGGCTCTCAAAACATCAAGGACTTTCTGGAGGTGTTCACGATGTTGGTCAACATATTCTGAATATACAAGAATATCATCAATGAAGACCACAACAAAGCTGTCAAGGAAAGGCTGGAAGACAATGTTCATCAGATTCATAAACACTCCAGGAGCATTAGTCAAACCAAACGGCATCACCATGAATTCATAATGTCCATATCGAGTTCTGAAAGCTGTCTTTGGAATATCACAATCTTTTACTCGTAATTGATGATAACCTGATCTAAGGTCAATCTTGGAGAACACAGTGGCAGTACGAAGCTGGTCAAACAAGTCATCAATTCTTGGAAGGGGATATTTATTTTTAATGGTGGCTTGGTTGATCATGCGATAATCAATACACATTCGCATTGACCCATCTTTCTTTTTGACAAAGAGAACAGGAGCACCCCATGGAGAAGTACTAGGATGGATGAAGCCTTTATCAAGAAGTTCCTCTAGTTGTTTCTTGAGCTCTTCAAGCTCGGCAGGTGCCATCCTATAAGGTGCCTTAGAGACTGGTGCGGTGCCCGGTGCTAACTCAATTGAGAACTCAATCTCACGATCTGGAGGCAGCCCTTGAAGCTCCTCAGGAAAAATGTCCGGGTAATCTCTCACCACATCCAATCTCTCTATAGGTCTCACCTTAGGATCAGGCATGGATACAATAGCAAGATAGGCTCTACATCCTTTGGCAATCAAAGTTTCGGCTTTAAGAGAAGAGATAATCATATTTCGGTTTCTTTCTTTTCTCCCAGAAATAGTCAAAGGTTTAAAATTAGGTGCACAAAAGACTACTTTCTTGCCTCGGCAATCAAGCATAGCAAAGTTGGAGAAGAGCCAAACCATCCCCAAAATTAGGTCAAAATCTTCCATATCAAGAAGAATGAAAGCAGATTGAAATTTATGGCCACCAAAAGAAAAAGGCAAGGTTTTAGTTTTCTAAAGAGAAGTATAAATTCTGCCACTGGGAGTTGTCACATCCAAGATATAACCTAGATCATTAATCTCTAACTTGAGCATAGAAGCAAGATTTCTAGATATGAAGGTATGTGTTGATCCTGAATTGAATAGGGCCACAACAGGATGATCTTGGAGACATATCATACCTACATTATGATTTTATATGAGATCATGGTTTTCAAAGATTTATTACAATAAAGAAATTTTAACATTATTACCTTCAATCAGACGGTTGTCATTGGCCTTAGCTTCCTCTGCATCAATTGCAAAGACTCAGCCTTGACGATGTTCTGGCTGAGCCTGAGCTATAGGGATAGCTGGCTGAACAGGTGGGGCTCCAGGCTGAGGTAATGGGGCAGGACGATTCTGAGGTGCCCCCTGGACTAGATTTGGGCAATTGTACCTCATATGCCCTTCATTCTTGCAGTAGTAACACACTGGTTTCTCAAACCTGCATTTTCCATGGTGTGAACCTCCACAGTTTCTACACCTGACGTGCTCATATACCTGTCCACGGTGTGATCCACCTCGGCCTCGGCCTCCCCGATTTAGTCCTCCTCAGTGTGATTGACCTCGATGGTGATTTCCTCCTCCTCTGCCCATGCCATGGCTGTTAGGCTTCTTCTTATCATGCTCCTTTGCCTTGCCCTTGGTGACGGATGCATCGGTTAGGCCCAGGTATCCCAAGCTTGGTGTTTTGCTCTTCCCTAGGGTTCTTTCTTGGGTAAGGGCATTGTTGATGGCAGCTTCAAAGGTAGGATGGGTGGAGGTGCAAAGGTGAACTTTGATTTCTTGGTTAAGGCCATCTATGAAGTGTTCAATCTTTTCATCTTCATCAAGGTTGCGAGCATGACGCTCTAGGAGTCTAAAGGCCCTAACATAGTCAGCAACAGATAGGTTTCCTTGGGTGAGGTTATTGAACTGTTTCTTCTTCTCCTTCCTAGCTGATATGGGCATGAAGCGGTTGGTAAAGATCCCCTTAAACTCCTCCCAACCTATGGGGGCATCTGGAAGTTCTCGTGTATGGTAATAATTTTCCCACCACAACTTCGCGGACCCCCTAAGTTGGTAGGTAGCAAAGGTGACCTTATCTTCCTCAGGACACTTAAGGGCTCTAAAGGCATTTTCAACAGATATGATCCATGCATCGGCTTTATCTAGGACTTCACCTAAGTCTTCTCCATGAAAGGTTTCGGGTTTGAGTTTAAGGAAGTCACTAATGGTGGTTTCATGGTTGGTCCTAGAGGATGAGGCACTATTTCTGGTTTCTTTTAGGGCTAGGGCATGCATGCATTCCAACATCACCTTCTTTTGCTCTTCCCAACTGCCTACAGCCTTGGTCTTATTAGGGCGCGATTCAGATTCATCACCAGAGCCATCACTAGATCTTGTTCTCTTGGACCTAGTTTTTGGAGGCATCTACAAGTTCGTATAAAAGGCAGTTTAGAGATTTATTTGAGATAGATCATAAAACAAGTGTTAAAGATTTAGCAATCATGGCATATATTTTTCCAATTTTTCATGTCTTTTAGTTGTTCCCACTTTCCTAATCTACCCACATAATAGAGAGAGTATATCATCGATCATGGTCATGAGAGAGAAAGTAGATGAGAAACCTAGTGTATATTATTTAATAAATAGGATGGTTGGGGGGTAGTCCTCAATTGAGAAAAGATGAGAGGAAGGATTTTTCTAAGGTAAGGGTGTCCACTTTAACAATAATTGCGTTAGCCAGACAGATAGCTTGCGACGGGAACCCTCGCACCGTGAAAACGGATGGGGAGAGTATTATGTCAGAACCTTCCGCAAGGTACCCTTCTAGACACCTCGGCAATTTACTGTTAAATGTGGGTTACCCTAGGTCTAGGTAAGGTTACTAATTATTTGATACATCTATATTGATTCATGTGCCTGCTCTGATACCATCTGTCACGGGTTAACAACCTAACTCCACTGTACACCTCAGGCGCCAACATAAGGCGTACAATAGAGTTAAAATTGCCCGTCCCTGAGTGGATCAAGCACACGAATATATAAATGCACCGAATAAAAGGCTTCCATACATAAACCAAATTGTTCATTACATAGGGGCCCGAAGGCATAGGAGTACTACAGAAGAAACTTAATACATGAGAAACTAATTACAGAAGAAAAGGAACATAAACTAAGAGTCCCATTTAGCTTTAGCATCCCCATGATAGATCTGATTTTTTGTGAGCCGGCATATAGAGTAGCAACATCATCTTCCTTTCATCATGAGCATCATAAGCAGGAAGTACCTATAAAACATATGCAATTGGTACGCGTCAGCACAATATATAAATATATTGTACTAAGTACGCCTCCGCGTCATTTGATTTACCTCTTTTCATACTTGGCAATAAGGATAAAAGTAAACTTGGCAGTTATACGTAATTACAACAATATATCAAAAGTTAAGCAAAAGTTTGTTAACAACAAGGAACATGTATCTTTTAAGCATATTTTCCATCATCTTTCTCATACATCCGCCACTAATGGCTTTGATGCTTTCAGGCCTTTATGATCTACTACCAAAGAGTTTGAGATCATTTTATATGTGTGATCTACTACCAAAGAGTTTGAGATCATTACACATGTGATCTACTACCAAAGAGTTTGAGATCACTTCCATGCACTAGTCTACCAAGTACTCATATGATGGACACTATAGATATTATGTTTGCAGGTGTTTGAAACTATACATATAGAAATTCAAGCAAAATATCAAATCATGCATAGCATCATACAAGACATTCATTTCATTCAATATCTTATGCCAAGTGTTCTACATATTCATATATCTCAAGCATTAAGTATAGTAGGCCAAAAAGAGGTAATGGCGTACCTTCTACTCAGAAGTGGGGAGTCTAGAGATGCTCCTCACTGATACCTTTGGTTTCTTGAAATTATTAGAGATTGGTATTTATTAGTTGTATTGTTCCAATCACCATTATTCTAAAGAGTATATAAAAAGGCCCTTTATAGATTTGGAGTCATGAGAGTTGAGTAAGGATCATAGAGTATGGAGTTGAGTCTAAGATCATTATTGTCACATCAGAGTAGGTTCCTAAAGTCGGAATCATGGTCTATAGATCATATTAATTAATTATGCATATATTGGTAGGTCAAAAATAGGGGAAAGGAGTAATAAATAGGTTTTATTGATAATTGAGCCATAAAAAAAGGATCTGATCAATCCATGATGATAAGGATGCAAAAATATGATTATCACAGGTTTTTGGTGATTTAAACAGATTCGAGTATTTTCTAATTAATTAATCAAGATATGAACATATTTAAACATGAGAATTTACTCGAGTCATATTTAGGGTCAACAGATGTCAAAATCATGATCCTCGTATTTTTCTGATCAAAATAGAGTATTGGTTTGTATTTTTCTGACACTCCTACTATTTTTAACGAATTTCCCAAGATTAGGTTATATACTGACTTTTGAGTTAAAACAACAAAATCTAGATGCATGAAGGACCGTTGGATGCTTAGATCCAACGGTCGCGATCTCACTCGCGTATAAGAGGAAAAGATCTACAAGTCGAGGTGGATTTACCTCACTAGTCCCACGGGACGACGGTGGGTCCCTCTCTCTCTTGCCTTCAGCTAGGTTAGGTTTGCTCTGCTTCCAGCTCCGGCGAGCTCGAGCGAAGGCTGTGCTCGTCCTTGCGCGAGAAGGAGGTCGGGTTCACCTTCGGGAGGGAGATCCGAGCTCGGGCGGCTAGCTTGCAGGTTGCAGCTCCCCGCGAGGTGCTGGGTCGGCTAGGAGTCCGGTGAGTATCACGGCTCGCGGCGGAGGAAGATAGAAAGGGAGCGGCAGGTGGGGGAAGCTCGACTTTGAGGTGCCGGTAGGCTGGAGGAGGGTTGTGCGGAGCTCGAGGAATAGTTGATGGTGGGTGAGGAGGTCAGGTGCAGCCCGCCCAGCTGCTCGACGGTGGCGGACGGAGCTAGGAGGAGAAGCTTGAGGTCGATGGTCTTCGAGGCTCTCTTTGGGGAAATTGAAGGTTGGAACAAGGCAAAGGGGTGTAGGTGGAGCTTGTGAGGTGGTTATATAGATTGGAGGAGGTCTGAGCGCGGGATGCCCAATTCGATTTGGGCGCGCTGGAGCCGGTTGCAACCAGTGGCAGTCGTGGGGATGGTTCTGATCATCGGCGCGGGTCGTGCGAGCGCTCGTCGTGTTCGTGGAGATGAGGTGGAGGCAACGCCTCGGTCGGATTGGCGCGAGGTAGCGCGGAGTGGCGGGGAGTGGGTTGCCCCTTGCGCGAGGTGGTTGCAGCCACGTTCTCGCGGGTTGAACGGAGGTTGGGGATGATCCCATGGCCGTCTGATCCTTGGGTGCGCCATCCTACGGTCGCGGATAGCTCGCGAGTGAAGGTCCGTGGATTGCTGACGTCAGCGCCGCGTGACAAAGAAAAAAAAACGAAATCATAGGTTAAATGACTGAAATCATGACATGTATTTGATCAAACATTAATAGAACTTGTAAAAATCGTAGAGGGAGTTAGGAATGTCCGAATGACATGAAATTTGGACCATAGCTTTCCCATAGCATACCCCACATGTTGGTAAAGTTTGGGCTTGAAATTCCAATCTTTGAATGACTAACTAATTTTTAGGATAATTAGGGTTTTGAGATATACTGAAGATTAACAGAACAAAGTATAAAAGAATTAGAAAACTCACTTTATCACAGGATACAACTCAAGTGGTCTTCCATAACATTCTCTGTGCCTTTCTTATCTCTTATCTCAAGATCAAATTCGTACAAGAGGAGAATCCATCTGATTAGCATGGGTTTTGCATCTTTCTTTGCTAGGAGGTAACGAATTGCGGCATGATCTCTGTACACAATCACCTTGGAACCAATAAGGTAGGATCTGAACTTGTCAAATGCATACACAACTGCTAAAAGTTCCTTTTTGGTAGTTGCATAGTTCCTTTGAGCTTCGTCAAGGGTCTTAGATGCATAGTAGATGACATAATGTTTCTTTTCTATATATTGGCCCAAAACAGTGCCGACTGCGTAATCATTGGTGTCGCACATTATTTCAAATGAGTGCTCTGAATATGGAGCTCAACTGTTAGGGGTTGATGTAAGATCATGCTTAAGATTGTTGAAACTCTTGATGCATTCTTCATCAAAGTGGAAATTAGCATCCTTTAGTAATAAGTTCATCATAGGCTAGGTTATCTTAGAGAAATCATTTATAAACTTTCTATAAAAGCATGTTTGGCCAAGAAATGTGTAGACATCTCTTACATTGGTTGGGAGACTGAGTTCAGAAATCACTTCAATCTTTGCTTTATCTACTTCAATCCCTCGACTGCTGACACTATGGCTGAGGACAATGCCTTCTTTTACCATGAAATGGCATTTCTCCCAATTTAGCACTAGATGTGATTCTTCACATCATTTGAGGACCAAGGAGAGGTGCTTCAGGCATGAGTCATAAGAATACCCATATACGGAGAAATCATCCATGAAAACTTCCATAATAGTTTCAGTGAGACCAGCGAATATGGCTACCATGCAACATTGGAAAGTGGAAGGAGCATTGCAAAGCCTGAAAGGAATCCTTCTAAAGGCATATGTTCCAAAGGGGCAAGTGAATGTTGTCTTTTTTTGGTCATCTAGATGTATGGGAATTTGATAAAATCTAGAGTAACCATCAAGATAGAAAAAATATTCCTGGTGAGCCAATCGCTCTAATACTTGGTCTAGGGAAGGCATCAGGAAATGGTCCTTACATGTGGTCATGTTTAATTTCTTGTAATAAATACACATCCTCCAACCAGTGATCATTCGAGAGGGGATGAGTTCATTATTTTCATTCTGTATCATGGTAGTTCCACCTTTGTTTGGGATAACATGTACCGAACTTACCCATGGTGAGTTGGATATAGGATTATTGATTCTAGTAGTGAGAAATTTGATGACTTCAAGGTAGACTACCTCTTTAATATTTGGATTCAACTTTTGTTGATGTTCGACACTCGGCTTGTTGTCTTACACCATGGGAATTATGTGCATGCAAAGTTCTTGACTGACCCCGGTGAGGTCACTCATTTTGTAGTCGAGTTCCCTTCTTCTTTCCCTTAATTCTGTCAGGAATTTATCTTCTTATTCAGACATTAGGTCAGAATTTATGATAACTGGGCAGACCTTGAGATCATCCAAAAACACATACTTCAATCCCTCAGGTAGGGGATTCATTTCAGGGGCCTCTAGTTTCTCGCATAGGTCTTTAGTTACATTCACAGCCTTGAATTCCGCAAATTTAGCTTTAGGATCTTCTTATGCAGCGTTGAGGTGGAGAACACAATTCTTTACTTGTTTTTCAATGGAGTCAATAGCAAATGGATTTGTTAGAGACACTTGTAAAGGATCATCTAATTCATGATTCTCTTACCTAACGAGTGATAGTTTATCTATGCAATCAATCAAATAGACTTCTTCTTGCATGCTCGGTCTTCGCATACTTTTAAAAACTTTGAACTCGAGTATTTCCTTTCCTAGTCTGAGGAGCAAGGTTCCTACTTCAATATCAATCAAAGCTCTCACAGTGGTGAGGAATGGACGGCCAAAGATAAGAGGGTATCTAGAGTCCTCTTTTATGCCCATGATTACAAATTTTCATGGGACATAAGAGTCTTTGCCTACCTTAACTGGGACATCCTCAATGATTCCCAAATGGAGAGTCATAGAATTATCTACAAGTTATATGTTCATGCCAGTTGGGAGAAGCTCTACAAATCCTAGACTCTTGCAAAGGCTAAGTGGAATGATAGAGATCCTAGAACTGAGGTTGGATAGTCCCTTCTTACATGTGGAGTCGCTGATATGGCATGAAATCCCAACAAATCTTGGGTCTTTTTTCTTCTTGGGCATTTTGCTCTAAATAATATCAAAGGTTTTTGTTGATAATTTGAATGTCTCATATTCTTCAGTTATATACTTCCTTGTGAGGAGAGATTTTAAGTACTTTGTCTAGGCTGGTATCTCAGCCAGCACATCTAGAAGGGGTATATCAACGTGAAGCTTCTTCATTACTTCCTTAAACTTCATGAAATGATTGTCAAGCCTTGTCTGCTTTGGTTGAGCTTGGAAAGGAGGATGAGGCTTCTATACTAGTATAACTGGATTAGGTGTGTCTTCTACTTCTACAATGATAGGTTCCTCAGAACTTGCTTTGCCTGCCTTATTAGTGGTTAGTGGTGCTTTCGGTTGAGATTCAAGTACCTCAGTGTCTTGGACAATCACCAAGTCATCCTCATCTGTAACTACTACAGACGTCTTTATAGGATGATTAGGATAGTCTTTTCCAGACCGAGTGGAAAAGCTTTCGCTTCTCAAGATGTTTAGCATTGTTCTCTGGTTGGCCAGAAAAAGCTCCAACATGTGGCTTGAGGCTAGCTAAAAGTTGAGCTAGTTGGGATTCAATAGCCTTCTGATGGGCCTACTGATTTTCTATCATAGTCTGTTGTGATTGTAAAATCTTCTCAATGGTTGACAGTTTGTCTTCAGAAGATATGGGACTGGCTTGTTGTCCTTTTTGTAGTTGTTGATGCGGGACTTGGTTGAGATTCTAGAACTGAGAGGTATTTTGAAACCAGTTGTAATTTCTACTGTGAAAGTTACCCCTGAAGTTCCCTTGATTCCTGAGATTTTGTTGTTGATTATACTGGAATCTCGGCGGGCCTCATTGTTGATTATCTGTACAAAGTTGTTGTGAGTTGTCTTCTCCCGAAGGATTTTTGTAATAAAAACTAGGATGGTTCCTGTTCTGATTCAGAATGTTGTGAGTTGTCTTCTCCCGAAGGATTTTTGTAATAAAAACTAGGATGGTTCCTGTTCTGATTCAGAATATAATATCCCTGACCCAGGATAGTGTAGATGGATTCAGTTTTTCCATTTAACAAGTACCTCCTTGGTCACAAGCATTGCCCAGAATGACATCGCAGAGAATATTATAGGCTAGCATAGAATGATCAGTGCCTTTACATGCTTCACTAAATGGCAAAACTGATTTGACTTGTTCTTGTTGCCGAGGGGGAGAGCACCTCCTTTCATAGCCATTGAAAGATGATTTGAGGTTGTCTTTCTTGACAACTAGTAGCTTTATAGAATCAGAAATAGACTTATAAGTAGGACTACTTTCTGCCATAGCTACCTACAGCACTCCCTTTCCTACAGACCTTCCCCAGTAGGCTTGATTTTTAGCTCCAAGGGGACAACCTTCCATGCACTATCATACCTTTGGCGCATGAAGTTTTCTCCAGATGAGGAGTCTAAAAACTTCTTGATATCATCATCCACACCCCTATAAAAGATTTCTATGAGCTCATTCTTAGGTATGCCATGGTGTGGACACTTGTGTAGTAACTCATTGTATCTTTCCCATGGTTCTTCCAGGGTTTCTCCAGGGACCTGAACAAATTGTGTTATTCAGCCCCTAATATCATAGGTGAGGGAAGGAGGGTAGAATTTTTCCAAGAAAACATTTTGAAGTTGTTCCCAAGTTGTGATGGGGTCGCATTGCAAAGAGTTATACCAACTCCTGGCTCTATCTGTAAGGAAATATTTGAAGAGACTAAGTCTGATGGCGTCATTTTTAATTCCATTCTTCTTTGTCAAAGCACATAAATCTATAAACCTCAGAAGATGTTCTTGACTATCCCCGCCTTTCCTGCCATATAAAGGGTTGTTTTGAAGTAGTGTAATCCAATGTGACTTGATCTCAAAGTTTGGAGCAGTGATGGGAGGAGGTTGCACTGGGTGTTGAATGTTAGAAGCCTTAGGGATTGAGAACTCTATAAAGTCCTTTTGTAACTTGGCTTGTTGAGTTGTTTCTTGGGTTGCCTGGATTTCCTCTTGAACTACAGCTCGGGCCTCTTGTGTAAGCCTTTACCTTTGTGCATTAAGGGCTTGAGTGACCTTTCAGGAAATTTCTTGCTCTTGTGCCATCTTATCTTAGTTCTCTCTACTCTGATGACAAAAGGTTCATTCTATCTCAAGGTCAAAGCTAGTTGTGAGGTCGGTGTTGTTGAAGTGTTGCATGCACTAGTCAATGGGGATACCTAAGATGGAAAGATCTTTAGGGATTTAGATGGATGGAGTAGAATAAAATTCAAGTATACGATCAACAGTATCAAAAGTGAAAGTAAAATCCTAGAATAGTCTCAATAGAACTAGATTTTACTAGATGATTATGTTGTCCCCATCAATAGAGCCAGAATATGACGTGGCTTTTACTACACTAATAAATCCACCTAGGGCTGAAATCCCTAAGTTTTTACCAAAACCTTGTGCAATAGTACCACCGGCAAGTAGACGGGTCTTATCACGGTATAGTTAAGGATCAAATCCCAAGGGACAATGTTTTTAAGAATCTTGCTAGACGAATCTGGATCAACTAAGACTACTATTTAGAACAAGAGTAGATTTGGGCTTAGTTAAACTAATTGCAAGGAAAGTAAAAGAGTGGGATTAAAATTGAGATAAGATTAATGATGGGAATCACTGGGGTGGAATCAAGTTTCACCACCACTACACATGCAAACACATCCAAAACACATCCAGGCAAGATACAACTATCCAAATGGACTAGCAAACCATCTGTTAGGAAATAGAGTTTGTGTAAGCATCTCCGTAGGCTCAATCTCTCGTTACCCATAGATCACACACTTACTACTCTAGAGATATCCCTTCAAAATTTCTCGTCTGGGCATCAACCATGTTAATCGATATTCAAATCCTAAGTATTGAAGTTCTCACAACAAAGGGATAAAATAGATCATGCAAGGTAGGTGATCAATCCACAAAGCATGCATTAAACAATTAACAACAAAATGGAAAGTTATATACAAGCCATGGAATGTTATAAGATGAAGATGTAAGTACGGGAAGCGTGGCTAGTCCCTGTACCCCAGAAAAATAGACTAATTGCTCCTCATGATAGAAACAAAAAGAACAAGAGAGAGGGAAGATTTTTCCATGGTCATGGTGAAGAAGATGGTCGTGGCTCGATGGAGAAATGGTCTTCTACACGATGGCGGGAAAGATCTAGATGAGGAGGGGAAGAACACCAATGGCAAGTGAGGATGACCTTCTCTCTCCTTCTTCCTTCTCTTCTCGTTTTCTTACTCACTGAAGATGGAGCGGTAGATGGCGGATGGCGGAGGGTGTTGTAGATCTAAAATCCCACCACTTTTGTGGCTAGGAGATAGATCTAGATGGAGCGGAGATGGCGGGGTAGCAAGGACACCACAGAGGTAGTCTTTGGTGGCGGTTGATCTTCTTCCTTGATTGGCTATAGAGCATAGGCCTCTTGGCATCGTGGAGTGGAAGTGATCCCTCAAATGAAGGAGGGTCGTCTATTTATAGGTGCAAATCCGGGGAGCACTGACTTAGCTATCGTGGTCACTGCCTTCAGTAGTGGTCGTTATGATACTCCTTGGCATGGTCGTGCCAAGGGGCGCCTGACCAAGATGAGGTGTCGTGGATGTGGTCGTGTTTTTTGGTCAAGGCACTATCATGGTCGTGAGGTTTTGCAACTGTTACAACCCCAATTTTTGGGTTCATTTGGTGAGAAATGTGATTTCTCATATTAAAGATATTTGAACAGATAAAGATATAATATGTTTTGAATAAATAGATTTCGTTTACAATAGCCTTGATGATTGTTTTGTGGGATTTTGTGATGACCCCGACCTTAGGGTTCATATATTGAGGATAGTTTTGAGGACCATTATTGCTCCATACACAGTTGAACGCAAATTGAGAAATTGTGTCTCCAATCATGGATCATTACAGGCATTAAGGTGTGATTGAAGGTGCAAATAAGCCTAACCCATTTCAATTAGGATTTATGTCTTTGTTAATCAATATGATTGTACATTAGATAAACACCCATTTGTTGATACATATTAATTTGAAAGGTTTTATGTGACAGTTGGGAGATATTTTGACCATGACCATTCATCGAACTTGTTTGATGATTGATTGATTTCTATTTGAGGTTTACAAATATTTGTAAGATTGTTTGAAGAATTGGTTTGCATGACTAGATAATATAGTTTGGTATCAAACTAGTCCAAGAGCTATTATGATGAGGGGATAATGGTTGAGAATCCCATGGTCATTCTCTTCCCCTAAACCTCCATCTATAGCGGGGAGAATGACAGATAATAACACTTTTTTTTCATGACTTCATTTCCCAATTATCTACAGAGCTCCACGTACCTGTTTGGAGTTGGAGGCTTAGATCCTAGAAGCTAGGATCTAGGGAACGACCCTTAGGATAACCTACATAGCGGTAGAAACACATAGATGTACCTTCCACTCACTTTCCCCTCCTCTACCCGCAGATACAGTAGACGATGAGATGAGGAAGAAAGAAAGATAGGGTCGTGATGGAAGCATTAGGACTGAATCTACCCTAACCGTATCAGTTGCAAGGTGGAAGAGAAGAGAACATCTGGGAAACATATAAAACTAGGTCTCGCAGAAGGTTAGGAAGGTTAGGCTTTGTTGCACGAGGCCAGGTGAGAATTCTGATGTCACCCTGATCGGGGTCGACGGAGGATCTTGGGAGGAAGGCTTGCTTGGGGTTTGAGAATGCAGTGCAGTCGATAATTCAGTGCTCCGGTCAGGTCTGATGGTGTTCAGAGGTGACGTAATAAATGTTTAATACCTCCCACGAGTTCTCAGTAGTTTGACAATCCTTCCATATCCAAGGCGGGACAACTTACTGAGATCCCAAACCTACATTCATAGGGATGTGCAGGCATTCCAAGATCTGTACGATTGACTTTAGGAAGGCACAGCCGTCGTTTCCCTTTCTTTCTGTGATCGAGGCTTGACACATTAGGCTCGTTTGGCCATCTTCTATCCTCACTGATGTAGAGACTGAAGCAACCCTACTGCAAGTATGCGTAGGTTCAAGGTCAACTATCATGATCCCTCGCCGGAGTTGTGTGTGGTGGTGATGCAACCAGCAGGCCCCCGAGATTCATCTCTTGGTCTCTCCCTGTGGTGCCAGGGTGCCGGCAATTGTGAAGGTTCTTCAGTAAGTGACGTTGGGGTAGGACCTAACTTGGAGCCTCTCCAGAGAGGAGGTCGTCGAGTTCCCAGCCAGACCATGCCCAGATTGGACGGCGACGGCATGACGCCCTGATCGGCGTGAACACAGGATACCGCAGGCGTCAAGCGAGTGCAGTGAGAGAGGGAGTTGGGTCTGGCCAAACCCAGGTTAGACCGGCTCAGTTCAGTCCTTCCCAGTTGAGTGTTGCACCCTGAGGAGCACCTGTGGCAGATCCTGATTGGCCTAGAAGGTAAACTGTTTCATACTTTTTTTTAATAAATAGCTATGATCTTAGAAAAGGCCGTATAAATAGCTCCCTTGGCCTAAAAATACCCTAAAAATATCCTCAGACTCAAAAAAAACATCCCCTATATTACTGGACCCTTATATTAGTCTTTTGAAGCACAACTATTGATGATATTCAATTTAGGGTGAAATGCTTCTTTTGGGTTCATTTAATTTGTATAATTAGCAAATGATGGATATAAAATACGAGGAAAATATTCTTGGAACCCTAATACCACATAGAAACCATAAGTGGACTCTAATATGATATTAATGCCAAAATGTTCTGTCTTTCCTTATTAATGAGCAAATTAATGCTTTTAAACTCTTTTTAGTTCTAGAAAATAGACCTATCATCGGAAAATTATGAAATCTGAAACAGACCCTTAGAATGACATCTGGATCACTATAAAAATACCAGAGACACATTTTAGATCAGTAACACCTAGATTTGGCCAAACCCTAATTTGGACCAAAAATTACCAAGAATATGATGTACATATATTAATGATGAATATTTGTTATTATTCAGGTGATGACCAGATTATCTAGATGATCATGGATGTGATAAGAACCTCTAAACTCAAGTATGTGGATATAAGTATATGAATAGTTTTTTCTGGATGATAATTATGAGTAATTGCTTGCATGTATTTGAATATCTTGTTGGATGCACATCTATATGTATTGTCATTTCTGCCTTGAACAATAAGAACACTAAAGAGAGAAAATGGAATGTAGTTATTGATGGTTCATTCATCTCCCTGTTAGAGAGGGAAAGTATTAATGTTGACTAGAACCTCCCTAATGGTACAAGGTACACGGGGAGATCCCTAATGGTACAAGGTACGCGGGGATAGGGCCCAATAATATATGTTTGTGCTAAGTCCACCATAGTAATACATGTCCATTGAAATATGATTAATAACTTGGGTTTACCTGATTTTCTGCCATTAAATAATGTTTCTTTTTCTCTTTCTTCTTTTTCAAGTATTCTCAATATGCCAGCATAGTATAGCTCTTTAATTCCACGTACCAACTTTTGTTGATGATTTTGTTTCTCATATTTTCTAGGTCCAGAGCTAGAATGGGATAAATGAATAGGATGTGAGCAAGTTGTATAGGTTGTACCTATTGTGTTAAGATCCTGATTAGCATACATGTTCATAGACTTATGTAAAATTTTCTATTCAATATGTAAATGTAAATCATTTGTAATAATTCATATTGTTTAAATATACATGTGATCGTTGAGTATGTTATGGTTGTATGTTCATGTATGCGTATTATGCTTCCGCATCGTATTCTGATATGATTGGATCATGTTTTTGGATTCTGACATCTCATTCCCAATAGGGTTTGGAGAAATTAAAATCCGGAGACGTCACAGTTGGTATCAGAGCATGAACAATAGCTACACCTAACCATTGCTCACCATGAAACATTAAACCTAAATCTCACCTTTCACTTTAAACCTTAGAAACTTAGTAAGTTGTTCTATAGGAATAAGGTTTGACTTAGTCTCTAGGTTAGAACCTAGATGTTCGAGAACTAGGTTTAGACAAGTGTTTGAAACCCTTTCCATATAGAGCTCATATGTATTGAGTAGCTACACTAGTCTACACCATGTTCTCACCATTTCACTAGGTTACCTGGCACCAGACTATCTACTGTGTGTTGGACACTCGAGTTTGCTGGTTTGGTTTTGTTTCCCAATCGGCTCGCACCTCGACAGTTTTCTCTGACGCCTTCTTTCTCAGAGGAAAACTATATAATATTTTATTAGATATATGTACATATAAAAATGTCTCCCTCACATAGGAGAGTAGTGGGTGTTCATGCAATCTAAGTGAAAGGGAGTGACATCAGTCTAGAAGAGAGAATAGATCTAGATTAGACATCTAGAGCCTCATAAGGTTATGTGATAGATAGATAGATAGATAGATAGATAGACAAAAGAAAGACAAAGGAAATAAGCATATAGAATCTTATCTAACTTTAATTCATGATGGTATAAGTTTTCTCATTAAGATTTGAGTTGTATATGAGCCGAATCCACTCTTAGAGGATCTATGCTAAGTCGTGATGATGAAAGTACATTCCCTTTTCCTACTTAGGATAAGCTAAGTTAAGAAAGAGTTGATTGTGCATGAGCCTCAAGCTCTTATACAAGGAGGATATCTAGTGGTAGGATGAGATTTGTGGTGAACTCTAGAGAGAGTAAGACCCATAGGGAGAAGGTCATAGACCTAGCCTCCAATATATGAGATATGTGTTTAAAAAAATGTCCTACACTAGATTACTCTTAAGTGTTGAGTTGAGTCCTTATGCATAATTCAAATCTATATGTGAGAATTGGGTAAAAGAAAAGGATGGGTAGATGACCCATATGATAAAGTTAATCCTTTGGCTGAGTTAGTTCCTAGCTGGAGTGACATATTTTGTAAATCTCATCATTAGTTGCAAGTGAGGTAATACATGAACCCTAGTTATGAGAGTATGATGCTCTGTGCGGAAGATACTCAACATACATGTTCTCCCTTCTTCTTCTTCTTCTTAATATACGATGATAGAAGCCTCACTTTAGTTGTGTAGATGATTTATATATGAGGAGTCACTCATATAAGCTTGACCTATTCTCTTTTCCCCCTATATCATACATGTACTACCCAAGATTGAAATCATGATAAGTTTGACTTTAAAATATTCTCTCCCCCTTCATATGAAACATGAAAGATATGATGCTGAGATCATGGGATAAACTTAGTATGTTCTCTTTTTCCCTTCACATAATTTGGGTAAGCCATAAAAAGTTGAACTCATGAACTTGATATAAAGATATTTTTGGATCATAGGATATATGATCAGAAATATAGTTCGTAACTTTGATCCTTCTCAATATATGCTTCTAAGTTGAGTATGAATATCGCACCATGGGGTGAAACCCTAATGGTCAAACATGTTGCGTAATTCCTTTTTAAGTAGAAAAAAAATTCTAATGTCAAGGATGAAGATAAATCTCCTTTAATGTTGAAATCATTGTAAGATATTAATGATGTTAGATTTGAACGATCTAAATATCATGGCATATAAACAAATTCCTCCTGAACTTTAAAAGTATGAACAAAACCTATACCCTTAGGGGTGATGTAATCCTAAGATATCATAATGTCATGTGATGAATAAGACACTAAGTAATGCTACAATTTGTAACAAAAATGATGCTTCAACATATATAAGTTGGGATGGGCACACCCTACATGCTTAAATATCCTAAGAAGACAACTTAGGATGAATCTAGAATAATGATACTCTTGGAACATAGAAATGGTGGCCTATAGGCATAAAACTCCTTTATATCAACTTAAGAATGAGACTAGTTGATTTCCAGGACGAAATTCCATATTACGTGGGGTGAATGTGATGACCCCGACCTTAGGGTTCATATATTGAGGATAGTTTTGAGGACCATTATCGCTCCATACACAGTTGAACATAAACTGAGAAATTGTGTCTCCAATCATGGATCATTACAGGCATTAAGGTGTGATTGAAGGTGCAAATAAGCCTAACCCAGTTCAATTAGGATTTATGTCTTCGTTAATCAATATGATTGTACATAAGATAAAGACCCATTTGTTGGTACATATTAATTTGAAAGGTTGTATGTGACACTTGGGAGATATTTTGACCATGACCATTCATTGAACTTGTTTGATGATTGATTGATTTCTATTTGAGGTTTACAAATATTTGTAAGATTGTTTGAAGAATTGGTTTGCATGACTAGATAATGTAGTTTGGTATCAAACTAGTCCAAGAGCTATTATGATGAGGAGATAATGGTTAAGAATCCCATGGTCATTCTCTTCCCCTAAACCTCCATCTATAGCGGGGAGAATGACAGATAATAACACTTTTTTTCCTAACTTCATTGCCCGGTTATCTACAGAGCTCCACATACCTGTTTGGAGTTGGAGGCTTAGATCCTAGAAGCTCGGATCTAGGGAACGACCCTTAGGATAACCTGCATAGAGGTAGAAACACATAGATGTACCTTCCACTCACTTTCCCCTCCTCTACCCATAGATATAGTAGACGATGAGATGAGGAAGAAAGAAAGATAGGGTCGTGATGGAAGCATTAGGACTGAATCTACCCTAACCGTATCAGTTGCAAGGTGGAAGAGAAGAGAACATCTGGGAAACATATAAAACTAGGTCTCGCAGAAGGTTAGGAAGGTTAGGCTTTGTTGCACGAGGCCAAGTGAGAATTCTGATGTCACCCTGATCGGGGTCGACGGAGGATCTTGGTAGGAAGGCTTGCGTGGGGTTTGAGGATGCAGTGCAGTCGACAATTCAGTGCTCTGGTCAGGTCTGATGGTGTTCAGAGGTGACGGAATAAATGTTTAATACCTCCCATGAGTTCTCGGTAGTTTGACAATCCTTCCATATCCAAGGCGGGACAACTTACTGAGATCCCAAACCTACATTCACAGGGATGTACAGGCGTTCCAAGATCTATCCGATGGACTTTAGGAAGGCACATCTGTCGTTTCCCTTTCTTTCTGCGATCGGGGCTTGACACATCATGCTCGTTTGGCCATCTGCTATCCTCATTGATGTACAGACTGAAGCAACCCTACTACAAGTATGCATAGGTTCAAGGTCAACTATTATGATCCCTCGCCAGAGCTGTGTGCGGTGGTGGTGCAACCAGCAAGCCCCCGAGATTCATCTCTTGGTCTCTCCCTGTGGTGCCCGGGTGCCGGCGATTGTGAAGGTCCTTCAGTAAGTGACATCAGGGTAGGACCTGACTTGGAGCCTTGCCGGAGAGGAGGTCGTCGAGTTCCCAGCCAGACCATGTCCAGATTAGATGGCGACGGCATGACGCCCTGATCGGCGTGAACACAGGATACCGCAGGCGTCAAGCGAGTGCAGCGAGAGAGGGAGTTGGGTCTGGCCAAACCCAGGTTAGACCGGCCTGGTTCAGTCCTTCCCAGTTGAGTGTTGCACCCTGAGGAGCACATGTGGCAGATCCTGATTGGCCTAGAAGGTAAAATGTTTCATACGTGTTTTTAATAAATAGCTATGATCTTAGAAAATGTCGTATAAATAGCTCCCTTGGCCTAAAAATACCCCAAAAATATCTCCAGACTCAAAAAAACATCCCCTATATTACTGGACCCTTATATTAGTCTTTTGAAGCACAACTATTGATGATATTCAATTTAGGGTGAAATGCTTCTTTTGGGTTCATTTAATTTGTATAATTAGCAAATGATGGATATAAAATATGAGGAAAATATTCTTGGAACCCTAATACCACATAGAAACCATAAGTGGACTCTAATATGATATTAATGCCAAAATGTTATGTCTTTCCTTACTAATGAGAAAATTAATGCTCTTAAACTCTTTTTAGTTCTAGAAAATAGACCTATCATCGGAAAATTATGAAATCTGAAACAGACCCTTAGAATGACATCTGGATCACTATAAAAATACCAGAGACACATTTTAGATCAGTAACACCTAGATTTGTCCAAACCCTAATTTGGACCAAAAATTACCAAGAATATGATGTACATATATTAATGATGAATATTTGTTATTAATCAGGTGATGACCGGATTATCTAGATGATCATGGATGTGATAAGAACCTCTAAACTCAGGTATGTGTATATAAGTATATGAATAGTTTTTTCTGGATGATAATTATGATTAATTGCTTGCATGTATTTGAATATCTTGTTGGATGTACATCTATATGTATTGTCATTTCCACCTTGAACAATAAGAACACTAAAGAGAGAAAATGGAATGTAGTTACTGATGGTTCATTAATCTCCCTATTAGAGAGGGAAAGTATTAATGTTGACTAGCACCTCCCTAATGGTACAAGGTACGTGGGGAGATTCCTAATGGTACAAGGTACGCGGGGATAGGGCCCAATAATATATGTTTGTGCTAAGTCCACCATAGTAATACATGTCCATTGAAATATGATTAATAACTTGGGTTTACCTGATTTTCTGCCATTAAATAATGTTTCTTTTTCTCTTTCTTCTTTTTCAAGTATTTTCAATATGCCAGCATAGTATAGCTCTTTAATTCCATGTACCAACTTTTGTTGATGATTTTGTTTCTCGTATTTTCTAGGTCCAGAGCTAGAATGGGATAAAATAATAGGATGTGAGCAAGTTGTATAGGTTGTACCTATTGTGTAAAGATCCTGATTAGCATACATGTTCATAGACTTATGTAAAATTTTCTATTCAATATGTAAATGTAAATCATTTGTAATAATTCATATTGTTTAAATATACATGTGAATGTTGAGTATGTTATGGTTGTATGTTCATGTATGCGTATTATGCTTCAGCATCGTATTCTGATATGATTGGATGATGTTTTCGGATTCTGACATCTCATTCCCAATAGGGTTTGGAGAAATTAAAATTCGGGGACGTCACAGCTTTATTGGCTATTGGGCCCAATAACAAGGAAAAGACAAAAGGAATTCTATTGTTAATATAAAATGGAGAAAAGAAAGATGTAGAAACCTCTAGAAGGAAAATATATATAATCCAAAGGTGGATTTCATTCCTCTTGGGTTCCTTGGGTTCCAAGGAGTCCAAAGTTGCAACGATAATGCAAAACGAAAAGAAAAGACCAATTAAGTATTTCTTTATTAAGAAAGAAATTGAAAACAATGATAAAATGTGGAAAATAAGTGAAAAGAGGTATAATTGAGTTATCCTTGATGGATTTTCATATCCAAAAGATTCCTAATGTTAAATGGAATGCTAATGAGGAAAATAAAAAGAAAGATAAAGAGAAATCCTCAAAAAGAGATATTTTAATAAGAAATAAACAAGATAATGTGAAATATTGAATATTGATGCATCTAGAAGGATAATAAGTATCCTTATGAAGGAATTTTGAAATCTTGGAGTTTCTTGGGGTCCAATGAGCCCTAATGAAGAAAGAGGAACGATAAAATACCAATAATGTCAAATAAGAAGATAATATGATGCATAATGAATGATTTTGGGGTATTGTTAAAAAGGAAGTAATTTCTATTAAAAGAAAATAGAAATTCGTGTCAATGGATTACAAAACAAGAATAAAGAGAATAAGTGAGAGGAATTTGAATTCCTAATTATCCAAGAAATAAGAAATATCAAAGGGATAGTAAGGAGAGAGAGAAGATTTCTTCTTCATGAAGGAATAGGGTTCCAAGTTGGAAAAGGACTTGGTTTCTTCGTGGGCAAGCAGTCTAGGGCGTTGTTACCCTCCCCTATATAAAGGGGTAAGACCTTGGGTCGAGTCTAGAGGATCCCACACCTCTTTATCTCCTCTTCTTCCACATTTTCATCCAAAAATCCTAACCTTAGAGAAGCTCTATCTCAGGAGCAGCAGGGAGTGGTGAAGGGGGTTGCAATGGGGCATGATGCTCCCACTTTGACCTAAGGAAACTCCACCATCATCCTCTTGCTCTAACCATGTGCAATACCCACAAGCGGTTTAAAACCTAGCTGCAGAATGGCGACTTGGCACTCATGACACGGATCGACTTGGTCGTGTTTTGGAGCTTGGTTGAGGGCGGCGGGGGGTGGCAGAGGCAGGGAGCTAGTTTCCGACCAGGATCGAGCTTCGAGGTGGCAAGAGGCGACCCCATGGAGCACTGCAGGTCGGCGGCAACCTGCACTTCGCAAGGTTGAAGAAGATCCAACCGCTTTTGATGATTCTACCCTCCGAGACACAAAGAAGCTGGTAGCCAAGTCGGGGGTACATTAGTAACTTGGTTATAAACTCAAACGTGGGTCGTGTTGCATGCATGAGGTGACATGGCAGCTTCCAGTTGGTCCAAAAAGGTATTTCTTACAAAAATCATATCTCCTTAATAGTATCTCAGATAGATATGTATAAAATATGAAAATTGTTCAAAAAATGAGAGGAATCCAATAAAAATATATTCAGAAGCTAATTTCTCTTTCAATTTGAATAGTAGTGTAAATTATCAATTTTAATGAATTAAGGATTAGGAAACCCTATTTTGAGATGATTAATATATATAGTAGGGTTTAATGGATGATTAAAGTTGGTATTAACCTGTTAATGATAAAAAGGAACATTAGGAACAAAAATGATGAGTTTTGCATGTAATTGGTTTAATTTAGAGTTTCATGTGCATGAATATACTTTAAGGGGCCTTGAAACCCTAATATTGGTAAATGTGACTCTTAATGGCTTTAATTATTAAAAATTGTGAATAAAGTTAATATTTGATGATTCTATGCTATTTTGAGTATAAAGGTTTCTAATTGTGGATAAATACCTATAATGTAGAAATTAGGGTTTTCTAATGAATAAAGGTAGAATTAATGACAATTAGAATTCATATGTGAATTAGACCATAATGAACTACGAATGGATGATAAATGAGCATAATGACTTTGTCATAGATTAAAAGGATAAAAATGGTAGCTTTAATGTAAAAGAGGCTTAATGGACTTAATTGATGATTAATTGTGTTGTTTCTGAAATTAAGGTTATGTGTTGTTAAATGGTGACCTTAAGAACTTTCGTGGTGGTTAGATGAGAAAAATAGGGTTTAAAAGAGTGAGGGGAAGTAAAACCCTAATTGCAAAATAAACCCTAAAAAGAGGTAGAAATCCTAAAAAGGAATAGAAACCTTAAGTAGCAAGTTGTTTGAATAAATTTTAATAAAAAGGAATTGGATGTAATTTCAGGACTCTTGTACTTGTTTGATTGGACTACTCTATCTCAATTCATCCTAACAGGTACATGGTTAATTACGATTAATCACATTAGTTTTTCCTGAAGGTTTCCCAGATGGTTACTCGCATTGAATGCAACTAAACAGTTTGGATGTTCATACTGCAATTATAAAGTCACTATGGTTATCACAATTATGAATACATGTGTATTCTCGCACCTACATACCACCCTGATGGAAGATGCCATAAAGGTCAGACCCAAGAGGGTACACCAATGGGCACCATGAGAGGTGACCCCAGACACCAAGCTCAGGAATGAGAAGGTGGTCTATGTTGCATGACTATGGGGCACCATGAGAGGTGACCCCCAAGAACCAAGCTCAGGATTGAGAAGGTGGCCTTAAGTCAATGGCAAAATATAAACCCTAGAGGGGTATTCCAGGGTTAGGGCAAAAGCGGTGGAGAATGACACATTGAAAATGTAAATTGGTTTGCGAATTACCTTGATTGTGATAATTAAATTGTTAGCCATATTTGCGAAATTTTGGTTGTTCCCACATACCAGCATATTCCTATATGCTGGCCGACGTTTTGTTTTTCGGTGTTTTAGGTACAATAATTGAAAAGGACAAACAATAAAGTGGCACATGTGGAATTAAATACGAAATAAATTACAAAGGAGGATTAGATAGAATGGACTCCTGATGAGGATCGAAGTAGATATCCCTTTTTTGGAAAGGTATGCAATGTTTTATTTTATACCAGTTTTTAGTTTAGTTAGTAAAATTTGATAATTATTATTGATTATTTTTCAAACCTTTGATCCTATTAATTGGGATAATGGCTCTAACCTTCTGGTCTCCCTTAATTGGGGGTTACCGGGAGGCGGGGTCGTTACAATTGGTATCAGAGCATAGGTTCCTCATTTAATCATTGATAATTATTAAATTTTACAAACTTCATAGAACCCAAGGGAGTTATTAGAGGATTTTCCAAAAGACAGAGGTGTCTAGAAAAGGATCACGTCTGGGGGCTGGCAAGATTTTCCTCCACACTACTAGTCAGAATACGAGGACTCCCAGATTAGTGTGACTACCTGGCTAAAGTCTCAGGATTTGACTCAAAATAAGATACCTTTAGGACTCTCTCATCTTGTTCATCCCTTCTCAACTCAAATTATGTTAAGGACCTTAAGGATTAGGGTTTTCTCTATTCTCCTCACCCTCTTAAGGTATGGGTAAGGTTGATAAGGTTTAAGGAACCCTCCACCAAATTAATAAAAAGCATGTAATTAAGATGTCATGGACATAAGCTTAATAGATTAAGCGTAAACTAAAGAATAGATACATGCTTAGGTCGTATGACATAAGTTGTCATGCCCTCAGGAGAGACTTGAGGGTAGACCTTCTTATCAGGAGGATAAGTAAAGAAAGTTAGTCTTGGAAGTAGGGATCTCCATTACAAGTAGGGGCCTAGCACATCCTCTGAGGATTATGTAAACCCTAACCCTAAGTGAAGGTTAGAGAGAAAGATGACATGATGAGTTAGATGGACATGCCTTGGATGACATATGAGCCATGAGAGGTTGGATGACTGAGTACCTTTGGTGACCCAACCCTGGGAAGGGTCGTGCATGTTAGAGTGAAGGATAGCTCCTTCATTGATGAGGTTAGAGAAGAACCTATGGAACCCCATGAGCTTATATGAGCATGGCATAGTAGGCACCCAGAATACGTCATTAGTGTAGGTAGTAGGTTGAAACCCTGGCCAATAAGTATGAGGGATAGCTTATGACATAAGTGTAAAGAGCTATGGATAACCTTGAGCAAACATAAGTTCAACATAGGCTTCGCCTAGGTAGGGGTATGCTTGTGAGCTTGATCTGTCTTCATGGAGAGAGGACCTCTGGTAGTGAGGTTGTTTGTAGAGTTAGCTCTAGAGAGAGGGAGCAGGACCCAAGCAAGAAGGTTGGAAGCCTAGACTCCAAGATATGAGGAAAAGTGGGGAGTTGAGGATGATGCGACCTCAGTGGATGTTTGTGGTTGCCTCATGCTTAATCCCTGGGGGTTGATGATGTCTTGGTTTCCATGAGAGGAACCAAGCCCTAGAGAGAGGATGAGTCTACTGGTACCTCTGTACCTATGGTATAGATGAGAAGAAGAGTTCCTTAGACCTAGAGAGGTTTAGTAATAGGTCGTGAGGCCTTGTACCTTGTTTTTCCTTGAGGAGGACTCAACTTTAAAGTGTTGATCGAGTAGAAGATGACAGGAAGTGCATTTCATGCCTTATACATGCTTTATACATGGTTAAGAGGTTGAACATGTAGTTGGACAACCAAAAGTGAACCTAGGGATGCCTAGGCCTAAGAGGGGAAGTGGTGTACCTGATTCTCATGACAAGGTTTTAGTTTCAATAGATTCGAGCATGGTACTTCTCATGTTTAGAGGAAAGGGAAACCCCCTTAAGTTTAATGTATGTTTGATGAACCCTTCACAGCCAAGTTGATGACATGGGAAGGTATGATCTTGATCCAATGTTGAGGATGAGAACAAGTATGACCTAGCATGGTTTAGTATGTGGTCTACTTGTGCCTTAGTAGTTGTTGGGTTAAGCATGCTCATGTGAATATAAACCCTAAGGATGTTTGCGACCTTGTTGTCAAGAGTTGTAGTTTCCTCCCATCCTGCGAGAGGGACCCTTTGGTAGGGTGTGTACCAGTTTGTGATTTTTGTGGAAACCTAAAGAGGTTTCATTGGATCGTGAGAAACTAAGTGAAAAGTACATGGTATGAGAATGAACCTGTAGACCCATAGATAATCATCTCTAAGTGCATGTCGATGTGTTACCATGGAGGTAATCGGTATGGGGCCCGACCAAGGTAGGAAGGTTACCATGACCCCTATGAAAGGATGGGAGTCAACCATGAATGCAGAGAGAGAGATGATGAAGGCTTGGGTAAGGTTCTAAGTTGAACATGTACTATGCTAGAATCCTAAGTCTATCCTAGGGTCAGGTAGGGATAAGACTTATGGAAGTAGGAGTTGCCTAATTCCCTAGTTGCACATGACCATAGGGTCGGGAGGTAACAGCTATCATTGTCTGAGGGTCATGAGTTAGGAGATCGATCCCCTTCATGAACTCATGGGACCTAGAGGGAAGATGAGTAGGGCACTCTCTGGATGCATAAGGGAAGAGGGATGACCCCAAAAGTGTCGGCACCCTATGGACCTAGAGGAGATGACCAAGGATTGTGTAGTGACCCAAGTAGGTTTGAGGTCAGCTTTCCATGGAAGTAACTTTAATATCAAGATAATTGTGATAGAGAGACATAAGTTGCACGTTTCAACTTCGATTTGAAAGTGTACTGGAAATGTGGGATGTACCATCTCTACTCTTGGAACAGGAAGAACTTTGTGTTTGGACGGCCGCCAAATGCTTATTTCCTCTTGTTATGGGAGTGAGAGATAGGACAGTACGCATGCCATACACCAAGGGTAAAGATGATGTGAGTTGGAATGTTGCCATGAGGAATGAGGACAGAGATGATAACATGCCCTTGTGGAGTGAATGATACATGGATAGGTACAAATGATAAGATTATTAAGGTAATCATCTTGTGAGAATGTTTTATCATGAACTATGTGGAATTTGCAAGTGATACAAGGTTGAGTTTGATAACCAAGAGGATGAGCTCAGAGTGTTCTGATGAAGATAGACTTAGAGTTTGAGACGAGATGATAAGTGGAATACATGGAAGTGTATGTCTTCAACATTACCTAATACCTAAGGATGTGAAGTGGTAATGGATGCTCTGGTTGAGATATAGGTGTCTAGTTTGGATAGAGACTAGAAGATAGGTTTGTCTAACCCTCAGATGCAATGATATTGATTGATCAAGTTAATGGTTGTTTGGTTAGCTAGCCTAGTCTTTGATGCAATCAAAGGATGGTGGTAGAACTTCAGATACACTTCTTTGGATAGGAAGGTAATAAAACCCTAATCATAGTGGTTTAGGGATTCTAAGGAATCGATCTTGAGTAATCATGACTGATCTTGAGGAATCATGACATATAGGAGATCATGATTTTAAAATCACCATACACCGTATTACGAAGATAGTAAGTGACTATAGTACTTTGGATGCTTAATACGAAGTTGCATGTAGCATGTGGCCATGCAAGCCGGGGGTGAAGGACGAACACCAGTAATCGAGTGCTTTGGCATAGAGGATAAAGAGTTCCCGAGAGGGAATGGGAGTTCACCACTATGGATGTTGTGGTAAGTATCCCCTAGACCAAGGAAGGACAAGATACAATGTGGGTTATGGTAGATTGCCTTACCTAGATGACAAGAGAAAGAAAGAAATTGTCAAGGGACAAATCGGGTTGAACTACTTATAAGAGAGATGAGATGGTTCAGCTACACCTTGATGTGAGTTTAAAAGTTCTTGATTATGACCTAAAGGTTCACTTCCATAAGGTGTAAGTAGGTACATGAAGAACTCGATGTTAGTATCGCTTATCACCCCTAACTAATGGTAAGTATGATTCAGACTAGAGGGTCTGATGAGAGCATGTGTACTCATTCAGGGTGATACATAGAGACAATTCTTAAGATGTGATGTTAACCACCATAGCCTTTATCGGGATGCAAGAAGTTCTATAAGGAGGTTGTGTCGGTCACCACTTCAATAAGATGATGTTGGTGAAGGAGGCCTCATGAAGGTCAGAAAAGAACCACAGTGTGTGCAGATAAAGTCGCTTTGATCATACAATGGCTGAGAGGGAGCTAGAGGCGACATGAGTCATGAGCTGATGCAAAGCATACTGACATGTAGTTCACTGTGGGAGAGTATGTGATGTGAAAATCTGACCCCTTTAAGCTACAACTGAGAAAGTTGAGTCCCCGATATATGGATCCACTTGAGATGGATTGGTGGAGATGGTTGTGTTTAGCCTTACCCCTTAGGATAACATGACATATAATGTGTTCCATGAGTCTGATCTAGAGCACTATGTGAGGTACCCAAGCCATGTTTTGAGCCCTGAACCTATTCAGGATTTGAGAGGTTGAAATGTCCTGAGTCACCTATGAGGGTACAATATACCGAGGTAAGAAAGAACTCAGATGGAAGAATATGAGATAATGAAGGTTCTTAGGAAGCACCATGGAAAGGGTGAAGCCACATGGGAGCCATGATGGACACAAGAAAGTCTTATCATGTTTGTTTGTGTGCCTGGTGGAATTTTGAGGACAAAATTCCTATAAGAGGGGAAGGATGTTACAACCCCAATTTTTTTGTTCATTTGGTGAGAAATGTGATTTATCATATTAAAGATATTTGAACAAATAAAGATATAATTTGTTTTGAATAAATGGATTTCGTTTACAATAGCCTTGATGATTGTTTTGTGGGCTTTATTGGCTATTGGGACCAATAACAAGGAAAAGACAAAAGGAATTCCATTATTAATATAAAATGGAGAAAAGAAAGATGTAGAAACCTCTAGAAGGCAAATATATATAATCTAAAGGTGGATTTCGTGCCTCTTGGGTTCCTTGGGTTCCAAGGAGTCCAAAGTTGCAAAGATAATGCATAAAGAAAAGAAAAGACCAATTAAGTATTTCTTTATTAAGAAAGAAATTGAAAATAATGATAAAATGTGGAAAATAAGTGAAAAGAGGTACAATTGAGTTATCCTTGATGGATTTTCGTATCCAAAAGATTCCTAATGTTAAATGGAAAGCCAACAACAAAAATAAAAAGAAAGATAAAGACAAATCCTCAAAAAAAGATATTTTAATAAGAAATAAACAAGATAATGTGAAATAATGAATATTGATGCATCTAGAAGGATAATAAGTATCCTTATGAAGGAATTTCAAAATCTCAGAGTTTCTTGGGGTCCAAGGAGCCCCAATGAAGAAAGAGGAAAGAGAAAATATCAATAATGTCAAATAAGAAGATAATATGATTCATAATGAATGAGTTTGGGGTATTGTTAAAAAGGAAGTAATTTCTATTAAAAGAAAATAGAAATTTGTGCCAATGGATTAAAAAGCAAGAATAAAGAGAATAAGTGAGAGGAATTTCGAATTCCTAATTATCCAAGAAATAAGAAATATCAAAGGGATAGTAAGGAGAGAGAGAAGATTTCTTCTTCATGAAGGAATAGGGTTCCATGTTGGAAAAGGACTCGGTTGCTTCGTGGGCAAGCAGTTTGGGGCATTGTTACCCTCCCCTATATAAAGGGGTAAGACCTTGGGTCAAGTCCAGAGGATCCCATACATCTTTCTCTCCTCTTCTTCCATGTTTTCATCCAAAAACCCTAACCTTAGAGAAGCTCTATCTCAGGAGCAGTAGGGAGTCGTGAAGGGGGTTGCAATGGGGCATGATGCTCCCACTTTGACCTAAGGAAACTATGCCATCATCTTCTTGCTCTAACCCTTGCACAATACCCACAAGAGGTCTAAAACCTAGCTACATAATGTCATCTTGGCACTCATGACACGGGTCGACTTGGTCATGGTTTGGAGCTTGGTTGAGAGCGGCGGGGGGTGGCGGAGGTAGGGAACTAGTTTCCGGCCAGGATCGAGCTTCGAGGTGGCCAGAGGCAACCCCGCGGAGCACTGTAGGTCGGTGGCAACCTGAACTTCGCAAGGTTGAAGAAGATCCAGTCGCTTTTGATGATTCTACCCTCTGAGACACAAAGAAGTTGGTAGCCGAGCCAGGGGTATATTAGTAACTTGGTTATAAACTCAAACACGGGCCGCGTTGCATGCATGAGGTGATGTGGCAGCTTCCGGTTGGTCCAAAAAGGTATTTCTTACAAAAATCATATCTCCTTAATAGTAGCTCGAATGGATATGCATAAAATATTAAAATTTCTTAGAAAAATGATAGGAATCCAATAAAAATATATTTAGAAGCTAATCCCTCTTGCAATTCGAAAAGTAGTCTAAATTATCAACTTTAATGAATTAAAGATTAGGAAACCCTATTTTGAGATGATTAATATATAGTAGGGTTTAATGGATGATTAAAGTTGAAGTTAGCCTATTAATGATAAAAAGGAACATTAGGAGCAAAAAGGATGAACTTTGCACGTAATTGGTTTAATTTAGAGTTTCGTGTGCATGAATATACTTTAAGGGGCCTTGAAACCCAAATATTGGTAAATGCGACTCTTTATGGCTTTAATTGTTGAAAATCGTGAATAAAGTTAAGATTTGATGATTCTAAGCTATTTTGAGTATAAAGGTTTCTAATTGTGGATAAATACCTTTAATGTAGATATTAGGGTTTTCTAATGAATAAAGGTAGAATTAACGACAATTGGAATTCATATGTGAATTAGACCATAATGAACTACGAATGGATGATAAATGAGCATAATGATTTTTTTCATAGATTAAAAGTATAAAAATGGTAGCTTTCATGTAAAAGAGGCTTAATGGACTTAATTGATGATTAATTGTGTTGTTTCTGAAATTAAGGTTATGTGTTGTTAAATGGTGACCTTAATAACTTTCATGGTGGTTAGATGAGAAAATTAGGGTTTAAAAGAGTAAGGGGAAGTAAAACCCTAATTGCAAAATAAACCCTAAAAATAAGTAGAAATCCTAAAAAGGAATAGAAACCTTAAGTAGAAAGTTGTTTGAATAGATTTTGATAAAAAGGAATTGGATGTAATTTTAGGACTCTTGTACTTGCTTGATTGGATGTCTTGATTGATTGGACTACTCTATATCAATTCATCCTAACAGGTATGTGGTTAATTATGATTAATCGCATTAGTTTCTCCTGAAGGTTTCCCAGATGGTTAATCGCATTGAATGCAACTAAACAGTTTGGATGTTCATACTACAATTATAAAGTCACTATGGTTATCACAATTATGAATACATGTGTATTCTCACACCTATATGCCACCCTGATGGAAGATGCCATAAAGGTCAGGCCCAAGAGAGTAGACCAATGGGCACCATGAGAGGTGACCCCAGACACCAAGCTCGGGAATGAGAAGGTGGTCTATGTTGCATGACTATGGGGCACCATGAGAGGTGACCCCCAGGCACCAAGCTCAGGATTGAGAAGGTGGCCTTAATTCAATGGCAAAATATAAACCCTAGAGGGGTATTCCAGGATTAGGGAAAAAGTGGTGGAGAAAGACACATTGAAAATGTAAATTGGTTTGCTAATTACCCTGATTGTGATAATTAAATTTTTAGCCATATTTGTGAAATTTTGGTTGTTCCCACATACCAGCATATTCCTATATGCTGACTGACATTTTGTTTGTCGGTGTTTTAGGTACAACAATTGAAAAGGAAAATAGTAAAGTGGCACATGTGGAATTAAATACGAAATAAATTACAAAGGAGGATTAGTTAGAATGGACTCCTGATGCGGATAGAAGTAGATATCCCTATTTTTGGAAAGGTATGCAAAGTTTTATTTTATACCAATTTTCAGTTTAGTTGGTAAAATTTGATAATTGTTATTGATTATTTGTCGAACCTTTGATCCTGTTAATTGGGATAATGGCTCTGACTCTCTGGTCTCCCTTAATTAGGGGTTACCAGGAGGCTGGGTCATTACAGTAGCCGTCAAGATGGTTGTGTTGTGATTGTGGTCATGTGTCACGGTTGTGGTCATGTGTCCTGGTCACACTGGGGTGTCGGTCGTGACACGTTGGCCTTGGCCTGACCATGCCGACCTGGGCCCATTCGTGCCGAGTGTCATAGTTGTGGCATTGTCTTCTTGGCCACGGTCACGGCATACTTCTTGATCATGGCTGCAGCATCCATCTTGGTCGCGGTCGTGACATCCTTCTTGGTCGTGGTCACGACCCTCATGGAACAAACCCACCCCCTCAGGGGGTCTATTGCTATGGGTCGATGGGCATGTGTCATTGAATCCTCTGACTGATGAGGATGCTTTCTAGTAAAGGAACCATTCATCAAAAATAAGGTTCAGATTATCAAAAGTTTTTTGGGCCCGCTAGTCGGTTACTGAGACCATTGTCTCCTAAGTTGGTGCACATAGTGTGATGCTTAATCATGTAATGGAGAAAAGTGGGTTTGATCAAAATCTTAAAATGATCATATGAAATTGAGGAAAACTATATATGAGAAGATTCAGGGGGTATATGAGAGCTTTCATTGCAAATCTGGGCCAAAAATGGCAACTAAAACTATGATGAATATGCATTCATCATCTGTATCTGTAGAGAGCCAGTCATATGATGATTGTAATGAGGCATAATGTAATTGATTTGATAAATAATAACGGCAATTATGTCTATTATATTTTGTTTAGTTATGAGATAATGATATAACGTAATAGATGTCTAAAGCATGATACCCGAACAATGAGATCATATGTATGATAAGAGTGCATACATTGATGTTATATGCCTAGTCAGATATTATTGTAGAAGCAAAAAAGACAACAATAATACATAAGACTAGATTGTTTGTTGGTTGATGATAGATCTCATTTTTCATGATATATGATATCAATCCAAACACATAGGTACTGCTAGAGAACAGTGTACCAAACATACCCAACTTGAGAGTGATACATAGAACCATAAAATGGTAGTCAGAATCAACTCTCAATGTGGTAGTGGTGATTATGGATCTTAGAAGTCACTACACTAATCACAGGTCATTTGATGAACTTTGACACCATTCAATGTGACCTTGAATAAGGTTTGTTATAAAGGTGTTTCTCATGTATGTTGTGACACATGGGGATTGATTGTCAGTGATATAGATGGGATTTGTCTCTCCAACCGGAGATGATATCTTAGACACTTTTTTTTTAATTAAGCCAGAGGATCTTCTATTCATCCCACTCCTCTCATTGTGTGCAAAATCAATCAAACATATACACTCCTGCTTACTAAGCAGATATATATCCCCCAAGAAAAACCAACTGTGGTTACGCACCATGACCGTGGCGAAAATGCTTCACCACGCCCGTGGCCGCAAGCAACGGTCATCGAAGAAGGTACAGGCTCACACCCACATCCAGGATGACATCATCACAACACGGGCGAAAAAGACGACCACGGTCATGATCGCGAGCAAGGCAGACTGGAAACCTGACTACATCAGCTTTGATCTATTGAATATGTAAGGAATGTTGTTCTTCTCCATGTTATTCATGCCTCTTATCCTCGTCGGCAGTTGAGATGAAAGAGAAGTGATGAAGTTTGAGCCGAAGTGAGCACCCCATAAACCAATCTCTTTGGCGATATCTTAGACACTTGATAAGCGACACTGAGAAACTTGTGGACATACTCATGTGAGTAAATATTTGATATTGATCTCACATGTATCTCAGTAGTCTACTCATGTTCAAGAAACATGGATTGAGTATTATGAGGATTATCATTCCATGCCTTGCATTCAATCTTTATATCAGTAAAAAAGGAACTACACGATCACAATAACATTGGTCATCGATGTAGGTTGAAGCTGTACTTCAACTTTCCAATTACTTGGGTAGTAATGATGTGTTTTTAGATATCACTCATTTCTTGTAATTTCATAATCTAGTTATGGACATTCACTGTCAAGGTAATTTGGGACCTAAAGGATCACACGTATAGGATGCACCTAGAATAGGAGTTTAGTCATGGATAAGATTTGAGTTGGTTACTAAAGTATTTGGTAATCATCTTAAATAGCATTGGTTGATAGTTGGCTGACTGGAGTGTCTAGTCGACTTATTGGATGACTAGTACACTAGACCAAGGAATTGATGATGACATCATGATGTGCATTAATCGTCGCAATGAAATTTAGTATGTTTGTGAATAGTAAAACATTCAAATCAACTGACCGGATGTTCCAGTTGACTGACTAACATGCCAGTCGATTGACTGGGAGCCCAGTCGATCAACTGGTGATTCACAATAGCTGAAAAAATCATTAAATTCATTCCATCATGTCCTCAGGTTTGTGGAACCCTATATTATCTACTCCTATACAAAATGTGGGGTGGCCAAGGCTCTCAATAACAAGTCTCATATTCTCGATAGTGTGGTAACATGAGATCCATAAGCATCTTACCCATAAAAGGAAGATATACCCAAAGGGGAGAAAGTCGACACTATCACGTTGACAACACTAGGGAGAACTCCTTATCATTACTTCTAGAAGAATGTGGAGTTCTAGGTGGTCCACATGGACTACATAGAGGCATGGAGGTTGTTGTGATGTGCACATTTAATATAGACTTTTCACCCACTTATGCACATACTTTCAATTCAAATTGTATCTCAGTTTGTCTCTGATTGTGTTGGATTTCCCAGCTTTTCAGTTGTTTTACTCGTTTCATATTTATGACCACAAGTACACGATTATGACAATAACATGGGGCAAATTCAACCAAAATCTAACCTTAGTTGGACTCCCCAGGAGATTGCATACTTCACAGAGATTTTCTTGAAGATTCTAAAGGAAACATGACATGTGTTAATTAACATACGGTGTGTAAGTTTATAGATGATTTCTTCTCCCTATAAAGAGCAGTGACATAGTGTGTCCCTATGCGGGCACGGTGTGCTACACTAATCAAAAGATACACTTAGAAATTCTATCAACATACATAGTGTGTGTTTATTAATACACGCCATATCCAAGCAGATGAGCTTCAACCCACGACTTCATCGGCTCTCAACTACATGGTGTGTCTCTCAGACAACTTATTGTGCACATCTCAAGCAAAGCAGTTTCCACATTAGATGCACATGGAGACACGTTGTGTACTTCTCAAACACGATGTGTCCTAGTCAATTTATGTAGTTTCTTAAAACAACCTTCCCTCATTTCAAATATAAAAATTTGCTTATGGGATGGTTATCTCTCATAATTTTGAAAACACTTTCGACTAAAGAACAGACAAAAGTAGAGGAGGGGTGATTTTGGGGAGGAAGAAGTGGTTACAAGGGAGACAACATCCATTCTTCTCCATTTTCCTTCAAGGATTACAGTAGGATCTTCTCCACCTCATTTTGGCCTCTTAGGAGAAAAGTTTACTACAGAAGAAGAACCAACTTAGGTGGAATTTTGTCTCCAAGTCAACGTTCTACCTTGTTCTTCTTCATTCCTAGCATTTCCCTTGTTCTTTTCTTCTCTACTCAAGTTTAACTTCAAAATCTATAGCATATGCTTATGTTTCATCACTGTGAACAAGTAGATGTCCATTTCTTTGGTACGAGAGAGTAGCTCCCATGTCATTACTCTTGTGAACTAGGATCTCTTAGTTAATGCTATTTAATTTCCTGCTCCAAGATAATCTATGGTGTTTAATTACTTGTATGCACTACTGGCCATCTTGCTTAGATGTGTTATGCTTCTTTATGTGATTTAGGAAGATATGTAGAGAAGTAGGGAGTAGATATCTTGGCAATGTACTCCATACCATGGGAGTGGCTGGGATTGCATTGAGTATCCAAGGTTGTAGTTTGAAACTTTGCATAAGTACGAGAGTGATGTTTGGAGATTAGAAATGTCTCATATCACTGGGAGGTGTATGATTACAGAAGCCACCTTTTGATGTTAATAAGTATGTTAATTTTAGTAGATTGTATGTGAGTAATGATGTGGAAGTGAAATCTCATAACAAAGATCCTTTTAAATCAGATCTAGTGTTTACTACTTTCTTTAATTTGCAAAATACATCAACTTTAACCAAACCAATCTTTAAATCAATATAGATTGTTCAAGATTAACACACTTGCACCTAGCTATACCCTGCTCCTTGGATGACCTCGATAATACTACACACTCTCATATACTTATGGGGTAGTGTTTGAGTTTAGAAATTTAAGACTTGTTGACGTGTATTTTACTACGCGCTTGAACGCAAGTATACGCGTCGAGTAATATAGGCCTTGTGAGGCCCGAGTCGAACTCAGGGATACGTGAATTATTGGAGACTTCTACTAACTAATCGCAATCAGCTAGACCGATTAACAAAGTAGGGTTTTGTTGTTCAAATTAAAAGAAAATAAAAATCAAACAAAGAAAACAATCGATTAAAGGTTAATTTAATCAATTAAAAGGGATATCTTTAGGATGGCGGTTTCACCGCGGGTCAACATTGTATTAGATTTCATATAATTCCTCTCACTTCTCTCTCTATCCGGGTAGTGGCCTGAAATGAGAATTACCCACTGTCGTGGTGTAATCCACTACTTAGATTTAGGTTGATTCCATCGTCATAGTAATCATTCCCCTAAACTAAGCGCATTAAGATCGGTCCCTCAGTTCCCACCATTAATTTTACAACTCCTTTGTCAAGGGTTTTATTAATTAATGTAGAATTCGTCTCTTTTCAACCGTTAATCCTTCTGTCGAAGTGATTAAGGGCATTAATTTATTATTATGGTGATCAAGCATAACAATAGCAATAGAGAAAACGAATTTATACCACGGATATGAGAGAAAAATATGAATTATCAATCTAAAATCATCATACAATGTATCCCCGGGCTACTCCCGGTCCTAAAGATTGAGGGTTTTAACCTCTCATGTTCATCTTACACAAATACATGGTAGAAATTGGGGAATTCATAAGAAAAACGTGAAATAGATGGGAAAAACCCCTGAACGGAGAAGAACCGGTGGATCCTTGGCGTAGAACACAAGCTTTCCCCGCCTGTCGGTGGTGGAAATTGTCTTCGGCAGCGTCCGAATCACCCGGGATGAGCTTCTCGGCCTCCGTTCTCCTTTCTCTCCTCCTCGGCACTCGTGCAATCTAAAAATGAGATCCTCCCCCGTCTGGGCGGCCGTCATTAGGTATAAGTCCCTAGTTAGGTCGTCAAATAACAACAGCCGTCCGATCGAAATCAAAACAAATCCAACGCATATCTGCCGGCGTCGATACCATCGACGCGGGTCGATGGTATCGACCCAGTGGATTAGCGGCAGCTTTCCTTTCTTTTATTCTGAGCGCCTGTGGTGATCTCGATACCATCGACTTGGGTGTCGATGGTATCGACTCCTTTAGCGTCGGTTGTTGTCGTTTAGCGACGCTGTAGCTCTCCTTGTGTCGATGGCATCGACTTGTGTCGATGGTATCGACATCATCCTTGCCAGCAGCCTGTAGACATCTCGATGCCATCGACTTGGGTGTCGATGGTATCGACTCTGTATTGCTCTTCTCGGATGACAACCTGTGGCTTGGTCGATGGTATCGACATCTGTCGATGGTATCGACGGATGTAGATACTTGTTTTTCCTGAAATTGCACAACAAGACCAAATAAATCCACACGATTTATGATAAGATGATCAATAATGCTTAAAATAATGAAATAAAGGGGATTTGATATAAAATGATGGCAGAGACCAATTAAAGTGAATTATGCAATAATATCCATGAAAATAAGTAATTAAGGCACAAAACACATATGAAATCGGTCTATAAATGCGACTCAAAATCATCGCATCAAACTCCCCTAAGCTTAAACATTGCTCGCCCTCGAGCAACTAATCCTTAGAATAAAATTGCGAATGTCAACTAACAATCAAAACACCACCCCACCTCACAAAAGACTCCCACTGGACGTTCTCAAACCGGCCTACCCTAATCACAGAACAGTAATTACCCTAAAGGCGACAATAACCATCAATAAAAGAAATTATCCTTCAAACTGATGAACACTATCACATAGGGCAGTTAACATAATAAAGTTCGCTGATTCAGCCATGGTGCATCTTGTGATCACCTAAACTACGTTGCTCGCCCTAACTACCATCTACATGGAAGCCGTCCTCCTTATACACATGAGTGAGGAGAATATCACGGTGGACTACCACTCCGAGCAACGGGTGGATGGAATGGGTGGTTCATGGGAGAATTTGGAAATATTACACAGTTTCAAAATGCATATAACAAAATGCCCTAAATGATGCAAATGCACATTAAGAATGCCCTACTGCCTAAAAGTGGGTGGAATGATGCATGCACTAACCTTCTACCTCACAATGAGATAGAAATCTACTCAAGCCACATCATGTACTCAATTCCCCTGTTATCAAAGTGATATCATTCCTTTCTCCCTCTTATTCCTTTTCTTTCCAACTCTCCTTTTTCTTTCTTTCTTTTTTTTTCTACCATTTTTTCATGTTTCCAGAATTTTTTTTTTCTGCTGTTTTTTTTTCTTTGCCCATATATCCATAATTGCTTAGAGATACATGTATAAGGCCATTTTCTTTCCAATTGGAGATCTTTGCTTTATTTCGAGGGTATGGAACAAATTAGATCACCTATTTAGGAAAACTGAGATACATGGTGTGCTTATGCATGAAAATCATGAAATTGTGAGTGCAACTACATGACATGCACCTAAGGGTAATGTGCATGTATCACTATATATTTTTTATTATTCTATGCTAAAACATGAAAATAACAATGCAAAACCTATCTACATGCCATGCACGCAAAAGAAATTGAAACTGCACTTTACTTCCAATTCTTGGGTGGAATATAGGAAATGGGGTGGAATGATCACAAGATTAAGTGACTGAACCTTAAAAGAAAATTATGTGTCCCTCCTTATTGACATGTGTAGTAGTTTAAAGGGTTCTTTCTCTTACATCTGATTAAGGTCTCATTACCATTTGATTAGGTTAGGCTCAAACAACCGTTACTATCCACTTTTCATGAGTCAATGCGGGTGTGGGTATGACATATTGCTTCAAAGTTGACATAATCAATCATTTTCATAGAATAAGTTCCCCAAGGACAACCAAGTAAAGCTATCCATCTGACACAGAAAAATTTTTCAATTCCCTTAATTTCCCCATGAAAACAGCAAGATGACAATTTTTTTACGACATCCACAATTACACTAGATAGATGTGGATCCTAAATAAAAACTTAAAATTGCAAAAACAAATAAAAAAGCAGAAACTAAAACAACTAAAGAAAAGATAAAAGATAGAGTTGTTCCAGCCACCCCCCTAAGCTTGAATCCGACTATGGCCTCATAGTCAAAAACCAACTTAAGGGTGGAACAGTGATACCCTGATCAATCTTGCGGAGGCGGTGGTGGGTAATGTGGTGCCGTAGGATCCCAAGACGGGTACTCCCCCTGGAAGCTGGGATCATATTGGGTCCACGGCGGAGGCTGTGGATAACCTCCAAAGTAGTCTCGACTCCAGTAGTGGTCGAAGAAGGGCTCCTGCTGCGTCTCTATCCGCTGCAACCGGTTGTGCATTTGTTCTTGGTTGGCGAGGATGAGCCGCTCGTTCTCGAACATAGCCCTTTGATTATCAAGCAACCGGCCCGTTGTCTCATGGATGCCGGTATACAAAGTCATATGCTGGTGCTGCGTCTGCTGGATGTCCTGCAGCATGGTATACATCCCTTGCATGGAGTAGGGATCCGCAGCTGGCTGTTCTTGCTGTGGTGATGGCGGCGGGGGCTGAGATGATGAAGATGCACCCGGGTGCATCCTAGGATGCTTCCGTGGTGCCACGCGTGCTCGAAGAGGTGTGAAAGCCTCCTCGTCTTCCTCGGCCTCGCCTTCTTGGTCTTCACCTCCGCCTTCTTCTTCCGAGGACTCGATGGCTATGATGGGCCATCGGAAATGCTGCTTGCCCTCGATGTGGAAGACGTCGTCCGGCAGGGATGCCTCCTGGTAAGCTTGGTTGACGTGGCAATGAGCGTACGCCAACCCGTCCCGGATAAGAATGAGGTTTGAACGGTGCAAGTGTTGCACGTTCACCTTACTCCGCGTAGAAATCGGAGTCATTGACTGAAAGTTCAGCCCCAAGTAAAGCGCCAACCCGGTGACCAAACCACCAAAATGAATTGGAGCCTTCCTTGTGCTCCGCTTCACCGCCATGACGCGTTGTAACCAGAATGCTCCCCAGTTGCACTCTTAACGTTTCAGGAGGGCGTACAGAAAGAACAAGTCGCTCTCCTGGAACTTGCTCAAAGCAAGATCGCTCCGCCCGAAGAAGGTCAAGCTAAGCATCCTATGCAATACCCGGACGAACGGGTGCTCAAAATCAGCTACCGCGGCATTGTGGTAGCTCACGGTCTTCCCTGCCGGCACAGTAACTAGCTCGGCGAAGATTTTGTCGTAGTCGGTGCGGGCGTCGGGGCGTCGGTGATCGTGGCGGCTGTGGTTCCAGTTAAAGATGGCGTTGAACTGCTTCAACGTGATGTTGTAATTATTGTTGAAGAGTCGGAAGGACACCCTTCCCTGGATCCACGTCTGGTTCGATGGCACCACGTCATTTGGTACGACGCAGATATCAAGAGACGCCATGAACTCGGCCACCAGTTCCTTGTATGTGGGCCATTCGCCAAAGAACGGCTGCCCATCCGCATGACAGTCCATCTCATATATGCGACCGGTGTGCCGCGCTTGCCCGGCCAACACATAGGCCAAGTTGGCCTCGAATCCCAGGTCCCTGATCATTCCCCGGTCCACATACCGGGTGGCCTCGAACTTCCGCTTCATTATTTCCTCGTATACCTTTCTTGCATCCATGTTGGCATGAATGAGGCGTGGACGAGAGATGGAAGCGGTCGGAGGAGGAACAAACTCCTCGATCTCCCTGGGGTGTGCGCTCGATGAAGATGCTCCGCCCGTATGCACCATGCTTGCGAGAAGAATGAGATTGGGGGAAAAGAGCTCGGTGAAGATGGAGAGAAATTCTCCGCTCGGTGAAGATCTTTGCTCGATGACGCTTCTCCGCAGACGTAGAGGGCTCGGGGGAGTGCTCGGCGCAATAGGAGATACTTGCTCTGAGGGTGTGATGTCATATGACGTTGCAAGTCCCCTTAAATAGACTTGATCGGCGCCCCTGTTGACCCGTCGATACCATCGATGCGGGTCGATGGTATCGACATGTCTCGCGGGTAGCCGCATCTGTCGCTGGTATCAACGGCTGACGTTGGCTGGATCGAGAAACCCGGATCGCTGACGTGTCGATACCATCGACATAAGTCGATGGTATCGACGCAGCACCCGGATCGCTGACGTGGCTGTTGCGATCGTCGTCGATGTCTTCATGCGGATCGGTGACATGTCCGTCGATGCCATCGACGGGTGTCGATGGTATCGACTTGCTTTTATTGCGACACCTCCGTTTATTGCATTCAACCTGTGATGATGTCGATACCATCGACGAGGCCGTCGATGGTATCGAGTTGACTGAGCAAAATTCGTCTGAAAATCTCCAGAGATCTCGATGGTATCGACTGGTGTGTCGATACCATCGACACTTTTATTGCGACCTGCCTGTGACCATGTCGATGCCATCGACGCGGCCGTCGATGGTATCGACGCAGTGCGATTTCTGCTGGTGTCAACCTGAACCCATGTCGATACCATCGACGGATGTGTCGATGGTATTGACCCTGCCTGTTCCTGCACATTTAACAAACGGATCAAGGTATCATTTTTAAACTAAAACGTAAACAAAATAAAAGCAAACTACACCTAACATTAAACTATCCTAATGTACCAATGGTTGGGTTGCCTCCCAACAAGCGCCCTTCTTTAGCGTCTTAGGCTAGACGTCGGTCCTTCTTTTCATTCATGTACAAGTGAAATGAGTTTAACCTCATTCACTTTCCTCTTATAGTTCTCACCAAAGTACAGCTTCAAGCGTTGCCCGTTCACCAAGAACGTGGCCTCTCCATCTCGCACGAGAATTGCTCCATGCGGTCTCACTTCTTCCACATTGAAGGGTCCACTCCATCGGGATTTCAGTTTCCCGGGATGCAATTTGAGACGAGAGTTGAACAATAGGACACTGTCTCCTTTCTTGAACGTGCGCATCTCAATGTGGCGATCGTGAATCAGCTTTGTGCGCTCCTTATAAATGCGGGCATTCTCATATGCCGTCATACGTAGCTCATCCAATTCATTCAATTCAAACATTCTTTTCCTCCCGGCCTCGTCATAGCGCAAGTTCAGCCTTCTTAGCGCCCAATGGGCCTTGTGCTCCAATTCTACCGGAAGATGGCACGCCCGGCCATACGCCAACCTAAAAGGTGTAGTGCCTATAGGTGTTTTGTACGCCGTTCGATAAGCCCAAAGTGCATCCGGTAGCAATGCACTCCAATTCTTCCGTGTAGATGCTACGGTCCTTTCTAAAATCTTCTTGATTTCCCTGTTTGATACCTCCACCTGTCCTTGCGTTTGTGGATGATATGGGGTGCCAATGTTGTGCTTGACCCCATATTTCTTCAAAAGTGAAGCAAATTTCTGATTTCGGAAGTGTGTGCCTCCGTCACTAATGATCATTCGAGGAATCCCGAACCTGCAGAAAATATTCTCTTTGACGAACCTGCACACTACATTCGAATCATTAGTCCTTGTGGGGATTGCCTCTACCCACTTCGACACATAATCCACCGCAAGCAAAATATAAAGATTTGAATTTGAGGACACAAAGGGTCCCATGAAGTCAATGCCCCATAAATCAAATACCTCGACTTCCTGAAACACATTCAGGGGCATTTCTTGTCTCCTTGAGATATTACCTGCACGCTGGCACGGGTCACACTGCCTAACAAAATCATAGGCATCCCGGAACAAAGTGGGCCAATAAAGGCCGCTCTCCAACACCTTAGCTGCTGTTCGTGAGCTAGCATGATGTCCTCCCGTAGGCGACGCATGACAATGATGTAGAACACTTTCGTACTCTAACTCCGGCACGCACCTACGAAGAATACCATCCCTGCATTGCTTCAACAATATTGGGTCATCCCAAAAATAGTATCTCAATGAATGGAAGAATTTCTTCTTCTCTTGATAAGACCAATCTTCCGGGATGATCCCGCAAGCCAGATAATTCACAATTTCCGCAAACCATGGTTCTTTAGAATCAATTTTTAAAAGTTGTTCGTCGGGAAAAGTCTCGGTAATGGGTATATGCAAACCTTGTTCATCCACCCTCTCTAACCTAGACAAGTGGTCAGCCACCACATTTTCAATTCCCGACTTGTCCTTGATTTCAATGTCGAATTCTTGTAGGAGCAAAATCCACCTAATTAGTCTAGGCTTCGCATCCTTCTTCTCCATCAAATATTTTATTGCGGCGTGATCCGTCCACACAACCACCTTAGAACCAACTAAGTATTGCCGAAATTTCTCAAAAGCAAAAACAACAGCAAGTAACTCTTTTTCCGTGGTTGTGTAATTTAATTGAGCATCATTAAGTGTTTTTGAGGCGTAGAAAATCACAGCAGGCTTATTATCTACCCTTTGCCCCAAAACAGCCCCCACAGCATAGTCAGACGCATCGCACATCAACTCGAAAGGCTTTGTCCAATCCGGCGTTTGAACAACCGGAGCCGAAATCAGCTTTTCCTTCAA
This sequence comes from Alisma plantago-aquatica, assembly GCA_963693085.1. Classification (NCBI taxonomy): domain Eukaryota; kingdom Viridiplantae; phylum Streptophyta; class Magnoliopsida; order Alismatales; family Alismataceae; genus Alisma; species Alisma plantago-aquatica. The sequence continues at coordinate 777,435,635 of OY856409.1, forward strand.
AACCGCGAATGCATGAAGACATTTCTCATTGAAATCAAAAACTGCGTCTTTTTCCAACAATTCTGATAATGGCTTTGCGATTTTTGAAAAATCCTTGATAAAACGTCGATAAAACCCAGCGTGTCCTAAAAAGCTTCTCACCCCTTTTACAGAATTTGGTGGGGGTAGCTTAGAAATCACCTCAATTTTTACGGGTTCTACCTCTAGACCCTTGCTAGACACCTTGTGTCCTAGCACAATTCCTTCTGTCACCATCATGTGACATTTCTCCCAATTGAGGACCAAGTGTGTGTCCTCGCACCGCTGCAACACCTTATCTAAATTATAAAGGCATTCATCAAAAGACGCTCCATAAACCGAGAAGTCGTCCATGAAGACTTCGAGACACCGCTCCACCATGTCAGAGAAAATGGCGAGCATGCAGCGTTGAAAAGTCGCCAGCGCATTGCATAAACCAAACGGCATACGGCGGTAGGCGAAAGTCCCATAGGGACATGTAAACGTAGACTTCTCTTGATCCAAAGGATCAATAGAAATCTGGTTGTACCCCGAGTAACCATCAAGGAAACAAAAATGCGACCGACCGGCTTAGTGTTCCAAAATCTGATCAATGAATGGCAATGGAAAATGATCTTTCAGAGTTGCGGCGTTCAATCGGCGGTAATCAATGCATACACGCCACCCGGTTACCAATCGGGTGGTGACAGGTTCATTTAGAAGATTTGTAGTGACAGTGATTCCCCCCTTTTTAGGGACTACCTGTGTGGGACTCACCCACGTCGAATCAGATATGGCATAGATAATCCCTGCAGCAAGCAACTTAATGACTTCCTTTTTGACAACCTCCATCATGCTTGGATTTAGACGTCTTTGAGGCTGTATGACTGACTTGGCTCCTTCCTCAAGCCGAATCTTATGTTGACAAAGTGTAGGGGAGATCCCCTTGATGTCCGCCACTGACCACCTAAAGGCTCCACGGTGGTTCTTGAGCACTATTAGTAGCTGCTCCTCCTCATCCGCACTCAAGTATGCAGAAACAATCACTGGCAACTTGTCCTCCTCAGCTAGAAAGACGTACTTCAAGTGCGGGGGCAATGGCTTTAACTCCAGATCAGGTGGGCAGATAAGGGATGATTGTAGCGGTGGGGGCAGTGTACCCAAATCTTCATAGTGCCTCGTATAGAAACATGGAAGCATTTGAAACATTTTGGCGCACTCCTTGAGTGAAGTACTCCGCATCCAATCATAAGTGACATTAAGCAAACACGCCTCTAGAGGCAATTCCGAATATGCTTCACAGACAGACGTAATTATCACATCATCCTCCCACGAAGGTGGAATGTCCTCATTCTCATCATTTGGAAACCCGACAGCCTTGCATAAAGAGACAGCTTTCGTTTGCTCCATAAGGTCTACCGCCAAGGTCCCATTGTCTATCCTGCTCATCACATGGGCCATATCTAAAAATGGCTTCCCGAGACAAAGTGAGATATTGCTTTCCACATGCTTCACCATGTTGCACTGTGCCTTTGCTTTAGTAGATGTATTGCTGTTGGGCATGACCATCTCAAAGCGATCATCCGCAATGCCTAAGGTCAAGCGACCTCTCCCCATCTCCAAGATCATGTCAGTTGTAGCTTGAAATGGGCGACCAAGAAGTAACTCATTGCCGTGTTCGTCCTGCATCTCCATCACAACAAAATCAGCGGGAAAAACAAAGCGGTCTACCTTTACCAAAACATCCTCACAGATTCCATATGGTTTCACCACAGAATTATCGGCCAATTGGATAGTCATATTGCTTGGCCTTGACTCCTTCAATCCAAGTTTCTTGAATGTAGAAAGGGGCATCAGATTGATGCTTGCCCCGGAATCACAAAGCGCTTCGCCAAATTTGAACTTCCCGATAAAGCATGAAATATTGAAACACCCAGGATCCTGTCGCTTTGGCGGCAAAGTGCCCATAATAAAAGCACTCACTTGCTCCTTTAATACCACAACCTCAGTGTCGGGTATCTTCCTCTTCTTGGTGATTACATCTTTGAGAAACTTTCCATAAGACGGAATTTGTTCAATTGCCTCTAACAAGGGAATATTCACAGATAACTTTCTAAAGCTGTCCAGAAATTTTTTAAACTGTGCATCCACCTTTCTTGCTTTTGCACTATTGGGGTAGGGAACCGGAACGGTATGTGCTCTTTGATGAGGTGGCACATAGGGGTTTAATTTCTGTGGTTCCTCCTCAGTGGCTTGTCCTTCCTTACCATCTGCGGTTGTGTCATCAATTTGCTCTATGACTGGTGCAGGCTGCTCCTTAGCGGTTGCTTCTTCTACTGTGTCCTGCGGTGTGCTTGTGTCATCCGCCCTTGGATTAAGCACCTTCTTACCGCTCCTCAACAATATGGCCTTGGCCTGTTGGTTTCCCCCGGGAACATTGGTGTTCCCCGGAAAACCCGGATGTGCCGGCTTTTTCAAGCTTGCAATCTCCGCTGCCATCTGTGCCATGGAAGTCTCTATAGTCCGCATCTGAGCCCCGTGGCTCTGCAACGTCTGCCCGAACTGGTTCATGAATTCACCATGCTGCTTTATTTGCTGCCCAAAAGTGTTCATCAACTCTTGATTTTGCTTTATGACTTGATTGAGCAACTCCGTGCTCTTGTCCTCCGTGACCGGTGCAGGTTTGGCGTCCGGATCTTGCAGGAAGTTGTTTGGATCCTTCCATGAAAATTTCTTGTCCTTCCGCCATGAGTAATCGTTGTTCCTGTACCCTTGCTGTTGCCTCATATACTTGACCTGAGCCTCATCCTCGGACTCATTGTCTTCCTTCTGTAGCAACTTCTTTGCGAGAAGATCCATCTTCTCATTCAGCTCTCTCATTGCCTTTGACTCACTGGCAACTCTTGCTTGCTCAACTGGGCCTCTTTCTCTTTCTCCCCAAGATTGCTTTTGTGCCATATTCTTCAGTATTTCCCAGCATCTTGTATCAGTGTTATTTAGAAAGAATCCAGAGCCGGCCGAGTCCAAGTTGCTTCTATCATGCTCGGAGAGAGCAAAGTAGAAGATCTTCACTTGGGTTTCCTTGTCCAATCCATGATGTGGACATCTCCTCAACATGACTTGAAATCGCTCCCAAGTCTCAGAATAGGTTTCACCCGCCTGTTGGGTGAAATTGTGGATCTTTCGGATCATATCATTGGTCTTCTCAGGAGGGAAGAACCTCTCGAAGAAAACCTCCACCATGTGATCCCATGACTCAACAAACTTGTCGTCGAGGTTGTGGAGCCACTCTCTTGCTACTCCCACCAAGGAACTGGGGAATAACTTGAGATAGAGCACATCCTGCGGAAAGCGATCTATCTTCACCATATCGCAGTTCTCCACAAACTGACTAATGTGTGCCACTGGATCTTCATTTTTCAGTCCGTGAAATGCATTGGATTTGACCAAGTTAATCAGTGCTGGGTCGATCTTGTATGTAGGTATGTTTAGCCCTTGTTTCTTTATAGGCCCCTTTAATGCCGAGGAAGAAGACGCCTTGATCTTCTCCCATATTGTCTGTGCTTCAGCCATTACTTCTTTTTGTTCCGGCTCAGATTCAGAATGTATATCACTGTGGTGTTCCTCCTCGTAGTTGTCCTCGTCCTCTGGTCCCGCAGATGGAACCTCAGGTGTGCGATTCACGTAGTCTCGACTACGCGTGTGCACCATGCAAAGCACCTGAAATATGGAAATAGGGGTTCAGTACAATGCTTTGGACGAGTCAACACAATTATAGAGAAATAAAAGAATTTTTTAAAATTGTTTTAAAAATAATAATAAAAAAATGTGGCCTAGAATGGCCGCTCTTAGCACTCGAAGTGCCAATAATTCGCCGTTTCCCCGGCAACGGTGCCAAAAACTTGACGTGTATTTTACTACGCGCTTGAACGCAAGTATACGCGTCGAGTAATATAGGCCTTGTGAGGCCCGAGTCGAACTCAGGGATACGTGAATTATTGGAGACTTCTACTAACTAATCGCAATCAGCTAGACCGATTAACAAAGTAGGGTTTTGTTGTTCAAATTAAAAGAAAATAAAAACCAAACAAAGAAAACAATCGATTAAAGGTTAATTTAATCAATTAAAAGGGATATCTTTAGGATGGCGGTTTCACCGCGGGTCAACATTGTATTAGATTTCATATAATTCCTCACACTTCTCTCTCTATCCGGGTAGTGGCCTGAAATGAGAATTACCCACTGTCGTGGTGTAATCCACTACTTAGATTTAGGTTGATTCCATCGTCATAGTAATCATTCCCCTAAACTAAGCGCATTAAGATCGGTCCCTCAGTTCCCACCATTAATTTTACAACTCCTTTGTCAAGGGTTTTATTAATTAATGTAGAATTCGTCTCTTTTCAACCGTTAATCCTTCTGTCGAAGTGATTAAGGGCATTAATTTATTATTATGGTGATCAAGCATAACAATAGCAATAGAGAAAACGAATTTATACCACGGATATGAGAGAAAAATATGAATTATCAATCTAAAATCATCATACAATGTATCCCCGGGCTACTCCCGGTCCTAAAGATTGAGGGTTTTAACCTCTCATGTTCATCTTACACAAATACATGGTAGAAATTGGGGAATTCATAAGAAAAACGTGAAATAGATGGGAAAAACCCCTGAACGGAGAAGAACCGGTGGATCCTTGGCGTAGAACACAAGCTTTCCCCGCCTGTCGGTGGTGGAAATTGTCTTCGGCAGCGTCCGAATCACCCGGGATGAGCTTCTCGGCCTCCGTTCTCCTTTCTCTCCTCCTCGGCACTCGTGCAATCTAAAAATGAGATCCTCCCCCGTCTGGGCGGCCGTCATTAGGTATAAGTCCCTAGTTAGGTCGTCAAATAACAACAGCCGTCCGATCGAAATCAAAACAAATCCAACGCATATCTGCCGGCGTCGATACCATCGACGCGGGTCGATGGTATCGACCCAGTGGATTAGCGGCAGCTTTCCTTTCTTTTATTCTGAGCGCCTGTGGTGATCTCGATACCATCGACTTGGGTGTCGATGGTATCGACTCCTTTAGCGTCGGTTGTTGTCGTTTAGCGACGCTGTAGCTCTCCTTGTGTCGATGGCATCGACTTGCGTCGATGGTATCGACATCATCCTTGCCAGCAGCCTGTAGACATCTCGATGCCATCGACTTGGGTGTCGATGGTATTGACTCTGTATTGCTCTTCTCGGCTGACAACCTGTGGCTTGGTCGATGGTATCGACATCTGTCGATGGTATCGACGGATGTAGATACTTGTTTTTCCTGAAATTGCACAACAAGACCAAATAAATCCACACGATTTATGATAAGATGATCAATAATGCTTAAAATAATGAAATAAAGGGGATTTGATATAAAATGATGGCAGAGACCAATTAAAGTGAATTATGCAATAATATCCATGAAAATAAGTAATTAAGGCACAAAACACATATGAAATCGGTCTATAAATGCGACTCAAAATCATCGCATCACTTGTGCACATGGCTAACAAGTTTTTAGCACCATTCCTAGGGAGCATTGGTATTTTTATTGGAGTGAGAAGTGTTAATTAGTAAGAAATACTAGATCACTTATCCCCTATTTCATAATTCCATCATCATGTTTATCATCTATCATATCTTCCATTGTTTATTAAGTGTTCTCACCTACTTGTAAATTTGTAGGACTATATGTGGCGTTTGAAACATGGTCTTCAACCATATTCTTAGAGTCGAAGATCAAATGTACCTTGAGTAGTCATATATAAGCAAGGAGGAGTGAATTCTCTTCATGCTTGGGAGATACATAACCATCATCACTTTCATTTTTACTACCATCTTCACCGGATCACCAAGAGCCTATCATGGAAGACGATCATCCTCTCAAGGACTTCGTCATTTCCACATCCATAAATAGAAATGGAGCTATCAATATCCCATAGATTGAGGCAAATAACTTCTCAATCAGCCTAGAAATAATGCAAATGATTCAACAGAACCATTTTGGAGGGACTCACGTGAAGGACCCTAATCTTCATGTAGCTGAATTCTTGCAATATCTAAACACTTTCAAGATTAATGGAGTTTCTCCTAGAAGTATTCACCTACTTCTATTTCCACTTTCTTTGAGGGACAGAGCCAAGGTGTGGCTCTCTTCTTTGCCAAGGAACTCTATAAATAGTTAAGAAGAACGATTGAAGGCTTTTTTTGCAAGATACTTTCCACTAAGAAAAATGGATCGGTTGAGAAGCCAACTCACCAATGTCTCTCAATGAGATGGAGATACTTTGTATGACTCATGGGAAAATTTCAAGGACCTCTAATGTCTCTGTCCCCACCATGGTCTCAGCAATTGGTTGCTTCTACAAATATTCTATAATGGGCTTTACTATAATGCCAGGATGTTTATAGATGTTATATGCAATGGATCTTTAATGAAAAAATCCTATAGGGAAGCCTACGATATAACTGAAGACATGGCAATCAACCATTTCCAATGGAGTTATGAGAGGAGTAATCAACCTTCCTCATCCTCTATTTCTTCTGGGAAGCAATTCGGCGTCCACCCTATTGATGTCGTTGATCTGGTTTCTTCCAAGTTAGATGCCATGACACAAAAGTTTGAGAGGTTGAATACTCAACCAGTACACCTGATCTGTGATGAAAATGAATCCATGGGATAGGTATCTTCCTCAAGATATCCTTCTTTTATCCCATCTAAGGAGATTATGTAGCAGTGCAATGTAATAGGAAGTTTTAGAAACAAGCAACCCTATGATCCATATTCCAATACCTATAATTCAGGTTGGAGTGATCATCCAAATTTCTCCTACCACAATAACAATCCTCAAAATTCTCAACAATCTCAAAGTCAACAAACGTGGCACTTGGGGAGTAGACCACTGATGGAAAACAATCCACTAGGCTTCAACAATAATGTCAATAGGAACTTCAACCAACAACAACAACCGAAGTCCAACTTAGAATCCCTTCTTACAAGTTTTGTGTCAGCTCAAATGAAACAAAATGAGGAATTCCACCAACATGGTCATCTTATGAAAAATGATATTCAACAACTTGCTTCCAAAGTGGACGGCATTAGTACTCATGAAAAGATGTTGGAAAAGCATATTGCACAACAAGCTCTTGCTAATCAAAGAACACCTTCCAGCTCCTTATCTAGCCAACCGGAGATTAATATGAAAGAGACATGCAAGTCTGTGACAATGAGGAGTGGAACAGTGACTGGAGGATCCTCACCACCTTCAAAGAGGAAATATGATGAAGTTATTGACAAAGTTGCAGAAGAGACGGTTGAAAATCAAAGGAAGAAGATTGTTGGAAATTCAAAACAAGGTGATTTTATTTGCAAGCCTAATTCTCCTTTCCCTCAAAGGTTTTCTAACACAAAGGATGATGCTAAATTCAACAAATTTATGGACATTTTGAATAAGCTCTATGTAAATCTTCCATTAGCTGGTCATAGCCAAAATGCCTTCTTATGCCAAGTTCCTAAATTACATTCTCACAAAGAGAAGAAAGTTAGACCAAGTTGAAACTATGATGATATCTGAAAGAATAAGTTCTATCATTCAGAACTATTTGACAAAGAAACTTGATGATCAAGGTGCATTCACTCTCCCTTGCAAAATTGAAGATTCAACTTTTGACAAAGGCTTCATTGATCTTGGTGCTAGTATTAGCTTGATTCATTTTTCTCTATGGTAAAAGTTAGATTTGGGAGACATGAAACCTACCTCAATGTCAATAGAATTGGTTGATTTATCGATTAAATATCCCAGAGGGATTTTTGACGACATTCCCATGGATATGGGGAAGTTCTACATGCCTTGTGATTTTGTGGTCCTAGAGATGCATGAAGATCCGGCAAATATGATCCCCTTTTGGGAGACCATTTCTCATGACTGCAGGTGGTATTGTAGACATGAGAAAAGGGAACTTGACTGTTAGACTAGGAGATGAAGCTCTAGTATTTTCTATCTATGAGGCCATGAAAGCACCCAACACTAAAGAACATCTTTACTTGATGGATAGCATTGTTACCTTACTATAAGAAGACAATAATGTTCTTTAACAAGTTTCTAATGATCTTGAAGGTGAAAAAGACAAAGAAGACTCAATGATTGTTCTTAATGAAGACAATTTTGAAGCTACATCAAATTCATCATTGAATGAAGTAGAAACTAAGAATGAGGAAAGTGAAACCACTAAACTAGGAAAAGAGGTAGAACTTAAACCCTTCCCACCGGGGTTAAGGTATGATTTCTTAGACCCAAATTTTACTTCTCCTGACATGAAAAATTCTAAACTAACTCATGAACAAGAAGTAAAATTGTTGAAAGAACTTAGACTTTACAAGGATGTGATAGGTTACTCCATTGATGACCTAAAAGGAATCAATCCTTCCATTCGTATGCACCGCATAGGCTTGAAAGATGATTATAGGCCATGCATAGAACCACCAAGAAGGTTAAATCAAAACATGATGGAAGTTAATAAAAGAAATCTTCAAGTTTAAATATTTTGGAATAATGTTGTTGGCTAAATGGACATCAGCAAATCCCTTTGTTTTGATAATGACAAACATTTCATTTTTGTTGATCTAACGTGCTACTTGAGTGTTGCAGGAATAAGGTGGATGACAAAGCCTTGGGAAATCTATATGCTTGAATGATTGTATTTTTACATGTATTGTAATCAATTGTAAAAACTTGTACAAATATATAATGTACAAGTACTTAGACATCATGTAAATCAAGTGTTAGATGTTCCCTAGCTAAACACCACACTTAGATAGGTCATCCCCTTCATTAGTGCCATATATGCATACTCACATATACACTTAGCACTTTATTTGAAACATTGAAATAGGGTTAATCTCGGTCGACAAATTCCTCGACCGAGACACTCTCGGTCGACAAACTTCTCGACCGAGAAAGACCCAAGTAGCCGTTAGACACAGCTGACAAAGTAGTTGGCAGTTGGAGATGAACGTTGCAAACACTTTCTCCAGAGAGCCTGTCGGTCGACAAACCCTCGATCGAGTAGGTATCTCGGTCGACAATTCCTCGACCGAGATGGGTTCTGAAAGCACTTGCAGAATTAATTAACTAGTCGTTGCTAAAGCAACTAAAAGTGTACCTAACGGCTAGTTAAGCACTTAGAACCCCCTAGAAAGTGTCTAGAACGTCCTTAAGCACTTGTACGTCATTTCTATAAATAGGACATGCCTTAGGACACCTAAAACTCACTTATTCTACACTTGACCAATCCTTGAGCATACACTTGAATTAGCAACCTGTTTTGAGCAATTGAGCATACTTGCAATTGGCTACTCTTCTCCTTGCTCTAAATTCATGTCCTATAGGCTAGTATCTCCTATCCACAACAATCACACTTCCATATACATTGGTTAGGAGATCTACACACTTGATATAGGCAAATCAAGCCTTGTGCTTCAAAGGTTAAGTGTAATTTCCTTTTCCTTTCTTGTTCACTCTTATTGCTTGTACTCTCCTTGCTACTCCTAGGGTTGGAGGTTGCGGATTGGAGAGGGTCGTGATCTTCTTGGTGAAGAAGGAGGCTTTGGACTACTTCAAGAAGGTTGGTGCAACGGGAGGCTACTTCAAAGAAGAAGGCTACTTCAAGGGGGAGCTTGGAGTTACTTCAAGAAGGCTGCCTCAAGTTGGTGCATCTACTTCAAAGTGAAGGCTGTCCAAAGGGGTGTAAGAAAGTATTCTATGTAAAATCCTTGAAGAGGTAATAAAATTAATACTTTCAAAATCCCGGTTGGGTAAGCAACCGGGTAGTGGACTGACTTCCTTAGTATTTGCTAAGGTAGGAACCACTCTAAATCCCTTGTCTCCTTCTTGCTTTTTCATTTGTGGTTGTTTGAGTTAAATAATTGTTGAATTAATTTTAAAACCCTATTCACCCCCCCCCCCCTCTAATGGTTTTTCAATTGGTATCAGAGCAGGCTTCAAGGAACCCTAACCAAGTCTTGAAGAATGGGTGACGGGGTACTCAACAACCTCAACCTTGAAGGAACACTTGTGGCTAGGCCTCCTATGTTTGATGGAACAAACTACACCTACTGGAAGAGAAGGATGCAATTCTACTTCCAAGGGATTAGCTGGGATCTATGGAGGATGGTGTCAACCCCCTATGAGCTTCCTCAAGTGGAATATGCAGCTTGGGACACCAATACGGTAAAGTCGGCTCAAATGAATGCAAAGGCTGTAAGTATTCTCTGTTGTTCAATTTCAGTAGGAGAATATAATAGGATATCAAATTGTGATACAGCCTATGAAATTTGGCATAGACTTTCCATAACTTATGAAGGGACTGTTCAAGTTAAAAATTCCAAGATTAGTATGCTTAAACAAAAGTTTGAACACTTCCGTATGGATCTGAATGAATCTATTAGTGAAATGTATGCAAAATTCTCTTCTATTGTAAATGGTTTGAATGCTTTAGGAAAATTTGTTCTTGAGGAAGATCAGGTGTCAAAGATCCTTAGATCACTTCCTCCCAAATACAAGCCCAAGGTGACGGCCATTGAAGAACCGAATGACCTCACCCGACTGAGAATGGAACAACTCATTGGCAACCTAGAAGCTCATGAAGCAACCCTAGAAGAGGAAGAAAGAATAGAACGTGAACTTCAACAAGGGAAAAAGAAGGATGTGGCTCTAAAAGCTTCAAAGATCATCACACCAAAAAGTGAGGAGTCAAGTGAAGAAGAAGGAGAAGATGCCTTGATTGTCAATGGTAAGAAATATAAAAGATTTAAATCTAATAAAATTTCTAGTTCCTTTTCTTCTCCTCCTAGGTGCTTTGAGTGTGGAAAGAAAGGACATCTCAAAAATGAATGCCCCAAAACAAAGAAAGGAAAGAAAAGTTCACACAAAAAGAAGCGAGAAAAAGCTTACAAAGTTGCATGGGATGAGTCAAGTGAGAGTGAAAGTGGAGAAGAAAAGGTAGAATGTCTAATGGCAAGAGAAGATGATGAAGACTCACAAGAGGTAAGCCTTCTTGATCTTCCTAAAGAGGAGTTAATCGCTAGTTTACAAGAAACTCATGATAAATATGTTGACTGCAAAAGAAAACTAAAGAAGGTTACCAAAACAAATGATGAGTTATATGCTAGATTAAATGATCTCTCTTCTGAAAAGGACAACATTGATCTTGAGAACTTGTCTTTAAAAACATCTTTAAACGACTGCACTAGAAAATTACTTACTCTAGAAACAAATGTTGATCTTCTTTCTCAAGAAAAGACTGATTTGTTAGCTAAACTAAATGATTTTCAGACACAACCAATTTTATGTAACCATCTAGACTATGACAATGTTGTAAAAGAAAGAGACTCCCTATTATCTGATTTAGATCAAGCAAGGAAAGATTTACACAAGAAGATGGATGACATTGCTAAGTTACAAAGAAACCTAAATGACTTAAGAGGAAAAGATATCCTTAATAACATTCTGAAAATTTCCTCTAGTTTCAATGGAAGAAGAGGATTAGGATATGCTCCAAAGAAAAATCAACCCAAAAGAGAAAAAGTATCCAAGACTCAGACTATGTTTGTACCTAAGAACACAATTCCTAGAAAAAGAAATGAAGTTGATTCTATCACTTGTCACTTTTGCCTACGTCTTGGACACTATTCATTTTGATGTCCTTATAAGACCAAGGATTCCGATTTAGTTTGGGTTCCAAAACCCCAAACTTAGTAGATTTGAATGAAATTTAGTTGAGATATGATCCAATGCTCATTTTTGCAAATTATATTGTCTTATCTCAACTTAATAAAAAGTCTCATGCATTATGGTAATTTTCAGAACTGCTATACTGAAACAGAAACTTACTCGGTCGAAGTATTGTCGACCGAAAATATAATCGGTCAAACTTTTGTCAACTGATCAGATGTCTGTGACAAATTAAAATCTACAGCAACAACCTGAGTAAAACAGCAATTGTTTCGGTCGAAAATAGGTCGATCGGGACAAAATTCGGTCGAAAAATAGTCGACCGAACAGAAGTTCTATTTTCTCTAGTTTCTAATCTACAATACAGCAACTTTCTCGGTCAACGATTGGTCGATCGAGAGAGGTGTCGGTCAAACTTTTTTCGACCGAGTGCAGTTCTGAGTCAGATTTTTTATTCAGTCTGTAATTAAATGCTTCTAACCATATCGGACCATCACATGGGTACCAAAACCTACATTTTTATGCAGGATTGGGTGGTCGACAGTGGATGTTCCAAACACATGACCGGAAATAAGGATGCATTTCAAACTCTTGAAGCAAAGAAGAGTGGAACAGTCACCTTTGGAGATAATGGTAAAGGTAAAATCGTTGGAATAGGTAACATTGGTACAAACCTCGAAATAAAGAATGTTTTACTCATTGATGGTTTGCACCATAATTTAATAAGTGTTAGTCAATTATGTGACAGTGGATATGATGTTCTATTTAACAAAATTTGCTGCAAGTTATTAATAGAAAACACTACAAATGTTGTTTATGAAGGAAAATGAGTTGGAAACCTTTATATTATTAGACCTAATTCTATGAAATCTATAGTAGGAAAATGCTTACTTGCAAATGAAAATACTTTACAACTATGGCATAAAAAGTTAGGACATGCTAGTTCACATATTATCAAAATGTTAGTTAAATATGATCTTGTTCGTGGTTTGCCTAATTTATCTTTTGATCAAGTTGAAAATTGTGAACCACGTACTTTGGGTAAGCAAACAAAAACCTCTTTTAAACCTAAACATGTACTTAGCACCTGTAGATCCCTAGAATTGATTCATATGGATTTATTTGGACCTATGAGGACACAATCAACTGGTGGAAAAAGATATTGTTTTGTTATTGTTGACGATTATAGTAGATATACATGGGTACATTTTCTTGCAACCAAAGATGACACTATTCATGTATTTATAAAATTTTGTTCCAAGATTGAAAATCTATTACAAAACAAAATATGTACCATTAGAAGTGATCATGGTGGAGAATTTGAGAACCATTTATTTGAAGAATTTTGCACATCTCAAGGATACACTCACAACTTTTCTGCTCCACGCACTCCACAACAAAATGGTATAGTTGAAAGGAAAAATCGATCACTACAAGAAATGGCTAGGACTATGATGCTCGAACATAACACACCTAAAACTTTTTTGGCTGAAGTTGTAAATACCGCATGCTATGTGTTAAATAGAGTAACTGTTCACTCCTATTTGAAGAAAACACCATATGAAATAATACATACTAAGAAACCTAGAGTTGACTATTTTCATACCTTTGGATCCACATGCTATATCTTAAACACTAAAGAGGATAGAGATAAGTTTGATTCTAAATCACATAAAGCATTCTTATTGGGATATTCTACCTCTAGCAAAGCATTTAGAGTCTAAAACACTATTTCTTTGAAAAGTTGAAGAATCTATTCATATCTCTTTTCATGAAGAGACAAAATCAGAAAATCCTGAAATAGTTGATCTCACTCATCAATTCGAAAACTTGTCCATACCCAATAATAGTGAGAAAAATACTACAAGAAATGGCACAGCCGAAACACAACCTATACCTAGACTCATTAAGGATCGTCCTCAAGAATTAATTATTGGAAATCCTAATGATAAAGTCAAAACTCGTTCTTCTTTTAAGGATGTTGCAAACATGGCCTTTGTTTCTATTATTGAACCTAAGAAGGTATCTGAAGCTCTTAAAGATGACTATTGGATAATAGCAATGCAAGAAGAGTTAAATCAATTCACTAAAAATGATGTATGGGATTTAGTTCCTAAACCACAAAATAAAACCATCATTGGAACTAAATGGGTTTTTAGGAATAAGTTAAATGAGGCAGGGGAAGTAATAAGAAATAAAGCTAGGTTAGTAGCACAAGGATACAATCAACAAGAAGGAATAGACTTTGATGAAACATACGTACCAATAGCAAGACTTGAAGCAATTAGAATGTTACTAGCTATAGTTGCACACAAAAACATCAAACTCTACCAAATGGATGTAAAAAGTGCATTTCTAAATGGAATCATTCAAGAAGAAGTATGTGTTGCCCAACCACCTGGTTTTGAAATACCTGAAAAAAGTGACTATGTTTATAAACTTAAGAAAGCACTTTATGGTTTAAAACAAGCACCTAGGAACTGGTATGAAAGGCTCAAGACATATCTCTTTGATAATGGTTTTTCTATTGGAAATTCAGATTCTACTTTATTTTTCAAAACATATACATCTGATTTTCTAGTTGTTCAAATATATGTTGATGACATTATTTTTGGAGCTTCAAATGAATCCTTGTGCACACAATTCAGTGACATTATGCAAAAAGAATTTGAAATGAGCCTCATGGGTGAATTAACATTCTTTCTTGGTTTCCAAATTAAACAAATGCCTGCCGGAATTTTTATAAGCCAAGAAAAGTATACTAAAGAAATCTTAAAACGTTTTGGGATGGATCAGTGCAAACATGCTACTACTCCTATGGCTACCTCTATTAAAATTGATAAGGATGAAAATGGAGAACCTATTGATGATTCCTTATATAGAACTATGATTGGTAGTTTTCTTTACTTAATCGCTTCTAGACCAGACATCATGTTTTCCTTTGGTCTTTCTGCTCGATTTCAATCACAACCCATGCACTCTCATTTTCAAGCCATTAAACGGATTCTTCGATACTTAGCCGGCACCACATGTTTTGGCTTATGGTACCCAAAAGGACAATCCTTGGATTTCAAAGCTTATACTGATGTTGATTATGTTGGTTGTCGACTTGACCGCAAGAGCACTAGTGGTGGTTGTTTCTTATTAGGAAGAGCTTTAGTATCTTGGCTTAGCAAGAAACAAAACACGATTGCTCTCTCTACAATTGAAGCTGAATATATGGCAGGCGGATCTTGTTGTTCTCAAGTGCTTTATATGCAACAAGTGTTAAACGATTATGGTTTCACTCTTTCATCCACGCCTATCTTTTGTGACAACACAAGCACTATAAACTTAGCACACAATCCTATTTTACACAGCCGAGCTAAACATATTGAAATCCGTCATCACTTTTTAAGGGATCATATCTCTAAGAATCATGTTTCCCTTCATCATGTTGATATGGAAGATCAATTGGCTGATATTTTTACAAAACCGCTTCCACTATACCATTTCAACAAAATAAGGAAGCAACTGCTTATCACTCCTTTAGAAGATGTTTTCTTTGATATTTGTTCTTCTTAAAAAATGTTCTTACTTGCATCATTTTTGGTTTCTAAATGGACATCTTTTTCATAGGATTTGATGGGACATCTAATTAAGGGGGATTTTTTCTTGTTTTAACGGATATCTTTTTGAAATGACAAAGGGGGAGAAATAAAAATAAATCTTAAAACATAGTAATTGTGCAAAACTCAATCAATGAGTTTCATAAACTCTTGGCTTTACATTGAAAGTTGCTATATTCCCTAAAGAATTGGATTTCATGTTCTATAATTCATGGGGAATAATAAGCACACATTTTATAAACAAGAGAAGAAATTCACAAAGTAAACTTCTGGTATGAAACTAAACTTATCTTAACAATGAGTTGATTTATATTTTGGAAATGTTTGTCATCTTCAAAAAGGGGGAGATTGTTGGCTAAATGGACATCAGTAAATCCCTTTGTTTTGATAATGACAAACATTTCATTTTTGTTGATCTAACGTGCTACTTGAGTGTTGCAGGAATAAGGTAGATGACAAAGCCTTGGGAAATCTATATGCTTGAATGATTGTATTTTTACATGTATTGTAATCAATTGTAAAAACTTGTACAAATATATAATGTACAAGTACTTAGACATCATGTAAATCAAGTGTTAGATGTTCCCTAGATAAGCACCACACTTAGATAGGTCATCCCCTTCATTAGTGCCATATATGCATACTCACATATACACTTAGCACTATATTTGAAACATTAAAATAGGGTCAATCCCAGTCGACAAATTCCTCGACCGAGACACTCTCGGTCGACAAACTTCTCGACCGAGAAAGACCCAAGTAGCCGTTAGACACAACTGACAAAGTAGTTGGTAGTTGGAGATGAACGTTGCAAACACTTGCTCCAGAGAGCCTGTCGGTCGACAAACCATCGACCGAGTAGGTATCTCGGTCGACAATTCCTCGACCGAGATGGGTTCTGAAAGCACTTGCAGAATTAATTAACTAGCCATTGCTAAAGCAACTAAAAGTGTACCTAACGGCTAGTTAAGCACTTAGAACCCCCTAGAAAGTGTCTAGAACGTCCTTAAGCACTTGTAGGTCATTTCTATAAGTAGGACATGCCTTAGGATACCTAAAACTCACTTATTCTACACTTGAGCAATCTTTGAGCATACACTTGCATTAGAAACTTGTTTTGAGCAATTGAGCATACTTGCAATTGGCTACTCTTCTCCTTGCTCTAATTTTGTGTCCTATAGGCTAGTATCTCCTATCCACAGCAATCACACTTCCATATACATTCGTTAGGAGATCTACACGCTTGATATAGGCAAATCAAGCCTTGTGCTTCAAAGGTTAAGTGTAATTTCCTTTTCCTTTCTTGTTCACTCTTATTTCTTGTACTCGCCTTGCTACTCCTAGGGTTGGAGGCTGCAGATTGAAGAGGTTTGTGATCTTCTTGGTGAAGAAGGAGGCTTTGGACTAATTCAAGAAGGCTGGTGCAACGGGAGGCTACTTCAAAGAGGAAGGCTACTTCAAGGGGGAGCTTGGAGTTACTTCAAGAAGGCTGCCTCAAGTTGGTGCATCTACTTCAAAGTGAAGGTTGTCCAAAGGGGTGTAAGAAATTATTGTATGTAAAATCCTTGAAGAGCTAATAAAATTAATACTTTCAAAATCCTGGTTGGGTAAGCAACCGGGTAGTGTACTGACTACCTTAGTATTTGCTAAGGTAGGAACCACTCTAAATCCCTTGTCTCCTTCTTGCTTTTTCATTTGTGGTTGTTTGAGTTAAATAATTGTTGAATTAATTTTAAAACCCTATTCACCCCCCCTCTAGTGGTTTTTCAAATGTATCCTATTAGTGATAGCCCTTGGGTAAGTGCCATACATGTTGCACCTAAAAAGGGAGGGACCATTGTAATGAAAAGGGACAATAATGAACTAATCCAAACAAGGGTGGTCACTGGGTGGCCAATGTGCATTGTTTATAGAAAACCAAATAAAGACAAGCAAATAACATTTTTACTCTACCTTTAATCGACTTAATGTTGGAGAGACTTGTTAATCTTTCTTATTTTTTCTATTTAGATGGGTATTCCAAATTTTTCCAAATTCCTATTTATCCTTCAGATCAAGAAAAAACAACCTTCACATGAACTTATGGGACATATGCCTATATGTGAATGCCATAAGACATAAGAAAATAACATTTTTACTCTACCTTTAATCTATTTAATGTTGGAGAGTCTTGTTAAACTTTCTTATTTTTTCTATTTAGATGGGTATTCCAAATTTTTCCAAATTCGTATTTATTCGTCGGATCAAGAAAAAACAACCTTCACATGAACTTATGGGACATATGCCTATATGTGAATGCCTTTTGGGCTATGAAATGTATCCTCCACTTTCCAAATATGTATGATGGCCATATTTTATGATTTCATAGAAAAGATTATGGATGGTCTTAGTGTTTATGGCAATTATGATGATGATCACTTGTCAAAACCAACTAAAGTTTTGCAACGATGTAAACAGGTCAACCTTTTTCTCAATGGGGAGAAATGCCATTTTATAGTACGATTTGGGGTTGTACTTGGTCATGTCCCAAAGGAAATGAGGTTGATCATGCAAAGGTAGAATCCATTGAGAAAATGTCAACTCCGACCATATTAAAAGAAGTTCATAGCTTTTTGGGACATGCAAGATTCTATAAAAGATTCTTTAAATATTTTTCAAAGATTGCAAAGTCTCTCTGCTCCTTGTTAGAAAAAAGATGTGGAATTCATATTCAATGAAGAATGCAAAATAGCCTTCCATACCTTGAAAGATGCACTCATCTCAGCCCCTACCATTCAGCCATCGGACTGGAGTGCCCCATTTGAAATAATGTATGATTCCAGTGACTATGCCATAGGGGTAGTCTTAGGACAAAGTTGAGACAACAAGCTTCATGCCATTTATTATGTAATCAAAACCTTAGATGATGCACAAATCAGTCATGCAAAAACAAAAAAGGAGATTCTTGCCATAGTCTGCACATTTGATAAATTCTTACAATATCGTGTGGGGTCCAAAGTCATTATCTATACATATCATGATGCAATTAGATATCTCATGAACAAGAAGGATGCTAAACCCCATATAACCATTGGATATTTCTACTATAGGATTTCGATTTAGAGATTAAGGAACAGAGAACAATGTAGTTGATCACCTTTCATGCCTCTCCACAAGTGCCAAAGACAATATTCCTATTGATGATAATTTGCCTATTGAGAAGTTGTATGTTGTGAATTCACTTGTGACACCATAGTAATCTGATTTTACAAATTATCTAACCATCAGATGCCTTCCTCCATATATTACTTATCAATAGAAAAAGAAGTTCCTTCATGATATGGAATTTTACTATTGGGCTGATCCACAATTGTTTAAACAATGTGCAGATGGGTTGATCCTGAGATGCATTCCAAATGAGGAGAACTTTAGTGTGATTTTAGAATGTCATACCTCTCCCTGTGGAGAATATTTTGGAGGAGATGAGACTTCAACTAAAATTTTGCAAGCAGGCTTTTAATTGGACAACTCTATTTTGGGATGTGCATGAATTTGTTAAAGCATGTGATAGGTGTCAAAGATTGGGAGGAACTTCAAAGAAGGATGAGATGTCACTGAACTCAATCCTAGAAATTGAAGTTTTTGATGTATGGGGCATAGACTATATGGGCCCCTTTCCCTCTTCATGCAACTAGAAGTTCATCGTAGTGGCATGTGACTATGTATCAAAGTGGATAGAGGCAATTCCCGCACAATATCTAGATGCTAAACTAGTGATAAAGTTATTCTTGATGGGTTTTAGGGGAGATAGAGAAGGCAGTGGAAACAAAAAAAATTTCTTCTCCCAAACCCAGAATAAAGGAATCGCATCAACGTCTATACAATAGGAAAGGATGGTTTGTAGAGGCAGACCTTGTCCCAAGGCTTGCTCGGTGACATTACCTCGCACCTAGTACGGTCTTCACCTCCGGTCTTAGACGGTGTCTGTGCAGCTCCTGGTCGCATCGGGACTGGCACCTCCTGGTCTCACTGGGACTGTCGAGATTGACAGCTATCCTCTGAGCAGCTGAGTCTCCCGCCTCTGAATTAGTCCACACAGACCACCTGGTACTCTGATCTCCTTGTCCTACAAGGAATCAGAGGGAGTCGCACCCTCCTGTCGGCATACTAGTCACCGACACACTCTCCTGCCACCAGTCACTTTCCATAGTTGTCTTTCCCTTGCTATGCTTCCCTTATCAGGTAGCACTTGCTCGGGCTCTCTCTCGGTTACCAAAACCAGAGAGAACGATAACTTTGCAGAGAAACTGGTGCACTGAGTTGTTCACCAGAGAAGCCCCCAATACCCCTATATATAGGAGGGTCATGGGACAGGGTTCTCTACCCTGGGAAATGCAGGATTAATGTAGGAGTAGAAGGGTTTGAGATATTCCACAAAACAACCAACTTGCTCTAGCTAAACCAATCATTTCATACATGAAACGGTCGGTTGGGGAGTTGAGCCGATCGGTTGGGGCACTTGAGCCGATCGGTTCGTGGTCCTGATCCAACTCAAATTGACTTTCAAATTTGTCTCCGATTAATCAAATATTAATCCTTGTCTAAATCGAATTTGTACAAGTGAAACAAATTTTATTTGCAAAATTGACTTTCCAAACTATCTTCGTTGGTCACATGAGCCGACCGGTTCAACAATTGAGTCGATTAGTTCATCAACCTGAGCCGATCGGTTCATCTCATGAGCTAATCGGTTGGAACAGCAGACTTGTGCAAATCAGTCAATCGTAGTTTCAATCAATCGATTGAGTGTTTAATTGAACTACTAAACTCCTTTAGTAATCAATCTAAACATGGTTTATGGATAAACTCCTCTTCTAGGTTAAATCCTATGTGTGTGACCCTACAGATCCATTTCACGTTGGCAGTGAAAGTCTATAACACTTATGACTTCACAAGCAAAGAGCGGTGCCTAGTCGCACATCAGTGCTACCCAAGTGAAATAGAAAGTTGGAGAACAACTTTCAATCCTACAATCTATGAATGGTGTTACAGTGAATGTATAATTCCTTTGTCACTGATATCCCGAATGAACTCAAGGCATGGAACAGTCATCCTGTCAACGTTCATTCATTTTCTTGATCTTAGAGTAGATTGGAGGAGATATGTATGACATCAATATCACATACTAATTCACACATGCATGTACATGCCTATCTCAATCCTACTCATCAAGTGGCCATGGATATCAAACTCCCTTAGGAGGGACAAATCCCATATCTATTACTCGCCCCTCAAAAGCCCCATGTGTCAAAGCCACCCAATCATCACCTTTATAACAACCCATGTTTCAGTGCTGTGTTTGATGATGTCAAAGTGTGCTCAATGACATGTGTTGAGTATAGTGATTTCAGGTCAAATAATCACACTCACCACCATCACTGTGAGAACTGACTGTGACTACCATGTCATGGTTCCATGTGTCAAACTCATGGTGGGTTTGTCCAGAACACTTGTTCTCTAACAAGTACCTATGTGTTTGGTTTGATATCTCCATATCATGACTAATGAGATTTTGTCATCAACCAACACCACAATCTAGTCTTGTATGTCATTGTTGTCTATCTACCTTCCACAATGACATCTGACTAGGGACATAATAAGAATGTACAAACTCTTAGCATCAGTATGATCTCATCGTTCAGGTCCTCAACCTGAAAGCATACATCATTGACTGTTGTCATTCTCTAGACATTCAATCTATTCTATCATTATCTCATATGACTGAACCAGAAAGAATTGGAAGTTTGCATTTGATGTTTATCAAATCAATCTTAATGTATCCCACCAATCATCCCATGATTGGCTCTCAGGGCATACATACCAACAAACTCCCACTTGTACTACGAGCCAATCATCCTTGAATCATATTCATAGTGATCTTCAAACATGTCCCACATGTTAGTGTGCTCTAGTGTTAACATAGTGAGTTATGGCAACACCTTGCCAAAGTCGGCATTGACTGCATGTCTCTCATCTCTTCACTGTACGTCACACGTATGAGATGGAGTTTCCGTAATATGTGATCTAGTATTCATTTGCTAACCTTTAGCCACATTGCATGATCAAGTACCCAACTTGTCATCAATGACTGGAATAATTAGAAGTTCATCCCATGAACTTACAGATCCATATTGTATCCACTAATGTTCTCTAACACACAGATACTCATCTTTTCCTTTTAAACGACTTTGTTGGAACGTTTCCATCAACAAACATTCACTTTTATATCTCATATATACGTTGCGATTAATTTTCTATCCTTTTTAGAAGTTTGCATCAGTGTAACTCTTTACAGTGAACCCTTCCTTATTTCCATAGAACTGGTACTTCTCAAGTACTTATCAAATTCTTATGGTATTCCAGTAACCCTTACTGGAACTAGACAGACATCCACTCGTCATGTCCCACATATGAGTTATCAAGATGAGCACATCATATTGTCATGTCCTACATACAAGATGATAAATGCATGTTATTCTTGCTATGTCCACACATGCAAGATGATGGGATGATTACATACATGATAGATCCATATCTATTCTTAATGTTCCCATTCTTCATAAGAATTGGACACTTGGCCTTGGGATACCAACTCCATATAATATGGACAAGTTTACTCCCACTGAATCTATGCACACTGAACCTTTCAGTATAGATTGCCAATGTATGCTCTCTCTTTTCAGGTCAAGAGGTTTTTCGAGAACTATCTCTATAGATCTCTATTCCTATCTCATAGGAAATGTCTCTATCTTCCTAAAGATAATTTCTACTTTGGTTTTCCATTCTATAACATTTCCATTTCACATCAACATGTGGAATGTGAATATGCTCCCACTAAATCACAGATCCCTTCTTTATCTTTGACATATCAGTCAAACCCTTTGACTATATCATCAAAGTAAAGACCCAGCTCTGAGTCACTTGTACTTAATCAATCACATTGATTAGTCCATTGTAACTTATAGACTTCATTTGCATTAATGGATTCATAAACCTTATAGGTTGTGTCACGTACACATCCTTGTTTTATTCCTTATAGGAATACGGTTTTAGTATCCGTATGCCAAATCTCTTAGTCATTAAGTTGCAATCAACATGCATCATCCTTCTTAAAATGTCATCCATGTGTCTTAACACTTAAGACTCATTCGCACTTATGGATTTCATCCCAATGGGTGCTACCATCAAGGTCATACCTTATGGTTCACATGGAAGTCATTTAGGATGTAATGGTCATAAACCATAACTCAAAATCTGGTTCCTCATATTCATCTAGATAGTTGACTCATCACATGACCAACTCATCATATAGATAATCGAGGTGTTATCTGTCAAGGATATAAGAACTCACAACTCCTTGTGATTCTTAATGGCCTTTATTAGTGTGGGGTATTCTTTAAGAAGAATTTAGTTATTTGACAATCATCCTCTAACTCCTTAGAGTATGAATCCTTTTGATTTATACATCACCATGCCTTAATCATGAGTTCACTATGATACGCTATCATAATCACTCATAAGGATTTCAAACATTTGGTTCAAGTATTTCATTCATTGATCTCCTCAAGAATTAACACTTTACCAAATTTGTACTTCATCTATGATATTCTTGAACACTTCAAGATATTCATATTGGTATTTCTCTAAACACCGTTTGAAGTATTAGCATTTGCTCCAATAGGTATGTAAATACATCACATGTATTATATCTAATAGGATAATCATTCTCCCATAACCTTTAGTGAAGATTGATCAATCATGTCCAAGAGATTCATGTCTCTTACTGGTTCTCTAACCAAAAGAGTCTAGATTTATCCATCATATGGAAACTAGAAATGAATTTCTCATGATAATGCTAATTCGATCATTTGAGTTATCAATAACCTTTAGGTATCATTTTATCTTATGCATACCAAGTACCATGAGATAAACAAGGCATTGCCACAAAGATCATATCTTTGAAACATCAACTATATTGATAGTCATCTTGTCACTACAAGATGCAACAATAAAGTGTTTCTATTGGCAAATATGAAATAGCAGTTTATAACTCTATTACATGCCTTTAAGGCTAAAAATAAACTAAAGTACACCTATCTATTGCGGCAACACTTGCCCCATTTTCTCTTCGATCATAAAATCTAATTCTAAATGGGCCATGATCTCCGGCGAAGATGTCAATACCTGGTATGACGAATGGGTGGGGGACGGTCGATCCCCTCAAGTCCTACCTAATAGAATCATCCTGGAGGACCTGCAAGACCTCAAGGTGGTGAGCATGGTGAGTGATCAGGGCAACTGGGACACGGAGTTTATCACATACTGGTTCCAAGAAACCACAGTCCAAACAATCCTCTCCATGCCACCACCTCAACGAATATTTGGGAAGGATTGCAGATACTGGATCCACACGCAAGACGGGGAATACACGGCGGCTTCGGTGTACAAGTTGCTTACCAACTCTTTGCATGAAACTAATGAGAGCTGCTACAAGGAGATATGGGCGTTGTAGGTTCCTCACAGAATCAAGACCCACATATGGCTTGTTCATTGGGACAGACTCCTTACAAATTCTCTACGATTCGTGAAGCACATGACGGATTCCAATATATGCATGAAGTGTCAAGATGTGGAAGAATCTGTACTCCATGCCCTCAGGGACTGCGAGACAGTGCGTAGAATGTGGATGCTCTTACCTCCTCCTCTACCTGCTGCCTTCTTCTCCGCCACATCAACCAAAGATTGGCTTACCTATAATCTCAAGACGACCTGTAATGGGGACGGATGGCACACTCTCTTTTCTGTTACATGCTAGAGACTTTGGAAAAACCGGAATGAGCTCATCTTCAACATTGCAAGCAAGCCTCCCGCAGTCATCGCAACGTTGTGCCTGGCTGAAGCCAGATCTATCAAGGACGCCTTCCAAATTTCTGTAGGAAATACAACCTTTCACACCTCGCCCTGTTCGAGTCCGATAGAAATCAAGCCGACCACAACAGTAATCCAAGTGGACGTTGCCTTCGATGCCAACTCGAACAGGATGGCCACCATCCTTATCAAACGCGACTGCTCAGGTGAATGGATAACCGGTGATACCAAGATCATGGAGGGTAGAGATCCACTCAAAGGTGAGCTTCTCGCCATTCTTAAAGGCACTAGGCACGCGAAGGACTTCAACCTTATCGACTATATCATCATCAGTGACTCTAAGCTCGCTGTGGACTGGACCACGAACTGTGCCCCCGCTCCGGCCAAGTATCGGCGTCTGGTACAGGCCATTAATGAAGAATTCACCGGGAGTCCCCCAAAGGCTATTTACCATGTCCGTCGGAACCTCAACAACCTTGTTGATCTGCTGGGGAAACATTGCCTAAAGCAACCGGATAGAAACCTCTTCTTCAACTCTTGCCCTCCATTCCTTACTAAAAAATATGTGGAGGATATGGCCTCCTTTTCTAATTTCTTTCCTATTTTTCCTGCTCTCGAGCCTTTGATGTAAGTGGACAGTAGTCTACTAGTACCCAAAAAAAAGGAGTCGGTTAGAGATTAAAAAAAAACACTTGCCCCATTTATTGAGTGATTTACATTTTATATCTTGGTATCATATACCTCAAAAAAAAATATTACAAGTTTATTTCATGACACCTTCGGGTGGAGACGTCTTTCGCCTCCTTCTTCTTTAGTTCTTCCAGATAGAGTGGGAAATTCCTTTTCCAATGTCCTGGCTTTTGACAATGGTGGCAATTGCCTCTCTTGGTCACACCTCCCTTAGCCTTGAGAGTTGAAGACGACTTGGGCTGTTGGCTAGCATTAGAACCTTTCTTAGCCTTGCCTTTGCCCTTGCGCTTGGACTTGCCTTTCTTGTCATTGATCATCATCACAGACTTAGTCTTGTCCTTCTTCATCTGTGTCTCGGCTATCCTCAACATGCCCAACAACTCTGTCAACGGCTTGTCAAAGTTGTTCATGTTGTAGTTCATCACAAACTGACTGTAGGATTCTGGCAACGATTGTAGTATCATGTCA
The DNA here is from genome assembly GCA_963693085.1 of Alisma plantago-aquatica. Classification (NCBI taxonomy): domain Eukaryota; kingdom Viridiplantae; phylum Streptophyta; class Magnoliopsida; order Alismatales; family Alismataceae; genus Alisma; species Alisma plantago-aquatica. The sequence continues at coordinate 777,461,065 of OY856409.1, forward strand.
CTATCCAACTCTTGGCTTAGGGGAAATCCCAGTCTCGTCAGGTTCTCCACATACCCAATCATCTTGAGCATGTGAGGACCAATTGGATCTCCTTCTATCATGACCCACTTGAATGGTGCCCTGGAGACATCATATCTCTCTTGTCGTGCTTGATCTTCATACATGTTCTTGATATGTTGAATCATCTCAATGACACCCATGTTCTCATGTTGTCTCTGCAACTCATGGTTCATGGAGCACAACATCAAGCACTTTGCATCAATGGCACCATCAGAATGCTTCTTATAAGCATCCCTTTCTTCCTTTGGTGAGGTAGGAGTAGGTTCCTCTGGAACTGGAGTATCCAGGACATAGAGCTTTCGCTCTTGAGTGAGAACAATTCTCAATGTCCTAAACCAAACATGGAAGTTAGTCCCATTCAGCTTGTCCTTTTCAAGGACCGATCACAATGAAAAGTGATTGTTGTTTTTTGTCATTTGTACTTCAAAAGGAAACATATGCAATTTTAGTCCAAAACTCAATTTTGACTTATTTGATCGATTTGAAAGGTTGACGATATAATTAGGACTTTAATTAATTATCACTCCCACTATTTTATTCAAATTGATAGCCCTCACCATCAATTCAAAAGATTGTAGCGTACAATCTTCTAGTGGGTCAAGATCCATATTTCATCAAGTCATGAGTCAGCTTTGGCTGATCGCCCACAATCTTGACTATTTAGGTAGGCCATCATGCCAATTGCATCATATGCAACTCTTAATGAATGAAAATGTGCAACACCTTGACATGAACATTCTATGCCTCTGGGCTTATACGCTCTAAGAATCACCAGTTAAGTCTAACGCAAAAGCCGATACGGTAAACATGCACCCTGCTTTGGCAGAACCTACATGTTTACCCTTCACACTTCCACGAGATAGACGGCCCACCACGCTTTGGCGTAACCTACGCTTGGTCAATCACGTTTTTCATGTGTGTCGCTAATGGAAGACGTAAAAGACTTAATATTTAGATGAGGGATTTGGTTTTTATATGTACATATACATATCCAATCACCACATTACATAGTACGTATCATATACATGCTATATCCCACAGAAAACATGTGAAATGATAAAAGCGATGATTATGGCCATCCTAATGTGATTCCTCGAGCCAAGAGGAATCATAGTCATCTAGGTCCACATCACATGAAACCTATACAAGATGAACTTTGTGCTTTGCCTTTATGGGTTTGATCAACTCATCTCCGTGATTGATCGGCTCACCATCAGGTCGGCCGGTTGGGTGCCGCCAGCCGATCGATTGGCTCTTCCAATCGATCGGTTCGCCTTCTCGTCATGCATCTCCTCATGGCCACCACACGATCATCTCACTCCTCGAACTGGTCATCTGGATCGCCAACCGATCGGTTCACTCCTTGAACTAATCATCTCAGTTGTCGTCACAATGTCCTCCGTTCTTTGACATAATAGGAAATAAAAGATCTATCACATTTTACATTTAAATTGGGAAACCCCGAGTTACATTCGGGGGGAGAAAAGGTAGGAAAGAAATCTCAAGTTATATTGAGTTACATTAGGAATAGGAGATAGGGAATCGGTGCGCAGACTGAGATGCAAGCAACCACATTCAACCAAGCACACATACATAGGGTTTATTGGCCATAACCACGCTATACATCCACCACAAAACTCATTTAAGGGCAACGCGAATCGAGTGCATTCATATTACATATCATATATGTATATTGGGATTTGTGGATTTAGGATTGGACATGCATAAAGCCAATTTTATTCGCATCGTATGCAATAAATAAAGGTGACAAACCAAAATCGATCATATCAATAATCCTAAAGTATAGAGAAATTGATGTGGCTCTGATACCACTTATGGGTTTTAGGGGAGATAGAGAAGGCAGCGGAAACAAAAAAATTTCTTCTCCCAAACCCAGAATAAAGGAATCGTGTCAACGTCTATACAATAGGAAAGGATGGTTTGTAGAGGTGTACCTTGTCCCGAGGCTTGCTCGGTGATGTTACCTCACACCTAGTGCGGTCTTCACCTCTGGTCTTGGACGGCGTCTGTGTAGCTCCTAGTCACATCAGGATTGGCACCTCCTGGTCTCACTGGGACTGTCGGGATTGACAGCTATCCTCTGAGCGGCAGAAGTCTCCTGCCTCTGAAGTAGTCCACACGGACCACCTGGTACTCTGATCTCCTTGTCCTATAAGGAATCGGAAGGAGTCACACCCTCCTATCAGCATACTAGTCACCGACACACTCTCCTGTCACCAGTCACTTTCTATAGTTGTCTTTCCCTTATTGTGCCTCCCTTATCGGGTAGCACTTGCTCGGGCTCTCTCTCGATTACCAAAACCAGAGAGAATGACAACTTTGTAGAGTAACTAGTGCACTGAGTTGTTAACCAGAGAAGCCCCCAATACCCCTATATATATAGGAGGGTCATTAGACAGGGTTCTCTACCCTGGTTAATGCGGGATTAATGTAGGAGTAGAAGGGTTTGAGATTTTCTACAAAACAACCAACTTGTGCCAGCTAAACCGATCGTTTCATACATGAAATGGTCGGTTGGGGAGTTGAGCTGATCGGTTCACACCTCAACCGATCGGTTGGGGCACCTGAGCCATTCGGTTCACTTCTGAGCCAATCGGTTCATGGTCCTGATCCAACTCAAATTGACTTTCAAATTTATCTCTAATTAATCAAATATTAATCCTTGTCTAAATCGAATTTGTACAAGTGAAACAAATTGTATTTGCAAAATTGACTTTCTAAATGATCTCCGTTGGTCACATGAGCCGACCGATTCAACAATTGAGCTGATCGGTTCATCAACCTAAGCCGATCAGTTCATCTCATGAGCCGATCGGTTGGAACAGCAGACTTGTGCAAATCAGTCAATCGCAGTTTCAATCAATCGATTGAGTGTTTAATTGAACTACTAAACTCCTTTAGTAATCAATCTAAACATTCTTTGTGGATAAACTCCTCTTCTAGGTTAAATCCTATGTTAGTGACCATGCATGTCCATTTCACATTGGCAGTGAAAGTCCATAACACTTATGACTTCACAAGCAAAGAGTGGTGCCTAGTCACACATCAGTGCTACCCAAGTGAAATAGAAAGTTGGAGAACAACTTTCAATCCTACAATCCGTGAATGGTGTTACAGTGAATGTATAATTCTTTTTTCACTGATATCCCGAATGAACTCAAGGCATGGAACAGTCATCCTGTCAACATTCATTCACTTTCTTGATCTCAGAGTAGATTGGAGGAGATATGTATGACATCAATATCACATACTGATTCACACATGCGTGTGCACGCCTATCTCAATCCTACTCATCAAGTGTCCATGGATATCAAACTCCCTTAGGAGGGACAAATCCCATATCTATCACTCACCCCTTAAAAGGCCCATGTGTCAAAGTCACCCAATCATCACCTATATAACAACCCATGTTTAGGACTGCGTTTGATGATGTCAAAGTGTGCTCAACGACATGTGTTGAGTGTAGTGATTTTAGGTCAAAGAATCGCACTCACCACCATCACTGTGAGAACTGACTGTGACTACCATTTCATGGTTCCATGTGTCAAACTCACGATGGGTCTGTTTGGTATGCTTGTTCTCTAACAAGTACCTTTGTGTTTGGTTTGATATCTCCATATCATGACTAATGAGATTCTATCATCAACCAACACCACAATCTAGTCTTGTGTGTCATTGTTGTCTATCTACCTTCCACAATGACATCTGACTAGGGACATAATAAGAATGTACAAACTCTTAGCATCTGTATGATCTCATCGTTCAGGTCCTCAACCTGAAATCATATGTCATTAAGTATTGTCATTCTCTAGACATTCAATCTATTCTATCATTATCTCATATGACTGAACCAGAAAGAATTGGAAGTTTGCCTTTGATGTTTATCAAATCAATCTTAATGTATCCCACCAATCGTCCCATGATTGGCTCTCAGGGCATACATACCAACAATTCCAAAATATTATTATTTTTAGATTTGGTTCTCTAATGGCATTCATATCTGATGGAGATCATCATTTCTATGAGATAAACTTCAATAACTTATTGAGAAAGTATGGTGTCATGCATAATCTCTATATTGTACCATCCATAAAGTTTAGGGTAATTTGAGATCTCAAATAGGAAATTAAAAGAAATATTAGAGAAGATAGTCTCTAGCTCAAGAAAATATTGGGCATTGAAATTAGATGATGTTTTGTGGGGCTATAGGACAGCTTATAAGACACCGGTTGGTACAACTCGATTCAAGCTGGTCTATGGAAAATCTTGTCATCTACTATGGAACTTAAGCATAGAGCATTGTGGGCAATCAAATCTCTCAACTATGATCTGAACAAAGTAGAAGAAAGAAGGCTGCTACAACTCCAAGAATGGGAATATCTCACATTAGATGCATATGAAAATACTAAAATTTACAAGGAGAAAACAAAGAGATGGAATGATAAGAGGATCTGGAAAAAATATTTCCAAGAAGGATACTAAGTGTTGTTGTTCAGTTCCAAGCTTAAATTCTTTCCAGGAAAGTTGTGTTCAAAATGGTATGGACCTTTCCTAGTGTTGAAGGTTTATCCATATGGAACTGTGGAGCTTCAAAGGAAAGAATCTTCATTCAAAGTTAACGGTCAATGCTGCAAAATCTACACTAATGGCAAGAAGATAGATCAAGGAGCCTCCTACTCCCTATCAAATACTTTATGTTGCTGACTCAAGTCTTACTCTGGACTCTAAATGGAAGACCTGGTGGGATTTGACCCCACAATCAGGATAGATTTCATTTTATGCATTTGCTAAAGAACTTTCCCTTTTCTAAATAAATTTTCCATGGATGAATGTAGTAATCTAGACCTTTACGAAGTGCATGTCATCATCATTGCAGGTGTAGAAGAAATGTGACATAATAGAACTTATTTTGTGTAGAAATGCAATCAGATATGGTGTATCATACCCAGCACACAATGTGCCACCACATATGAAAGAAAGTTCAAGCAAAGCACCCATAATACACATTGTGTTTGAATTTATACATGGTGTGCACTATTCCAAACAATTATCAAGAAAGTTTATAGAAACATCGGCGTGTGCAAGGTCATTCACATGTTGATAAGATGTTGGAGCCCACGTGACATGTAAATTCGTGCACGACGTATCTTCATCGTCCTGAAGATATCAAAAAGTCCACTATAAAGTTACACTGTGTGTAAATTTACACACGATGTGTCTGCTACATTAATCCATTCTAAGATGAGCTTTTGGAAACTTACACAATGTGTATGAATTAGCACATGATGTTTCCCTCAGGAGGTTCACTAGAAAACTTTTCTATGTAGGGACACGGCTTGTTGATAAAAATACATGGTGTGCCATCGATTGGGCAAGGTAAAAATAAAAAGCAACTGGATATATGCATTAGTATGTATTGTGTATTTGATAAGACACGAAGTGCTCAGAGATTTGAACTAGGGTTTTATACCAAATTCAAAATCACTCTCTCCACCCTAACATTCACTTATGATGGGTGTGAGCAGAGAGCCAACAACAACAGCCATGTGTACCCTTACACGTCTACCCAGCCGTGTGCACTCTCCACTGTCTCCACTGAGTAAGAAGTTATGCCATCATCATCGCTCGCACTCAGCCCCACATTCATCATCATGCATCATTGTCATATCCACTGAGCAACCTCAATGTTGCCCCCCCCCCATAAAGCTTCCATCAACACCGCCTAGAAAAACCACTAGATCCACTTCTCTACTCCCTCAATTTAGGTCATCGTTGATCTGAGGCTTGCTACTAGGTGTAGAAGAAACAACATGATTGAAGCTAACACGTCGTGAGGGATAGTTCATCTTCAACCTACGAATCACCCAATCTATAGAGCACATGTCATGTATATCACAAAACACACTATGCTCAGTCGTTCTTCAGCAACTTCCTTTCTCTTAGAGGACACATTGTGCCCTACATTCTACATGTTTTGTTCTAGTCTTCTGAAACTACATTAATGCATCAATGTCCCTATTAAGAAAGTGGCAAGTGCCACAGAGGGGAGAGTTCTTCTTCTGCCCTAGAAAACATCTCCTCCACTCAGTTCAATGTCACAAAGGAGGAGGACAAGACCTACCAAACCATGATCAGTCATAGGGTCCCACCTACAAGCTTTTTCTATGAAGAAACTTTGGAGGATCTTGGCTTCAAGGATGAAGTCCTAGGACTACTTGACAAGATATGAATCAAGCATACATGTTTTACAATAAAACACACCTACCCTAGACTTACTTATGAATTTCTGACTACCCTGAGGGCTGAGGATGACCCTAGAAAGCCACATGATCCTTTTACTATCATTACTTACCGACTTATGGGTCATGGTTACAAGCTCACTTTTCAACAACTCTGTGATGCCTTTCGATGCCATTATGGGGGAGTAATGTCATCCCTATTCTATCTAAAAGTGATGAATTTTGGATGGATATCGTCGAGGACAACATTCATGAGGCCGCAAAAGCTAGGGCAACACATATCCACAACATCATTATTCGTTATATACATAGCATTCTTAGCACTTGTGTATTTGCAAGAAACACAAGGAGTTTGTGGAAAGCAAGATCTATTTTTAATGTGGGCTATGCTACACAACTTCAAAACTAATGTTCGATACTATATTTGTTGGGTTTTAGGGGAGGCAGATAAGGCAGCGGAAACAAAAATTTTCTCCCCCAAACCCGGAACAAGGAAACGCGTCAACGTCTATAAAATAGGAAAGGATGGTTTGTGGAATCATACCTTGTCCTGAGGCTTGCTCGGCGACAATACCTCACACCTTGCACAGTCTTCACCTCTGGTCTTAGACGGTGTCTGTGCAGCTCCTGGTCGCACCGGGACTGACGACTCCTGGTCTCACCGGGACTGTCAGGATTGACAGTTGTCCTCCGAGCGGTAGAAACCTCCTGCCTCTGAAGTAGTCCACACGGACCACCTGGAACTCCAATCTCCTTGTCCCACAAGGAATTGGAAGGATTTGCACCCTCCTGTCAGCGTACTAGTCGCCAACACACTCTCCTACCACCAGTCGCAACTGTAGTTGTCTTTCCCTTGTTGTGCCTCCCTTTTCGGGTAGCACTTGCTCGGGCTCTCTCGGTTACCAAAACCAGAGAGAACGACAACTTTGTAGAGCAAATGGTTTGCACTGAGTTGTTCTTTGAGAAGCCCCCAATACCCCTATATATAGGAGAGTCATGGAACAGGGTTCTCCATCCCGGGCAATGCGGGACTAAAATCAAGAGTAGAAGGGTTCAAGATTTTCCACAAAACAACCAACTTGCAACCTGAACTGATTGTTTCACAACTGAAACGGTCGGTTGGGGACATGAGCCGGTCGGTTGACACCTCAACCAATCGATTGGGACCCATGAGCCGATCGGTTCACTTCTGAACCGGTCGGTTTGTGGTTCAGATCAGTTCCCGATTGACTTTCCATCTTTTGTTTCTAATTGGTATTGAATACCAATCCTTATTCCAATCAAATTGGGCAAGTGAAACACAAGGAAAATTCTCACCAATCCTACTTTCCCAACTTGCTCGGTTGCACCAGTTGAATCGATCGTTTCAACACTTGAAGTAATCATTTCACCCTGATCATGAGCCGATCGACTCAACACTTGAGCCGAGGTTCACCAAGCTCAGCCGATCGGTTGGGAGTGCAGATTGTGCAGAATCAGTCAATTGCAATTTCAATCAATCCGATATTCTAATCAATCTGTCCAACACCTTGAACACTATGATTTTGAGCTATCAATCAATTGAGTGTTTAATTGAACTACTAAACTCCTTTAGTAATCAATCTAAACATTGTTTGTGGATAAAACTCCTCTTCCAGGTTAAATCCTATGTGTGTGACCCTACAGGTCCATTTCACATTGGCAGTGAAAGTCCATAACACTTATGACTTCACAAGCAAAGAGCGGTGCCTAGTCACACATCAGTGCTACCCAAGTGAAATAGAAAGTTGGAGAACAACTTTCAATCCTACAATCCGTGAATGGTGTTACAGTGAATGTATAATTCCTTTATCACTGATATCCTGAATGAACTCGAGGCATGGAACAGTCATCCTGTCAACGTTCATTCACTTTCTTGATCTCAGAGCAGATTGGAAGAGATATGTATGACATCAATATCACATATTGATTCACACATGCGTGCGCATGCCTATTTCAATCCTACTCATCAAGTATCCTTGGATATCAAACTCCCTCAGGAGGGACAAATCCCATATCTATCACTCACCCCTCAAAAGCCCCATGTGTCAAAGCCACCCAATCATGACCTTTATAACAACCCATGTTTAAGGACTGCATTTGATGATGTCAAAGTGTGCCCAACAACATGTGTTGAGTGTAGTGATTTCAGCCTTTCAGGTCAAAGAATCACACTCACCACCATCACTGTGAGTACTGAGTGTGACTACCATGTCATGGTTCCATGTGTCAAACTCACAGTGGGTCTTTCTGGTACACTTGTTCTCTAACAAGTACCTATGTGTTTGGTTTGATATATCTATATCATGACTAATGAGATTATGTCATCAACCAACACCACAATCTAGTCTTGTGTGTCATTGCTGTCTATCTACCTTCCATAATGACATATGACTAGGGACATAAAAAGAATGTACAAACTCTTAGCATCTGTATGATCTCATCATTCAGGTCCTCAACCTAAAAGCATACGTCATTGAGTATTGTCATTCTCTAGACATTCAATATGTTCTATCACTATCTCATATGACTGAACCAGAAAGAATTGGAAGCTTGCCTTTGATGTTTATCAAATCAATCTTAATGTATCCCACCAATCATCCCATGATTGGCTCTCAGGGCATACATACCAACAATATCTCCATTTGTTTCTGTGATATCAAACAAAGAAAATTAGGCAATATTATGATTGGAGGATTGATATCCCACATCTCCTGCAAGGTCAATGCTAAACTTACAGGGTTAGAAGCTACTTCTTAGAGGAACTTAATTTATCTTAAGCTTCTTATTTCTTCTAAATTGATTTTTAGAGACCCTTCTGATGATGAAAAATTCAAATAGTACTTTGTTGATCATGAAGAGTTCATTGAACTCCTTGATTTCCTACAGTTAACAAACAAAGACAATTAGAAATTCATTTTGATGATGGTTCTGATTTTGGGGACCTAAAACCTTCAATGTTGTTGCAGCTTCATCTCTACCTCCCTCCACCGACACACAAACAGAGTACAAATGGGTTATGCCTGACGTCTAGCATTTCTATGGCTATGATCAACATCATTTTGATTAGCAGGACGCCCATTTTGACATGATGAGTCAGTAGTACTCTAACATGCACATCATGCTCTAGAGGATGGATATTTGGCATATCTCTCAATGTCACTATACCATGCCTCCATCTCCAATGTCACCACAGCCTGAGATGCCTACTAGAGACATTCCTAATAATGATCTTCTAAGACAGAATTTATAGCTGGAGATGAGGGCACTGGCCCTTCACTCTGATTCACTGTGGCAGGTACATGGGTTGCTACCAACTTGAGTTTGATTTTGGTAGTGAGGACACTACAAATTTCAAGCTTAGGGGGGAGCAACCGAACAGTGGTGTAGTTGTGGTTTCTTTTCATAGTTTCTTTTCATCATTTTGTTCCATGTTTATTTATGTTTTAGTTATGGAAAACCCAGTATGATCTAAGTCCTTTTTCATTATATTTGGATTGACGTTCATTTAAGATGAAGTGTTTGTCCTATTTTGATTGGAGAATTACTGAAGAAAGTTGTACAAGTCATGCACCAATTAAATGAAAACCTTGACCAACAACAAGCATTTAAAAATTGGTTTATGCTTCTAACCTTAATTCTCACCTTCCACACTCTTGATTGCCAAATACATGTAATAATTCAATCTTTTTGGATTAATCAACACCACAGCATTATTTAGCACTTTAGATGCCTTTGACAAGCTTTTAGTGCGACTTAAACAAACCTCTCAATGAAATTTTTAAATAAATACACCAAATCTAGTTGATTTTGTAATCTAGTGAACTCTCTTATGTTTTGGGGAAAGAACTTTAGTTCAAGGCCACATGGTTCTCAAGTAGAACCCGACTCATTTGTGAAAATCTTGGTTGTTTTTTGTATTTCACACATATACCCTATGAAAAAATGGATAAATTTCCCACTTAACATCCTAGCCTAGTGTAAGTCTGATTTAGCCATGATGGTTAGGTACTAAGTCTTAAAAGAGGGTGAAATACCCCAACCAGTATTCCATGTGTGCATAAGTCTATTTTAGTTGTCAAATGCTAGAACCCACATCTCACTGCCACGTTCTTTTTGGAAATAAGGAGAGCACTACTCAATTGTTCATGTTAACTTGGATTTCATCTTTTACATCCTTAATAATTGAGAGTGGCAGGTTGCATATATACTAGTTGTTTGGCTTAGTTATCTAAATTCTACTTGATGTTGTTATGTTGATTATTCCATCTAGATTGTTACCACTCTTGATGAATTAAATTTCTATCTTGGGTGTTGAAGCTGAATTCATGGCTAAAAAGCATAAATCAACCATTAAGGTTGGATTGGTTTCACTCCTTTTACCATTTCGTTTGATGGGTGCATGTACTTGACACTTTCTTCATTTATATTTCTACACTCTTTTTGCTTGAGGAGGAGCAATAGTTCAATCTTAGGGGGATTTGATTGCACATTTTATATAGACTTTTTACCCACTTTTTGACATACTTTCCATCCAAATTGTATCACATTTTGTCTCCAATCATACTTGATTTCCCACCTTATTAGGTTTTTTACTCATTTCATGATCGTGACCACAAGTACATGATTACGATAAGAAAATGGGGCCAATCTAACCAAAATCTGACCTTAGTTGGACTCCCTAGGAGATTGTATACTTCATAGAGATTTTCTTGAAGGTCTTGAATGAAATGTGGTGTGTCTTAATTAACACACGAAATGTAAATTTACTGATGATTTTGTCTCCCTCTGAAGATCACTGACACGGCGTGTCCCTATGGCAACACGGCGTGTCAGACTGATCAAAAGATACACTCATAAGTTTTGTCAACATGCATGGTGTGTGTTTTTTAAGACACGTCATATCCAACGTGATCATCTTTGACACTAGGACTTGATCAACTCTCATCTACATGGTGTGTCTCTCAGACAACATGTTGTGTACTCATCAAGCAAAGTAGTTTATGCATTAGTTACAGATGGAGACACGTCGTGTAGTTCTCAAACACAACATTTGCCAGACGATTTCTATAGTTTCTTAAAATAGTCATCCCTCATTTTAAATACCAAAACTCACTTATGGGATGGTTATCTCTCATCATTTTAAATCACTTTTGAGCAGAGAATAGACCAAAGCATAGGAGAGGCAATTTTAGGAAGGAAGAAGTAGTTACTTGGGAGATAACCTCCATTCTTCTCCACCTTCCTTCATGGTTTGTAGAAGGAGCTTCTCCACCTCATTTAGACCTCTCTAGGGAGAATTTTGTTGGAGAAGAAGCACCAACTTGGGTGGAGTTTTGTCTCCAAGCCAAAGTTCTACCTTGTTCTTCATCATTCCCTGGATTTCCCTTTTTCTTTTCTTCTCTAGTCATGTTTAACTTCAAAATCCGTAGCATGTGCTTGTGTTTCATCACAATGAATGAGTATATTTCCATTTCTTGGGTGTGGGAGAGTAGCTCCCACTTCATTACTCATGTGAACTCAAATCTCTCAGTAAATTCTGGTTAATTTGCTGCTCTAAGATAATATATGGTGTTTAATTGCTTGTTTGTACTATTGGTCATCTTTCTTACTTGCATCATGCTTCTTTATGTGATCTGGGAAGATATGTAGAGAAGTAGGGAGTAGATATATTGGCAATGTACTTTAGACCACAGCAGTGGCTGGGATTGCATTGAAGATCTAAGGTTGTAGTTTGAAATTTTACATAAGTATGGGAGTACTATGTCGAGATTAGAACTATCTCATATCACAGGGAGGTGTATGATGAGAGAAACCTCCTTTGCATGTTAATTAGTATGTTAATTTCCATAAGTTGTATGTGAGTAATGATGTGGAAGTGAAATTTCATAACCAAGATCCTTTAAATCTAATCTAAACCTCTTCTTAAGTGAAAAGTGTTTACTACTTTCTTTAATTCGCAAAATAGATCAACTTTAATCAAACCAATCTCAGTAAATCGATCTAGATTGTTGAAGATTACCACACTTGTGCCTAGTTGTACCCTGCTCCTTGGATGACCTTGATAATACTACAAGAATTGGAATACTTGCGGGGTAGTGTTTGAGAATTTAAATTTAGGACTTGTTCACACGGATAACACGTTGCAATCATGCTAGGAGAATGTTGTGAAATGTCATTCATGGTGCTACATTAAGAGGCCACTGACAATTTTTATTCACATGTTGCTTTAGAAAGAGTAGAACATTGTAAGGGTTGTCGTTGGACTTGATCCAGAACCAGGTATATGCCTTGCAACCTTCCTTCCCGTTTATAGCTATTGACACGATCCATTGGCTTATGGGGAATTTGGAAATAAAAGTTTTGCTTCTACTACTATATTCCTATACAGTCGTATGGAAGTCACTTCAAGTTACTATGTTTTGGGATTTAATCGATACAATAGGTTTTTGGTTTTGTAATTTATTTTATTACATGTTATGTGAATATTTAAATGATTAATGTGCATATCTAATTAACTACCACATATGCTAAGGAATGTCCCATAGATCCTATATATGTGATATGATATATATGCAATCTATATGTGTCGTCCTAAAATCATTATGATGGTGGATGTAAGCGTTCTCATGGGTAATACCCCTTGGATGTGTGTGCTTGGTTGAATGTTTAATTCTTGTCTCTTAAATTTAGTATGCATATTGAGCCTCTCTCTCTCTCTTTCTCCATATGTAAGTTATTTCTTTCCTCCCTATACTCCCCTCAAATGTAACTTGAGGTTTCACCTTATAATGTAATACATAATAGAAATATTTTTAGTTTCTATTTCAGCACAAGGGAAGATATTATGCTCCAAGCAAGTTGATTGATTGGGAGTCGAGTTGATTGATTGGAGGACCAAAGAGGGATACATATTGAAGGAGTGAATCAATCAACTAGAGGTCCTATCAACTAACTAGGGGAGTCATGACAGACACTTGATTCAAGAGCCAATCAACTGACTGACGGAGGCCAATTGACAAACAAGCGGACAAATCAATTGACTGGAAGAGTCTAATCAACCGAATGAGTTATTTCCAGCACAACACTTGTGACGTCCCTGGATTTTGATTTCTCCAAACCCTATTGGGAATGAGATGTCAGAATCCAAAAACATCATCCAATCATATCAGAAAGCGATGCGGAAGCATAATGCGCATACATGAACATACAACCATAACATTCTCAACATTCAACATGTAAATTTATACAACATGAATTTATTACACAATGGTTTACAATTACATATTGAATGAAAGTTTCTACAGTCTAAGAACATGTGTGCTAAACTAGGATCTACACAATAGGTACAACCTGGACAACTACTCACTTCCCATCTTTTATCCCAAGCTAGCTCTGAACCTAAAACATACGTGAAACAACGAATCAACACACAAGGTGTTGTGCACGTGGGTAGAAAGATGCATACTAATATGCTTGCATAATTGAAATAATCTTGAGAAAGAAAGAGTAAAAGAAAACATTATTTAAAGTGATAATCAGGTAAACACATTTTTAGATGCCTTTTGATGCGTTTGTACTACTAAGTGGTGTCACACTTCATTTTTCCAAGCCCCTTGGGCTATGGGGACCGAGTGTCGACCTTATATTCAGAGGGGAGAGAGAGAGATGTCGCACTTCATTTTTCCCTGCCCCTTGGGCTATGGGGACCGAGTGTCGACCTTATATTTAGAAGAAGAGAGAGAGAGGATTGAGGGAGAGAGAGAGAGCATATATCCACTCAGTAGCTACAAACCATCCATATTATGTTATGTTCTGGAATGTTTTGCGGAGCATATACTACTAATACACATCCAAGAATTTATATGCAAACACAAGCATCCAAAGTACATCATATCATTATGCATTCATGAAAATTATTCTTATACTTAATAAAACCCACGTACCTGAGTTCAGAGATTCCTATTTACATTTTGGATCATCTACATATCTGGTCATCACCTGATTAAGATAAGATCATATACTATCATCAGGTTCTCATCATCATTAACCCTATTTATATCCATTTAAGGGTTTGCCTATCTCATTATGATATCCTCATGATTACTTGTATTCTTGCCTTATATTTATCTTACGGATGTCATGTTCTAGATTATAGTTCATTATCTGAACATTAGGTTCCATATCTTTTTTTGTGCACATATTAACCCTAGTTTATATACATTATTCAATTTTGGGTTACAACCCATGTATTAAGGGTCATCTTCATATAACATGAATTCTATGCATATAACTGATCTCAGATTTATATATTATATTCCAGTTAGAGATATGAGGGTTTTCTGTAAATCTCATCATTTATTGAGCATGTATGTGTTTAATACATTATCTTTAGTGCTATTAGCCCTAATTAGCCATATTAATCAAATTATATGGTTTCGTACATCAACATGACCATATTTGACATCATATGCACTATAAACATGATTATAGACTTACTGACATTTTTCCATAATTTTATATCATCATTTGATATTTATTATCTATGAAACGAGCATTACAAATCTTACATGATATCACTATTATTAGTTCTTCAAAAGCCTGATATTATGCTTTCATTGTGTTCTACTCATTTTTCTGAGAATTTCGGTGTATTATATGTATTTTTCTGATCATCGAGCCAATTGCTATGAATTATACAAGAACTAAGCATTTTCTGGGATATTTACCTCAAGCGACCAATCAGGAGGCGACACATGGCACCTGCGGACCCCTTTGGATGGCCGGTCCGGTTCAGTGGTCTGGACTGGGTTTGGGTGTGATTTGGTTGGTTCAGGGTCCTCTCTACTTGCCCCTTTCTCCCTCACGCAATGGCGCTGCCTTCTCCGTCAGTTCTCTGTGCTACACCTCTATCATCCATAGTCACAATATACTCTGACTTTTTGAAAAAGTCGCGTTTAAAATGCGATTTTTTCCCTAGACGTATCAAACAAACGAATAATTCCCAATTTGAGCATAGTTACAATATATTACGTTTTATTTCCGTATTATTCACGAATTTGACATTTTCTTCCCGTTTTCTACTTTTTTTATGTACTCTCATTTTATACTATTTAAGACTAACTTGATTTGAGTGTATATATATATATATGTGTGTGTGTGTGTGTGTTTGTATATGTAAATACACACATATATATATATATATATGTATGTATCATGTATGTGTTACATATGTTGCAATAGATGTATAGATATGTACTTATATATCATGCACTATATGTATTGTGTTATATATATGTGCAATACACACACAAACATACACAAAGATATATATATATATATATATATATGAATCCTCCGATCTTTTGCCGAATTTTTCCCGAATCGTTGACCGTATTTTTACCGTACGTTGACCGCTTTTATCCGAATTTCCCGCATAATTCCCGAATCTCGAATTTTTCAGCTCGACCGAACGTATCCCGAATACCGAATTTGTGACTATGCTATCAGCGGCTTCCGTCCTCCCAGTCTAGGGTGCCGTCCTAGCTTTCTAGGAGCTGTGTGATCAGGATGGCTGCTTTGGACTGATCAAGATTATTCTAGGATGCTTAGTCTCCCTTCGCTGCCCTCTGCTCATGCTTCTGGCCGCCGTGATGCCTCTGTTCTCTGGATCCCGCCAGCGCCGTCATCTCCAGGGATTTCAATGAGAGGCAGGGCCAGTGGCCTCCTCGAATCTCGGATATGGGGAATATACTTCGGTTCCTCCTTAAGAATGCATCCAGCGACTCCATCGCTGGCAGGGAGGTGGAGATCAGTGAAGCTGTGGGTTCACTGGTCGGGCGCCGTCGTAGCCTGGGATCACGATGTGGAATTTCACAAGTTGTTCCCACCCTCATCGAAGACAAAAGGGGACCTCAGCTTCACTGAAGCTCTAGGAGACCCTTCGGTGAGGTGGCTCTTCACGCATGGCTGTGGATCTCAATCCCATCAGGTTCATGGCTGCCCCGCCGCCGTGAGAGAGGGGAAGAGAGGAAAGGCCTACCCTTGCCTCAAACTTCACAAAAATGCTCCAAAAAGACTCGCCAAACCTCTACTTGTATTGAAACAGGTCTTGAGCCAGGTTTGAGATTCCTCTAGACTGCTCCCGAAGCCGGCACTCTAGCTCCGGAAACACCCAGGTCGAAAGCATGTGTCCATCCTTTCCCAAGATGAAAATGGATCTGTGAGCTAAGAAATGGGTTGGTGATCGATTCCCTTCCCTGGATCTTACTGGTAGCCACCTATTCAGGCTCCACTTCTCTGGATTGGTTGTTGCAACTCACGATGGAGAGGGCCAAGATAGATAGCAGGTGTATCTCTCTCTCAAAACTCCACACCAAGATGCTAATGTGAGGTCCCTAGATTCGCATGGTGTGAGGAAGACATTAGTTGCAACCTAAAACTCCAAAACAGACTCTTGACCGAGCCCTCAAGAGTTCTCCCCTCCAGTATCATCCGATCCGCAGAATTCGGAGGTAGGAGACAAAGTCTCCTCCGCTACATTACTAAGAACGGCTCGAAATCATTGAAAGATGTTAATGATGTTAGATTTGAACGATCTGAATACCATGGCATATAAATGAATTCCTCTTGAACTTTAAAAGTATGAACAAAACCTGTATCCTTAGGGGTGATGTAATCCTAAGATATCATAATGTCATGTTATGGCTAAGACATTAAGTGATGCTTCCACATATATATAAGGTGGGGTGGACACACCCAAGAATCTCTAGACCCTAACTTGACAACTTAGAGTGCATGTAATTATGGTGGTCTTAGAACCTAAGCAATGATGATGTATATGAAGTTGAACTCCTAAATAGCCTCTTAAGAATGAGATTAATTGAATTTCGAGGACGAAATTTTGTTTAAGGTGGGGTGAATGTGATAACCTAGACTTTTGAGTTTTAATAACTAATACAATATTTGAGAGACAAACATTCTAAGTAGAGGACAAATACCAAATTAAGGAATTGGTAAACCAATTATGGATTCTTTCACGAAATTAGGTGTATTGAGATACAAAAGAGGATTATGATACCTAATTGAGTGATGGATGTCTTTTGTTAATCAAATTGAGTATTCATGTGTCTCAACATCCTTTAATGATATTATCAACATATCAGTATTTTGAAGTTGTGTGGCCATTGTTGGAGAGAGAATGGTAATTATATAAGACCTTACAACACCTTAGCTATGGTGCTTTTTGAGAAATTATTTGATAGATCAAATATGGATTTTTAGTATGAATTTCGTATGGAAGCTAGACTACATTAGGAGGAACTAATGTCTAAAATTTTATATCTTTTTAACTACCTGTTTGGGAGATATGGAGGTTTGAATTCTTGATATAAATGTAATCAAACTATGGTCAATTGTGTTAAAATCTTGTCACGCAGTCCACTTAAGTTAGAGGGACGTGTCTCCAGCTAGGTGAGGCCAAGGATGGGGCCGTGGCTCAATTTGAGCATTAGAGGAGATTTATCTCCCCCTTCATATTAGAATTTTTTTTCTTAAGAAGGGCTTACGTAACATGTTTGGCCATTAGGGTTTCACCCTATGGTGTGATATTCATACTCAACTTAGAAGCATACATTGAGAAGGATCAAAGTTACAACTATATTTCTAATCATATATCCTATGATCCAAAAATATCTTTATATCAAGTTCATGAGTTCAAATTTTTATGTCTTGCATGTATTATGTGAAGGAAAAAAAATAATATACTAAGTTTATCCCATGATCTCAGCATCATATCTTTCATGTTTCATATGAAGGGGAAGAGAATATTTTAAAGTCAGACTTATCATGGTTTCAATCTTGGGTGCTACATGTATGATATAGGGAAAAAATTATAATATGTCAAGCTTATACGAGTGACTCCTCATATATAAGTCATCTATATAGCTCAAGTGAGGTTTCTATCATCATATATTAAGAAAGAGAAGAAGAAGGGAGAACATGTATTTTGAGTATCTTTTGCACAAAGCATCATACTCTCGTAACTAGAGTTCATATATTACCTCACTTGCAACTAATGATGAGATTATTAAAATATATCACTCTAGCTAGGACCTAACTCAGCCAAAGGATTGACTTTATCATATGGGCCATCTACCCATCCATTTCTTTTACCCAATTCTCACATATAGATTTGAATCATGCATAAGGACTCAACTCAACACTCGAGACTAATCTAGTGTAGGATATTTTTTTTTACACATCTCATATATTAGAGGATAGGTCCTATGACCTTCTCCTTGTGGGTCTTACTCTC
This sequence comes from Alisma plantago-aquatica, assembly GCA_963693085.1. NCBI lineage: Eukaryota > Viridiplantae > Streptophyta > Magnoliopsida > Alismatales > Alismataceae > Alisma > Alisma plantago-aquatica. The sequence goes on from OY856409.1 coordinate 777,479,719, forward strand.
TCTAGAGTTCACCACAAATCTCATCCTACCACCAGATATCCTCCTTGTATAAGAGCTTGAGGCTCATGCACACTCATCTCTATCTTACTTAGTTTAACTTAAGTAGGAAAAGGGAATGTAATTTCATCATCAAGATTTTTGCATAAATTCTACAAAATTGGATTCAAGAAGTATACAACTTAAACCTTTATAAGGAAACTTATACCATCAGAGATCAAACTTGGATAAGATTTCACATGCTTATTTCAGCTATCATTCTATCATCTAATCTATGTATCACATAACCTTATGAGGTTCTAGACGTCTAATCTAGATCTATTCTCTCTTCTAGCCTGATGTCACTCCCTTTCACTTAGGTTGCACAAGCACTAACTACTCTCCTGTGTGAGGGACACATTTTCATATTTACATATATTTAATAAAATATTATATAGTTTTTCTCTGAGAAAGATGACGTCAGAGAAATCTATCAAGGCTTGAGTCGATTGGAAAACAAAACCAAATCAGAAAAATCGAGTGTCCCACACACAGTAGATAGTCTAGTTTCATGTCACCTAGTGAAATGGTGAGAACATGGTGTAGACTAGTGTAGCTACCCAATACATATGAGCTCTATATGAAAAGGGCTTCTCACACTTGCCTAAACCTAGTTCTCGAACATCTAGGTTCTAACTTAGAGGCTAAGTCAAACCTTATTCCTATAGAACAACTTACTAAGTTTCTAGGGTTTTAAGTGAAAGTTGAAGTTTAGTTTTATGTTTCATGGTGAGCAATTGTTAGGTGTAGCTATTGTTCATGCTCTGATACCAACTGTGATGTCCCTGGATTTTGATTTCTCCAAACCCTATTGGGAATGAGATGTCAAAATCCGAAAACATCATCCAATCATATCAGAAAGCGATGTGGAAGCATAATGCGCATACATGAACATACAACCATAACATTCTCAACATTCAACATGTAAATTTATATAACATGAATTTATTACACAATGGTTTACAATTACATATTGAATGAAAGTTTCTACAGTCTAAGAACATGTATGCTAAACTAGGATCTACACAATAGGTACAACCTGGACAACTGCTCACTTCCCGTCTTTTATCCCAAGCTAGCTCTGAACCTAAAACATACGTGAAACAACGAATCAACACACAAGGTGTTGTGCACATGGGTAGAAAGATACATACTAATATGCTTGCATAATTGAAATAATCTTGAGAAAGAAAGAGTAAAAGAAAACATTATTTAAAGCGATAATTAGGGAAACACATTTTTAGATGCCTTTTGATGCGTTTGTACTACTAAGTGGTGTCACACTTCATTTTTCCCCGCCCCTTGGGCTATGGGGACCGAGTGTCGACCTTATATTCAGAGGGGAGAGAGAGAGATGTCGCACTTCATTTTTCCCCGCCCCTTGGGCTATGGGGACCGAGTGTCGACCTTATATTTAGAGGAAGAGAGAGAGAGAGAGGATTGAGGGAGAGAGAGAGAGCATATATCCACTCAGTAGCTACAAACCATCCATATTATGTTATGTTCTGGAATGTTTTGCGGAGCATATACTACTAATACACATCCAAGAATTTATATGCAAACACAAGCATCCAAAGTACATCATATCATTATGCATTCATGAAAATTAGTCTTATACTTAATAAAACCCATGTACCTGAGTTCAGAGATTCCTATTTACATTCTGGATCATCTACATATCTGGTCATCACCTGATTAAGACAAGATCATATACTATCATCAGGTTCACATCATCATTAACCCTATTTATATCCATTTAAGGGTTTGCCTATCTCATTATGATATCCTCATGATTACTTGTATTCTTGCCTTATATTTATCTTACTGATGTCATGTTCTAGATTATAGTTCATTATCTGAACATTAGGTTCCATATCTTTTTTTGTGCACATATTAACCCTAGTTTATATACATTATTCAATTTTGGGTTACAACCCATGTATTAAGGGTCATCTTCATATAACATGAATTCTATGCATATAACTGATCTCAGATTTATATATTATATTCCAGTTACAGATATGAGGGTTTTCTGTAAATCTCATCATTTATTGAGCATGTATGTGTTTAATACATTATCTTTAGTATTATTAGCCCTAATTAGCCATATTAATCAAATTATATGGTTTCGTACATCAACATGACCATATTTGACATCATATGCACTACAAACATGATTATAGACTTACTGACATTTTTCCATAATTTTATATCATCATTTGATATTTATTATCTATGAAACGAGCATTACAAATCTTACATGATATCACTATTATTAGTTCTTCAAAAGCCTGATATTATGCTTTCATTGTGTTCTACTCATTTTTCTTAGAATTTCGGTGTATTATATGTATTTTTCTGATCATCGAACCAATTGCTATGAATTATACAAGAACTAAGCATTTTCTGGGATATTTACCTCAAGCGACCAATCAGGAGGCGACACGTGGCACCTGTGGACCCCTTTGGCTGGCCGGTCCGGTTCAGTGGTCTGGACTGGGTTTGGGTGTGATTTGGTTGGTTCAGGGTCCTCGCTACTTGCCCCTTTCTCCCTCACGCAATGGCGCTGCCTTCTCCGTCAGTTCTCTGCGCTACACCTCTATCAGCGGCTTCCGTCCTCCCAGTCTAGGGTGCCGTCCTAGCTTTCTAGGAGCTGTGCAATCAAGATGGCTGCTTTGGAGTGATCAAGATTATTCTAGGATGCTTGGTCTCCCTTCGCTGCCCTCTGCTCATGCTTCAGGCCGCCGTGATGCCTCTATTCTCTGGATCCTGCCAGTGCTGTCATCTCCAGGGATTTCGATGAGAGGCAGGGCCAGTGGCCTCCTCGAATCTCGGATATGGGGAATATACTTCGGTTCCTCCCTAAGAATGCATCTAGCGACTCCATCACTGGAAGGGAGGTGGAGATCAGTGAAGCCGTGGGTTCACCGGTCGGGCGCCGTCGTAGCCTGGGATCACGATGTGGAATTTCACAAGCTGTTCCCACCCTCATCGAAGACAAAAGGGGACCTCAGCTTCACTGAAGCTCTAGGAGACCCTTCGGCGAGGTGGCTCTTCACGCATGGCTGTGGATCTCAATCCCATCAGGTTCATGGTTGCCCCGCCTTCGTGAGAGAGGGGAAGAGAGGAAAGGCCTACCCTCGCCTCAAACTTCACAAAAATGCTCCAAAAAGACTCGCCAAACCTCTACTTGTACTGAAACAGGTCTTGAGCCAGGTTTGAGATTCCTCTAGGCTGCTCCCGAAGCCGGCACTCTAGCTCCAGAAACACCCAGGTCAAAAGCATGTGTCCATCCTTTCCCAAGATAGAAATGGATCTGTGAGCTAAGAAATGGGTTGGTGATCGATTCCCTTCCCTGGATCTTACTGGTAGCCACCTATTCAGGCTCCACTTCTCTGGATTGGTTGTTGCAACTCACGATGGAGAGGGCCAAGAGAGATAGCAGGTGTATCTCTCTCTCAAAACTCCACACCAAGCTGCTAATGTGAGGTCCCTAGATTCGCATGGTGTGAGGAAGACATTAGTTGCAACCTAAAACTCCAAAATAGACTCTTGACCGAGCCCTCAAGAGTTCTCCCCTCCAGTATCATCCGATCTGCAAAATTCGGAGGTAGGAGACAAAGTCTCCTCCTCTAGATTACTAAGAACGGCTCAGATTGAGCCACGGCCCCATCCTTGGCCTCACCTAGCTGGAGACGCGTCTCTCTAACTTAAGTGGACTGCGTGACAAGATTTTAACACAATTGACCATAGTTTGATTATATTTATATCAAGAATTCAAACTTCCATATCTCCCAAACGGGTAGTTAAAAAGATATAAAATTTTAGACATTAGTTCCTCCTAATGTAGTCTAGCTTCCATACGAAATTCATACTAAAAATCCATATTTGATCTGTCAAATAATTTCTCAAAAAGCACTATAGCTAAGGTGTTGTAAGGTCTTATATAATTACCATTCTCTCTCCAACAATGACCACACAACTTCAAAATACTGATATGTTGATAATATCATTAAAGGATGTTGAGACACATGAATACTCAATTTGATTAACAAAAGACATCCATCACTCAATTAGGTATCATAATCCTCTTTTGTATCTCAATACACCTAATTTCGTGAAAGAATCCATAATTGGTTTACCAATTCCTTAATTTGGTATTTGTCCTCTACATAGAATGCTTGTCTCTCAAATATTGTATTAGTTATTAAAACTCAAAAGTCTAGGTTATCACAACACTTTTTCCTTTATAGATTGTAAGATGTGATGTTTGACCTTAGGTGAATAGCATGGCTCCAAATAATTGCATTACTATGGCCATAACCATCACTCATATAATTATGATTGTATGTTTTTTTATGTATATAGTATGTACATGATATATATTATAAGTATGTGGAGATTACTTATGTATATTTATATATATAATCTATTTGCATATGAAATACCTCAATAAATATTAAGTCTAATATGTTTTCCATAAGCAGCACACATGAAAAGCTTGATCAACTAAGTGTAGGTTATGCCAAAGTGTGGTGTGTCATCTATCTCATAGCAGTGTGATGGTACATATGTGGGTCTACCAAAGTAGGGTGCACATTCTATCATGTTGGCTTTTGGGTCAAGCTTAACTAGGTGGCATTAGTGAGTTTAAGTGCTTAGAAGCATATATATGGAATGTGACAAGGAGTTGTGCACTCCATCTATCCAAGAGTTGCATTAGTTGAAATTGGCAAAAGTTTCCTACCTAAATAGTCAAGTTGTGGGCGATAAGCCAAAGCTGACTCATGATTTGATGAAATATTGATCTTATCTCACTAAAAGGTTGTACACTGCAATCTTCCAAGTTGATAGTGAGGGCCATCAATTTTAATAAAATAGTGACAGCAATAATTAATCAAAGGCTTCATTAATATTATCAATATTATCAAGTTAAATCAAAAGTGTTTTGACAAAATGCAAATTTTTCTTTTCTAGAAATAGGATGGAAAACACACTCTCATTGTAATTGGTCCTCGAGAAGGACAAACTAAATGGGATCAACTTCCATTACTAGTTCAGGACTTTGAGAAACATTCTCACTCATGAGCACAAGCTCTATGTCCCTGAAACACCAGTGCCAGAGAAACCCGCTCCAAATGCACCTAAGGCTGAAATGAATGCTTACTTGAAGCATGACAATGATGCAACAGACATCAAATACCTTATACTGAGTTTTATGAACTATGAGTTGCATAAACAACATGAAAACATAGACATTCTCGAGATGGAAATACATCTTAAGAATCATGCAAAGCAAGAAAGGTATAATGTCTCCAAAGTGTTGTTTGAGTACAAACTGACAGAGGGAGATCTAGTAGAGCCCCATGTGCTCAATATGATTGGTCATGTGGAACATCTAGAGAGACGAGGATTTCCTTTAGGCCAACTCTGATTGGGATTTCCTTTAGGCTAAGAGTTCGCCAGATATATGATTCTGCAATCGTTGCCTGAATCATATAGCCAGTTTATCGAGTGATATTACTTGAGTAACTTGGACAAACTATTGTCTGAAGTTCTTGGCATATTGATGAATGACAAATCACAAATGAAGAAGGACAAATGTGTGATGGTGATTATAAAAGGGGATTCCAAGGGCAAAATCAAGGCTAAGAAAAGTTCTAAGGCTAGGCCAAAGTCCAAGCCTTCTGCACTCAAGATAATGAGAATACTAAGGAAGATGAAGTAACAAATAGAGATATCTACTTTAGGTATATACATAATTGAGATTAAGTTTGCTACTTCTTAATCTTGGGTATTGGATACCAGATGAGGATCACACATTTGCTCAAATATGAAGGATATGTAAATAAGTAGACCTTTGAAGAAATGTGAGGTTGAACTATGCATTGCTAATGGAGCAAGAGTTGTTGCTAGTGCAATTGGAACCTATGAGTTATCTCTTCCTAGTATGCTTGTAACCGAGTTATAGAACTGCTATTATGTACTTTCCATTAATAAGAACATTATATTTGTATCTTGTTTGGACAAGAATGGATTCAAATTTCTTATATAGAATGGTCGATGATCTATTAGTAACGATGAGTTCTTTTATGGAAGTGTCCCTATGTCCTATGGTCTATACCTATTAGATTTGGAGACAAACATGTATAACCTAAATTCCAAAAGGCCAAAACTTGATAACTCAAACCAAACATATATTTGGCATTATTGTTTAGGACACATAAATGAGAAATGCAATTTAAGACTCCATAAAGATTGTTATTTGGACTCATATGATTTTGAATCAATAGAGACATATGAGTTTTTTTTACTGGGATTCCTTTCACTAGAAATAGTAAGAAAGAGAGAGAGAGATATCTATTGGGACTCATACATATTGATGTGTGTGGAACCATTGGGACAAATGCTAGAGGTGGTTACCAGTACTTCATTACCTTTAATAGTGATTTTAGTAGGTACGGCTATGTGTACTTGATGAATCATAAGTCAAAAACCCTTGAAAAGTTTAAGGATTTCATGAATGAAGTACATAACAAACTTGGTAAAAGTATTAAAGCACTTCATTCTGATCGAGGTAGAGAATAATTAAGTGAAGAGTTTAAGGACCTTCTACGAGATTGTGGTATTGTATCACAATGGAACACCACAACATAATGATGTATCAGAAAGAAGGAATCACACATTATTAGATATGGTGAGATCAATGATGATTTTATCAATCTTCTGACTTCTTTCTAGGGATATTCTCTAGAAACTACAACACTTACACTTAATCGAGTACCCCATAAATTGGTTCAAAAGACACCATATGAAACATGGATTGGGAAGCATCCCAATATCTCTTTTATGAAGATTTGGGGATGTGAAGCTTATTTGAGGAATTTTTTTCCTGAAAGAGGTTGGCCCTAGATCAGATAAATGTTATTTTGTTATATATCCCAAGGAAACCAAGGGATACTACATGTGTAACCCATATGACAATAAAGTAGTTGTTGACAGGGATGCATTTTTCATAGAAAAGGAATTTATTTCAAAAGGAATCAGTGGGAGGAAAGTTGAACTCAAAGAGGCTCGAGACCAACAAGAAAACATTAAAACTATAGAGCTACAGAAGGAACAAGGAGACCCACAAAATTTTATGGAATCTTAAGATCCTCATGTAACACAAGAACATCATAGATCTTGTAGGACAGGCCTTGAGCCTGAAAGATTTGGTTATCTTGTCACTCAAGAAGGTGGAGAGTTGGTCATAGATGATGAGCCAACAACCTACCTAGAAGCCATTTAGGGACCAGAGTCTAAGAAATATCTTGAGGCCATGAGATTTGAAATGGAATCCATGTACACCGACAAGGTATGAACCTTGGTGGATCCACCTAAAGGGGCAAAACCCATAGGGTGCAAGTGGGTTTTCAAGAAGAAGACTAACACGGATGGTAATGTACAAACCTATAAGGGAATATTGGTTGCAAAGGGTTTCAGAGAAAAGTTCAAGGTGTTGTCTATGATGAAACATTTTCACCAGTTGCCATGGTTAAATCCATTAGGATCATGCCTGTCATTGTAGCTTAATATGACTATGAGATTTTGTAGATGGATGTTAAAATTGCTTTCCGTAATGGAAATCTTCTTGAGGATTTGTCCATGTCACAACCTGAAGGTTTTATAAATATAAAATATGCAAATAAAGTCTATAAGCTACCAAGGTAAATCTATAGAGTGAAGCAAGCATCTCGGAGATGGAATCTTCAATTTGACGAGGCAGTCAAAGAGTTTGGCTTCAGGCAAAATAAATATGAACCTTGAATACACAAGAAGGCTAGTGGGAGCATAGTTGTATTCCTCATAGTGTATGTAAATGACAAACTATTGATGGGGAATGACATCCTTGCCCTTGAAATGGTAAAGAACTAGATGGGAAGTACATTTACTATAAAGGACATAGGCAAAGCATCATATATCTTAGGAAATAGGATCTATAGAGATAGATCTAGAAAGATTTTTGGCATAGGACGGAGTACACACATTGACAAAATGTTGAAGAGGTCCAGCATGTAGGATTCATAGAGAGGGAATTTTCCCATGTCCTATGGAATTAGTATCTCTAAAGACAAATGTACCAGTTCTTGTGAAGAATAGGAATGCATGAGTAAGATGTAATATGCATCGGCAATTGGATCTATCATGTATGCAATGTTATGCACTCATCCCAATATCTTGTATGCTTCAAGTAGACAACGAGATATCACCCAGATCTTGGTGAGTCATTAGACTTTCGTAAAGAACATCCATAAGTACTTGAGAAGGACTAAGGATTAGTTCCTTGTTCACGGTGGTGAGGAAGAGTTGGGTGTAAAGGGTTACACTGATGCAAGCTTCCAAACTAACAAGGATGATTATAGATTGCAATATGGATTTGTGTTTTGCCTAAACTATAGAGTTGTGAGTTAGAAAAGTACCAAGTAAGAAACAATTAATAATTCTACAAGGTAAGTTGAGTACATTGCTTCCCTAAGTGTAGTAAAGGAAGTTGTTTGGATCAAGAAGTTAATTAGTGAACTTGGAGTGGTTCCAAGCATTGGCAATGTAGTGGAGTTGTACTATGACAACAATGGAGCTATTAAACAAGCTAGGGAACTTAGATTGCATCAACATCCCAAGCACATAGTTAGGCACTTCCATCTCATACGAGAGATTGTATATCGATGAGATGTGAAGATTTGTAGAGTACTGACTGAAAGCAATACTTGTTGACAGAACCACTTTCACAGCAGAAGTATGAGGGTCATCTTAGATCACTTGGGATAAGATTCATGGGTGATTGTCTCTAAGTAAAAGAGGGATTTTTTTTTATGTATTCCTAGAGAACCAGTCATATAATGAATGTAATGAGGCATAATGTAATTGATTTGATAAATAATAAAGGCAATCATGTCTATTCTATTTTTTTCAGCTAAGAGATAATGATATAACATAATAGTTTCTAAAAATAATGTTACTCGATGACATAAGTCCATAGGTTGAAGAGCCAAACAATGAGATGATATATATGATAAGAGTGCATACATTCTTGTTAAATCCCTAGTCATATATTATTGTGGAAGTAAAATAGACAACAATAATACATAAAACTAGATTATATGATGGATGATGATCTAATCTTCTAAGGCATGATATATGATATTATGACAAACATAGATACTTGTAATGACCCCCTCCCCCTATTATGCCCTATTCAGGTGGACCGAAAGGGCAAGGGCCATTATCAATCTCACATGATCGCAGGTTTAGCAAATAACCATAAATAATTAAGAAATTTCACTAAATACGAATGACTTTATACAAAATTATCCTTCCACAAAGGAATTACATAATATGATTTTCTAAGTTTGCAACATGAAAAGAAAACTAACTAAATCCTCCAAATATTACATTATTTTCTTTTTCTTTGAGTGCCTTCTTTTCCTGGATATCCATTTTCCTCTTACTTGAAAAATAGAAGATTATCCTAAAATGGCATGAAACAAAAGCACGGTCAGTATAAAATTTTATACTGATATGTCGAGGAAACAAAAAAATTGCATATACTTGTAACATATCCACAACAGTTATTGTCACATAATCAAAATTATCATTTTCTTCATAACTCATCAACCCATTTTACTCAACCTCTAGGATACCCTCTCTTAGGGTTTCATCCCTACAATGGACTATTGGACACCTCTCAATTCAGATCCAGTTTCCTATGTTGGCCACCTCTAAATCTAGAGTTAGTTTTCATGTTTGTCATCCCAATCTGGGGCCTGAGCTCATATGACCTTCCCAATTTGGGCCTAGTCTGACCTCATAAGACCTCCCAATATGGGGCTTGGTCTTAAGTCAACACCATGACTTTTCATTCCTTTCCATCTTCAACCTCTAGAGTTGGTAAGTGGGGTTCGAGCAAGTTATAAACATAATTTGTGATATCCATAGTGACTTTATAGTTTACAGGAATTAAATAAACATGCAAGTAGTTAATTTCAAGAAATCTAAAAAACCTCAGTAAAATGTTTTGAAACTAATGCGGTTAGTCATAGGCATAACCACATACCTTGATCAGGTGTTCTTAATGTCCAAGCAAGAGCAATCAGGAATAACCAAACAAGCAAGCAAGAAAATTATCATGAAAGTTAAAGCAATGTACCCATGTATCATTATTTTATCCAAATCATCATTAAGACTGACTTGGGTCTCAAGTTAGGGTTTCAAGGTTAACTTTAGGGTTTCATTAGGGTTTTGGCTTCCTACACCCTAGTTTCCACTTTTCATGTCCTTTGGGTTTACAAACCCTAAACTTATTATTAACTACACCTTTAATATCAAGGAAACCCTAATTATCCAAAATATGGGTTGCTAAATTCACATAACTTTCAAGTTGCTCTTTTTACTCATAAAATATTAGTCGTTTATCATCAATATCAATTGGACACATTAGAATCATCAAATATTGGAACTTAGGGTTTTAGTACATTTAACACATTAAAGATTCCAACTTTAGGCACTTTTTGAACTAGAAGCAGATTTAGGCCCTATTATATATTTATTGGATTGCTTATATTCTTTTGAGAAAGATTCATATATTATTTGTCTTCATCCAATTATCCTACTAGTTATTAGGATTTTAGCAATTTTAATTATTCTCAGTGAATCACAGGCTACCACCTAGGTAGTGCACCCCGATCTCAACCCTACCAACTAGGCTGGGCCAACCAGTGGGCTCACGCCACCTAGGCCGGGTGAGTTTGCATGGCCTTGCTTAGTCAGGAGTGTAAAAGGGGAGGAAAGGCAGGAATGCCCTTAGTGCTGTGAAGAACTATTGAGGGTACCCTGGTCTTTCAATCAGAGGTCATCTTCCTCCTTGCTTCTTTGTGAATAGGCTAGGAGCGAGTCAACTCTCATGTTGACTCCACAAATTTGATCCCGTGTGTGATGGGTGAAGATGCAACTATCTTCTTTATCACTTGCCAAAATTGTTGGTCCTCTCATTTCCCCCGATGGTAATTGGAGTTGTCAGGCCAGTGAAGGGGGATTTCTTGTGAGGAAGTAGGTTAGGCGTAGGTGAGGGACTAGGCTAGCAGAACAATTGGGGCCTGAGAAATGATCGTCGAACTTGGACAAAGCTTTGGAGACTATCTTGGGTCTCTCATAGGATTTGTACCCTTCCTTTTATAGTCTGGGTTGGCTATGGCTACCCTGTGATTTGGCCAATTCTTCTAGAGATCCCCAAACTAGGTTAAACCTAGGGTAGACCAACATGCAATGATCTTCTAAATCTATTGGTCCCATTTTTGCACTTGTTCATGCATTGAACCTCTGGTAAAATTGGTTGCAAAAATCACTAGTGTGGTCCCTATTTCCTTTCTTGGATGAAGGTAGGCAATGAAGTTGCTATTGTTGGATCCACATCTGATGGTCTACATTGCACGCCCTAATATAAAAGGCTTATAAAAGGAATTCTAATAGAATTAGAAATCATGACATTTAATGTCATTCCTTACACTTTAGGGATTTTTATAAAATCTATATCTCCCAAACCATCCATCCTTTTAATCTCAAATATTAAGGGAAACTCTTTAATGACTTTATGTAGATGTCTGCAAGGATTGGGACCAAAACTCAAAAAGTAAAACACCTTTTATTAATATGCAATTCATCCACTCATAAGGCATATTTTATGTATTTAAAACCAATATTTTCTCTTTCTTTCTTTTCTATGAACTCGGGTCCTTTTGTTAAGGGACACCATGCTTGACCACTTGAGCCACTCTTGTTAGCATATGTATGTATGTATGATACTAAGAGAGAAATATCCCCCCTCTCCCACGCCCGTGGCAGAGGCCGAATGCCTAAGAGGGTGGTAAATCAACTCAAAGCATGTATGTATGTATGTATCGGAATCAGGTAAATATATTTCAAAATCCTCCTAAAATTATAGGAGGTCAAGAGTACATGTAGGCCCAACGCCATACATCTAAAACATATTACAACTCGCACTTCTATCTAATGTGTAATTTACGTCTGACACATTTTCATATTTTTACAGCAATCATATTAGCATATGTAGCAGCTCCTTGATGTCTTCTGGCATTTCTTTCTCTCCATATGTGATAACATAGACCAGTAAACATAAGTTTCTTCCTATCATCATTTCCGCACCTGGATAAAATTCTTTTTGGATCATCAGATAGATGAATTTGTATTATGAATTCCTTGCATAAGATCTCCCATATCTCTTTTGTAAACTTGCATTGTCCCACAAGGTGGTTGTGGGATTCCTCCCCCTCCTGGCATAGCAAGCATAGAGTAGAAACATCATAATTCCAGCTCTTTATCCTATCCAGAGTTGTAAGAGCAGTGTGTAGAATTTTATATACACACATACTCCATTTTGGCACATATCTTCCAGACCAAATATTTTCTCCTACTGGGTCCTTTGCACCTCTTGAACGAGTAGCCTCCCAAATGCACATCTTCTGGTTCCCAAGTTTCCATCCTCTTGCATCATTTATAGCAATAAACAAGTGCTTAACTTGTTTCCATGTCTCCATCATGACATCAATGGTGCATGAATATCCCTCCCTTGTCTTCAGCGTGAAATCTAGCCCTCTTGGATATCTACCTCGCATCCACTTTCCCCATGTAGAATTGCCTTCTTGGAATGTGATTATTCTCTGCATAGTTCCCCATTTATCAATGTCCCTTGGAGTTTTCAAATTCAGCCCTCCTTCATCACTTGGAAGCGCCAATCTAGCATATTTCATAGAATGATGTTCACTTCCCCATAAAAAATGTGCCATCTTCATTTCTATTTTATCTAAGACTGAACTGGGAATTTCACCTTATTTTACCCTGAAGACAAGAAGCCTGTCTATGGCAGCCTTTATCAGCGTCATACGTCCCTCCATGGATGTTTTTTGTGTCGGCCATGTATTAATCATTTCTTCTACTTTATCGAAGCATTCAACAAAGTCTTTGATGTGCAAATTACCTTTGACTAGATGGAAACCCAGATATTTTGTTGGAAATCTTCCCCTCTCCATGCCCATAGCCTGCACTAGCCTATCCTTCATCTGATGACAACTCTTAGACAAGAAAATATGTGTTTTGTTTGCATTTATGCACAACCCTATTTGCTTCCCGAACTCTTCCTGAAGGTTTTTAAAATTTTCCAGAAAGTGTTGTTTTGCTTCTATAAAAATCAAAACATGATCTGCAAAAATCAAAGGTGTCATTACCTTCATCCCATGAACTGTATAAGGCTTGATTTTTGTATATTCTTCGCTTGTTGCATCTTCCTCGTAAAATACTCCATCATGATCACAAAAAGAAGAGGTGATAGGGGATCACCTTGGTGTAGCCCATTACCCCCTCTAAACAGACCAAAGATGTGTTGTAAACTAGGATAGAATAGCAAGTGGTCCGAACACATTGTTTAATCCAACCAATCCATTGTTCATTAAATCTCATCTGTTGTATGATCCACCAAAGTTTCTCCCATCTGACGTTGTCATAAGCTTTGGAAACATCCAGTTTTAAGTAGGCTTTCCTACTCCCTCTCATGACATTATAATCTAACAAAAATTCCCCCACCATAAGAGCACAATCATTGATGCTTCTACCCATCACAAAGGCTCCTTGGTTTGTAGAAATAAGATAGGGAAGAACTATCTTCAATCTAGCAGCCAATATTTTTGCAATAATTTTATAATGTACCGAGCAGCATGCTATGGGTCTAAAATCAGCAAGAGAGGAGGTAATTTTCTTTTTCAGAATAAGAACAAGGAAAGAATTATTGACCTATCTAACCATATTTCCTCCTTCTAGGAACCAGCTCACATAAGCAACCAAGTCTTCTTTGATAATATCCCAAGTCTTCTTGTAAAAGAAAGCATTAAAACTATCTAACCCAGGTGATTTGTTGCTGCCTATGCTCCACATCGCTTTTTTGACTTCTTGTTCATTGGTTCTTCTCGTAAGGATGTTGTTATGTGTGCTTGAGAGTTTGAACTTCCATTCCACTTCCTCATCTTCTTCTATATAACTGGTAAAAGTATTGTTGTATAGTGATGTGTAGAAATTTATGGCATGCTCTTCTAAGTCCTCATGTTTGTTGACCACCCTCCCTTTAGCATCAATCAATTCAGAGATAATATTACCTACCTCTCTCCTTCTCACTACAGTGTGGTAGAGTTTGGTGTTCCGGTCCCCATCTTCCATCCACTTCTCCTTACTTCTTTGCCAGTGGAACTTTTCCTCTGCCTTTTTCAGCTCCTCAATTGTCTTTTTCAGGGCCCTATCTTTCTCAATCAAAATAGGATTTAACAGATCAGCCAAAAGACTTTCTCTAACTTCTTTACTTTCATTTTTCTTCTCCTTTAATAGATTTGGAATGTTCACCTCTTCCTTTGCCCCTTTTTTAAGTGCAATCTTAGTGTTCGCTAGCTTTTTATCAAAGACATATATTGGGTTCCCTCTCACCTGAGTACCCTAATTGTTCTTTATGACTTCATCAAATCCTTTCCAGTCAGCCCAGTAATTTAGAAATCTGAAAGGCCTCCTCTTCTGTTTCTTTTCTGTGATATGGACTAAGATTGGTGCATGGTCGCTTAGTTTAAAACATCCTGCTTTCACCTAAACATTAGGAAGAATTTCAGCCACTCATCATTCACTAGAGCTCTATCAAGTTTGCTTGCTATCCTATGTTTTGGTCCCCTTTTATTATTCCACATGAACAAATCTCTACCCTCCATGGGTAGTTCATATAGACCTACTTTATCAATAGCCTGATTGAAAGCATCCACCTCTGTAGTCAAAGCAAGTCTTTTTCCTCTTTTTTCAGCCTACAATCGAACCATATTAAAATCTCCTATTACCAGCCATGGTAGACTTACCTTCTTAGATAAAGAAATCAAGTATCTCCATAAGTCCAGTCTAGGCCTTCCATCATTATGACCATATGCAGTTGTCATCCATATATGTAGTCCCCCATTATTCCTACAATTAACTATAATGTGCTGATCTGACATATGTATCACTGACACCTACCAAGCATTAGGCTTCCACGCCACATAGACTCTAGAAACTCCCCCACATTCCACATTAGATATGTGGCTTCATCCCTGTGGGAATAGGTATTTAATATTATTATTTTTTTACCTTTATTTTTGTTTCTACCAAAGCAACTAAAGAGTGACCACTAGTAGAAATCCACTCACGAATTTCCTTCTTCTTGTTCCTGTCACACCCACCCTTAATATTCCATAGAAGCATGGACATATTAAAGGTTTTTTGTAGACCTAGTTCACCTACTCAGCTCCTTTCTTTTGTCCTTCTTCTTCACCCCTTTCTCTTTCACAACCTCTCCCTCTTCTCTGTATGAGTATGTAAGTGCATCAAAGTTGTTTGTAGTGTCTAGAATAGACCCTACTCCTTGTGATTTTGGAATACATGTCCTCCTTGGCCCATTCCTCCGTGATGCTGGTGTAAACTCTCCTTCATCATTTTGCAATTCCTTCCTTGGGCTTTCCTCCTTCTCAGCCTCAGCCACATTGGTCACTTCTACTTGTTTAGTAACCATCTGCTCGTCAACCTGTGGACTTTTAGGCACCTTTTTAGCATGCTTTCCGGAACTTACATTGTTGTTCGTCGGTATTACCCTTGGTTTCCATACCTTCTTTGTTTTCGAGTCCTCTGTATCTGTAGCTGCCTTAGCTTCTTCCTTGTTCCCCTCGCATTCGCCATCCTTGTGACCAAATGCTCGGTAATGCAAGCACTTGGCTGGGAGATAGTCAAATACAATCTGAATAGGGATGGGATCTCTTCCCTTCACATTCAGCCAGACGACCTTCATTGTCTCCCCCTCAGCATTCAACTCGACAAGCACTCTTGCCTCCTCCGCTTCCAATGATTTCTCGTCAATGTGGAGCACCCTTCCAGTACCTGCAGCAATTGTTCCTACTGAAAGTTTTGTCCATGAACATCCAAAGGATTTCAATGAGACCCAAGCGGGGATGGCAGAGAAAACTTCCTTCTTCAGTTCATCGCCATGGTTGTAGTCCTTCGCTACCACCAGCTAAGAATCAAACCACCTTGGGTCGAGGTCCAAGACAACCTTCTTATCTGCCGAGTTGGTGAATCTCATGAGGAATACACCATTATCCCTTATGAGTAGATCAAAACTACCCTTTTTCCTCCATGTTCTTGCGATCCATGCCTTGAAGTGGGGGTAAAATAGTCATTTTCCCACCATGTATTCCATGACCGTGAACTCCCATATGTTGTGCATCCTCTCCAATTCCTCAACTCACAGTTCGACCTGCACCTTGCCTCCTTCTCAGACTGGGGTTGGGTTTTCCTCCTTCTCCCCTCACTGTGGCGGCTTCTTGATAACCTGCGTCCATCCATGTCTTGTTGTGGGTGGTCTTTCCTCCGCTCCAGTAGTCATCCGCCTAGCACTAGGGACATTCTCCTTATCTGTCGTGTTTGCATAGGCAGAAGCTATGACCCCGTTTTCACCTACTTCTGGACTGACCCGCCTAGGGCTAGGGTCCCCATTTTCAACAGTCGTCATTTTGCCCTGGGCACTTTTTCCCTGTTTGCTGCTTGACACAGTGGCAATCTTGCTTGCCTCCAGTCCAGTCTTCTTTCCACAGCTCCCACATGTGCCTGCTATTCCAGCATTCCCTTTCCCATCCGTGGACTACAAATCGTTAACTGTCACAGAGCCAGGAGCACTCTTCCCTCGTGTTCCTTCCATGGGATGGATGTGCGTAGATGATTGGTTGTGTATTTGGGTAGTAGTGGGTGAGGGGTGGATGACGGGAGAGGGTGTCTCTCCTGCCGTGGTCGTCGCCCTAGATGGGATCGCCTGGCTAGTCGCCAGAGCACGGGGTCTAGAGGGAGACAGTTTGTATGAAATGTATGTATGTCTGTGTATGTATGTATGTATGTATGTATGGGATTAAGAGAGAAAGATTTCTCCCCCCTCTCCCATGCCTGTGGCGGAGGCCGATCGCCCGGGAGGGTGGTAAATCAAGGCGGAAACTAGGATTCGAACCCGGGTCCCTTCATGAGGAGACACTGTGCTTGACCACTTGAGCCACTCCTTATCGCCAGTATCGGAATCAGGTAAATATATTCTGACATCCCCCTAAAAAATATTAGAGGGGTCAAGATTACATGTAGGCCCAACGCCATACACCCAAAACAGCTTTACAACTCACGCATTTAATCAATACGTAGTCTATGTCTAATGCATTTACATATTTTTACAGCAATATTAGAGGCATTCTTAGACTTCCCTTGGTGTCTTCTAGCATTTCTCTCCTCCTAGATATGGTAGCATAGGGCAGCAAACAAAAGATTTTTCTTCACATCTCTTCCGCACCTAGCAAGCATTCTTCTCGGATCAGCAATGAGTTGAAGATGAAGTCTAAACTCCTTGCACAAATGGTCCCAAACATCCCTTGTGAAATTACATTCCCCTACAAGGTGATTGTGGCTTTCTTCCTTATCCTCACACAGCAGGCATACAGTAGATATATCATAATTCCAGCTCTTAATTCTATTAAGAGTAGAGAGAATATGGTGCAGAAATTTATATACACACATTCTCCATTTAGGCACATACCTATCCATCCATATTTGTTCTCCCACGACATCCTTCTCTCTCCTATTACGGGATATTTCCCATAAGCTTATCTTCTTATCTATGAGCTTCCATCATTTATAATAAACATGTGCTTAATTTGCGGCCATATTTCCCTCATGACATTGATGGATCTTGAATACCCTTCTCTTGTATTCGGAATAAAGTCCAAACCTATAGGATATCTATCTCTCATCCATTTGCCCCATGTAGACGTGCCTTCTTGATATGCAATCAGCCTTCTCATGGAACCCCGTCTAGAAATATCTCTAGGAGTCTTCAAATTCAATCCTCCTTCATCCTTAGAAAAAGCTAGCTTGGAATACTTCATAGGGTGGTGCTCGCTTCCCCACAGAAAATTAGCAATCTTCATTTCAATTCTATCCTGAACAGAGACAGGAATTTCACCTTGTTGTGCCCAAAAAATGAGGAGACCTTCAATAGAAGCTTTGATCAAGGTACTATGCCCAGCCATAGAAGTCCTTTGTGTAGGCCATCTATTTATCATCTCCTCCACTTTATCCTTGTCGCCAGTATGTATGTATGTATGTATGTATGAATGTATGTATGTATGAGATTAAGAGAGAAAGATTCCCCCATGCTCGTGGCAGAGGCCAAACGCCCAGGAGGGTGGTAAATCAAGGCAGCAACTGGGATTCAAACTCAGGTCCCTTTGTTAAGAGACACCATGCTTGACCGCTTGAGCCACTCCTTGTCGGCGTATATATGTATGTATGGGATTAAGAGAAAAATATGTATGTATGTATGTATGTATGTATCTTTGTATGTATGTATGTATGTATGTATGTATGTATGTATGTATGTATGTATGTATGTATGTATGTGTGTGTAATGATAGTCGCCAAACCAACAAACAAATCATTACTAATTAAGCAGAATAAACATAAATAATGGATTAATAAAAATCACTAAAATTTAAAACCATTTTGTACCTTATCCAGAAAACTTTTACTGAAAGATCCAAAACTCATACATATCATGATTCACATTGTACAACATTGCTTCATCTCATCTTGAGGACAACATATAATAGTTTCTCTATCAAAACACATACTGGAGCAACATAAAACCTCGAGGCATTCAAGCCAAAATCACATATCATTCATGAAACCAGTACGAACCAACTCCAAGGACCTGAGAGTACAGAGACGACACATAGGACTTCTATCTACAAGACATGACAGACCGTACACTCAACCTGAGCTATCACTGTTGTCCCTGCTGTTGTTGTTCTTTCTCTGCAGTATGGTCTCAATCCCCCTTGTGCACGTCCACCTAAAAAAATGTGGATCCCATGTGGTGAGACAATTGACCCAGTGAGAGATATAACTCTCCACCAACAATGTTATTCTCACAGGTAAATAGTATTAAACTGAGCAGAGGATAAGCAGTTTAGAATATTCTCATCTTTTAAAGCATTGCAACTATCTATGATATAGCAGTAATTCATATATTCACTTTACAAGGAATATGAAGAACATGTATGTCATTTACCCATCATACTATATCAATATCTCAAGCTTATCTTGTGATACTCATTATCATGGTATGACATCCATGAATCATTCTCATTTCTATCTGTTGGCCTCAGCCAATCTGCTAACTAGATATTGAATTGTACCAGTCATGTGAATATACATCATCATAATTTGTCCAGGTATTAGCTTTGCCAATCATGTACAACTATTCTAGGTATTAGACTATGTCAATTCTTTGATAACAGCCAGGTGTTGGGTTATTATCAACCCTGTGATAATAGTCAGGCATTGGGTTATTACCAATCCTATGATTAACAGCCATGCATTGGGTCATTACCAATCATGTGACTAACAGCCAGGTATTGGACTCTACCAATCCTGTGATTAACAGCCAGGCATTGGGTTATTACCAATCCTATTATTAACATCCAGGTATTGGACTCTACCAATCTTGTGATTAACATCCAGACATTGGGTTATTACCAATCCTGTGACAGCCAGGTATTGGGTTATTACCAATCCTGTTATTAACAGTCAGGTATTAGACTCTACCAATCATGTGATTAACAACCAGGCATTGGGTTATTACCACTCCTCTGACAGCCAGGTATTGGGTTATTACCAATCTTGTGATTCACATCCATGTATTAGACTCTACCAATCCTATGATTAACAGCCAGACATTGGGTTATTACCAATCCTGTGATTAACAGCCATGTATTAGACTCTACCAATCCTGTGATTAACAGCCAGGTATTGGACTCTACCAATCCTGTGATTAACAGCCAGGCATTGGGTTATTACCAATCCTATGATTAACAGCCAGGTATTGGACTCTACCAATCCTGTGATTAACAGTCAGGCATTGGGTTATTACCAATCTTGTGATTAACAGCCAGGCATTGGGTTATTACCAATCCTGTAATTAACAGCTAGGTATTGGACTCTACCAATCATGTGATTAACAGCTAGGCATTGGGTTATTACCAATCCTATGATTAACAATCAGGTATTGGACTCTACCAATCTTGTGATTAACAGCCAGGCATTGGGTTATTACCAATCTTGTGATTAACATCCAGGCATTGGGCTATTACCAATCTTATGATTAACAGTGAGGTATTATATTCATCACTCCTAAGAATGTTTTCCCTCACCTTTACAAAGTGTCTCAGGTTGGAGGTGTGCATATATTCACCATATTAGGTTGTAGGTGTATAGACACCACCATATCGGGCTAGAGGTGTATGAACACCATCCATATCGAGTTGGAGGTGTTTGTATGTGTGAACCATGTTGTGCATGAGGTATTAAACCATCACCATGTTGGGCTAGAGGTGCATTCAATCACCATATCAGGTGACTCACCATCTAGGGTTGTGTATCAGGCTACCAAATTGTGTAATAGCACTTGCTATTCTTTACTCAGATCGATTTACCCAAATTAGGGTTTCATATCAACTTATAAGTATTCATTTAACCTTGTATTGTGCATGGAGTCTATACTTGACTTCCTATCATGCAAGCATCTTGTGCAAGCATATCGTGCAAACCATATCGTGCAAGCCATACCCATATCAGGTTAGAGCTACTTGTGTATCTACTTGAACCTGATATCACATTTTCAAAGTGATACCATCTTCTTCAAGCTCTAGACCTCCATTCTAACAGTTATAATTCATGGAAACAGGTCTAAGAAACTACTAGAACTCATAATTTCATCAATTATTTCAGGAAATTTTAGAATTAAAAGTAATTCATTAAGTATAGAAATTTAGGTGATGAATAATAGCATGGTTGAGTTCAAGTTATATAACCCGCCTTAAGAACAACTTAAAAGATCCAAGCTCCAAAGATCCATGTTCTTAAGGTTGAAGATGACTTATCAAAAGTCCAAGGCTCGTTCAAAACTCCTTCATATACAAGGAATCACCATGAATAAGCAATTGGTGAAGAAGAAAAGAAAATAAGATCAAAACCCTAAAATCATGCTTCAATCCAAGGTTGAAGATGATCATGGCCTCACCTTAGGGTTAATATTTGTACTCCTTCTTGCTATAGAACCTTTTCATGATACCTCAGCCCTTGCACGATATGCCACCACTTGTGGCCGATATCCCTCTCACTTGGGGCCAAAAACACATCACTATGGCTGATATCACCATTCTTGGCCGATATCAACCTACTTGGTTGATATTCTCTTTCTATGGGCGATATCCAAGGACCTATGCATGATATCTTTGCAATCCTGCATGATACAAGAGATCTATGCATGATACCTTAGGGTAGGAGGGTGGTAAGGGTCGAAAATTTCCACTAAGGGGTGAAACTAGGGGTATATATACTTGCTGTTCATGAAGAAGTGTGAAAATGAGGTGTCATCAATTTGAGATAGTAGGTGCCACATGACCATGCATGGATGACACGTGTACATGCATGCATAAACATTAATCTTGACATGAAAAATAGTTGAGGATAATCTATGGAAGAATTTTTGTCCATTACTTATCCCTTTGAGTAAAATATATCAACAAAGTCACCACTTTATTCACAACCGGATACAACTTTTCTAAGGAAGTTGTAAACCGATACACCCCACCTCTTTGAGGTTCTTTGCACGACATGGCCTTTTCCAAGAGTCCATAAAATGATATGGGACTCCTCCTATGGCTCCTTGGCTGATAGGCACTCATATATAAGCTTTTCAACTTGAACTCAAGTTAAGGTTTCATATTCAACCCTTTTCTTGGTCATTTCATCACCAAGATTACCATCACTCATAATTGATTCAAACATGGTGTCTCCTTGTTTATATCTCCTCTAAATGATACATATAGGAATTAGTAATACTCTCGAGGTGGTAATTTTCATATCAACCTCACATTTTGGATAAATTACAATTTGTACCAAAATTGGTGCACAAGGTACTAGCATTATTCAAACAAGTTGCAACTTGTAATTTAGGATTTCCACAAGCCGCCCCTTAGCATAAATCTCTCTATTATGATGCTAAAGAACTTAATGCACATTAAACATGTGACATTTTTCAATATAACCCCTCATCTTGGGTAAATTGCACTTTGGTCCAAAATAAAGGAACATTGCTCAAACAGCATTCAATCAGGACCAAACTTGAAACATAAGTGTGTCACATGATAGCAAAACACCTTAGAGGATTATATTAAAGTTCTAAGAAACTTTATTAGCCAAAACAAATAGGGTTACCTCATAACCCAGGTCAGGGTCGTTACAAGTTATAAACCCCTAACAAGGATTTCATCCCCGAAATCCTAGGTATAGGGAGACAGATATTATTCATTCATCATATCATTAAGTCTACACATAACATATTAATGTCAAGGAGATGCCATAGAACTTTGATCAACAAAAAGTTCTTCCACACAGGGTTATCATAGAATCGGTCACAAAGGACACATACTCCATTGTCCTTTTCATTATTGAATGTAGAGTCAACTCTGTGTCAGATAACACTTTCTAAGGAATTATTTTTAGCTTGATAAGTTTTTTTCCCCAATGATTCTACAATTGTTCCTTCAATTAGTACATCCTTATTGATGTTATGTTTATGAAGAGCATAAACCCCTAATATATGATGTCCATACTATTTTATATAACTAGACTGATTTCACAGTTGGCCATTCCAAGTAACCAACATAAATCAACTTTCTTTCATCTTAGGACATTACTTGTTACACATATATTTATCTTAGAACCAAAGTCCAAGACAAACTGATACTTTTCTAAGTATCCAACAATTGAACATTTTTAACTTATGCACATCAAGTGTCATAAGCCCACTTGATTGCCATGTCCCTGAAGGGAAAAACACAAAGGAACATATTCTTTTTATCACCCCATCATTACTCGGGGTTGTTTATCAAAGAGAAGAGATTATCATCTCCTCTGATTATTGCATGAACTTTCAACTGTTCCTGAGTCATTTACTCTTGTTTCATCCTAGGTTCTTTGCCATCTGTATAGGAATTATAGAGATGATTACATGTCACCGCCTCTCGGTATTATCATCATCATGATTACTCGATCTGGGTATTCAAACCCTCAGTCCATCACTGAACATTGTTACCTCTCATGGGGTAATTATTACCTCTAGGTCCTCAGACCAAGGTATACATTATACTAAACATCTTCTTTTGTTTATAAGTTGAACTATGATTAACTCAGATTTCTCCATATATCAATTAGGATGTGGTAGAAATATCCATGCCACATCTCCTACTTCATTAGGCTCTTTAGATTGTCTCAAAATGACTACTTGATCGGAGTAATCAGAAATGTAGCAATCTAAGAGTGGCATACTTACCTTATCTCCAATAGATGAATACCTGGCCAGGGTATTCAAGAACTACAATTAGGTAGTATGCATTGGTTTTATATTATGTTTCATCTCTTTAAGTTTTACTACTTAGTATCTCAAATTTTCTCTGGGTGTTTCTTCTATATCTCTTCCCTTTTCTATATGAAGAGAGACATTTCAAAACATATAAGAGAATATTAATCTGAATATAGGTTCTCATCCTTCTTATCTCTTCCTCATGTCCTCATAGGACTAATTAAAGGAAGCTCAACAACAACTACCTTCTTATGATTATCAGATAAAATCTAGAGAAGACGTATCAGAATGAGATAGCTCTATCTAACTGTCACCCCTTGCAGTCATCCACCACTTCAGGTTGACTCAAACATAGAGTCTAGCTGTTTCATGTTATTTCTTTTGCCTTTTTACACTATTAGGTTGTAACTTTCGTAAGCCCTGCCGAGTCTGCCTCGTTTGTTGGTTCATTTACTCCCTTCTTTTTTAATAAAAGGATTTAGTATGCTTTTCATGTCCATGTCTTATCCTCATACCATAGTCTTATCGGTCTCATTACCGATGTAGAAGCTAAGTCGGGAGTTCTTATAGGTGGAAAGTTAGGACTTTTGCCCTCACATAATGACTACTTCCCTGGTGTACTAGGCATTTATTGCACCGGTGGCACCAAAAACTTTGTCTTTATAGAACAACTAGGCAAATTTCTCTAGAATTGTAGAGACCTTTCCTTCATTCTCAGCTTAGTGTCCCTCCTTGGGTATTGCCATTACAGATGTACTATCTGTCTATACTTATGGAAGAGTCTACTTTCTTGCCATATGTCATTTCTTCCCACATTTTCCACTATTCCAACATGACTATGTCATTCAGGAACCTTTTCAAAACCCAAAGTTTCTATATTGAGGATAGGTAACCTCAGTTGTAATGCTAATATCCAGTCTATTATATGCATCACTATTGTCCTAACTTGCCTCTCAAGAGCATAAAAAGCAGGATTCTCTATCCTGATTGGGTCAAGATGGGAATTCTTAGGCACTCGTTCTTCTCTTTCTTGATCCCTTGCACCCTCTCTTGGTGCAACAACATTGTTCTCAGTAATGTGTTCCTCATGTTCCCCAATTATTTATAAACATTACCCTTTCTTCTGCATAAGTGGAAGTCACTATAGGGTATACTGGAGGACACTAACACAAACTCAACACATTTTTCCTATGTCTCTGTAGACTCACTGAACCTTAAGCTCTGATACCAAACTTGTAATGACTGTCGCCAAACCGACAAACAAATCATTACTAATTAAGCAGAATAAACATAAGCAACGGATTAACAAAAATCACAAAAATTTAAAACTATTTTGCAAGGAGATCCTTATCTAGAAAACTTTTACTGAAAGATCCAAAACTCATACATATCATGATTCACATTGTACAACATTGATTCATTTCATCTTGAGGACAATATATAACAGTTGCTCTATCAAAACACATACTAGAGCAACATAAAACCTCGAGGCATTCAAGACAAAATCACATATCATTCATGAAACCAGTACGAACCAACTCCAAGGACCTGAGAGTATAGAGACGACACATAGGACTTCTATCTACAAGACATGACAGACAGTACACTCAACCTGAGCTGTCACTATTGTCCTTGTTGCTGTTGTTCTTTCTCTGCAGTACAGTCTCAATCCCCCCTGCACGTCCACCTAAAAAAATGTGGATCCCAGGGGGTGAGACAATTGTCCCAGCGAGAGATATAACTCTCCGCCAACAATGTTATTATCATGGGTAAATAGTATTAAATTGAGCAGAGGATAAGCAGTTTAGAACATTCTGATCTTTTAAAGCATTGCAACTATCTATGATAGAGCAGTAATTCATCTATTCACTTTACAAGGAATATGAAGAACATGTATGTCATTTACCCATCATACTATATCAATATCTCAAGCTTATCTTGTGATACTCATTATCATGGTATGACATCCATGAATCATTCTCATTTCTATTTGTTGGCCTCAGCCAATCTACTAACCAGATATTGAATTGTACCAGTCATGTAAATATACATCATCATAATATGTCCAGGTATTAGCTTTTCCAATCTTGTGCAACTATTCAAGGTATTGGACTATGTCAATCCTTTGATAATAGCCAGGTATTGGGTTATTACCAACCCTGTGATAAAATCCAGGCATTGGGTTATTACCAATTATGTGATTAACAGCCAGGCATTGGGTTATTACCAATCCTGTGATTAACAGCCAGGTATTGGACTCTACCAATCTTGTAATTAACAACCAGGCATTGGGTTATTACCAATCATGTGATTAACAGCCAGGTATTGGACTCTACCAATCATGTGATTAACATCCAGGCATTGGGTTATTACCAATCATGTGACAGCCAGGTATTGGGTTATTACAAATCCTATGATTAACAGCCAGGTATTGGACTCTACTAATCATGTGATTAACAGCCAGGCATTGGGTTATTACCAATCCTGTGACAGCCAGGTATTGGGTTATTACCAATCCTGTGATTAACAGTCAGGTATTGGACTCTACCAATCATGTGATTAACAACCAGGCATTGGGTTATTACCAATCCTATGATTTATAGCTAGGTATTGGACTCTACCAATACTGTGATTAACAGCCAGGTATTGGACTCTACCAATCTTGTGATTAACAGTCAGGCATTGGGTTATTGCCAATCATGTGATTAACAGCCAGGTATTGGAATCTACCAATCTTGTGATTAACAGCCAAGCATTGGGTTATTACCAATCCTATGATTAACAGCCAGGCATTGGGTTATTACCAATCCTGTAATTAACAACCAAGTATTGGACTTTACCAATCATGTGATTAACATTCAGGCATTGGGTTATTACCAATTCTATGATTAACAGTCAGGTATTGGACTCTACCAATCCTGTGATTAACAGTCAGGCATTGGGTTATTACCAATCCTGTGATTAACAACCAGGCATTGGGTTATTAACAATCCTATGATTAATAGCCAGGTATTATATTCATCACTCCTAAGAGTGTTTTGCCCTCACCTTTACAAAGTGTCTCAGGTTAGAGGTGTGCATATATTCACCATATTAGGTTGTAGGTGTATATACACCACCATATTCGGCTAGAGGTGTATGAACACCATCCATATCGAGTTGGAGGTGTTTGTATGTGTGACCCATGTCATGCATGAGGTATTAAACCATCACCATGTCGGGCTAGAGGTGCATTCAATCACCATATCGGGTGGCTCACCATCTAGGGTTGTGTATCGGGCTACCATATCGTACAATAGTAGTTGCTATTCTTTATTCATATCGAGTTACCCAAATTAGGGTTTCATATCAACTTATAAGTATTCATTTAACCTTGTATCGTGCATGGAGTCTATACTTGACTTCCTATCGTGCAAGAATATCATGCAAGCATCTTGTGCAAGCATATCGTGTAAACCATATCGTGCAAGCCATACCCATATCGGGTTAGAGCTACGTGTGTATCTACTTGAACCCGATATCACTTTTTCAAAGTGATACCATCTTCTTCAAGCTCTAGACCTCCATTCTAATAGTTATAGTTCATGGAAACAGGTCTAAGAAACTACTAGAACTCATAATTTCATCAACTATTTTAGGAAATTTCGGAATTAAAAGTAATGCATTAAGTATAGCAATTTAGGTGATGAATAATAACATGGTTGAGTTCAAGTTATATAACCCGCCTAAAGAACAACTTTAAAGCTCCAAGATCCAAAGATCCACGTTCCTAAGGTTGAAGATGACTTATCAAAAGTCCAATTCTCGTTTACAACTCCTTCATATACAACGAATCACCATGAATAAGAAATTAATGAAGAAGAAAAGAAAAGAAGATCAAAACCCTAAAATCATGCTTCAATCCAAGGTTGAAGATGATCATGGCCTCACCTTAGGGTTAATATTTGAGCTCCTTCTTGCTCTAGAACCTTTGCACTATACCTCACAACTCGTGCACGATATGCCACCACTTGTGGCCGATATCCCTCTCACTTGGGGCCAAAAACACTTCACTATTGCCGATATCACCCTTCTTAGTCGATATCAACCTACTTGGCTGATATGCTCTTGCTATGGGCGATATCCAAAGACCTATGCACAATATCTTTGCACTCCTGCATGATACAAGAGATCTATGCACAATAACCTAGGGTAGGAGGGTGGTAAGGGTCGAAATATTCCACTAAGGGGTGAAACTAGGGGTATATATACTTGTTGTTCATGAAGAAGTGTGAAAATGAGGTGTCATCAATTTGAGCTAGTAGGTGCCACGTGTCCATGCATGGATGACACGTGTACATGCATGCATAAACATTTATCTTGACATGAAAAACAATTGATGATAATATAGGGATGAATTTCCATCCATTACGTATCCCTTTGAATAAAATATATCAACAAAATCACCACTTTATTCACAACCTAATACAACTTTTCTAAGGAAGTTGCAAACCAATACACTTCACCTCCTTGAGGTGTTTTGCACGACATGGCCTTTGGCAAGAGTCCACAAAACGATATGGGACTCCTCCTATGTCTCCTTGTCTGATAGGCACTCATATATAAGCTTTTCAACTTGATACAACTCAAGTTAAGGTTTCATATTCAACCCTTTTCTTGGTCATTTCATCACCAAGATTACCATCACTCATAATTGATTCAAACATGGTGTCTACTTATTTATATCTCATCTAAATGATACATAGAATAAGTAGGAATACTCTGGAGGTGGTAATTTGCATATCAACCCTACATTTTGGGTAAATTACAATTTGTACCAAAATTGGTGCACAACGTACTAGCATTATTCAAACAAGTTGCAACTTGTAATTTAGGCTTTCCACAAGTCGCCCCTTAGCATAAATCTCTCTATTATGATTCTAAAGAACTTAATGCAAATTAAACATGTGACATTTTGCAATATAACCCCTCATCTTGGGTAAATTGCACTTTGGTCCAAAATAAAGGAACATTGCTCAAACAGCATTCAATCAGGACCAAACTTGAAACATAAGTGTGTCATATGATAGAAAAACACCTTAGAGGATTATATTAAAGTTATAAACAACTTTATTAGCCAAAACAAATAGGGTTACCTCATAAAACAGGTTAGGGTCATTACAGTGTGTATGTATGTGTGTATGTATGTATGTATCTATAGGGTTTTAATAACACAAAGCACTCCTAGGGTTTACATACTCTGGAAATTGATGGCGGGAAACAAATATTACATGCAGTCATTGGAGGTGGATACCCCCTTCTCAATTCGATCATGGTGAATCAACTCAAAGGAAAGGTATGGAACCAGAGCCTGGGAGGCTCAAAGTCGTACAAGCAGCATGACTATTCAGTGGAAGAAATCATAGAAGGAAAATAATTTGTCACCTACATACATGAAATTGTAGAAGATCTAGGCTCACACCGTGGTCCTATACATGATGGTTAAACATCCATATTACAATCACCTTCTCGCATGGATCAATAGGATATGGAAACCTAAGGGAGGCTTCGATCTTTATTCTAAACCTAACAAGTTTTTCCTACTGAGGTTCAACAATGTTGAAGATAAACATGCCAACATTAACATGGCACCACACTGGTTTGATAGATAACCGGTGGTTGTTAAATATTTTAATGTTGGTGAAGAATTGAAGAAAGATCTGTTTAGTTCATTGCTAGTATGGATCAGCATACCTACTATGGGTAGAGACTTATCAGAGAGAGAGTAGGTATCATGGCAAGTGGAATCAGGAAACTACTCATTGTAGATTTGAGATCGCTTTCACAAGACTCATTAGGAGAAACAAGAGATCTTGTTGAAGTCCAGGAAAATGAAGAGCCTCCCAAAGAAATATGGGTGAACATGTCCAACAGAGAAGTTATGCCAGTGGAAATACGTTATGAACATGTCCTTGATTGATGTAGTTACTACAAAGTCTTTGGACATGGTGAGAAGGATTGTTTGCTGAGGCCAGTTGAAGTAGAGAACGAATTACCAGAAGAAGTCTAGGAAATCCCCCAGAAAAAGTACGAGAGAAATTGGTAAGGGATAAACACAAAAAAGCCATATCTACCAAGAGGAAGCTAATGATACATGCAAGGATGATTCTCAAACAATTACTGGTGTTTTGGAGGATGTTGGTCACAGAGCATTACAAAAAATATGGTCTTTAACTGCAAAAAAAAGTTGTAGCAAAAACCCCAAAATTTATAGCTAAAAGCTTTGGTTACATTTATCCTTACATTTAGAATACGAAGTTATTACCTGTGTAGCTAATTGTTTAGGATACATTTTTCAAAGTTGTAGGTAGTTATTCCTCTGGATACAAATTCATATGTAACCCTAATTGTAGGTAAAAATGTCCTTACACATATAAATGTAGTTTCCATTGTAGCTAAATATATGACTACAATTCAATTTGTAGCTATGATATGTAGGGAGAGATGACATTGCTTACAATTTGTATATGTAGTTCATGTATAGAAAAAATTAGCACTTACTACACTTGTAATTATAGCTAGTGTGTAGTAAAAGACATCATGTACTGCACATACATATGTAGTGAGAGACATTATGTATCCAGTCAGTCGCTTGCCAATATAGAGGGGTTTTTCAAAAAGAAGAAAAAATGAATAGTGATCAAGATCAAGTTGTATTTATAATGTCAACAATGATACTTTTATTTATATTTGAACAATGAGTACACATGGGGAGGACATTAACCTGGCTCCTATTTTATAATATTCATGGAAAAAAGATACATGTATACAATATCTTCTTCTGACTGTCTCTATCCACTGCAGACTCTATATGCCACATGATCATGTGCATCTTCTTCTATCTTAATTTTTTTTATTAATTCTGCCACTTGTATTGTCAACGAATATGATAACATTGATAAACTCATAAGAAGAGAAAGACTGCTAAGATATTGCTCTTCTTGATTGAAAATTGAGAACTTCTCCGTGCTCTGCTTCTGATTGGCCATAGGAAGCTCCTGTAGTTGATATTGATATTCATGGAGATTCTTTAAAGATAAATCATTCTCATCAACAACTCGCAGTTCCACCTGGTCTCCAAGTTTGAGGTTTCCATATATCTCAACACATATTATGTGAATCTGATACTATATATTAGAGAATTCCTTTATCCTATCTTCCTTTTGTTGTGGCAGTTGTTCATGTACAAGAGATATGGTAGCCAGCTACAACATAGCATGCAGTAACATAATTTGTGTTATGTGGGTGAAAGTAAGAGAGTATGGCACTAATTTTGAGAAAATAACGTGTACAAGAACAAACCAATGAAATTATTGCATAATTTATCTTTCACATGTACATGAACACCAGTCTATGGTACTCCAGTTAAGGTTATGCAATGGGTCATTTTTTCTAGGATGAAGATGTGATATGAAGGCATTCTCTACAATCATTTTTGGCATCAAATAACTTGACCTGCAAAAAAGGTCATAGCGAATGATCAAGTTTCCTTGCTAAAAGTTTTGCATGCTGACTGCTTGATATTCTTATTGTACTACTATTAGATGCATATATACATTCTGCAAATTGAAAAAATTGATATAATTACCTCTGATATGGGAAATTCCTTGGCAATAGATGGTGGGATTTGCACCAAAACTGTGAAGAGTTACTAATACATGTTGACCATCAAGTTTGGAGTCTTCTTTGTATCTATGCCCCCTTTCTTGCAACTGCTTCTATAGCAGATGTCGACTATTTGAAAGAAAATCCAATTGCTCTTACGAATTTGAGAAGTAATATTTCTCTATTATGGAAAGGTGCCTCTATGCTAAACCATACATTCTATAGAATATTCGTTTATTCTACAAGGAAAATGGATAATCAAAGATGAAATTTTAGTATAAAAGAAATTGTTGGCAAGGCTCCTAGCCTAGCATTATTGTTTGAGGATTTATTTATAGGAATGCATCGATAACTACCTTCCCTTTCACACTTCGGATAGTACCAACCACAGCATCAAGAACCCTTTGTTTTCAAGCTTCAAGACTCCAAGTCCAAGAGAAAATAGTAAGCCACAGACCTAGATATGAGTATTATAAGTAACATTAGAGCATAGTAATATAGAATTTGTTGAACATCAACAGAAAATCATAACAGGTTAAAATGATTAATATACCTTCCATAAGTTAAAGAAAACCATCTCACTTTTTCCATAAGTTAAATATATTTGATGAAATACCTCCTCATTCTCAATAGTAGACATGACTTAAATTTCCTCACCATGTTGCTCAACAAATATGTTTGTGGTGTCCTTGCACTCTTATGAATAGAGGAGAAATTTGTAATATCCAAAATCACAACACTCGAATTGAATAAAGTGAGGATGGTCTAGATTAATGAAATAATCACCTAATGACAAGGTTCCCTGGAAGGGTCATTGACATCCCACACATCATGTCATTATTCAATGTTTGATGTTGTTCTACCTTGCTCCTCTAAGGCAGCAGCTTATGCCTCATCCTCCACCGTCATCGCAGTGGTGTTCCCAGTGGAATCTATACAGCTGAGAACAATTTTCATAGCCATCTATTGGGCTATATAATGAAATAGATAACCAATATCCCATGGACTCGTTAATGTGGTATTGTTTGAAGTAAACACTTTAGTTAAGGAATTTGTAAATGTATTGTAAACTACTTACTCATTTCTTGAATCGTTCTCCTTCCATCTGGCATCACAAACTTTAGTGGGATTCCCACTTTTGTAGGTCCACGAGTATACCGATGACCTAGTGCATGGAGAATGAAGCTCTCATGCACAAGATTCATTCTATTAGTCATCCCAGTAAGCCCACACGGACCTAAAAAGATGCAACCACACAGGAGGAATCTTAAACCCATGAATTTATGACATTATCTTCCCAACGGACCAACTCATCAGGCTATAGTTCAACAGAATTTAGCATAAAGACAATCTCAATATGACCAACTTTATTACAAACATTGGCAGAAATAAACATTAGATTGAACATACAAAAAACCAGAACGGAATTGAGCAAAACACTCAAGCTTTGAAAGAAGAGAACAAAATTTAGCAATAAATAAATAGATTAGAACCGTGCATTTAAATCAGAAAATTAAACCAACAGAATAACTCATATCTTTTGCATAACCTTTTAAGACTTGATAGAACCTCAAACCATGCATGAAGTAAAGGTTAGATGGATTGGATAGACATTTTCCATGGCATGTTGTACTGGAAGTAATACTTATGGAAAGAATAAAAGAAACAAAATAAAGGCGGAAAGAAAAACATGTTAGGTAAACAAATACCGTGAACAAAAAATAGGAATTTTTCATCCTTAAATATTTAATATAACTCACAAAGATGTATACAGGTCTTTCTACTCACTGTAGGAAACAGTGTAGGAGTTGATACAAAAAATAGGTTACTAGTAGCAGACAATTCACATTATCTAGTGCTTCATCTTGAGTACTCTAAGGACATGACCTAACCTTCTTCTGGTTCTATGTCCCTTGACCCTGCACACACATTCACAATGGAAATAAATGGCAGGAGACTCATAAAACTGGAGGGTAGTGAACCTACGGTTGAAGGGCCATCTTTATGAGGAGTTAGTGGTTGTAACTAAACATTATTTCCAGCATAGCAACGTGTGTCCAAGGAAAAACAACTGAGTCAACCTGCATACCAAGAAAATCAGTAATAAGCACACGATTACTAGCTCAAGACAATACCTCTTAGCAACCAAAAAGTTAATATGTCCCAAGATTGGAGGGGATTGTATAAACCCAGAACTAGATGCCAACTCAAGAGTATACAGAAACTAATCCAGATGTCAACCCAGGAACACGAATCATTGTAGAAAACAATAATCACCATATCTGAGGTTGGCTTGCTACTTTGGTTTCTTCCATTGGATGAATTTTCTTTGTTTGTCTTCCTAGATGTGGACCATGTGGTGGCAACCTCAAATATTGTAGGTAGACTGTTGATCATGTCATATAACTGTCTCCTGCAAGGAAAAATAGATGAAAACCAGGAATAGATGTCTCACAGAGGCTGTAGTTTGATATCTAGTTTGTAGGGGAGGTTGACATGGTAAAAGTGATATGAGTTATCTACAAATTTCAAGGTTGGGGCATTGTGGCTTAGCATGATGTTTCAAACTAGGCTCCTTGAACTTTAACTTTGATAAAGTGTACAAGTTAATACTTAACACAGAAGCAACTGCCATTTTTTAAAAGACAAAATGTTTGAAATTCTCTTTACACACTAAGAATAATTAAAAGGTGCAGATAGAGAGAAATAACTCAAAAAAAAGATATTTCAATCCTTGTCCCCAAGACAATATATTTCAATGTCCCCCTACTTCTAATACAGTCTTAATAGCTATTTGTTCACGGAGATATGAGTGAAAGATGTTTATTTATTTCTCTGAAGAATCTATAACACATTAGAAAAAAGGTGAAGATAACTTTAGTTATTTCTACTGGGTAGTAAGCAGATAAGCTTGCTCCACACAAAGACATCTTCTTTTCCAAACTCCCTCTCATTTTATTCTCCATACATTTTGCATGATGACATAGCTGTTAGATAGGTGGTCCCTGGTTTTTTGGAAACGTGACATAGAATTTTCACATAACTGAATATAAGAGGACAAAGGAGTTCATAACATCTGTATTTGCTAATCTGTTGAGTGTTAAATAGTAAAAAAGCTTAATTTTTATAGAGAAGATCATTTCAGATTCTTTTCTGCCAGGGCAAGGACATACCATCATGTTGTAAAAATGGCCTTCTTTATAAATGATTACCTCAAAAACAAACTTCATTATGCCCAACAATAAAGAAAGTACAATCACATTGCCAAGCACAAAGCTTAGTCGTGATTTTCTTATAAGTGGCTCGTTATAATCAGCTAACTAAGTTTGAAACATAGAAGCAGGAGCTTCTCCACATATCTAATCAAATGCATTACTTAACCTTCCAGTTTCACTAGAGCCACCATGCTCATTCAGAGGCTAAAAAGGTCTTATCCTTCTGGGTATGCTTCAGAATTTGTTCAAGGATTGGATCAAACAAGTTTGACAATTGCTTAGGAAGTTTAGTCCAGCACTGCTAAGAACAGTTCTTTGAAGCAACCATTTGTAAGTGGAGCATGTTGTTAAGGCATCTCGAGCTAGGAAGAGAGAGCAATGAAATTCGAGTTTTCAAGACTGAATTCATTGTTTATTAGGTGTTTATAGATGCATTTTTTCATGTGTGTGATTAAAAATTGGTTTCTATATATATGTATTTTTAGGATTCATTGTTGGACTTGCAAAGTTAACGTGGTAGAGTGTAGGAACTATGTTGTCACTTAATCATAAGTTGTTGTTAGGTTGCGGATCCATTTTCTTGGTATGTTATATGCACGTTTTTCATAAGGTTTCAACCCTACAATGTAGTTGTATGACTTGTGACTCACAAGATTGTTTACTACAACTTTATCTATTTTTTTATCAGCATCACTTTTAGGCAAGGTTCCTACAGCAATTACCTTTTTCTTACCGCAGCTGCAATTATCTTGTAAACAGAACTGATGCAAGTAGAGAAGATAGGATTTGCTCAGGGAGTAGCAGCAGAAACAGTGAGGTCAAAATAAATTTACGTGTGGAGACAACATGAGTCCCTTAATGTGCAACAAAATTAATATGTACACTGAAGAGTAGAGTACTACTATTTCAGGTTCCAGCTTACTTGTCCTATTCCGATAAGTTAAAGATCCATTTGCTAGCTTCACCTTAGTAACAGCTTCCACATATGGACCAACATAGAAGCTAGTCATTCCCCCGGAACAGACATTTTCTGTAGAGGACAATGCATTTCAAATCATATATAAGATGACTAGTTATGTTGACTCTGTCAACAAAACACTAACCTAAAAATCACAGGGCAGTACATGATAATGATACCCCATCACACCTAGTTGGTTGGGAATGACCAAACAAGACACGAGCATGGTGCAACCCCCCCCCCCATCCACGCCATGTACAACTATCATCCAGCCCGCAAAATGCATAAGATGACAGTCTACTAACCCAACATCAAAATAACAACAATGCTACTGCTTAGCTACAGAATTCTTAGATTTATTGTCAAAGAAAAAAACATGCTGATAACAGAGGATTACAATCTTTCATCTTGATTCAACTATTTTGATGTTAGGATAGAAGGGGGAGTAACCTGGTACCATGTATTAGGAATATTCACATATAACGTACAGATTTTTCTGACAGGAAGTTGATGAGAAAGAAAGCACTATCCCAAGTGCTTGTCAACAAGTCTTTTTTCACCGCTACTTTTACCTCTCATTCTCCTGGATGGTTATATTAGGCCAAAATGTATTCCAACATTAATCACATTGGCTAAATTATTACCGTTGACGCATATATATACATATTGGATAACATGGTCGTATTTTAGTGGCTCATTTTCTTTATAGGAAATGAATCTGAACTTGCATGGTCATGGAAGATCCATTTATCAGACCAAAATGCAGACAAATGTTGCACTAGATTCATTGCTACACAACATAAGTTTGTACAATGCCTTTTTATCAGTTTAACCTTATTCACTGGGTCTTATATACTTAATACTTTCAGTTCATTTTTATGTTTAGTATGGGGATATTTTACTTGTGATCAGATTCAGATCACATTTTTATATTGACGATTCTGGTACTAACCTATATATATTACAACCAAGGATTAAGTATCCTGCTATTATTGAGCACTAATTATGTTAATTTACTGTACTTCCATATACACACGACAAACCATCATATTCATGAAACAATGTGGCTGGTTTAAGTAATCATGCTTCTTATACAACATTCACGTTAATCACTTCCCTTTATCCTATTCCTGACTAATCTGTTCACGTTGTCAGAATGGTATGCAAACCCACTAGTGACCAACAACAGTTCCCACACACTCCACTGTGCAGTTCATAGAGCCATATTGATCAACCCAATAAATTAACAAATATACAAAATTAAAAGTTTTAGTATGTTTATCCTTTTCGTAGCACCTTCCATACGTAATATCTCATTATAATCAGACCAACATTATGGGTGTTTGTCAGCTAAAGGAATCAGTTTCTCTCTGCTCCCTGACGTCATGCTTTAGGATTCTTATCCCAAGGAATGCATCATTATCCAAAATGCACTTCAGCCCTCAGCTTGACCCTTCAAATATGTCCATTCTCTGAAAGCTTCCATTTCCTCAAGTATTTCTTGTTGCAATGTCTCAACTGTGGACTCACATCCATGACCATGCTGTTCTTCATGCGAATTTCCACTGGATACTTACTGCTACTTGTTCAAGGGGTGGGTAACAACTATAACTTGTTCAATGATCATAAGAAATCATCATAACAACTCATACAAGTTTTGTATGTTTGATGGAAAGAAATTACTTTATGAAGCACACTTGTTGTATTATGTATAAATATTGGATTTTCTTATATCATAGAACTGATGATGGCCAAGGAACACTGATGCTACATCTTCCATCCCTCTTATGGATTGACCTGAGACTCATTTGTAAGAAACTGTGCAGAATTATTTGAAAGAAACTTTTGTTTGTCATGGTTTTAAAAGGAAGTGGGTGAACCTAGTCATGAAAAAAGGCTTCCTTTGATGAGAAAATATTATATACTAAGCATGTCTAGTCATGCATTCATGGATAGAGATAATATGAAATGTGTTAATGTGAAATCCAATAATGTGAAATCATTTGGTGGGGTCATGATTAACACCATCAGCCACTAGGCTTCCCTGGCATGTCATGCAACTATGCTTGAGTTTTGATGTGTTTAAGTATAGTCTTTTGTTAATGGGGATCTAAGGCATAGACTTCCTGCATTGACGCTTACAAAGGAAGTTTCAGTCCTGTACTTGCACACCCCCTTCTTGGAGGCGCCTTCAAACCCAGGAATGTGTCTTCACAAAAATGCTCCCTTCACAGAATTCTAAGCTGCAAAAGAAGGTATTTCTAGTCTGTTTTAGCAATGAGTGAAACATGTATATAGAAAACAACCTGATTAGCTGCTCTTTTATTTTACCGAGTCTAAGGATCTTTGTTTGAATATAGAAAAGAAGCCTATCTAGTGTATTTAAGAAAGATATTAAATGATGTAATTTATGATTTTACCTGTCATACTCCCATGAGTTATTCCTTCATTGCAGACATCGTCAATAAGCAGAGACAGTAGTTGACTGCGTCTTTTCATTCTCCTAAAAAGACAATTGATATCAAAAATATTGAATTACAAACTGAAATTATGGCATACATTTTGTAATTGTGGTTCTCAAATCAATATAAAAATTTTAATAATATTTATATTTTGTTGATGAAGCCAACATCCAACAAACAAACAAATAAAACAGATTAACCCAAAAGAAAATATTTGTACAACAAATGTATAATCATGTAAAAGAATATATGATCATTTTATAAATAAAATGATGACAGGAGTGTTTCCACTATTTGACCAACTAATAAAATATAAAGAGTTGCATAAGATCAATGTTGGGGATCATGACCCCCGTCATAAAAGATCACACCCTCCATGTCTTCTCTGACTAAATTAAAGTCATCACAAACTTCACTTAAGATATCTTCCAAATCACTTACAGTATTATCTTTAGATAAGTAGGTTCCATCCATAAAATTATCATAAAGCTTCTCCTCCATGTCATAAGTATCACGAGGTGTAGTGTGCACAACAAAGCTCCAATTTTTTTGACTTATGTCTTTTACATAAAACACTTGTTGTGCTTGGGAGGCCATTGCAAATGAATGATCAGTTACAGTAATATGTTTTAAATTGACCACTATGAAGTCATTTTCAGATTTTTTGATGCCTCTGTTTGCATTGATCTGGTCACATTTGAACAATACAACTTTAATTTTCTCGTAATAACTAATCTCAAAAAGGTCTCTTAACACTCCGTAGTAGGTAACTTGACCCATTACAAGATTTTTGTCCCTGGAGCTGGCAAAACTTTCTGTCTGAGCGTTCACCATGATTCCACTATTTTGTATTTTTCAGTCGCATTCTCGGTCCTTGGTGTGAAATCTATAACCATTTGTTACATATCTCACATATTGCATTGTCATTTGTTGCGGCCCTCGAGCCAACACTAAAAGGTTTGGTGACACACTTGTTGACTTTGCCTTCTCCTCAATCGGAAAATATTATGAATTTAATTATTTATATTTTTTTATTATTATGCTAGTGGAAATAACTTATTTAAACTTACATGTTTCTTAAACCATTCATTAAAACTGTTCATATGAAGATTACTGATTTCCCATTGTCTTGCACATGGATTGACTTTCTTCAAGTACCAGATGTGCTCCCTGCTAACAAATATGTGTAACACACGTAGACGTAAATATGAAATTACATACTAAAAAAGTAAACAATGATCTTACTTCATGTATGGATCAACTGCATCACAGTTGGCTATAATATATTGATGCGCAGTTTTGAGCATTGTGCTATCAAGCGTAATAGGAGTCTTCTTTCCTAAACGACGCCCTTTATGAAAGAATATAAACCACTCATCATCATTATCCATATCTTCATCTTCCACATTATTTTCAGACAATTTAGTGAACCTTGTCTCAACTCCTGAGAGATATCTCAAACAAAATGTCAAGCATTCGTCTGCCAATTAACCTTCTGCTATAGAAGCTTCTAGACTAGCTTTATTTTGTACATATTTTTTTAAAGTTTGTAAGTATCTACTATAAGAAGAAAAAAATATTTTGTAAGAACATAACATACAATCGGATGCAAAGTCTGAACAAATTTAATTGTTAGAAATATTACCTCTCCACGGGGTACATCCAACGATAGAATATCGGTCCGGCTATCTTCGCTTCTCGTGGAAGATGAATGACTGCATGCTCCATCACATTAAAGAATGATCGTGGCATAATCTTCTCTAAGTTACAAAGAATCACTGCTATTCTGGATTCTAACTTCTCAAAAGTATTTAGATTTATGACTTTAGAGCATAAGTCTTTAAAAAACTTGGACAACTCAATTACAACAGATCTAACATTTTTGTTGGGCAACGCTAGTTGTAAAGCTAATGGGAGAAACTGTTGCATTAATACATGATAATCATGACTCTTCCATGCCATCAGTTTTCTTTCTTTGACGCGTGCATTTCTAGCTATATTAGAAGAATACCCATCAGGAACTCAAGCAAACTTTAACAGCTTACAGAATAATTCTTTTTCCTCCTTCAAAGTAAAACATGAAGGCGGGATGAAATTTTTATTTATGTTCTTGATAATGTGAAGCCTATGCCTTATGCCCATCTCTTCGAGGTCATATCGAGAATTTTCAGTGTCCTTTGACTTCTCCATATCTAGCAGTGTGTGAATCAAACTCTCACATACATTCTTTTCTATATGCATCACGTCAAGATTATGACGTATAAGGTTATGCTTCCAATATGGCAACTCAAAAAATATACTTCGTTTTCTCCAGTTATACGATAAATTATCTACATCCCTAGTTTGAACTAAACTTGACTTCCAGACAGCATCTTAGGAGCACTTCTAAATTCTTCTTTCCCATCAAATGATGAAGCATCTTTACAAAATTTATGATCCATTGGGAGGAACCTCATGTGACCCATGAAACATGCTTTCTTACTATATGGTAGTCTCCATGAGCACGTGTTTTTGTTGCAAAAAGGACATGCAAGATACCCACTAGTTTGCCAACCAGATAGATAACCACATGCAGGAGTAAGGCATCATGCAACTTGAATACCTCTTTACGATCAGCATCATAATATCAGCACCAGCTTTCCACAGTTCTTTTAACTCCTCAATCAACGGTTGTAGGTAAACATCTATGTCCATTCCTGGTTGAGTTGGACCAAGAATAATCATCGACAGGATAAAATTGGGAGACTTCATGCACAACCATGGTGGCAAGTTGTACGGAATCAAAACGATGGGCCAAATAATATATGATAGACTCATGAGGCCAAAAGGATTGAATCCATCGGAAGTTAATCTAAGGCGAACATTGCGAGAATTAGAAGCAAACTCAGCATGCATATTATCAAACGTCTTCCATACTGGATGTCGAAGAATCTCGTCCTTGGTACGACTTTCATCGTTCCACCGCATTAGGGGTGCCAGTTTTGAAGACATGAACAATCTCTTCAACCTAGGAGTCAAGGGAAAGTAGCGTAAAACTTTACAAGAAACTCCTTTCTTGTTCATATGAATATTTTCTACACCTGCTTCATCAATTTCAATTTCTTTATATCTAGAAGCACCACATTTCAGACATGAAGTCTTGTCTGCAAAATACTTCCGATACAAAATACAGTGATTTTTGCAAGCATCGATTTTATCATAGTCAAGTCCAAGGTCCCTGATTATTTTCCTGAATTCATAATAAGAGATGGGAAATGTCTCACCCTCTGGAAGCAATTCCTTCTAAAGCTAAAGCAGCTAAAAAAATGACTTATTACTCTAATTATTGACACATTTTATGTGAAACAACCTCACAACAGTGTACAATTTAGAGTACTTCTTACTTCCGGGGTATAATTCTTGTACAGCAATCTCTAACAGTTTCTAAAATTGCTCAGCTTCTGCATCATCAATAAATACAAATTGATGGTCGTCATCTTCCATATTCTCTCTATCCTATGATACTCCATAAGCATCATGCAACATGTCTCTCATGTCATCTTTGAATGTGTCATTTTGTGTTTGTGAATCCTCAGAGCTATCAAATGAACCTTCACTGTGAAAAATCCAAAGGGAAAGACAACTGCAAAAAAGTGACTGGTTGCAGGAGAGTGTGTCGGTGACTAGTATGCCGACAGGAGGGTGCGACTCCTTCCGATTCCTCTTCGGACAAGGAGATTGGAGTTCCAGGTGGTCTGTGTGGACTACTACAGAGGCAGTAGACTTCTGCCGCTCGGAGGACAACTGTCAATCCCGATAGTCCCGGTGAGACCAGGAGCTGCACATACACCGTCTAAGACCGGAGGTGAAGACCGCGTAAGCCGCGAGGTAACGTCACTGAGCAAGCTTTAAGACAAGGTTCATCAAGTCTATTATTTTTTTATTATAATTAATTTACATTTAAAACCTTTACGTAGTGTATATATGTGAAGCATGTTGAAACTAAGTTTCAACTCATAATATAATTTTCCAGAACAGTGATTTATTTTATTTTGATAAAATGGTTCTAAGGAAAGAGGATGGATGAGTAAGGTACCCAGAATTGGGTATGTTACAACACTCCACCCCTTAAAGAGGATCATGTTGAAACTAAGTTTCAACTCATGATATAATTTTTGGGAACAATGATTTATTTTATTTTTATAAAATGCTTCTAAGGGAAGAGGATGGATGCGTAAGGTACCCAGATTTGGGTATGTTACATCACTCCACCCCTTAAAGAGGATTTCATTCCTGAAATCTACCAAGCTACAACCCAATATACTAAGCTACAATTTCTAACCAATTATAAGTTTCCATTTCACTAGATAGAGTTAATTTAGTGAACCCACATCACACTTATAAACAAAACCCAACGTGAATTTATATCAATCCATCCATCAAGTCTCGATTATCTTCTCATATCGTGTATTGGTTTAGGAAATTTACACTATGGTTACCTACATTATTAATGAGGTCCATCCATCCTACTATTATGATGTTCGGTATCCCTTCCATGATTAATTACTATAAGTAGATTTACCTTAAGGATCGTTCATATAACAACCACCATGTTGATGGGCTTACCTTGATTAGGAACAAGGACCTCCACTTATCACATCATGATAACTATCAATCATCATTATCACTGTAGGGTGTTGTATGAAACTCATTGAATTAGTCATCCATGATTTATGTATGCACTTCACATTAACATTTTTTATATGTATGTAGTGCCTTTTCACTTTTGTTGTTATTAATTATGGAAATATGTACGTTCTAAATTAATTTAATCCTTTGGGGATTAGTGAAGCTAACTTTCTTATACGAAGGTATCATTTATGATGGCATGATTAGAAATGCTTACTCACCATTATATTTGGTTGTGCCTATAATTGTTTGATATTATTACCAGAAGTTACTCAAGAGTTTCTAATGCTAATAATCATTGATTTCAACTATTCATTATTTTTAAGTTACTAATCTAATTATACAAGGCTCCACCCCTTAAAAGGACCTATATAACCCCATAGAGATTCAAGAGGGAGTAGACAACTAGAATATAGCTATGATATTGTTCTTCTTCCTATTATATCCTATATCACACTTATGCTTAGGGTCGAAGGATTGAACATGTAAGTCAAAGTTTTCTTCACTAACAGGCCTACATACTACTACAACTTCCTTGTGGTGGTGACTTGGTTCAAAAATCATCAATGAAATATGAAAAACTACACATATATATATATATATATATATATATATATATATATATATATTATGATAATGAAAATAATTTTGACGATGAAAACCTTGCAATGGGAATTCAAATGGCACCAAAATCAATCTGATAACCAAGTCGACCACTTTATACCACATACAACATATACTATCACCCTAATATCACTTTGATGCGATGATTTTGATTCGTTTTTATAGACTTGTTTTACATGTGTTTTATGTGTTTATTGGTCACTTTTGTGGTTAGTATCGCATGATTCATTTGTTGTAGTCTATAATCTCATTTTGTATCAAATCTCTCATATTTTATCTTTTTTATTATAAATGATCATAATAATGGGTTTTAGCATAGCTGATTCGGCTTTGTCTTGCAATTTCAGGAAAAATGAATATACACAGTTGTCGATACCATCGACATCCGTCGATAGTATCGACACAGTCACAGGGAGACAACTTCAAGGAGCCAAGTAGAGTCCATACCATCGACTGGGAGGTCGACGGTAGTGAGATACCTACAGTGATCCAGCAATCAACCGGTCGATACTATCGACATAAAAGTCAATACTATCGACATTGCACAGCTTCAGCGTCAAAATGGTGACAAAACCGATGCCTAAAGGTGTCGATACCATCGACCCGCATCGATGGTATTGAGTCTGCATCAGGCGGGCGTCATAGAAGAAGGAAAGCTTACTGATACCATGAGGGGTCGATACCATCGACCCGTGTGGATGGTATCGACACCGTCAGGATATGTTTTGTTTCAGATCGATCTTAATCAAATGGTGGTGATCTTTTGGCGACCCAAAGTGGTCCATATACCTAATGACGGCGGCCCTAAGCAATTTATCATGTCATTAGCCACTGCACAAGTCCCAAGGAGGTGTGGAGAGGAGAACGGAGTTCAGAATCACGCCCTGATCATTCTGAGAGCCGCAGAAGATGAATTCCACCTCCGGAAGGCTATAAATCACATACTTTACATCAAGGAATGCTTGGATCTCCTCCGTTCAGGGGTTTACATCACTTTCATTCACATTTCTCCAAGTTTTCCCCTTCTTCCATCATGTCTTTCATTGAGATGAACATGCGGGGCTAATCCCCTTTGTCTTTAGGATCGGGAGTAGCCCGGGTAATCGTTGTATGACGTTTTTATCACAGTATTTCATATTTTGTCTCTTAAATCTGTGGTATGATTTCATTTTCTCCATTATATCATTATTATTGATCACCTTAATGATAATCTACTGCCTTTAATTGCTTTGAAAGAAGAATTAATAGTTGAAAAGAGACGAAATTCACATTAATTTATAAATCCATTGAACAAGGTGATGTACGGTTAATGATGGAAACCCAGAGTTTGGTCTTCATGCACCTAGTTTAGGGTATAGGTTACTACGATAGTGGAACTGACCTAGATTTAGGTAGTGAATTGTATCACGACAGTGAACAATTCTGACTATAGGCCACTACCTGGAATGAGAGATGAATTTGATTAACTATATAGAAATAAATACAATGAGAACCCTCAATGAAACTGCAATCCTAAAGATTCCCATCTAAATTGATTAAACTTAACATTTAATCGATTGCTTTGTTTTCTTTCATTTTTCTTTTATTTTTCAATCAACTCTCAAAACCTTTTAATAGGTCTAGATGATCACGAGTAGTTAGTAAGTAGTCTACCGACAGTTCAGTGTCCCTGTGTTCGACTCGGGCCTCACAAGGCCTATATTACTCTGACGTGTGCACTTGCATTATTCGTGCGGTAAAATCGTG
This sequence comes from Alisma plantago-aquatica, assembly GCA_963693085.1. NCBI lineage: Eukaryota > Viridiplantae > Streptophyta > Magnoliopsida > Alismatales > Alismataceae > Alisma > Alisma plantago-aquatica. The sequence continues at coordinate 777,524,635 of OY856409.1, forward strand.
TCAAGTTTTTGGCATCGTTGTCGGGGACACGGCAACTGTCGGCACTATGAGTGATGCAAGCGGCCACTCTAGGCCACTTTTAATTTAATTATTATTCCTGCAATTCATCATTTATTTTTCATATTTAGTAATCACCTAGCACTGTACTTAATTAAATTTATTACCTTGCAGGTACTAATGCATGGTGAGGACGCGTAGCACAAACTACACACTGCCATCAACAGAGGTTCCACCATTGGGATCAGACGACAAAGAGAATAATATTCACGATCAACCTAAGGATATAGATTCGGACTCTGAACCAGAAGCCATGGTTGAGGAGCAGACAATATGGGAGAAGATAAAAGCTTCTTCCTCGTCAGCATCAAAGGGGCCGATAAAAAGGAAGGCAGTTAACATTGCAACCTATAAGATTGATTCGGCACTAATAAACTTGGTTAAGTCTCAAGCATTCCACGGGCTGAAGAATGAAGACCCTATTGCACACATCAGCACTTTCGTGGAAAATTGCGATATGATCAAGATAGATAGGTTTCCACAGGAGACACTATATCTGAAGTTGTTTCCCAACTCTCTTGCAGGTAATGCACGTGAATGGCTACATAACCTAGATGATGAGATCGTTGACACGTGGGATCAAATGATCGAGGTTTTCTTCGAGAGATTCTTTCTACCAGAGAAAACCAATGACCTAGTACGGAAGATCCACAATTTCTGTAAAAGGGCTGGCGAGACATATTCAGAGACGTGGGAGCACTTTCAGATAATGCTGCGTAAGTGTCCACATCATAGGCTAGATAAAGAAAAACAAGTGAAGATCTTCTACTTTGCTTTGAATGAGCATGACAGGAGAAATTTAGACTCAGTAGGTTCCGGTTTCTTCTTGAACAACACTGGCACTAGGTGTTGGGAAATACTGAAGAACATAGATAGAAAGCAATCATGGGGCAACAGAGAGACACCAGAGCAGGTCCGAGTCGCAGGTGAGTCAAAGGCCATCAAGGAGCTGAATGAGAAGATGGACTTATTAGCCAAGAAATTGGTAGCAAAGGAAGACGGAGAATCTGATGATGAGGCGCAAGTGAAATTTATGCGCTAACAACAGGGGTACAGAAACAATGATTACTCTTGGAGGAAAGATAAAAAAAATTCATAGAAGGACCCAAACAATTTCCTGCAGGACCCCGATGCCAAACCACAACCGTCGGCAGAGGACAAGAGCGATGAGTTGCTCAATCAAGTAATCAAGCAGAATCAAGAACTCATGAGCATGTTTGGCCAGTAGATCAAGCAACAAGGAGAATTTATGAATCAATTTGGGCAAACTTTACAAAGTCATGGGGCTCATATGAGAACTATGGAGACATCGTTAGCACAGATGGAAGTTGAGATAGAAAATCTGAAAAAGCCAACACAACAAGGTTTTCCCGGAAATACAAATGTTCCAGGAGAAAATCAACAAGCCAAGGCAATTTTGTTACGGAGTGGAAAGAAGATTTTAAACCCCAGGGCCAATGAACCGAGCACACCCCAGCCAGAAACCACAGGTGAGGCCATAGAGGAGTTTACAATCACAGAGTCGATCGAGGATGCGGTAGAGGAAGCCACACTAGAACCCATTACTGAGGAACAAAGTCAAAAGAGGACACCATATATGTCGCCACATCAGAGGGAACAGATTGTCCCAGTGCCATATCCAAATAGTTTGAAGGCTAAGAAAGTGGACGCTCAGTTCAAGAAGTTCCTAGATAGCTTTAGGAAACTTTCTATCAACATTCCGCTGTTAGAAGCAATACAGCAGATACCCTCCTATGGCAAGTTTCTGAAAGATATAATTACAAAGAAGAGGAAGATTACTGATACTGAAGTGGCGGTTCTTAAAGATCAAGTGAGCGCCTTCATTATGGGCACATTGCCACCAAAAAGACAAGATCTGGGCTACTTCAATATTTCATGTTACATCGGTAAGGTGAAATTCGGCGAAGCATTGTGTGACTCTGGGGCAAGTATTAATTTGATGCCTCTTTCTACTTTCAAGAAGTTGGGACTAAAAGAATCGAGACATAGCAACATGACAATTCAGCTAGCAGATAATTCTGTGGTAAAGCCGTACGGTATTTGTGAAGATGTACTTGTTAAAGTTGACAGGTTTGTATTTCCAGCAGATTTTGTGGTAATGGAAATGCAAGATGACCAAGGGAATGAGCTACTCCTTGGAAGACCCTTCCAAGCTACGGCAGATATGATACTCGAAATGGGAAGAGGTCTTCTGACATTGGGAATCGTGTATGACCGATTTGAAATGGTTATGCCCATGAGTACAACACAATCAAAGGCAAAGGAGCAGTGTCGCATGGTGAAATATTTTGATCAGAACATTTCTCTTTGCCTAGGGAAGCCATTTCTAGATGTGGCTCATGTAATGACCAAGGTAGATAAGGGGACACTGGCTGTAGACATTATGGAATAGACCAAAGTTGTTTCTCTTTGCAGAGTTGTGGGTTTTCCAAATGATGAAGAGGAGGAAATTCCTCTTTCTACTGAAGATGATGCAATAGCAAGTTCTGTCCTTGACGCATATCTAGAACTGCCCCTTAAAGCTTGCCTTGTCAACATAATGCATGACTCGATGAGAAGCAATTCGTTACAAGAATGTGTCAAGATTCTTCAAGTGCTTCTGTGCTATTATGCCAAGTATTATGAAGATCTTGGGCCACTCCTACCACCGCTTCAATCATCATTGATCAGTCCACCAGAGTTAGAACTAAAGCCACTGCCTCCACGTTTGAAGTCTGCATTCTTAGTCGATGGTGGAAGACTACCGGTGATTATTTCGGCATACCTAAGTGCTGATGAAGAAGAGCAATTGATGATCATACTGAAGAACCACCGTGGCGCATTCAGGTGGTCAGTTGCTGATATTAAGGGGATTTCCCCTACACTTTGCCAGCACAAGATCTGGCTCGAGGAAGAAGCCAAACCTGTAATCCAGCCACAGTGTAGACTCAATCCAAGCATGATGGAGGTTGTCAAGAAGGAGGTGATCAAGCTCCTTTTTGCAGGCATCATTTATGATATCTCTGATTTGACATGGGTAAGCCCCACACAAGTAGTCCCTAAAAAGGGGGGAATTACTGTCACTCACAACTTGTTAAATGAGTCGGTCATAACCCGATTGGTAACTGGGTGGCGTGTGTGCATTGACTACCGTCAATTGAACTCCGCTACATTAAAATATCATTTTCCTCTTCCGTTCATCGATCAAATCTTAGAGCGACTAGTGGGTCGATCTCATTTTTGTTTTTTAGATGGCTACTCCGGCTACAATCAGATCTCTATTGATCCTAAGGACCAAGAAAAGTCTACCTTCACTTGTCCCTATGGAACATTCGCATATTGTCGTATGCCTTTTGTCCTGTGTAACGCACCAGCCACCTTTCAGTGTTGCATGCTCGCTATTTTTTTTGATATGGTTGAGCGCTATCTAGAGGTTTTCATGGATGATTTTTCTGTCTATGGTGCGTCGTTTGATGAGTGTCTGTACAATTTGGACAAAGTTTTAAAAAGATGTGAGGACACACATTTAGTTCTCAAGTGGGAAAAGTGTCACATGATGGTTAGTGAAGGAATTGTGCTTGGACACAAGGTGTCTAGCAAGGGGTTGGAGGTGGATCCAGTTAAGATTGAGGTTATTTCAAAATTACCCCCACCTAATTCGGTTAAAGGGGTAAGAAGTTTTCTCGGTCATGTAGGATTTTATCGCCGCTTTATCAAAGATTTCTCAAAAATCGCTAAACCATTGTTTGAACTGCTTGAGAAAGATGTAATGTTTGATTTTAATGAAAAATGTTTGCATGCTTTTAATGTACTTAAGGAAAAGTTAATTTCTGCACCGGTTGTTCAAACGTCGGATTGGACAAAGCCTTTCGAGCTCATGTGTGATGCTTCAGATTTTGCAGTAGGGGTTGTTCTTGGGCAGCGGTTTGAGAACAAACCCACGGTGATTTTTTATGCATCCAAGACTTTAAACGAGGCGCAACTTAACTACACCACAATTGAAAAAGAACTTCTCGCCATCGTTTTGGCATTCAAAAAATTTCGACAATACCTGGTAGGGTCAAAAGTTGTGGTATGGACGGACCACGCCGCTATAAAATACTTGATGGAAAAGAAAGATGCCAAACCTAGATTGATTAGGTGGATCTTATTGTTACAAGAATTTGACATTGAAATCAAGGATAAGGAAGGAATTGAGAATGTGGTTGCGGACCACTTGTCTAAGTTAGAGTAGGTAGATGAGAAGGATATTAATATACCCATTACTGAGACATTTCCTGATGAGAAAATCCTTTCTGTAAAATCCAAGGATCCATGGTTTTCATACATTGTTAATTATCTTGCCTATAAAATAATCCCATATGATTGGACTTATCAAGAGAAAAAGAAATTTTTCCATTCTTTGAGATATTATTTCTGGGATGATCCCATCTTATTGAAGCAATGCAGGGACGGTGTTTTGCGCAGGTGTGTACCGGAGATAGAATATGACAGTGTACTTAGTCATTGTCACACACTACCAACCGGTGGTCATCATGCGAGTTCAAGAACGGTGGCCAAGGTGCTAGAGAGTGGTCTTTATTGGCCTACACTCTTTCGGGACGCCTACGACTATGTGCAAAGATGTGACTCCTGTCAAAGGGCAGGTAATATTTCCAAGCGGCAAGAGATGCCCCTCAACGTGTTTCAAGAAATTGAGGTATTTGATCTGTGGGGCATCGATTTTATGGGACCCTTTGTGTCCTCGAATTCTAATTTATACATTTTACTTATTGTTTATTATGTCTCAAAGTGGGTAGAAGAAATACCCACAAGGACTAACAACGCCGCAGTAGTGTGCAGGTTTGTAAAGGATCACATTTTCTGCAGATTTGGTGTGCCAAGGATGATTATTAGCGATGGAGGCACCCATTTCAAGAATTAAAAGTTTGTTGCGTTATTGAGAAAGTATGGGGTGAAACACAATGTTGGTACCCCATATTACCCGCAAATGCAAGGGCAGTTCGAGGTGTCTAATAGAGAAATCAAGAAAATTTTGGACTGCACGGTGGCTTCGATAAGAAATAATTGGAGTACTTTGCTACCATATGCATTATGGGTGTATAGGACCGCATATAAGACACCTATAGGCACTACGCCTTTTAGGTTGGTTTATGGGCGGGCCTGCCATTTACCAATAGAGTTGGAACACAAGGCGCATTGGGCGCTAAGGAAGCTTAATTTGACTTATGATGAGGCAGGGAAGAAGCGGATGCTAGAGCTCAATGAGCTAGATGAGTTGTGGATGAATGCTTATGAGAAGTTGAGGATCTACAAGGAGAGAACAAAACTAATTCACGATCGGCACATTCAAGTGCGTGTTTTCAAAAAGGGAGATCGTGTGTTATTGTTCAACTCAAGGTTGAAGTTGCATCCTGGGAAATTGAAATCCCGGTGGAGTGGACCTTTTGTTGTGGAAGAGGTGCAGCCACATGGTGCCATCACGGTGCACGATGGAGAGATGACGTTTCTAGTTAATGGTCAGCGGTTGAAGTTGTACTTTGGCGAGTACTACATGAGGAAAGTGCATGAGGTTAAACTCATAGAATTTAAGGATGAATGATGAGCTCGATTTTGTCTAGCCTAAGACGTTAAAGAAGGGCGCTTGTTGGGAGGCAACCCAACCATTGGTAGTTCTTTCATTTTCTTTTGCATTTACAAGTTAGTTTTGTTTAATTTCATTTTTAGTGTAAAAATGATACCTTAATAGTTTGTTCAGTGTGCAGTACTGAGACAGAGTCGATACCATCGACCATAGGGTCGATGGTAGCGACATGGGTATAGGGAATTGGATGTAGAAAATTTTTTGAGTCGATACCATTGACGGTCTCGTCGATGGTATCGACATACCATCAGCGACATTGAAGAAAAAGATAGCTCCGGGTCGATAGTATCGACTACGAAGTCGATACTCATGAGATCCCTGAAGATTTACAGAAGAATTCATCTCAGTGATCTCGATACCAACGACATTCATCGATAGTATCAACGTGACACGTCACTGATCTGCGAGAAGAAATCAACGGCGGCCACCAAATCAAGGAAGACGATCTGTGGGATGGGTCGATACCATCGACCCGCGTCGATAGTATCGACACATCACTGATCGGGGCCCCCAAATCCACCCATCGACAACCGTCGATAGTCGTGAAGAGAGGATCGTGCCTCCAGGTGTCGATACCATCGACACCCCCGTCGATGGTATCGACGGATCGGAAGCAGCGACGGAATCAGTTATAAAAGGAAGGATTGTTTCTCAATTTTCTTCGCACCTTCAGAGTTTCTTCCTTCCACTTGTGTTTGGAGCATTTCCAGTGACCGGAGGTCTTCATCGAGCATCCAAGGATCGAGATATCTTCACTGAGCTCTGCACTGAGCAGAGATCGTCTTCTCCGACCTTCATTGAGCTCTATTTCTTATTCCCCTTTCTCTCTGTGACGATGGTGCATACGGAAGGAGCTTCTTCTTCAAGGGCGGCCCCAATAGAGATTGCGACATTTGTTCCTCCACCACCTGGCTCCATTCCTTGTCTGAGGATTGTTCATCCTTCAGCGGAAGTACGAAAGATATACGAGGAGTTGCTCAAGCGGAAAATTGAGCCCACCCAATATGTTGATCGGACCATGGTCTGCGACCTCAGGTTCGAAGACAACCTCGCCTACGTCCTGTAGGGGCAAGCACAGCATACGGGCAGGAGGTCTGATGAGGTCTCATACCATGCTGAGGGCCACCCTTTTTTCGGCGAGTGGCCGACCTACAAGGAGTTAGTGGAGGAGTTTATGGCATCGTTGGACATTTGCGTAGTGCCTAACGACCTCATCGCCACCGATCGGGAATGGATCAAGGGCCGCGTTTCTTTCCAGCTCTACAACAACAATTACAATCTCACCCTCCAGTAGTTCAATGCAACTTACAACTTGTACCATTCTCCAAATCAGCATAGGAGGTCGGACAACTGGACAGATTATGATGAGATCTTCGCCCAGCTGGTGAACGTACCTCCAGGCAAGTCCGTCAGCTATCATAATGCAGTCGTAGCTGATTTCAAGCATCCATTTGTGCGGATTCTACATCGCATGATGTGCACTACTCTGTTTGCTCGAGGTGATCTGTCTCTCAGTAAGTTTCAGGAGACAGAGTTGTTCTTTCTGTATAAGCTGTTGAAACGGGAAGAGCTCAATTGGGGCGTATTTTTCTTGACGTGTGTGCTGGCCGTGTGGAGGAGTACAAGGAAAGCTCTTATCCATTTTGGGGGGCTTATCACACCGCTTGCTCTGTATCTTGGGTTGGATTTTTCCCAACTCACTCCACTGTCCAACAGAAATAAAGTCAACATGCATCATTTACACCGCTCCAACCTTCTTACGCTCCGTGATGGTGTGGCCTATGCACAGTGCCATGTCAACCAGGAGTACCAGGAGTGTGCGCTTCCAGATCCCGTCTTCAACATCCAGGGAGCTCAGCATTTTCGGTGGCCCATCATCGCCATCGACGACTCCGACGAAGAAGATGATGGTAATGACAATGACAATGATGACAGCGACGAGCAAGAAGAGGAAGAGGAGGCTTTCACTCCTCTTCGTGCACGAGTGGCACCGCGGAAGCGTCCCCACTTCCACCCGGGTGCATCATCATCTTCGCAGCCTCTACCACCTCAGCCATCTCAACAAGGAGAGGATGCCTATTCTATCCAGGTTATATATTCTATGTTGCAGGAGATCCAGCAGACCCAGTAGTAACACACTACTTCTTTCGCCGGTATTCAGGAGACTACGAACTGACTATTCTTAAATCAGCAGGCCATCTACGAGAATGAGCGCCTCCTCCTCGCCAACCAAGAAAATATTCATGACAGGTTGCATAGGATGGAGATGCGGTAACAACCGTTCTACGATCACTACTGGCGCCAGAATTACTTTGGGGGATATCTGCAACCTCCTCCCATGCCCCCGTATGATCCAAGTTTCCAGGGGTAGTATCCATCATGGGATCCCACTGCCCCGCAGTACCCACCACCTGAACGATGACCGGTATCACTATTCCACCTTTTAAGATTGTTATTTACTATGAGGCCATAGTCAAATTCAAGCTTGGGGGGGGAGATGGAACAGCTTCTATCTTTTTATATCTTTTATTTTTAGTTTTTATCATTTATTGCACTTTCTTTTCTTTTAGCAATTTTCCTTGTTTTTAGGATCCACATTCTATCTAGTGTATCTGTGGATGTCTAAGTTAATGTGTCATCTCTTTGTTTGTCACATGGGAGTCATGGGTCAATTTGGAAATTTTTAATGAATTTGCAAGCTTGATTTGTTTGAACTTGAGCACATGACTTATGAAAATAATTGGGTTTGTCAACTTTAAAACATAAAACCACAACTGTACATGCCTATGATTCATGAAAAGTGGATGGAATTGGATCTTGAGCCTAAACTGATCAAATGGTAATGTGACTTTAATCTGAAATGAGAGAGAGAAACTTCTTGATTTTACACATGTCAGTAAGGAGGGACATATAATTTCTTCCAATGGCTATGTCAATTAATCTTGTGATCTATCCACTTCATCTCATCTATACTCCACCATAAGAATTGGGGGCACTATACAGTTGGTCATCTCTTGAGTGCATGACATGTAGTTAGGATTGCATTGTAGTTAGTGTTTACTTTTGTTGCATTGAAAAAAAAAATGTTGCATTATAATCCTGCATTCAAAAAAAAAATTAGAGTGCATGTCAATGTCATTTTAGTTGCATTTTGCGTGACTTTAATCACCTTGTACATGATGTGTTTTGCTTCTTCTACAAATAAAGGACTTATTTCATACTCTCTGAAAAGTAAAAAAAATATGTGAATAAGCCCAAGAAAAATCTATTGAAAATTTCATCTTGTTCTATTAAGCAAGATAAGGGCTTGGAAAAAAATATGAAGATCAGAGGGAGAAAGGAATTTGTTCACATGCAGAATAAGAAGAGCAAGCACATGTGTAGTTCTGTAGATATTCTATCTCTCATTAGGATAGAATGATGGTGCATGCATCATTCCACCTAAAATGTAGCATTAGGGCATCTTCACTTGCATTTTGCATCATAATAAGGCATTAATTCTTGTATTGCATGATTACTGTTATGTGCTTCCATTTCTTCCACATCCACCTATTCCATCCACCCGTTGCTCTAATTGGTAGGCCACCCGTGATTATCTCCTCATTAATTAATATCAGGAGAACTGCTTCCATTTAGATTGTAGTTAAGACGAGCAACGTAGATAGAAGATCACAAAGATGCATGACCGGCCTAAATCGCGCGTCCTAAAATTGGAGGCGGATTTGAGGTAGTCGAGCTTTTACATTTATAAACCTGAATCCTTCTAGGCCTCCGCAACTTTGTTTACGGGGTCGAAGTAGATATACGGGGTCGAACACAGGGACAAGGGGGTAGTGTTGAGAACCCAGAATCGACACGCTACACTCCGGTAGGTATAAAGAGATGATAAATTCCCTAGGAGGGAAGCATAAAGATGTCACGAACAAAACAAGAAAACTATCTCCAAGTGGAGTTACTAGAAAGATTTAAGGTTTTAAGCATTTAGCAGTTTTTAGGGGTTTTCATCCAACAGAAACAGAAGGATACACTCGGAGCTAAGGCGAGGTACGAAGGATAAAACTGCGGTAAAGCAAGCGGCGGTAGGACCAATCCTGTACCCCTCCTCTCGAAGCGGGCACCTCTAACAAGGCATCGGTTCCACTCTAGGGGTCACCGGACTCAAATTAGAGTGGAAAGGTTACTAAAACAACTCCGTTCCGGGCACTCTCGTACTCCAGAATCGGACCAAACACTAGAGCGACAACACAACTCTCGAAGTTGTTGTGACGAGAAAACACGATTCGATAGCTAAGCGAAACGCGATCCAAAACATGCAAGCTAGAGTTCAGATACCAAACATAGCAGTCATCCAACATATTGCACCAAGCATAGAGCAGCAAGTAACTAAGCTTTTCTATTTCTATAAGTATTAAAGGTCTTAATTACAATGCATGAGTAAAGAATTAAATAACACAATTAAAGGTATGTGTCGCCTTCTTGATGTAGAAGGACGACAGGCTACAGTAACCATCCCGCCCGATATCGGACAGGGGCCTAGCCCGATACAGCCGTGTCAGGCGGCACGCTCTCTCAAGCGCCATACCGCGATGGGCGACTGTATCGCTCAAGGACCTGGCCGATACGCTCAAGTCGGGTGGCACACCCTCTCGGGCGACACGCCTGACGGGCGGAGCGTATCGGGTTCGGTATCGTGCCGGGCATGGAACTGCGTATCCTACTGCCGGGCACTGGTGTCGGGCACTCGTGTCGCATATCTACATCGGCCGATATCGGCTCTCAGTGTCGCCCGGTACAGTCCTAGGTGAACCAATCCCCTCCCTCTCGGGATGAGGAAGAGCTCACCTAGTATCGCCCGATATGAACACTGGAGCACGATACGCCTGCTCTCGCAGCCTCCACCGAAGATCACTCGACTATCCGAAACCTGAAGTGACCAAGCTTGTCCGAATTGTCTAAGATGTCTTTTCGGCTCCCTGTAGCTGCTATTTATAGGCAGCTGGTCGGGAGCTGATATGGTGCTCGAAGCGCCACATGCCGTCCTTTTCGCCGTTCATTTGGTGGTCGGCTGACGCGGGTATCGCCCGGTACAAGGAGGTCGGCTGTCGGGCGTCTTGGCGAGGAGCGCATGCCGGTGGGTGGCTGATATCGCGCGGCACATGGAGTAGTTGCGGCGCGCTTGGCTCCCCGTCGGGTAAAGAGGCGTGTCGTCCATCAGTACCTTCTCGTGCGGCATCCTTGCATCGCGCGTCGTCGTATCGTGCAGCCTTGTCGGTTAGCGTGTGTATCGGGCGTCAGGGGGCCGAGACAGTCTTGGACTTATTTGCAGGCCGAAACGGCCTTATTGGTACTAATTGGGCCAAATAGGGAGGAAACTCTGCAAAAGATGGAAATATTGGACTGAGAGCATTGCTTTACCAATTATTACGGAAATGCATATAAAAGTGAGGAAAACAACCAAAAAGGGCAGTTTTGATAACAGAATAAAGGCCAAAAACATCACAAAAATTGGTGTTATCAACTCCCCCAAACTTAGCGTTTTGATTGTCCTCAATCAATATCTAAACTTTATTTGGCGATGCTTCTTCTTGTGTAGTATGCTTTTCAGGCCAAGATGTAAAACAAGTATCGTAATGCCTTTAGAGATAATGTTGCCTCATTACGAACAAAAGACTTCGTTTTTCTTGCCTTATTGTTTAAGTAAGATTTTTCTCTACAGATTCGGCGAGACTTTGTTGTACGATTCCGAAGTTATCTTACACACCAAACAGCTTTATTTTTGGGGCAGAAAGTTGTGTATAGGGTAGGCTAAGGCTTTTTGGGTTTTTCATTCTTGTCTCTCATCGGTCCATCCAGGTAAGGGTCCGTTAACGGGCAAGTGGTCCCTGCAGTTCAAGCCAGTTGGCTTTAAAGCAGTGATTTCACATCCTACGTACCACTGCCTCGGATCTACCATGCCTAAAGATGGGTACTTTTGGAAAACAAGTGTGTGTATATTTTTTTTTCTTTTTCTTTTATTGGGCACAACTCTCATGCTTTTATTCACTCTCATAAGGTTTCTCTCCCTTTTTAGGATTTTTGTCGGGTAAGGGAAACAAAGAGATTCTTGCTGTTTGGGCAGCTTTTTCCTTCTCCATACTCGTCTCTTAGCTGTCTGCGAGATTATTATATTTTTGAAAATTTTTGACATGGCAAAACATATTCTTTTGTTCATTTGAAGCAGTATTATCAAAAAGATATAACAAAACTTGCATCACATTAAGCATACAGAAAACAAACTTTGCAAGCAGTTGCATCAGGGTTTTTACTAATATAGCGACTTTGTACATATGCATGGGAACAAAAATAAGCAAAATTTTTGAAATTTTTATATGAGAAAGGGTGGAAGCACATGATATAGTGGAAAGGCAAAATGGCACAAGAGAATTTTTATACCTCCTTCACTGATACATGGGTACCCCCCAAAACTTATCCAATACTCTATCCCAGAGTTGTGAAGAAGAGGGTGAGTTCATGTTGAGTCCAGTGAAGGTTATTTAGCGGGTTCGCTTGTGCCTTGTAGAAGCTGCAATATGCTTCTTTGCTGCCGCCTCCTTCTTTCTCATTTGGAAATAGCTTCTACAAGTGCGGACACTTGTGGCTGCTTCCTCCTTATTAAGTAGATGGAACCGGGATGCCCAGGTTCCATCTGGAGGTCGCCGGCAAAACATTTCCCCAGCTCACCCTCCGTTTTATTTCCCAGCTCAGCCGGAACATGCACAATAGCTCTCGGTAGACAGAGAGCTCTTGTGCTGTCCCGGCAGTCATCGGGGCTGTACTCGTGTTGTCTCTGTAGTTGGCCCCAGGCTACTATAGAAGACAGACTATGATAAGGAATTGCCCCTCTTCGGGGTGCTGACGTTTCTGACCGACAGTTGTTGCTTCAGCTGCGGCATCCATTCTGCATGTTATCAAGTTCATCAACCGTTATAAGTCATTGGATAGAAAAATTTAAAGAAGCTCGATAATGCTAGACTTATTTCAAAATCCGGGTATCGTCCGTCAAAAGAAAGCATAAGTCAATACAAGATTGGGCGATACGAGGAGGGGTTGCACGGCACAGCATACCTCTCGATATGGGTATATCGGGCGATAAGGTCGCCAAAGAGCAACTGCCCGACAGAATGTCACAAAAGAAAAATGTGTCGCCCGATATGGCGTAACAGGCAAACACCATCGGTTGCTATGTCGTGCATAACTGCACCGGGCGATACAAAATTCGACAAGGCTCGTGATCCCGACAGGCAGCGCGCGATAGGAAAAACTCATGTCGGGCGATAAACCTGTCGAGGGATAGCTTGCTGAGCGATAAGCGTGTCGGGCGATATGCGTGTCGGGCGTTACCTTTGCTCATAGAAGCCATCGCCCGATACCACGGTGAAGGCAACTGGCCGACACAGGAGCAAAAGGGTGGACTACTGCATGCGTTACAGGTGACTAAAATGAGTAAAGAGTGACTGCCCGACGCGGTGAAATCTCCGTTCTTATTTATAGGCAGCTCGGCCGGGGGCGAAACGGACATCTCTGGGGCGTGCGTCGGCCAACGGGTCAGGCGGTTCCCGAGACGATGGTCGCATCAGTCTCATTAAGGGCATTTATTCTTATGCACGATAGGGTGCACGCCGCCCAGGAACGCCAAACGTCACGGCCGTTGCGATGCCCTAAAGACCAAAGCCCGGTACGGGCGGTCCTGTGCGCCGGCTGAGCGGCTGCTTAGCATGGTTAAAACAGGCGGCCGAGAGACCTAAGAGTAGAAACAGCGATCAAAGGGTAAAACATCATCGGCCAAGGGTTAAGCCCTCCACCTCAGAAAATTATTACAGCGGTGGCCCATAAAACAGAGTCAGCGCATGTGGCGCATGCACTGACTCGGGCCTTATTACATGCCATAATGTTTGTTCTTGCAAATAATAGAAAAATGCATCCTACTCTATGAAAGAAAGAAAAACTCGGGCTGCCTCCGGAGGAGCGCTGAAGTTCGCGTCGCCAGCTCGACTGGTGTAGGATCATCTTGTTCCACCCCTGGCTGTGCCCATATCCTGCAAGTCGATCTCTTCTCTCCTGACAAAGGCCTCATCCTCATAGAACCTTTTCACCATGTGCCCATTCACTTGAAATACTTTGGTCGGATCGTCTTTGTCGTAAAGCTCCATCATTCTGGATGGGTATATTTTTGACACGATAAACGGTCCTGACCATCTCGTTTGTAACTTCCCAGGGAAAAGACGAATAGAGGACTTGAATAGCAAGACCTTATCCCCTTCGCTTATATCCTTTCTCCTGAGATGGGCATCATGCCACAACTTCGTCCTCTCTTTGTAGATTTTTGCATTTTCGTAGGCATTCAATCTCAGCTCTTCGAGCTCTTGAAGCTGCAAGAATCTCTTTTCTCCAGCTCTGTCGAGGTCCATATTTAGGAACTTGATTGCCCAGAGGGCCTTGTGTTCCAATTCTAACGGTAGGTGGCAGGATTTTCCGTAGATGAGACGGTAGGGGGTGGTTCCAATCGGTGTTTTGTAAGCGGTGCGGTAGGCCCAAAGTGCATCGTCAAGCTTCATGGACCAATCTTTCCTTGTTCGGCTGACAGTTTTCTGCAAGATTTGCTTGATTTGTCTGTTGGAAACCTCTACCTGCCCTGACGTCTGGGGATGGTAGGGTGTAGCGATCTTGTGCTTCACTCCGTACTTGCGCAGGAGTGCTTCAAACTGTCTTTCTCCAAAGTGCGATCCTCCGTCGCTAATAACTGTGCACGGGACGCCGAAGCGAGGGAAGATGGTCTTCTCGAAGAGCTTGATAACCGACTTGGCGTCGCAGGTTTGGGTGGCTACCGCTTCCACCCACTTCGATACATAATCCACAGCCACGAGTATGTACTGATACCCTCGAGATGGGTGAAACGGCCCCATATAGTCGATCCCCCTTACGTCAAATATTTCGACTTCAATCCAGCTTGCCATTGGCATTTCGTCCCTCTGCCCTATGTTCCCCGTAAACTGGCACTCTTTGCAAGCCTTCACAAACTGTGCAGCGTCTTTAAATAAGGAGGGCCAGTAGAAACCTGATTGTAGCACCTTTGCAGCTGTTCTTTCGCTGCCTAGGTGACCACCATAGGGGGAGGCGTGGCATTGCTTCAGGATGTCCGTGGTTTCTTCTTCTGGTATGCACCTCCTGTATAAGTTGTCGGAGCATCTTCTGAACAAGAGAGGATCGTCCCAGTAGTAGTTTTTAACTTCCGCGAAAAACTTCTTCTTCTGATTGTACGTTATGTCAGGGGGCAGTTCTCCGCAAGCAAGATAATTGCAGATGTCTGCAAACCAGGGTAGGCTTTCTTCTTGGGCTTCGGCCAACATAAGGGCTTCGTCGGCGTAGTCGTCGTTGATAGGAGGCCCTCTCTCTTTCTCAATCATGATCCTTGATAGATGGTCTGCGACCACATTCTCTGCGCCCTTCTTATCGATAATTTTGTGGTCGAATTCTTGGAGCAGTAAGGCCCACCTCAACAGTCTGGGCTTTGCGTCTTTCTTTTGCATTAAGTATTTTATTGCCCCATGATCTGTGTATACCTTGACTTTTGCTCCGATGAGATACGACCTGAACTTATCGAATGTGAAGACGATCGCGAGCATCTCCTTTTCAGTTGTTGTGTAATTTACTTGGGCTTCGTCCAACGTGCGACTCGCGTAGCAGATCACATGGTGCTTCTTGTCCTTCTTTTGCCCCAGGACTGCTCCAACCGCGTAGTCGCTTGCGTCGCACATCAGCTCAAAAGGTAAACCCCATTCTGGCGCTTGAAGGATAGGTGGTGATATTAAAGCATTTTTAAGGGCCTGAAAAGCACTTAGACAATCGTTAGAGAAAATAAATTTAGCGTCTTTTACCAGAAGATTGGACAATGGTTTGGAAATCTTCGAGAAGTCCTTGATGAATCTTCGGTAATATCTGGCGTGCCCGAGGAAGCTTCGCACCCCCGTCACGGATCTTGGTGGAGGAAGCTTGGATATTGCTTCAACTTTGCTTGCATCCACTTCGATCCCACGCTTCGAGATCTTATGCCCAAGGACGATGCCCTCCCGCACCATGAAATGGCATTTTTCCCAGTTTAGAACTAGGTTGTTCTCCTCGCACCTTTGAAGAACCAATGACAGATTTTTCAGACAGCTATCGAAGTCCTTCCCATAGACGGAAAAATCATCCATGAAAACTTCTACGATGTCTTCTAGAAAATCTTAGAACATCGATATCATGCATCGCTGAAAGGTGGCGGGGGCATTGCAGAGTCCGAAGGGCATCCTTCGGAAGGTATAAGTGCTGTAAAGGTAGGTGAACGTTGTTTTCTCTTGATCGTCAGGCAAGATGGGTACCTGGTAGAAACCTCTTTCTTGACGACCTCCTTGAGCATCTAGTTCAGTTTCCTCTGGGGTTGAACCAGAGGCTTGGCAAATTCATCCAAGTTGATGTGATGCATGCACAGGGTGGGGCTAAGGCCTTTGATATCATCTACTGAATATCCTATAGCCTTCCTGTGGAGCTTTAACTCCTCAAGGAGTCGCTCCAGCTGGTTGCTCGAAAGATCGGCATTTACGATGATGGGGTTTCTCTGCTCTTCATCTAAGAACTCGTACTTCAGGCCTTCGGGCAATGCTTTCAACTCTGGCTTTGGTCTGGGTGCCCTTTCCTGAGGCTCCTCCCTAAGAGAGGCATACATCACAGACTCCACCTCTGTATTCCCTACGTGCAAATCTTCATCAAAAAGGTTGAAAAGGTCGAGATGCTTCGTGACCTCAGGGTCTTCGAGGTCGGGATCTTGACAGTTTATAGCCCTCAAGAGGGGGTCTACTGTCCGGATATCTTCCTCTACTTCCTCGCAGAATTTATTGTAGCTATCTGCGAAACATGCTGATTCAGAGAGGGATGGGCTCTTCATTATTTCTTTTAGCTTGAAGTCCATATGGTTGTTGTCGACCCTTAAGGTGATCATCCCTTCGAAAATATCAATTAGCACTCTCCCTGTCGCCAAGAAGGGCCGCCCAAAGATGATCGGGCAATGGGGATCTTCTGCTGTGTCGATGATGACTATATCGCAAGGGATGAAGAAGTCGCCAACCCGGATCGGTACATCTTCGACAATGCTGACAGGTCTCTTGAAGGTGTGGTCTTCCAGTTGGATTCGCATGTTAGTCCGAACCATGTCGGTCAAACCCACCCTTTGTGTGAAACTTAGGGGCATGAGGCTTATGCTAGCCCCCAAGTCTGCTAGACCCTTGCGCTCGACGTTGTCTCCGATGGCGAACAGGATTGTGAAAGCTCCGGGATCCCTTCTCTTATTTGGCGCGTCGGGCTTCAAGAAGGTGGAGGAGGCGGAAGCTAAATACACTGTCTCTGTCCTTCCTCCCCTTCTCTTCTTTGTGATAAGGTCCTTGAGGAACTTGGCATACATAGGCATCTCTTCCAATGCATCAAGGAAGGGGACTTCAAGATGCAGTTTCCTGATCGAGTCCATGAACCTCTCATGACGCTTCTTCAGATTTGCCTTTATCAGCTTATACGGGAACGGCGGCCTTGGGGCGTAGGAATTCCTCCCACCAGGTAGCTCGTCTAAAGGCTTCCGTGCTGGCTCTTGAGCTTCTGCTTGTCCACCATTGCCCTCTGTTGGAATGGTGCTCTCAGACCTCGGTTCAGGTTCCGGTTCGGCTTCAGCAGTGCGCTCCACCGTCTTCCCGGACCTTAGTACCACCATTCTGGCAGTTTCCGGGTAGGATAGTGTCTTTCCCGCAGGGTTCTTCATCAGTGCTGCCAATTGGGCCAATCGTTGATCGACTCCCCATTGGTGCATCTGCAGACTCGCCATCTGGTGTTGCATGGAATTCTGAACTCCGGGGCCGGGAAGCGCACCCTGTACCAGTTTGCTGATAATGGTGTCCTGTCTTTTTATGTAGGCTGAAAGCTGACCAACCAAGCTAGGCTGGCTCACCCTCTTGCCTCGGCCCTGACATTCACCTTCAAAAAGAGATTGCTCACAACGAGACATGGTATAAAAACTCGGTGGAGCAGGTCAGCTTCCAAGGTTCCTGTAAGAGCATATAAAAT
Organism: Alisma plantago-aquatica; assembly: GCA_963693085.1. NCBI lineage: Eukaryota > Viridiplantae > Streptophyta > Magnoliopsida > Alismatales > Alismataceae > Alisma > Alisma plantago-aquatica. Next base: position 777,542,459 of record OY856409.1, read on the forward strand.
CAAGTTAGCAAATTGAATTATTCGGCTTAGGCTAAGAATAATAGTAATGAAAAAGGAAATGATAAAAGAAAAAGGGTGTTGTCAAGCTTATTTCTAAGCTTGAGGCACATGAGTATAGTTAGTGGATTCGGATTCGTCAACAGTACCGTCTTTGCCTTCTCCCCGGCAACGGCGCCAAAAAGTTGACCGGCCTAAATCGCGCGTCCTAAAATTGGAGGCGGATTTGAGGTAGTCGAGCTTTTACATTTATAAACCTGAATCCTTCTAGGCCTCCGCAACTTTGTTTACGGGGTCGAAGTAGATATACGGGGTCGAACACAGGGACAAGGAGGGTAGTGTTGAGAACCCAGAATCGACACGCTACACTCCGGCAGGTATAAAGCGATGATAAATTCCCTAGGAGGGAAGCATAAAGATGTCACGAAAAGAACAAGAAAACTATCTCCAAGTGGAGTTACTAGAAAGATTTAAGGTTTTAAGCATTTAGCAGTTTTTAGGGGTTTTCATCCAACAGAAACAGAAGGATACACTCGGAGCTAAGGCGAGGTACGAAGGATAAAACTGCGGTAAAGCAAGCGGCGGTAGGACCAATCATGTACCCCTCCTCTCGAAGCGGGCACCTCTAACAAGGCATCGGTTCCACTCTAGGGGTCACCGGACTCAAATTAGAGTGGAAAGGTTACTAAAGCAACTCCGTTCTGGGCACTCTCATACTCCATAATCGGACCAAACACTAGAGCCACAACACAACTCTCGAAGTTGTTGTGACGGGAAAACACGATTCGATAGCTAAGCGAAACGCGATTCAAAACATGCAAGCTAGAGTTCAGATACCAAACATAGCAGTCATCCAACATATTGCACCAAGCATAGAGCAGCAAGTAAGTAAGCTTTTCTATTTCTATAAGTATTAAAGGTCTTAATTACAATGCATGAGTAAAGAATTAAATAACACAATTAAAGGTATGTGTCGCCTTCTTGATGTAGAAGGACGACAGGCTACAGTAACCATCCCGCCCGATATCGGACAGGGGCCTAGCCCAATACAGCCGTGTCAGGCGGCACGCTCTCTCAAGCACCATACCGCGATGGGCGACTGTATCGCTCAAGGACCTGGCCGATACGCTCAAGTCGGGCGGCACACCCTCTCGGGCGACACGCCTGACGGGCGGAGCGTATCGGGTTCGGTATCGTGCCGGGCATGGAACTGCGTATCCTACTGTCGGGCACTGGTGTCGGGCACTCGTGTCGCATATCTACATCGGCCGATATCGGCTCTCAGTGTCGCCCGGTACAGTCCTAGGTGAACCAATCCCCTCCCTCTCGGGATGAGGAAGAGCTCACCTAGTATCGCCCGATATGAACACCGGAGCACGATACGCCTGCTCTCGCAGCCTCCTCTGAAGATCACTCGACTATCCGAAACCTGAAGTGACCAAGCTTGTCCGAATTGTCTAAGCTGTCTTTTCGGCTCCCTGTAGCTGCTATTTATAGGCAGCTGGTCGGGAGCAGATATGGTGCTCGAAGTGCCACGTGCCCTCCTTTTCGCCGTTCATTTGGTGGTCGGCTGACGCGGGTATCGCCCAGTACAAGGAGGTCGGCTGTCGGGCGTCTTGGCGAGGAGCGCCTGCCGGTGGGTGGCCGATATCGTGCGGCACATGGAGTAGTTGTGGCGCGCTTGGCTCCCTGTCGGGTAAAGAGGCGTGTCGTCCATCAGTACCTTCTCGCGTGGCATCCTTGCGTCGCGCGTCGTCGTATCGTGCAGCCTTGCCGGTTAGCGTGTGTATCGGGCGTCAGGGGGCCGAGACAGTCTTGGACTTATTTGCAGGCCGAAACGGCCTTATTGGTACTAATTGGGCCAAATAGGGAGGAAACTCTGCAAAAGATGGAAATATTGGACTGAGAGCATTTCTTTGCCAATTATTACAGAAATGCATATAAAAGTGAGGAAAACAACCAAAAAGGGCAGTTTTGATAGCAGAATAAAGGCCAAAAACATCACAAAAATTGGTGTTATCAACTCCCCCAAACTTAGCGTTTTGATTGTCCTCAATCAATATCTAAACTTTATTTGGCGATGCTTCTTCTTGCGTAGTATGCTTTTCAGGCCAAGATGTAAAACAAGTATCGTAATGCCTTTAGAGATAATGTTGCCTCATTACGAACAAAAGACTTCGTTTTTCTTGCCTTATTGTTTAAGTAAGATTTTTCTCTACATCTTCGGCGAGACTTTGTTGTACGATTCCGAAGTTATCTTACACACCAAACAGCTTTATTTTTGGGGCAGAAAGTTGTGTATAGGGTAGGCTAAGGCTTTTTGGGTTTTTCATTCTTGTCTCTCATCGGTCCATCCAGGTAAGGGTCCGTTAACGGGCAAGCGGTCCCTGCAGTCCAAGCCAGTTGGCTTTAAAGCAGTGATTTCACATCCTACGTACCACTTCCCCAGATCTACCATGCCTAAATATGGGTACTTTTGGAAAACAAGTGTGTGTATATTTTTTTTTCTTTTTCTTTTATTGGGCACAACTCTCATGCTTTTATTCACTCTCATAAGGTTTCTCTCCCTTTTTAGGATTTTTGTCGGGTAAGGGAAACAAAGAGATTCTTGCTGTTTGGGCAGCTTTTTCCTTCTCCATACTCGTCTCTTAGCTGTCTGCGAGATTATTATATTTTTGAAAATTTTTGACATGGCAAAATATATTCTTTTGTTCATTTGAAGCAGTATTATCAAAAAGATATAACAAAACTTGCATCACATTAAGCATACAGAAAACAAACTTTGCAAGCAGTTGCATCAGGGTTTTTACTAATATAGCGACTTTGTACATATGCATGGGAACAAAAATAAGCAAAATTTTTGAAATTTTTATATGAGAAAGGGTGGAAGCACATGATATAGTGGAAAGGCAAAATGGCACAAGAGAATTTTTATACCTCCTTCACTGATACATTGGTACCCCCAAAACTTATCCAATACTCTATCCCAGAGTAGTGAAGATGAGGGTGCGTTCATGTTGAGTCCAGTGAAGGTTATTTAGCGGGTTCGCTTGTGCCTTGTAGAAGCTGTAATATGCTTCTTTGTTGCCGCCTCCTTCTTTCTCATTTGGAAATAGCTTCTACAAGTGCGGACACTTGTGGCTGCTTCCTCCTTATTAAGTAGATGGAACCGGGATGCCCAGGTTCCATCTGGAGGTCGCCGGCAAAACATTTCCCCAGCTCACCCTCCATTTTATTTCCCAGCTCAGCCGGAACATGCACAATAGCTCTCGGTAGACAGAGAGCTCTTGTGCTGTCCCGGCAGTCACCGGGGCTGTACTCGTGTTGTCTCTGTAGTTGGCCCCAGGCTACTATAGAAGACAGACTATGATAAGGAATTGCCCCTCTTCGGGGTGCTGACGTTTCTGACCGACAGTTGTTGCTTCAGCTGCGGCATCCATTCTGCATGTTATCAAGTTCATCAACCGTTATAAGTCATTGGATAGAAAAATTTAAAGAAGCTCGATAATGCTAGACTTATTTCAAAATCCGGGTATCGTCCGTCAAAAGAAAGCATAAGTCAATACAAGATTGGGCGATACGAGGAGGGGTTGCACGGCACAGCATACCTCTCGATACGGGTATATCGGGCGATAAGGTCGCCAAAGAGCAACTGCCCGACAGAATGTCACAAAAGAAAAATGTGCCGCCCGATATGGCGTAACAGGCAAACACCATCAGTTGCTATGTCGTGCATAACTGCACCGGGCGATACAAAATTCGACAAGGCTCGTGATCTCGACAGGCAGCGCGCGATAGGAAAAACTCATGTCGGGCGATAAACCTGTCGAGGGATAGCTTGCTGAGCGATAAGCGTGCCGGGCGATATGTGTGTCGGGCGTTACCTTTGCTCATAGAAGCCATCGCCCGATACCACGGTGAAGGCAACTGGCCGACACGGGAGCAAAAGGGCGGACTACTGCATGCGTTACAGGTGACTAAAATGAGTAAAGCGTAACTGCCCGACGCGGTGAAATCTCCGTTCTTATTTATAGGTTGCTCGGCCGGGGGCGAAACGGACATCTCTGGGGCGTGCGTCGGCCAACGGGTCAGGCGGTTCCCGAGACGATGGTCGCATCAGTCTCATTAAGGGCATTTATTCTTATGCACGATAGGGTGCACGCCGCCCAGGAACGCCAAACGTCACGGCCGTTGCGATGCCCTAAAGACCAAAGCCCGGTACGGGCGGTCCTGTGCGCCGGCTGAGCGGCTGCCTAGCATGGTTAAAACAGGCGGCCGAGAGACCTAAGAGTAGAAACAGCGATTAAAGGGTAAAACATCATCGGCCAAGGGTTAAGCCCTCCACCTCAGAAAATTATTACAGCGGTGGCCCATAAAACAGAGTCAGCGCATGTGGCGCATGCACTGACTCGGGCCTTATTACATGCCATAATGTTTGTTCTTGCAAATAATAGAAAAATGCATCCTACTCTATGAAAGAAAGAAAAACTCGGGCTGCCTCCGGAGGAGCGCTGAAGTTCGCGTCGCCAGCTCGACCGGTGTAGGATCATCTTGTTCCACCCCTGGCTGTGCCCATATCCTACAAGTTGATCTCTGCTCTCCTGACAAAGGCCTCATCCTCATAGAACCTTTTCACCATGTGCCCATTCACTTGAAATACTTTGGTCGGATCGTCTTTGTCGTAAAGCTCCATCATTCCGGATAGGTATATTTTTGACACGATAAACGGTCCTGACCATCTCGTTTGTAACTTCCCAGGGAAAAGACGAATAGAGGACTTGAATAGCAAGACCTTATCCCCTTCGCTTATATCCTTTCTCCTGAGATGGGCATCATGCCACAACTTCGTCCTCTCTTTGTAGATTTTTGCATTTTCTTAGGCATTCAATCTCAGCTCTTCGAGCTCTTGAAGCTGCAAGAATCTCTTTTCTCCAGCTTTGTCGAGGTCCATATTTAGGAACTTGATTGGTTAGAGGGCCTTGTGTTCCAATTCTAACGGTAGGTGGCAGGATTTTCCGTAGATGAGACGGTAGGGGGTGGTTTTAATCGGTGTTTTGTAAGCGGTGCGGTAGGCCCAAAGTGCATCGTCAAGCTTCATGGACCAATCTTTCCTTGTTCGGCTAACAGTTTTCTGCAAGATTTGCTTGATTTGTCTGTTGGAAACCTCTACCTGCCCTGACGTCTGGGGATGGTAGGGTGTAGCAATCTTGTGCTTCACTCCGTACTTGCGCAGGAGTGCTTCAAACTGTCTTTCTCCAAAGTGCGATCCTCCGTCACTAATAAGTGTGCGCGGGACGCCGAAGCGAGGGAAGATGGTCTTCTCCAAGAGCTTGATAACCGACTTGGCGTCGCAGGTTTGGGTGGCTACCGCTTCCACCCACTTTGATACATAATCCACAGCCACGAGTATGTACTGATACCCTCGAGATGGGGGAAACGGCCCCATATAGTCGATCCCCCTTACGTCAAATATTTCGACTTCAATCCAGCTTGTCATTGGCATTTCGTCCCTCCGCCCTATGTTCCCCGTAAACTGGCACTCTTTGCAAGCCTTCACAAACTGTGCAGCGTCTTTAAATAAGGAGGGCCAATAGAAACCTGATTGTAGCACCTTTGCAGCTGTTCTTTCGCTGCCTAGGTGACCACCATAGGGGGAGGCGTGGCATTGCTTCAGGATGTCCGTGGTTTCTTCTTCTGGTATGCACCTCCTGTATAAGTTGTCGGAGCATCTTCTGAACAAGAGAGGATCGTCCCAGTAGTAGTTTTTAACTTCCGCGAAAAGCTTCTTCTTCTGATTGTACGTTATGTCAGGGGGCAGTTCTCCGCAAGCAAGATAATTGCAGATGTCTGCAAACCAGGGTAGGCTTTCTTCTTGGGCTTCGGCCAACATAAGGGCTTCGTCGGCGTAGTCGTCATTGATAGGAGGCCCTCTCTCTTTCTCAATCATGATCCTTGATAGATGGTCTGCGACCACATTCTCTGCACCCTTCTTGTCGATAATTTCGTGGTCGAATTCTTGGAGCAGTAAGGCCCACCTCAACAGTCTGGGCTTTGCGTCTTTCTTTTGCATTAAGTATTTTATTGCCCCATGATCTGTGTATACCTTGACTTTTGCTCCGATGAGATACGACCTGAACTTATCGAATGTGAAGACGATCACGAGCATCTCCTTTTCAGTTGTTGTGTAATTTACTTGGGCTTCGTCCAACGTGCGACTCGCGTAGCAGATCACATGGTGCTTCTTGTCCTTCTTTTGCCCCAGGACTGCTCCAACCACGTAGTCGCTTGCGTCGCACATCAGCTCAAAAGGTAAACCCCATTCTGGCGCTTGAAGGATAGGTGGTGATATTAAAGCATTTTTAAGGGCCTGAAAAGCACTTAGACAATCGTTAGAGAAAATAAATTTAGCGTCTTTTACCATAAGATTGGACAATGGTTTGGAAATCTTCGAGAAGTCCTTGATGAATCTTCGGTAATATCTGGCGTGCCCGAGGAAGCTTCGCACCCCCGTCACGGATCTTGGTGGAGGAAGCTTGGATATTGCTTCAACTTTGCTTGCGTCCACTTCGATCCCACGCTTCGAGATCTTATGCCCAAGGACGATGCCCTCCCGCACCATGAAATGGCATTTTTCCCAGTTTAGAACTAGGTTGTTCTCCTCGCACCTTTGAAGAACCAATGACAGATTTTTCAGACAGCTATCGAAGTCCTTCCCATAGACGGAAAAATCATCCATGAAAACTTCTACGATGTCTTCTAGAAAATCTGAGAACATCGATATCATGCATCGCTGAAAGGTGGCGGGGGCGTTGCAGAGTCCGAAGGGCATACTTCGGAAGGTATAAGTGTTGTAAAGGCAGGTGAACGTTGTTTTCTCTTGATCGTCAGGCAAGATGGGTACCTGGTAGAAACATCTTTCTTGACGACCTCCTTGAGCATCTAGTTCAGTTTCCTCTGGGGTTGAACCAGAGGCTTGGCAAATTCATCCAAGTTGATGTGATGCATGCACAGGGTGGGGCTAAGGCCTTTGATATCATCTACTGAATATCCTATAGCCTTCCTGTGGAGCTTTAACTCCTCAAGGAGTCGCTCCAGCTGGTTGCTCGAAAGATCGGCATTTACGATGATGGGGTTTCTCTGCTCTTCATCTAAGAACTCGTACTTCAGGCCTTCGGGCAATGCTTTCAACTCTGGCTTTGGTCTGGGTGCCCTTTCCTGAGGCTCCTCCCTAAGAGAGGCATACATCACAGACTCCACCTCAGTATTCCCTACTTGCAAATCTTCATCAAAAAGGTTGAAATGGTCAAGATGCTTCGTGACCTTAGGGTCTTCGAGGTCGGGATCTTGACAGTTTATAGCCCTCAAGAGGGGGTCTACTATCCGGATATCTTCCTCTACTTCCTCGCAGAATTTATTGTAGCTATCTGTGAAACATGCTGATTCAGAGAGGGACGGGCTCTTCATTATTTCTTTTAGCTTGAAGTCCATATGGTTGTTGTCGACCCTTAAGGTGATCATCCCTTCGGAAACATCAATTAGCACTCTCCCTGTCGCCAAGAAGGGCCTCCCAAAGATGATCGGGCAATGGGGATCTTCTGTTGTGTCGATGATGACTATATCGCAAGGGATGAAGAAGTCACCAACCCAGATCGGTACATCTTCGACAATGCTGACAGGTCTCTTGAAGGTGTGGTCTGCCAGTTGGATTCGCATGTTAGTCTGAACCATGTCGGTCAAACCCACCCTTTGTGCGAAACTTAGGGGCATGAGGTTTATGCTAGCCCCCAAGTCTGCTAGACCCTTGCGCTCGACGTTGTCTCTGATGGCGAACAGGATTGTGAAAGCTCCGGGATCCCTTCTCTTATTTGGCGCGTCGGGCTTCAAGAAGGTGGAGGAGGCGGAAGCTAAATACACTGTCTCTGTCCTTCCTCCCCTTCTCTTCTTTGTGATAAGGTCCTTGAGGAACTTGGCATACATAAGCATCTCTTCCAATGCATCAAGGAAGGGGACTTCAAGATGCAGTTTCCTGATCGAGTCCATGAACCTCTCATGACGCTTCTTCAGATTTGCCTTTATCAGCTTATACGGGAACGGCGGCCTTGGGGCGTAGGAATTCCTCCCACCAGGTAGCTCGTCTAAAGGCTTCCGTGCTGGCTCTTGAGCTTCTGCTTGTCCACCATTGCCCTCTGTTGGAATGGTGCTCTCAGACCTCGGCTCAGGTTCCGGTTCGGCTTCAGCAGTGCGCTCCACCGTCTTCCCGGACCTTAGTACCACCATTCTGGCAGTTTCCGGGTAGGATACTGTCTTTCCCGCAGGGTTCTTCATCAGTGCTGCCAATTGGGCCAATCGTTGATCGACTCCCCATTGGTGCATCTGCAGACTCGCCATCTGGTGTTGCATGGAATTCTGAACTCCGGGGTCGGGAAGCGCACCCTGTACCAGTTTGCTGATAATGGTGTCCTGTCTTTTTATGTAGGCTGAAAGCTGACCAACCAAGCTAGGCTGGCTCACCCTCTTGCCTTGGCCCTGACATTCACCTTCAAGAAGAGATTGCTCACAACGAGACATGGTATAAAAACTCGGTGGAGCAGGTCAGCTTCCAAGGTTCCTGTAAGAGCATATAAAATCAAGTTAGCAAATTGAATTATTCGGCTTAGGCTAAGAATAATAGTAATGAAAAAGGAAATGATAAAAGAAAAAGTGTGTTGTCAAGCTTATTTCTAAGCTTGAGGCACATGAGTATAGTTAGTGGATTCGGATTCGTCAACAGTACCGTCTTTGCCTTCTCCCCGGCAACGGCGCCAAAAAGTTGACCGGCCTAAATCGCGCGTCCTAAAATTGGAGGCGGATTTGAGGTAGTCGAGCTTTTACATTTATAAACCTGAATCCTTCTAGGCCTCCGCAACTTTGTTTACGGGGTTGAAGTAGATATACGGGGTCGAACACAGGGACAAGGGGGGTAGTGTTGAGAACCCAGAATCGACACGCTACACTCCGGCAGGTATAAAGAGATGATAAATTCCCTAGGAGGGAAGCATAAAGATGTCACGAAAAAAACAAGAAAACTATCTCCAAGTGGAGTTACTAGAAAGATTTAAGGTTTTAAGCATTTAGCAGTTTTTAGGGGTTTTCATCCAACAGAAACAGAAGGATACACTCGGAGCTAAGGCGAGGTACGAAGGATAAAACTGCGGTAAAGCAAGCGGCGGTAGGACCAATCATGTACCCCTCCTCTCGAAGCGGGCACCTCTAACAAGGCATCGGTTCCACTCTAGGGGTCACCGGACTCAAATTAGAGTGGAAAGGTTACTAAAGCAACTCCGTTCTGGGCACTCTCATACTCCAGAATCGGACCAAACACTAGAGCCACAACACAACTCTCGAAGTTGTTGTGACGGGAAAACACGATTCGATAGCTAAGCGAAACGCGATCCAAAACATGCAAGCTAGAGTTCAGATACCAAACATAGCAGTCATCCAACATATTGCACCAAGCATAGAGCAGCAAGTAAGTAAGCTTTTCTATTTCTATAAGTATTAAAGGTCTTAATTACAATGCATGAGTAAAGAATTAAATAACACAATTAAAGGTATGTGTCGCCTTCTTGATGTAGAAGGACGACAGGCTACAGTAACCATCCCACCCGATATCGGACAGGGGCCTAGCCCGATACAGCCGTGTCAGGCGGCACACTCTCTCAAGCGGCATACCGCGATGGGCGACTGTATCGCTCAAGGACCTGGCCGATACGCTCAAGTCGGGCGGCACACCCTCTCGGGCGACACGCCTGACGGGCGGAGCGTATCGGGTTCGGTATCGTGCCGGGCATGGAACTGCGTATCCTACTGCCGGGCACTGGTGTCGGGCACTCGTGTCGCATATCTACATTGGCCGATATCGGCTCTCAGTGTCGTCCGGTACAGTCCTAGGTGAACCAATCCCCTCCCTCTCGGGATGAGGAAGAGCTCACCTAGTATCGCCCGGTACGAACACCGGAGCACGATACGCCTGCTCTCGCAGCCTCCTCCGAAGATCACTCGACTATCCGAAACCTGAAGTGACCAAGCTTGTCCGAATTGTCTAAGCTGTCTTTTCGGCTCCCTGTAGCTGCTATTTATAGGCAGCTGGTCGGGAGCAGATATGGTGCTCGAAGCGCCACGTGCCCTCCTTTCCGCCGTTCATTTGGTGGTCGGCTGACGCGGGTATCGCCCGGTACAAGGAGGTCGGGCGTCTTGGCGAGGAGCGCCTGCCGGTGGGTGGCCGATATCGCGCGGAACATGGAGTAGTTGCGGCGCGCTTGGCTCCCTGTCGGGTAAAGAGGCGTGTCGTCCATCAGTACCTTCTCGCGCGGCATCCTTGCGTCGCGCGTCGTCGTATCGCGCAGCCTTGCCGGTTAGCGTGTGTATCGGGCGTCCGGGGGCCGAGACAGTCTTGGACTTATTTGCGGGCCAGAACGGCCTTATTGGTACTAATTGGGCCAAACAGGGAGGAAACTCTGTAAAATATTGAAATATTGGACTGAGAGCATTGCTTTTCCAATTATTACGGAAATGCATATAAAAGTGAGGAAAACAACCGAAAAGGGCAGTTTTGATAACAGAATAAAGGCCAAAAACATCACAAAAATTGGTGTTATCAATGCACCAAGCCTGAACTGGAGGATTTATTATATTAACTGCCTTATTTGATAGTGTTCATCAATCTTGGGGTGGATATCTCTTATGGATGTTAATTGTCACCTAAGATGGTAATTATCATTATGTGGTCAGTAAGGGTCAGTTTGTGAATGTCTCACGTGGATCATACGGCAATGTCTGTTGTGATAATATGTTCTTTAGATGACCCTCACAATTTTATTCTATAGTTTTGCTGCTCGAGGACGAGCAATATTTAAGCTTAAGGGAGTTTGATGCGATGATTTTGAGTCATTTTTATAGACTTGTTTTACATGTGTTTTATGTATTTATTGGTCACTTTTGTGGTTAGTATCGCATGATTCATTCGTTGTAGTCTATAATCTCATTTTGTATCAAATCTCTCATATTTTATCTTTTTGATTATAAATGATCATAATAATGGGTTTTAGCATAGCTGATTCGGCTTTGTCTTGCAATTTTAGGAAAAACGAATATACACAGTTGTCAATACCATCGACATTAGGGGTGAGCATCGGTCCAAAACCGGACCGGACCGAGGACCGAAAATCAATAATTTTTGGACCGTTGACCGGACCGTTTGGTGGTCGGACCGGACCGGACCGTTTGGACCGCAATCAGCCTTTTTTAGATGTTTTACAACTTATTTAATTATACAAAGTTGATAATCTTAGTCACTTCTAACAATTATATAACTTTAGTATCAAACATTTATACTAGTAGTACTTATATATGTACTTTATTTGTAGTTATTATAGAATACACCTTCAAATATATATGGATTTTATATAAAAGTTAGTCTGCGGTCCGGACCGGACCGGACCGGTTTTGGACCAGACCGGACCGGACCGGACCGGTTTTGGACCAGACCGGACCGGACCGGACCGAAGACCGAATTTATCTAATTTATTGGACCGCGGACCGGACCGAAGTTGAAATGGACCGGACCGAACCGGACCGAATTGAGCGGTCCGATCCGGTGTTGCGGTCTGGACCGAGATTTGCTCACCCCTAATCGACATCCATCGATAGTATCGACACAATCACAGGGAGACAGCCGCAAGGAGCCAAGCAGAGTCGATACCATCGACTGGGAGGTCGATGGTAGTGAGAACCTACATCGAGCCAGCAATCAACCGGTCGATACTATTGAAAAAAAAAGTCAATACTATCGACGTTGCATAGCTGCAGTGTCATAATGGTGACAAAACCGACGCCTAAAGGTGTCGATACCATCGACCCACATCGATGGTATCGAGTCTGCATCAGGCGGACGTCAGAGAAGAAGGAAATCTTGTCGATACCATGAGGGGTTGATATATGTTTTGTTTCAGATCGATCTTGATCAGATGGTGGTGATCTTTTGGCGACCCAAAGTGGTCCATATACCTAATGACGGCGGCCCTAAGAAGATTATCACGTCATTAGCCGTTGTACAAGTCCCGAGGAGGTGTGGAGAGGAGAACGGAGCTCAGAATCATGCCTCGATCATTCCAAGAGCCGTAGAAGACAAATTCCACCGTCGGAAGGTTGTAGATCGCGTACTCTACATCAAGGAATGCTTGGATCTCCTCCGTTCAGGGGTTTACATCACTTTCATTCATGTTTCTCCATGTTTTCCCCTTCTTCCATCATGTCTTTCATTGAGATGAACATGCGGGGCTAATCCCCTTTGTCTTTAGGATCGAGAGTAGCCTGGATAATCGTTGTATGATGTTTTTATCATAGTAATTCATATTTTGTCTCTTAAATCTATGGTATGATTTCGTTTTCTCCATTATATCATTATGATTGATCACCTTAATGATAATCTAATGCCTTTAATTACTTTGAAAGAATAATTAACAGTTAAAATGAGACGAAATTCACATTAATTTATAAATCCCTTGAACAAGGTGATGTACGGTTAATGATGGAAACCCAGAGTTTGGTCTTCATGCACCTAGTTTAGGGTATAGGTTACTACGACAGTGGAACCGATCTAGATTTAGGTAGTGAATTGTATCACGACAGTGAACAATTCTGACTACATGCCACTACCTGGAATGAGAGATGAATTTGATTGACTATATAGAAATACATACAACGAGAACCCGTGATGAAACTGCAATCCTAAAGATTCCCATCTAAATTGATTAAACTCAACATTTAATCGATTGCTTTGTTTTCTTTTATTTTTCTTTTATTTTTAAATCAACTCTCAAAACCTTTTAATAGGTCTAGCTGATTGTGAGTAGTTAGTAAGTAGTCTACTGACAGTTCAGTGTCCCTGTGTTCGACTCGGGCCTCACAAGGCCTATATTACTCTGACGCGTGCACTTGCGTTATTCGCACGGTAAAATCATGTCACACTTCATCTTCACAAAGAGGCTTCTCTACACAAAACATCAAGTAATACAACAAGAATATCGAAATTCTAATTAGGAGGGAATCCAACAAGGATACAGTTAACTTCTAGTACGTCCTACTAGGCATGACCTCCATTATTCCACCATTCTCTTAATTGTTACTTAGGCCATTACATCCCAAAACATCATTTACGTATAAGATCGTGTAACTATAATAAGAATATATTAGAGTCTCTACTTTCCTAGTTGATTTACATCCATGGTGTCATTACAAGCCTAGGTGGAATAAATAGTCAAACTACTCCTCATCTCACGCATCAGGTAAACTAATTACATGGTGGTGATGAGAGAGTGGTCAACACTTTAAGGATCAGCCCTATATGTACCTACCTCACATAACCCCAGTGTCGGTGTACATCTAGAGTTTCAAGAAACAAAGAGTATCAATTGTAGCTTCCAAGCATGACTATGCCTCGATATGCCTTGGGGAAAAATAACATGGCACAAAGTTTTATTATCTGATCCAACTACGTGATCATTCCTACCTTATGGGTATGTGAGGGATGAAATCCCAAGGATAATTACTTGAAACATTTATCTTCCTTAAACAACCCTTATTTATGAGATATCACAAGTTTATCTAGGATAGTATTCAGCCCTTGGATAGAAAGTCTCAAGCAAAACTATGTTGAGATAACTCCATGTTGCAGGCAAAATAAGCCTAACCTTAAAGGATCTACTTCATATCATCATGTCTATCATAGAACATCTCAAATTAGAAAACTCATGTCAATATTCTAAGTTTGTATCTATGCATGCCCGGTCCACATAATGCATGTATCATAGGCATGCTTGAAAACAACAAAACCAAAAGGTTTAATAACTAGTACTAGGGTTATGCACAATTATGTGAGTTCAAGTCAACCCACTCTCTATAGTAGATGAATTTTCCTCCCCTAATGTGGGAGGTAGAGGCTACTTCCTAGGAGAGTCAACCTTTACATACAGAAAGCTATACCTATAAGGAGAGGGTAGAATTGATCAGAGTTTACCCAAAACTAGGTCATCCACATACTTAGTATGGGATATATGTATACCACCAACTTGGATAGGGGGTCAAACCCTAATTGGTAAACATGATCCAGGTTTAGGTATAACAACAACCTCTATAGAGTCACTTAGCTACTAAGGAACAATCTAGGATAACTTAAAATAGCTTAGTTACCAACTTCTTAGGCTTTGTTACCATTCCGTAAGGAGCGGGACCTCATAGTGGGCCCACACAATGATACAAACATGAGCCATGAAATTTTAAGCAGTGGAAAACATAACCATTTACAAAATTACAAAATGTTTCATATGCATATGCTTCTCACCCCTAAGGGTGGTACATAAATGAAAAGGTTACAACTATATGCACATAAGCCTATATGCATAGGGAAACAAGGCCATCTCAAGTTGTCCTTATGTTCACCAATGAGTTCACGATCATCCTGAGTCTCTTTCCTATAAAGAACCTACACCTGGGTGGAGGAAACACCTAAAAAAATGGTAAAACAAGATATGTATCAACAAAATATGAGCATGTACAATTAACAATATTTTGGGCATTTAAATGGGTTAAAAGAGAAAAAGAGATGTTATCGTAAAAAGGAGGGTCATCAAAAAATAAGTAAGTTCCAACAAGATCTATATCAACAAAATGAATTCCAAAAGAATGAGGCATATAAATAACCAAGTGAGATAACACATCTTTCCATTACCATCCACAATATCACAACAATCATATTCGTGCGCATGCAGATATATTGGACAAAAGTAACTAGAGTAGGGCCATGACACCACTGAGTCATTAGCCTAAGGAAAATGGGTGGAAAAGCACACCCTAGGAAGAAAAGCATGCCTATGTATATATCAAGGTGGAAAATCACACCCCGGGCAGAGATACACGCCCTAATGGTTACGCATAAGCGTCTCCAGTAGTTATCTAGTCAAATTGTCTAACATGTGTAAATAGAGTGAAAGTTAGTAAGCATTAACCATTCACATTTCCAAGTACAAATAACAAAGTAGTGGGGTCATAGACCTGAGGCAACAAGGTATTCATCAAGTATTGTGGAATCAAACGATTCAAAATCAGAAAATGAAGAATTGACAACATGGTTGAATAAAAGGAGACCATATTCAATAGATGCCTCGTTGTAAGAAAATTTAAGTCTAATTATGCCTAAAAGTAAATAGGGGGAGTACATACCTGGTCTTCAAGACTAACCATATCCCTAAGGGTGAAGTTTTTCATTTGTCCTTTTCAACCTAAAAGTGTTTCATATGCAAGCATTTAGTCCACAATTACCCATTCATAAATGAAAGTATATCTAGTCCTAGCCTAATATAGATTTAGGGTTTTTAAATCTTATAAGTACTCATATATAGTGTTAGGGATAGGTTTAACTATTTCTTATTTGTATATCCACGTTAGAAATATCTAGGGCTTAATATGAAATACCTTTAATATATATATATATATATATATATATATATATATATATATATATATATATATCGTTCAAACTCATGCTTAGATCTCAATGTGTAAGTATATTCCATATGAAAATACATTTGATTCACATATAGTCCAACTAACATGTCATCTCGGTATATGTTTATAAAAGTACATTCTTATACATGTTATTCTCTATTTCACCATTTAGTTCATAAATCGTTCCACATAGTTATGTGCATTCCATAATTATATTTGTATTTATAATTACCATCAATTGTATAAATATGTATATGTGTATCTAGGGTTTTGTCAAAACATGGTTAGCATAATTCTTGATAATATGTCTGTAGTGTCAATATGGAACTCATCTTCCATTATTAGTTGAGCCATGACATTCAAGATTACAATAAGGCAACATGATCATCTTACATCCATTGGTTGACTTGTAATACTACATGGATACATATATAAACTAATAGGATATATACAAGTAAGTCAATATGATATAATCATGTGAACATATTTTGCAAAATAAATCCGTAGTTAAAAAATTCTAATCACCTTTATTTGTCATTGTTGTTACAATTTAGTCTCATTAAGTAGTTTTTGCAAGTATTAGTTATAGATCCACTATATGAATCTTAATGTTAAGATTTAGTTATTGAGTCCTCTGTTACCAAGGGAATTAAATCCATATCCTTAGTATCAGGGTTGAGTTTACATTGCCATCATAAGTTAATTATCGAGAGATTGAAATAAGGAAAGGAACACAGTTATGTTAAGAGATGACATGATAGTTTACCTACAGATCGATGCACTTGTAATGATATTAGATGCCTACTCTCATGTAGTCGAGTTATGGTGGGTGAGTTTTTTCCATACTCCCTTTAACATGACCGGAGGAGGGAAGTCGTAGATCTATATACCTTCCACTATGTTTGGTTGGCAATCTCGGTGGCACATGTAGTCGTGGCATTAAGGTAGGATCGTGGTGGAGGAGGAAGCTAGGTAGAGGTGGAGATGGAGGTGACGATGGTGCAAGAAACTATAGGGTTCACAGTGCAACTGTGTGCACAGAGTTGGGGGACGAGAAGGCCTGACGGTACAGATCGGATCTGCATGCCCAGAGGATGTATGGGATTAGCAATGGAAGACAGAGGAGAAAGAATTAGATGAAGGTCATTGCTTCTGGGTGCATCACTTCTTCATAGTTTTGTTGCACGCGGGAAGTCATCTCTTGTTGTCAACACTGTCGCCGCATGGCGTAGGGAGGATAGGAAGAAGACAAGGAGAAAAGGGAGGCAGAGAACAACTGGATAGAAAGGAGGAAGTGAAGAGCAGTGGCCTTCATCTTGCTACTAGACGTTGGTGGCTAGGGTTTAGCAGATTATTGCAGAAAGGGGAGGAGGAGAAGATATAGGGCAAGGAGTGGAATAGAGGAGGGAGAGAATAAGTGAGGCATAGGGGGAGGTGATAGTGTATTGTCGCACGACTGTTGGGAACATGGAGGAGTGAGCATCAGTGGTTAGGGTAACCATGGTGGCACTCAACCTCTATGGTGGTGGTGGTGGTGGCCATGGAGGAAAGGAGACGAGGAGGCAGCGGTGGCTAGGGTTCATGGGGAAGGAGGGAGATATGTAGAGGAAGTCGGGAAGGGGAAGTAAGGGGAAGATGGGTGATGAGAGGAAGAGAGATGTTGGCATTTTTACATAAACACGTTGTGTGTTTAGGGACACAAACATGAGACTGGGGGAAAGGGATGGTAACGCCCGATGTTACATCCATATAATGAACTATATGTTATTAATGTGGTCAAATTACATATCAAACCCAGTTCATTCTAATACTCTCATTTTCTAATTTAAGTAGGTGAGTATTTAACACTTGATTGACCCTGAAGATAGATAGGTAGTCTAATTAATATACAAGAGGTTGAAGTTTAACATTTTTTTTGTATTTTGGAATTGCTTGATGAAATATTTCCTTAAGTATTGATTTAATGTGTCAATTACCTCCCACAATCATTTGTGTCTAATATTTTAATATTAATCCATTTTCTTTCATCTCCTACTCTTAGGACATTTTATAGAGTTGAACTTATTATTTCTAGTATAGTTCATCAAGTATATTATTATTTTTTATTGTAATTATTTTACATTTAAACCCTTATGTAGTATATATATGTGAATCATTTGAAACTAGGTTTCAACTCATAATATAATTTTTGGGAACAATGATTTATTTTATTTTGATAAAATGGATCTAAGGGAAGAGGAGGGATGAGCAAGGTACCCAGAATTGGGTATGTTACAAAGGCCCCTGGACCAAAGGAGGTCTCGGAAATGTTTTGGTCAAACTTATTTTTGACCAAGATGCATCTCGGTCAAACTTTTTTCTACAAAAGGCATTCTACAGTAAAAATCAACTAGTGCACAATTAGCTATTTTGATCCCACTAGCTATCCTATAAAGGTGGTTTTCCATTACATACATCTTAAACACTCACAATAACTGTCTCAATTATTCCTAAGTGTTTCTTATATATATGAGTGATCTATAGACATCCAAAGTACACTTGAGTAAACCAACTACATGTTATCCTTCCAAACTTAGATTACCATATTGTTATGTCTAGATGCCTTCAAGCTAGCATAACTTTTAGCTCAGACCCAATGTCCTACTCCACCAAATATTGCCTTGTCTAAATCTATTTGGAATCGATCACTTGTTCATTAGTGCTTCAATTGTATATCTTATGAGATTGAGTTGTAATTTCTTTCTTTTTTGTTTTCTATTTTGTGTTGTTCTTTCATGCTACTTCTTACGAGAAGGTTGTAGTGAGGTTCTTTAGAGCTACTTTTTATGAGAAGGTTTTTTTTCAAAGGTGATGTGATATTTTTCAAAGAGTGTGGTCTTCTGACATCTCACAAAAAAAAGATGATAGTTATCCTTGAACTGAAAAGGAAATTAAACTTGAGCCATAGAAGACATTGATAACTATATTGTGTATATGTATAGAACAAAATAATATTATATATGTTAGAAATCCTAGTTGGAAATAACTAAAAAGTGGACTGAAGGTACTTGGGGTTGTAATCACTCTACATCTTGTGTTTTGTGTGGTTTTCTCTTCTATCCATCACTTAATTTGCTCTTTCCGTTGTAATATCTTTTTAAGCGAGTTGTAATTAACCAATCTTGCATTTTAAGTTGTATAAAATCATATTTGCTCTATCCAAACCACCCCCACCCCCATCTAGAGATTTCGGTAATATAGCATTGCCATATTTTCACGTAATGGATAGCATGTCAATTGTTGCTAGCCCTAAAACTAAGCATGACATGGTTCTATTCTACAATTATTTTCACTGTATCATGACGTGTGCTTTCCATTTGCATCAGGCTTAGCAAACACAAATCACCAATCTTTGCTCAATCATCACAACAATTTGTCACAGTGGGAAATGAGCATTGTTTGATCAGTAGCCATTATTGTAAAAGAACTGTATAGACAAATTCATGAAGTTGTCCACCGGCTCAAATTTTTATTTGAAAAATTGACCCCCGACTTTAGCCTCTGGAGACATTTTGCAGAAGTGTTGTGAAACAAAGCATTAACGTGGTCCATTATAGCATCAAATTGTGATCCACGATATATCATGAACTTCTACATTTCGACAGGCGGTGTTACTTTGGTGAGAAAATAGATGGTGATGGTAAAGGGAACGGTGATGAAGACGGGGAAATTATTAAATGTGTTTTTTGGTGATTTGTACATGATAAAGGGAATAGTAATGGTAAAAAACTTAATAAATGTTGTTTGTTATATAGGTATGAGGAACGGAAGAGGGAGTTTCTTTATAAGAAAACACCATACACAAGTATTATATATGTATATAGAGAAAGAGAGAGTCAGGCTAGAATACACTCGAGTGTACAGATCATGTCGTACACCCAAATGGTGTTTGCCTATCTAGACCATGTTTTTCCAAAATCTAATCCATTGATCTTCATGGTTACAATAATAATAGGTCACATACAAAATTTAACTCATTTGGATGAGTGTAAGTCACTCATCCAAGGACAACAAAATCGACGTACAAAACTAATTTGAAATACATGATTTTTGCCTCCTTTAGATGCACGACCTATAAGTGTCCAAATGAGGTAAAATTTATTATATAGTATGTTCTTATGATAATTAAGAAGATCAACGGTTTAGATTTTTCAAAAATTTACTGCATCTTCAAAAATGACTGAGGTGTACGGTGCCTCCAATACCCTCGAGTGTACACTAGCCTGACTCTCTCTCTCTCTCTCTCTATATATATATATATATATATATATATATATATATATGTGTGTGTGTGTGTGTGTGTGTGTGTGTGTCCAAATAATTAATGGAGTCCTGAAAGAAATTTCTTTAATATAATTGACCATGATTTTTTATGGGATAAAAATAGACCAAATTTTTCCAAAAATCCACCATGAAATATTTCCTCTTCTTTATCATTATGGAAAACAAAAAATATTTTTTATTCACCATCATTCCCCTCCTAATGTTTCACCATGTAACAAATGCGGCCTAAAAGAGCCCAGGACTTTAAACTTACTATTTATACTACTAATATGGGTATGCACTTTTCTTGATTTTAGCAAAGACTGTTACCGAAATAGTGTTGACCCAGTTAAGATTTCCTTTTGATAAATTTTCCATAACATAGAAGGTATTTAGGATGAAATATATGATATAAAAGTTGTTTAGGATGAAGTTCACATACTAAACCCAGTGCTAGGATATACCATGGGATTTACAAGAGCTAGTGTTTCTTATAACCTATGAATAAGAGTGGGTGACATGCCTGCTCTTCCTTCCTATGTGTGTGTGTATTTTTCACCTATGTGTGTGTTCTTTTTTTTTTCATTGTTTTTTGTGTGCATGCTCTTCCTTTTATGTATGTGTGTGCTTTTTTGTTTTTTTTTCATTATTTTTGTTATTACAAATTGGTCCTTGTGAGTGCATGCTGCATTTTTGTCTTTTGTTTCTTAAATGATACATTGTGTGAGGAGATTCATCGATGATGTACAAGAAAGCATGTATAGGGGTCTGGTTGCAATTTTCTCCATTATTTGACATGCCTGCTCCCTTCCTAAGTGTGTGTGTTTTTCACCTATGCGACTGTGTTCTTTTTTTATTTTTATTTTTCTTTATTTTTGTGTGCATGTTCTTCCTTTTATGTATGTGTGTGCTTTTTTATTTTTTTTCATTATATTTGTTATTACAAATTTGTCCTTGTGAGTGCACGCTGCACTTTTGTCTTTTGTTTTGTTAAATGATACATTATGTGAGGAGATTCATCGATAATGTACAAGAAAGAATGTAAGGGGTCTGGTTGCAATTTTCTCCATTATTTTTTGTAACTATGAAGTGTCCCTGTGAGTGCACACTGTACTTTTGTCTTTTATTTTTTAAATGATATATTATGTGAGGAGACTCATCGGTATTGTACAAGAAAACCTGTAGAGGGGGTTGGTTGCAATTTTCTCCATAATGTTTGTAATTACAAATTAGTCCCTATGAGTGTACACTATACTTTTGTCTTTTGTTTTTTAAATGATATATTATGTGAGGAGACTCATCTGTACTATATATATATAAGAAAGCCCATAGAGGGGGTGGGCTGCAATTTTTTACATTATTTTTTGTAATTATGAATTGGTCCCTATGAGTGCACACTGTATTTCTATCTTTTATTTTTAAAATGATATAATATGTGAGGAGACTCATCAATATTGTATAAGAATGTTCACAGAGGGGGCTGGTCGCAATTTTCTCTATTACTTTTTATAATTATGAATTGGTCCCCATGAGTGCACATTGCACTTTTGTTGATATTTTAAATGATATATTATGTGAGGATACTCATCCATAATGTATAAGAAAGTCCATATAGGGGGATGGTTGTAATTTTCTCCATTACAATCTGTAATTACAAATTGATCCTCGTGAGTGCACACTGCACTTTTGTCTTTTTTAAATGATATATTATGTGAGGATACTCATTGATATTATATAAGAACGCTCATAGAGGGGGTTAGCTACAATTTTTTACATTATTTTTTGTAATTACAAATTGACCTCTGTGAGTGCACACTACATTTCTGTCTTTTATTTTTAAAATGATATAATATGTGAGGAGACTCATCAATAGTGTATAAGTATGTCCATAGAGGGGGTTGGTTGCAATTTTTTTCATTACTTTTTGTAATTATGAATTGATCCCCGTGAGTGCACACTGCACTTTTGTCTATGATTTTTTAAATGATATACTATGTGAGGAGACTCATCCATAATGTATAATAATGCCCATAGAGGGGGTTGGTTGCAGTTTTCTCCATTACTTTTTGTAATTACAAATTGGTCCTCGTGAGTGCACACTGCACTTTTGTCTTTTATTTTTAAATGATATATTATGTGAGGAGACTCATCGATATTATATAAGAAAGCCCATAGAGGGGTTGCTTGTAATTTTCTCTATTATTTTTTGTAATTACAAATTGGTCCTTGTGAGTGCACACTGCATTTCTGTCTTTTATTTTTTATATGATATAATATGTGAGGAGACTCATCAATACTAAGAATGTCCATAGAGGGGGCCGGTTGCAATTTTCTCCATTACTTTTTTAATTACAAATTGGTCCCCGTGAGTGCACACTGCACTTTTGTCTTTGATTTTTTAAATTGATATATTGTGTGAGGAGACGCATCCTTAATGTATAAGAAAGCCCATAGAGGGGGTTGGTTGCAATTTTCTTCATTACTTTTTGTAATTACGGATTGATCCTCATGAGCGCACACTACACTTTTGTATTTTAATTTTAGATGATATATTATGTGAGAAGACTCATCGATATTATGTAAGAAAGTCCGTAGAGGAGGTTGGTTGCAATTTTCTCTATTATTATATTGTAATTATGAATTGGTCCCTGTGAGTGGACACTACATTTATGTCTTCTATTTTTTAAATGATATAATATGTGAGGAGACTCATCAATACTGTATAAGAATGTTCGTATACGGGGCTGGTTGCAATTTTATCCATTACTTTTTGTAATTACAAATTGGTCCTCGTGAGTGCACACTGCACTTTTGTCTTTGATTTTTTAAATGATATATTATGTGACAAGACTCATCCATAGTGTATAAGAAAGCCCATAGAAGGGGTGGTTGCAATTTTCTTCATTACTTTTTGTAATTATGAATTGGTCCTCGTGAGTGGACACTGCACTTTTGTCTTTTTTTAAATGATATATTATGTGAGGAGACTCATCGATATTATATAAGAAAGCCCATAGAGGAGGTTGGTTGCAATTTTCTCCATTACTTTTTGTAGTCCACGTTAGTGTTTGTTAGTGTACACTACACTTTTGTCTTTTATTTTTTTAAATGATATATTATGTGAGGAGTCATCCATAATGTATAAGAAAACCCATAAGAGGGGGTTGGTTGCAAGTTTATCCATCACTTTTTGTAATTACAAATTAGTCCATGTGATTGCACACTGCACTTTTATCTTTTATTTTTAAATGATATATTATATGTGAGGATACTCATCAATACTATATAAGAAAGCCTGTACAGGGGGCTGGTTATAATTTTTCCCATTACTAATGTTCAAACATTCTATCTGAGTATTATTAATTGGTGCAATCTATCAACATTTTTACAGGTTGGAGAAAGTTGGAGAAAGTCAGTTGGGTTTTCTTTCTCTTTGTATGTTTTATATAGATTATCACATGTTAATGCAACGGTCATCATGAGTCCAACGGAAAAAATAATTTTATTTAAATTTTAATAGTGACGCACTACAAGTCAAAGGGAGTCAATTGGTCAACTAACATAATGATTGTATGTATTCCAGTAGCTTGGCTATGTGCTCAATGATCTATTCATTGTCTGTGTTCTAACTACATGTGTGTGTTAATCTATCTATCATGTCCATATACTAACCAATTTCTCATGTTTGTGTGCTTATATACTAGAATGAGTCAACTGAATGTTAATCGAGCTACTCTCTCTTAATGGGTCGACCATTTTTTTTTCATAATTTACATTTTTTTTTTGCATTTTAATTTTTAATTTGTGTTCTACATACTAGAGGGAGTCAAACTTGGGAATCCAAAAAAATATCAATTTAATCATCAAGCATTTTATCATGTGTAACAATATACATTATACATTTCATTGTGCTAATTCAACTGTTATTCACGTGCTTAGCACGTGCTTTTAGCTAGTAATAGATAACATCATCCTTAAAAGACTGATCTTATAAGACAATAAATGCAAAAGCAAGCGTGTGGTTTTTGCAGCCAAACCACGTGTTCAAATTAATAAATTAGAAAAGACAGCATTCTGACTTTTGCATGATGCCATAAAATTTGGTTACGTTTTAGGACACCTCATCCAAGAAACAACCGGGTCACTAAAAGATCTTGCTATTTTCTGTAGTGCATCTCTATGGAAAATTACTTGTACAAAAAAACAATACAGAACTAACTAATTGATCACGAGCCATAGTGGTAAAGAAGCGGATCTCACCTTTACACTACAGATTTCCATGACAAGAAATGGAACAAAATTATACAAATATGATTCCGTTTTCTTTGATAGTATCTAGAACAATGCCGAGGCGACCTTCAATTCTCTCATCTTTTTTGGCATCATATGCAATGACAAAAACATCAGCTTCCTTAGATCTTTCAGCAATTAGCCTTCCAACTACCCTGCAAGCTTCATCATCTATAAGGGAGGGCAAATTGTTCCTAAGATCTTTTGCATTTGTGCTGGCAACAGATATTACTTTGCATGTGCTCCTATGGACTACTTTTGCATGGATGTAACGTTTAGAGAAGAAAACATTGAGGAGGAAAGGCCTCATGTACATATCAGTCCGCTGACTCCAGGATTTCTTATTTGGCCTTTTTGCAGCTTCACCTCTTGACCTACGTGTCCACGCAGCCTGTACAACACCGGTCTGCAAAGAGTAGTGATAACAGATCAGTTCTGCACTAATTTATAATACAACAGCTGCTACACACTCTTCAAACTCTGAACTAGATCTCCCTGCAGGGAGGCATGAATTATCCTAGGGTTCCAACATGCCACAGATATTTTTGTATAAACAAAATCAGTTAGCAGAATATGGGCAAACAAATAAACAGATTGAATTCTTTATGCATATTTATGTATTAGCTCTTCAATTTTGAGAGTTTTGTGTACTTTACAAAAAAGTTATCAGTTGTAGCTTAAGTGATAATATCTCCTGATCCAACCTGATGCTTAAAATTCTAGTTTTCTCCTATTAATTAGGACTTCCCGTTTGACTAGACTTCTTTTCAGTTTCAATAATTTGTAAGCAATTGAAGATTGATGCAATTATACTATTATCTCTCAATCTGGGATGTTTCAAAATTTTAATTTTTAGATATTGTGAGTATGAGATAATTGCAAACGTTACATTTACACGTATTACAGATTACATCTGAACTAACCTAAATCATTTCTGAAAGCCAACCGTATTTCTACTACTATATCTCTCAATATTCAGCACTGTGAGAACCAGATTAGGGAAGGAAATTGAACAATGCCCTATCTAAACCCTGCAACGGAGGTAATAGACTTGGACTCAATTAACTAATGGCCCACAAACTCAAGTCCATAATACAAAACATACAACTAATTATTGAAAATAATTCATGGGAGATTCAAATGTCCACCTTGGACAAACAAACGCAAACATAACATAGATAGGGGGAAAAATTCATTATTAGAAGGAGAACATAGTCCTTACATAAGATGGACGGTCATTTTGCAATTTCTTGTATTTCATCAGTACATATCTATAAACATGTATCTCATGTCAAATTTGGGTACCTACCACTCCTATATCATGCTTGAGCATCTATATAATATCTACGATGATCTTTTACGATGCTATTAAAACTCTAGCAAAGATTACAAATATCCTCAACAGAGAGACTAAATATAAGGCACAATGTAAGATAGCTAGAACATGAACATCAAGTATAAGAATTCATACTAATAAGGGTATTAGACACCTAGATGAACATGCATCTAATTCGAACAAAAGCATCCTATAATACATCATATATACCCACTATTAGGCAGAACGACCCAAAAGCCTCAAGGTTGAAATTCAAAAATCATGGCACCCCTTGACGCCTAGGTGTGCACCTTGACAAGTATGCATGCACGTAGGCATGATACGCATCACCTTGGTTGGCCCAGCAACTTGTTCGTCTAGTTAAGCCTAAGGTGCCAATTAAGTGCCCCTCCATAAAGTACCCGATACCTGCCTAAGCACTTAAGTGCCTGCCTCAGAGCCTCCATTAGGTACTCATTGAAAACTGCTTAATCTTCCGCTTTTGTAATAAGTTATTACAATTTATATACTTTGGCTTGTATATTCTCGTATTAGTGTACAGTTATATACATGAATTTTGAAAATATATATATATATGTAAAGAGAGAGAGAGAGAGAGTCAGGCTAGAATACACTCGAGTGTATTCAGAGCAGAATACACTCAAGTAGTTTTTCATGATGCAATATTTTTTTCAAAAATCTAATTCGTTGATCTTCTTAAACATGTTGTGAATAGCTCATACGCAAAATTTGAGCACATTTGGACATTTATAGGTCATGTTATAAAATTATGCATTTCAAATTAGTTTCGCACGTTGATTTTGTTGCCCTTGGATGAGTGACTTACACCCATCCAAATGGGCTCAAACTTTGTATGTAACCTGGTTACAGTATGACGGTGAAGATCAATGGTTTACATTTTGCAAAAAATAGTTTTGATATGCAAACACACTTGAGTGTATTCGTGCGATCTGTACACTAGAGTGTATTCTATCCTGACTATATATATATATATATATATATGTGTGTGTGTGTGTGTGTGTGTGTGTGTGTGTGTGTGTGTGTGTGAATATATATTAGTATACATTTTTCCATATCAATTTATAATTGTTCAATTTGCGGAATACTTGATTTTTACCTTTCTATGTACTTATAGCTTATACAAGTACGCTATATACTTGACTTACATTTTTACTATTATATACAATAGACTTGTGTATTATAACATATAAAAGGTTTTGTATCCAGTAAATTTTACAAAATAGTCACGTGTTTAATACTATGAAACAAATCATATTCATTGTTAGTTATAATGTTAGCACTAGCCGGCGAGCAGTAGCTCAGGTGGTCGCAGCACGGGGCCCCTCACGAAGGGTCCCGGGTTCGAATCCCCTTGGTGGTGTTGTTCGGAATTGCTTCTCCCGTAGCGCAGCCGGCCTCTGCGCGACTTAATGGGCTACACTCCTTACGGGATGGGGTTGAGCTCCCCAGGTTGGACTCGGCGCAAGCCTTACGAGTCTCCCGGGTTACCAAAAAAATAATGTTAGCACTATAACATACACATTGTAATCCCACTACTCTAATTCACGAGGTGCTTTAGATTATATATTCTGTTTAGGTAAGTACAAAATTTCAAATACATAGATACATACAAATATAACTTAATCACCACTTTCAAAAAAAAAAGTTTCCGCTCTTATTCACCACTTTTAAAAATGAGTACCCGCTTAAACATCCACTTGGAGCTTAACAGTCAAAAGGTCGATTCGTTCTCCAACATAAAGACACCCTCTGTTACTGATGCACTACATGAAAACCGTCTGGGAACCAGCAACTATATAATACTAATTGTGTTGCTACTTGGTTGTAGAAGTGTGCGGTGCAGGCATCATTCATATATATACATTCATCCATGCACAAAATGATCTTCTCAGCTTGACCAGAAGGAAAGAAAAGATTCTGATCGTGTTCATGCTCCACAACATTTGGTTTGAGTAGAACAAAAGAATTTTTGGCAATAAATCAGCCTGTCCCCTATGGAAAGCCTCTGGCAGCTGATGACTAGGGATGTTTCATCTTTGCATAGATTTGTTCTTTTTCTATTTCTGTACCTATAAGTATACTCACTTGTACATACTACGTTTTTATACTCAGAAAAATAGTGAGAGGAAAACACTTTTCAACCTAATAAGATAAAACGAAGGTGAATTGTGATATACTATTTTCAGTTAGGAGGCCACATTTACGCATATGACACGGATAACATGTGGAAAGTTGTTAAAGTAATCATATGCAGTTCTAGGCTCTCAGTCGGTAGAGCAGAGGACTGAAAATCCTCCTAGATGTTGACAGTAATATTTCTGAAGCCCAAAGCAAATTGAAGTTTTTAAAGCTTGGTATCAGTATAAAGCTGATACTGATAACTGCTCAGGAATACCATCACTTATTAAAAAAGAGATTCCCTCCTGTGAGAGGGGGATACTTCTTAAGGTTAGTCTTGAATATGATATAACATGTTGCTACCGATTTTAGGACGGGAACTAGCAAGAGTATGATAAACTATATTTTCACTTCACAAGTTTAAATGATTACCTTTAGTTTCCGCTCCTTTGTAATGTCATCGGACAACAAACCAGTGTTTCTAAGAAATCTCCTGTCTATAAAGTCAGAAAATTCACTCTTGTTGGTTGACGAAAGAAAATGTTCTCCAAATGAACTTCGGCACCCCAATCTGCCTGCAGTAAATGTATCAATATTAGAAAGACCATGCAAAAGACCTAGAGGATGAGATGAGAGTATGAATGGATGTCTGTGTTGCTCATCTAACATAGAGATAAAAAAGAAATAACTGTCAACTGGTGTCCTCATTTTACCCAGATAGTCTGATAACGTATGTCTAGTGTTAATAGGTTACCCTTGCATTGGAATCCTTGATGGCATTCTATCTCGTGGAACACTCGCCAATCGCAGATTCTCTTTACAAGGAATTTAAAGTCAATTCTCAGGCAAGAAGTTGGGTTTACGTCTAGTTATACGATTTAACAACAGCAAGCAAACCCATGTGACGGGATTAGGAAGACATGAAAGAACATGAAGATGCAAACAAAAAAGAATCAGCCATCATTGGTGATCACAAATTTATAATAGAGTGGGGACAATTTTACCAATCTTTGAGTCCATTTGCATAAGGCTATACAATACTTACCTGGTATAAGTTAAACATATAAGATATAGATTTCTATATTGTTCTTCTAAATCATCCAGACGCTGTTCTGGTTGTTCCTTGACCATTTTTCGGATTATTAAATAGATAAATTTCAGGTCTGACATACTGTAATATTAGACATAAGATGTATTTGAAGAAGCCAGTTGTTCAAATATGATCTAGATTGTATTGATGGTTATCAATAGAAGATTAATCCAGAAAAATACAAGGAGTGTTGGAGGTAGCAACTCAAGCAAGAGGGTGGTGATGGACAAGGGCAATGCTTACATTCCAATACAAAGAGAAGATGCTTATAATTCAATAGATGTGAGTTAAGTTGACAAGGTTCATGGTTAATTGGTCATCTTCCCAAATAAAGACATACTAACAGAAACCTTGGAAGCCTTGCTAGATCCAAAACATGATGTCTGCAGAGCGCCTCAGAGACGTGAGGACTGAGTGACAGAGACCTTCAACTGCTCAACTGGAGCTTATTGACAAAGTGCTCCAGATAAGCATTAATACCTAAAGCCTCAACACTAAATAACTCCTCACATTGATAACATATCACATGGGGATTGATCTGTTCACGATGTATCTGAATGAAGACAGATATTTGGAACCAACACACATGCTTGACAAGCCAAGATCCTCCTGAGCCTGGTGGAGTTAATTCAGTTTGCAGCAATGAACTTGTTGGCATAATACCAATTGTTCTCAATGCAGAAGCTGATAATAGAACGAGTGATACTTGCTCACCAATGCAGAGTAAAGGTAGCTTATGCAGTTCAGACAAAGCTATAATACAAACTTGCCGAGTACGATTTTCAGCTGAAATCGTAATATTTCTTCAAGTTGTATAGCTGCATGGTTTTTTGCAGTTGTACCCTCCAATGACTATTTTGCTTGTCAGAAATGCACCCATTTCTGCTCAAGCTTTAAATTGTAAGGTGTCTACTAACAGGTAACTTCCTGAGTTTTCCATCATCAACATGAGGTGAAGAACCTTTAAGACATAGGTTCCGGAAACTGATATCCAAAGAGTTTGGATTATACATCTTAACATACATTTATATGAGAGAATACCAAAAAAACTCAGGTTCCCTAGATTCCAATCTTAATTTTTAAAACTAGCTTTATCGACGTCTTAAATAATCTTAATAGTTGATTTTAACTTTTAAACCCAATTGTCATGGTTTTTCATGAACTGTGCTTGCCACGTGTTTGGCTGAGGTCTAGGGGTTTCAAGTAGGTTGATGGAATCTCTATAGGATTATGTCACGCTTCATGAATGAATCTAAAAAAAGTTTCAAGGATTCCAACTTGGTGTGCGGTATTGCCAGTGGATGCAGTTCCAATCAAGATACATCGCCTTCTAAATATGTTGAAAGATGGGTCCAGATTCTTCGCACTAATTATATGTATAATAGCCACTTATGTCACATCAGCATCAATAAATGATGAAAAATGAACAAGGCAAATACATCTTTTTATTACATGGGCAAGCAGTGAAGTTGAACAAGTTCACGGTTGTCAATGTGACATGGTGGACCTTGGTTGATGTGTAAATGTGATGATGTCCAATTTTGGGCATCATTTCTCGGTTTATTTATCTCTGATTTCATTGCATTTGGTTGGATCTTGTAACTTCTGGATGTGAATTTGCTATTAGCCATACTTTGGACATCTTTCCAATTTTGCTCAATGCAGGCCGAAATGGCGGAGAAAGATTTATGCCAAACATGCTCAAGGAGGGTTGGAAGGATCCAATCCAACATCAAATCATCTCTTCTCCAAGTGTGTGATGTTTCACTGGCACAAAACAGTGTGATGAAGCTAGCAGGCCCGTTTTGATCCCTTCTCCAAGTGTTTGAAGCCTCACTGGCTCAACATGGTTATGCTGAAGCCAGCAGGCCCATTCTGGCTTCAACATCCTAACAGCTGAAGAATATAGAGCGCAGAACGTCCTTTCTAATATCAGGAGGGCAAATGTACCTAGAACAGGCCTGGTACCTTTACTAGGGGATATCCTTTGCCAAGTTAGACAAATATCCAAGCAGGACGGTGCAACCTCCAGCACGCATGTTCTACTAAGAATGAACCTTCCATACCCTAACCGGTCCTTCTACTTCCCACAATGGAGCTCCTACATCTATGACATTTCATTGGCGTTCCTAGATCTTACAGTCATTCCAGATCAAAATGTCTCAGGTTCATGTGTATCTCACCTACTTATGTAGAACAGGAGCCGCCCCTATGCACTTAGGGGCGCAGATAGCTTACGTTATTTTATTATGCTGTCTACTTATTTTGTGCTTTTTGTAAAGTCACGTGGTTTGTCCCACATTGGTTGCCGCCCCTTTAGTTTTTCTTTTAGAAGCCTATATAAAGGCTCTATTACGTCCTTGTTTAAACACATTTAATGAATGAAAATTATTCCTTTTAATCATTTAGCCTCATTTATATTCGTTCAGTAGCTTTACATTAAGTGGTAACAAGCCTAACAATAACCTTGCTTAGGGTTGTGCTCCTGCCCTCCCATGCAAACCCACCTTAACCCTACTCTAAAATTCTGTCCACCACAACTCCATGAGACCCCGGACTGCCATGTTTATAGAGACGCTGACCCTTTCGCAGAACCTAATCCTTATTCACCGCACCCCTACGTGGAACCAAGGAACAAGGTGACCGATACCGACGCCGTTTTGACAGCTTGGAAATAGGTATTTACCGGTATACCGCCGGAAATACCGACAGATGCAATCCTGGCTGTTTCAACGCCAAAATGAACGAATTAATTCATGAAATTTTACAGGTGTAATCTCTACACCTAAATGCAGCGTATTATGCAATAAAATTATATATTGGGTGTGGGGGGGGGAGGGGTCCATCATGTGGGAGGTAAGGAATATGTCCTGTTTTGTTGAGATTTCGATGAAGGATTTTGATGACAAAATGTAGGAATTAAGATATGAAATTTTACTAACACAAGCCACAAACTTAAATACACACAATTATGCAATAATATACAATTTACAACATATGAATAACATATTTACTTACAACTCACATCAGTTGTATGTTGAGTGGTGTGTTGGTTCTCCATACAGTGATGAGTTGATATTACTGAGATATTGCGGCCATGACATGTGCATGCATCCTATAAAGGTGGTTGTATGTAGTCGCATGCTCCTCATACACATCATTATTGGCAAATTGTATGAAGTTTCGTGTTGCTCATTCATGTGCAATACTGTATAAGTATATAATACTCCTTTGTATTATATTCACATTACTCTTTAGTATAACATCTTCCACGAAACATAAATAAGTAACTAATTATATCAATACTAATTGTAATATGCTTAGATAAATTGTATGATAATAGTAATAGTATTGGAAGTAGGTAGATCTAGTGATAAAATTGCATATCTATATAATACACTTATAGATGTATGTATGTTAGCGTAAACATATAGAAATTTGGAGTAATACTAGGCTTTGGCGGTAAAAGACACTTTTTTTAGGTGAAAGTGGAAGAAAAAGTAGGAAAAAGAGATGGAGAGGTTGCTAATGGTAGAAATGAAAGAGATTAGTTAGAATTACCTTGATTTGGGTTGGTATTAGCTCCAATCGCCAAAAATCATCCAAATGCATCTTCTTTTCTCCTCCCAATAAGTAATAGCAGACATTCTCGCAAAAAATGGTATACCCGTCGGTATACTGCCGGTTTCGGTCGGTACAGTGAAGTTAGTAGTGCATTTTGCACCGAAACCATCGAAAAATGGCAGTATACATGTCGGTATTATCGGTATTTGCGATCCTATCGGTACGCACGCATGTTTTTGTGTCGATACCCGTCGGTATCGGTATTTCGGTCAAAATACAGCCGATACTGACGAAACTTCATTCCTTGCGTGGAACCACACCCCTATCAACCACCCAACCATCACACTAACCAATACGCATTCCAACCCGCTGCCCCACAAGTGCAATATGCACCACCGTCATATCCCCCTTCGTGTGTTCCTCATGCTCTGCAATTCCTTCTAGGCACCCCATCACCAACCACTAGCTCCGCCGCATCCTTCGATGGCCCCTCCAAGACCCCATCCTCGTCCCCTGGCTATGATGTTTTTCATACCCCACTCTTGGACCTATCTTTCCCTACAATCCATACGGCCAAAACCACCCGCGACCTCATCCACCACCTCGCAATGATATCACCCGAGGAGTTAAAATGGATGCCCCACTTTTGATGGTAAACTTGATCCCAAAGCTTTTCTCGATTGGCTTGCTAATTTAAAAGACTATTTCAACTGGTATAACATGACCAGCGCCCAACGGATTAGGTTTGCTAAGATGAAACTCAAGGGGTCGGCCAAGCGACATTGGCAAGGCGTCAAGCACAACATGGAGCATAGTGCATACTTGTCAAGGCGGCAAGGCGACACGACATTCAAGGGGAGAGCCTTGCGACTAGTTTAGAATGGTCGCGACTAATACGTCGCTTAGGCGGCTTTAAAAAAGCTAAATTGTTAGTACATTTCACCTGTAGGTATACATGTATTTAATGATTTTCAGAAACTTTTCTACGTTCATATACATTTATTTCACAAATATATGTGCAAGTACATAACTTATGGCTAACTCAGTGACATGTATTTTGGTAAAAGAGAATGAAATTTTACATTTTCTAAAGAAGTTTATTGAGCATTGCCAAAACAAGAAGATAATCCCAAATAATGTAAGAGATTGAGGCACATACATAAAGATTAATCTATAGCTAAATATTGACTATCTTCAATAACATAGCCACTAAGAAGAAGCCGATATTAAGGCAGCCAGGCAGAATATGAAAATCTAGGAAATGCTCATTAATAGAAATAATGATAATAAAAAATGATAGTTGGCATATAACGATCACAAGAATGTATGTTTTGAACACTAGGACACAGAATTAGACCATTAAAATCATTAATATGCAAAACAATGTGCAAATATAACATAAGGCGACAAATTAGGCAAAGCACAGTGCAAAGCAACGCACCCCCCTAGGACGCCTTGTTACCTAGGTGGCCGCTTAGGCACACCTAGGCGATAGCCTTAACAAGTATGGCGTAGTGGTCAACCTCCCATCCTCTATTGGAATGAGATGAAGACTAAGCTATGTGAGCGCTATGTACCCTCCTAATACCAAAGAACTTTTCGACTGGATGGCCTTTAGCCTAGGGTCATCATCTTTTCAAGGGTACATGAACGGTTAAGGAGGCTGAAAATCGGTATGTTCACAATGATTCCAATTGGCAACTAGTCGCTCGTTTTGTGCACCGCTTGCACCCTGATATTAAACGAGAAATGGAACTACAACAATATGACTCCTTAGACGATGCATTTCACCGTGCCCAAAAGGTAGAAAGTTACCTACAGCCGGTTGCTCACAGTCTTTCCTTCTCTCATTTTGGGCAACGCAATTGCTCTACCAATAACCCCTCTACTACCTCGTCTCGTTCTGCCTATCCCTTGCCTCAACCCCCTCACCAAAGTTTTTCAACCCCCTCCTATAGTATGGGCAGGAAGTTGTGACCACCTCATCCCTCCCTCCTCTGCGAGGACGTGAATGCTTTCACTACCACATTAACACTCACCTAGTTGCCCAATGCCCCCATCGCGCTCTATTTGTGTCCTTTGATCCTCCTAACATCACCCCTGAGGATGAGATTGAGGATGAAGAAGTGTTTCCCACCTCTAAACCTTCCGATGATGACGTCGATTACACCTATGATAACGATAAGTCTTATCTCCAGGTCATGCGTGCCCTGGTTGCCCCTTTTGAGGGGGTGAATGGAAATGCACCACTCCCTTCCAAACCTTCTTCAAACACACTGGTAAAAGCTGCAAGCTACTCATTGATGGTAGCAGTTCTCATAACATCATCTCGCCCCATGGATTGAAGCGCATGGAGTTGCGCCTGGAACCTCATCCTCATCCACACAAGGTTCATTAGATGAACCAGATTAGCTTTCCCATCACCTAACATTCCCATGTGACCATCGCTCTAGGTGTTTATTCAGACCATATTTGGTGTGATGTGTTTCCTATGGATGTTGACCACGTCATCCTTGGATTTCAGACTTGGATGCCTGCAATGAGGGACTATCCAATGTTTATACCTTCAAGCACAAAGGTAAACACATACAACTTTCCCCTACTCGTTTCATCTCTCCTCTGAAAAAAGAGCCTATCTCTAGACCCCCAAACCTCAAAACCCTCACTTCTACACCTTGTCACCCATAGAGAGCTTGAAGAGACTAGTCGAGAAGTTGGATGCATGTATGTGCTATATATCAATTAATCCATTCCTATATCTGATTTTTAGCCCCCACCACCAAAACTTGTCTCCCTCCTGGACAAGTTTAAAGACAAGACACCAACTGACCTCTCTGATGAGCTCCCACCTTGCGTGATATTCAACACGAGATTGATTTAATTCCAAGGTCCTCACTCCCAAACCGACCTCTTTACCACGTGAACCCGACTGAGCATGTTGAATTAAAACGCCAGGTCAACGCTCTCCTACTCAAAGGTTTTATTCGTGAGAGCAAGAGTCCATGTGTGGTTCATGCTCTCCTTGCCCCCAAGAAGGATAGTAGTTGGAGAATGTGTTTAGACTGTTGACCCATCAATAAGATCACTATCAGATATTGATTTCCTATTCCACGCTTTGGCGACATGCTTGATATATTGATGGGATCATGTTATTTCTCCAAGATTGACCTCTGTAGCGGTTACCACCAGATCCATGTCAAGGAGTCTCATGAATGGAAGACTGCGTTCAAAACCCCCGACTAATAATATGAATGGTTGGTCATACCCTTTGGCCTGTCCAACGCACCAGCACCTTCATCAGAGTCATGAACCATGTGTTGCGGCCATTCATAGGTAAAAAATTTGGTGGTCTACTTCGACGATATTTTGATTTTCAATAAAACCAAGGAAGAGCACCTGATTCATTTTCGACTTGTTTCGACACACTTTGCGATGAGAAATTGTATGTATGTCTAAAGAAGTGTTCTTTTCTCCAAGATAGAGTCATTTTCTTTGGCTACTTTGTATCCACTATTGGCATTGAGGCTGACCCAGCCAAAGTCAAAGCATCACTAATTGGCCCACGCCCGCTACGAACTTTGAGCTCTGTAGCTTTCACATAACGGCCATATTTTGTCGTTCCTTTTGTCCGAGGTTTCAGCACCATTGTGACTCCACTCATTAAGTTAATAAAACGCGACAAATTAGGGTGGACACCATCCGCAACACGAGCTTTTGAGCCTGTCAAAACGAAACTGACAGAAGCCCTTGTTCTTTGCCTTCTTGATTTTTTGCTTCCATTTGAGATATTTTGTGATGCTTCTGATGTTGGCATTGGTGGCGTCCTGAGTGAAGAAGACCAAGTGTTGTTTTTTTAGTGAGAAGCTCAATGACGCAAAACGTAAATACTTCACTTATGATAAGAATTCTATGTTGTTGTGCACTCTTTGCATTGGCAACACTATCTTCTACATCAGGAGTTCATCCTTTGGTTTGACCATCAGGCCCTTCGCTTGTTGAATTCCCAAAAGAATTTAAGCGTTTGTCACGCCAAGTGGTGTGAATTTATCCTGGAGTACACTTTTGTTCTCAAACATCGCTCTGGTGTTGAGAACAAGGACGTTGACGCTCTCAGTCGTTGTTTGACCACCCTGCAATCCATAACCATTGAAGTTGTAGGCTTTGACCGTATGAAGGAACAATACCCCACCTATCCTGACTTAGGAATAATTTATGCCGAGCTCCTTGGTAGCACACCCAGACGACCTTCAAAATTTATTCTACGTGATGGGTTTCTCTTCAATTCCATTCAAGATTTTCTCATTTGGGAATTACATGTTGGTGGCCTAGCTGGTCATTTTGGTAGGGATAAGACCACCACTCTAGTCACTGACATATTTTATTGGCCTTCACAACGTCATGTTGCTCGCATCGGGGTCAAATGTCATACTTGTCAAATGGCCAAAATCAAAAGTTAAAATACAGGCCTCTAAACCTTCTCCCTAATCTTCATGAGCCATAGAAGGACCTGAGTATGAATTTCATTGTAGGCCTTCCTCGCACTTCACGTGCCCACAACACTGTGTTCATGATCGTTTTTCTAAGACAACCCACTTCATTCCCTATAGTAAGACTTTTGATCTCATATTGCTCGTCTTTTCTTTAATGAGGTAGTCAAGCTGCACGGACTTCCCACCACTATAGTGTCTGACTATGATGTAAAGTTTGTTAGGTACTTTTAGAAGATTATGGAAAATGTTTGGTACCCACCTCAAATTCTCTTCTTCCTTTCACCCTCAGTCTGATGGTCAAACTAAGGTGGTTAATAGGAGCCTTGGTATCCTTCTACGATGCCTTATGGGTAAACGCTTAGACAATTGGGACTTACTCCTACCTACTATTGAATTTGCTTACAACGGTCTTGTTAATTGATCCACATGATAGAGCCATTTTAAAGTTGTTCATGGTTACAGACCCCGCCAGTCTATAGATATCATACCTATACCCATTGAGGTCCACCCTTCCCCCACAGCAAAAATCTTTGCCCAACACATTCATGATTTGCATGTTAAGATTCGCCAAAAACTTACTTTGTCTTATGAAAACTATAAGCTTTATGTAGATGCACACTACGGTTTTAAGAATTTAATGTGGAAGATTATGTGTTAGTATGTGTCATGAATGTCACCCCAAAAATTTTATAAATCCAAAGGAAGTCAATAAAGTATGTAAGCTACAAAGGTCAATCTATGGATTGAAGCAAGGATCTCGGAGCTGGAATTTTCAATTTGATGAAGCAGTCAAAGAGTTTGACTTTAGTCAAAATGAAGATGAACCATGTGTTTGCAAGAAGGTTAGTGGGAGCATAATTGCATTCCTCATATTGTATGTAGATGACATACTTTTGATGGGGAATGACATCCCTATTCTACAGTTGGTAAAACATGGTTGGGAAACATCTTCTCTATAAAAGACTTAGGAGAAGCATCCTATATTCTAAGAATCAAGATCTATAGATATAACTCTAAAAGGTTTCTTGGCCTAAGTCAAAGTATATACATTGACAAAGTGTTGAAAAGGTTCAGCATGCAAGAGTCTAAGAGAGGAAACTTACCCATGTCACATGGAATAAGTCTCTCTAGAGCTCAGTGTCCAAGTTCTTCTGAGGAGAGGGCACGCATGAGTAAGATTTCATATGCATCCGCAATTGGATCTATCATGTATGCAATGTTATGCACACACCCCAACGTATCATATGTTTTGAGCATAAAGAGTAAGTACCAATCAGATCCTGATAAAAGCCACTGAACTACCGCAAAGAATATCCTTAAGTACTTGAGAAGAACTAAGGATCAATTCCTTATTTACGGTAGTGAGCAAAAATTGGTGGTAAAAGGTTACACCGACCCAAGCTTCCAAACTGACAAGGACGATTATTGGTTGCAATCAGCTTTTGTGTTTTACCTCAACGACAGAGCTGTAAGCTGGAAAAGCTTCAAACAAGAGACAGTGACTTATTCTATAACAGAGGTCGAGTACACAGTTGCCTCCAACACAGTAAAGGAAGTTGCATGGATCAAGAAGTTTATTGGAGAACTAGGAGTAGTTACATCCATTGAAGATGCACTAGAGCTATATTGTGACAAAATGGAGCTATTGCACAAGCTAAAAAACTCAGATGGCATCAACGTTCCAAACACATACAACGTTTTACCATCTCATACGAGAGATCGTACAGCGAGGAGATATCAAGATTTACAGAGTACCAACTAAAAGCAATATTGTTAACCTTCTGACAAAAGCACTTTCATGGCAGAAGCATGATGGTCAAGTTAGATCACTTAGAATGAGATTCATGAGTTATTGGCTCAAGTGTAAGTGGAAGACTGTTGGTGATATGTCCTGAGAGCCAATCATATGATAATTGTAATAGTACATCTTGTAATTGATTTGATTATTAGTAAAGACAATTCCAGTTATTATGCTTGTTTCAACATGGAAAAAGAATACATTTAATAATGTCCTTAGAATGTATGACTAGTGACATGTGAGTTCAAGTTGAGGACCTGAATATGAGATCATGTGTATGTTAAGATAAGAGTATTCATTCTTGTCTTAGTCCCTAGTCGGATATTATGACAACAATAATACATCAAGGATTGATGACTACGTCTCATTAGTCATGATACTGGATATCAAATCAAAAACAAGTACTTGTTATGAACAACTACTTGTTATGAACAAGTGTACTAGACAGACTCACCTTCAGTATGATACATGGAAGCCAATGATGCCAGTCAGAATCACATCTTAGTGTGACAGTGGTGATTGTGGTCCTTAGACATGAAGTAACTACAATCACTGCATGTTGTTCAATGTATTTTAACACTACTCAAACATGACCTTGAAAAGGGTTGCTATACACGTAGTACTTAGGAGCATTACGACACGTGGATTATTGTGAGTGACGTAAATGGAATTTGTCCCTCCCATTGTAGTGATATCCTGGCCACTTATGAGTGAGACTATGAAATACATGACCATGTTCATGTGAGTCAATTTATGATATTGAACTCATGTGTATTTCAACAGTCTACTTAGATCAAGGAACAAAGATTGAACATTAAGGGGATGACGTTCCAATGCCTCAGATTCAATCTGGACATTAGAGACAAAGGGATTATAAAATCAATGTAACACTTGTCAGAATACTAGGTTAAGTTGTTCTCCAACTTCTCCAATTACTTGGGTAGCAATGAAGTCTTGCTAGATACCAATGATTGCTTGTGAAATCATAATTTGATTATGGATATCACTGTCAACGTAATTTGGATCCTATAGGGTCACACGCATAGGATGTATTAGAATAAGAGTATAACTGTGAACACGATTGAAAATATTCTGAGTCAAATTGATTACTAAAATGTTTAGGTAATCCACTAGAATAATAGTGGAATATAATCTAGGTTAATTGGTTAAAAAATTTAAGCCAAAAAATTAGATTTACAATGTCGACCAACTAATCACGAGCAACTGACTAGAGTCGGATGACGTATAAATTAGTTAATAATATGATTAATTGATTAATTAATTGATTCCAAAATATTCTAATTATCTTTTTAACAGTCCACAAACTGTCCGTTTTAAATGTAGCCGCAGCCTTTTGTTTTTCAGGGGTTTTAAGAAATCTTGCTTCCTTTCCTCTCCTAATGATAGGGGCATGACGGCCGAATTTTATAGACACGCTCTTAGACGTGAACCCCAGCCATCATCGTCCCCGAGAGAGAGAGAAGAGTGACCACAACGTCGTCACGCAAAAGGTTGGTCTTTCTAGTCGGCTCAAGCAGCGAGATGAGG
This sequence comes from Alisma plantago-aquatica, assembly GCA_963693085.1. Classification (NCBI taxonomy): domain Eukaryota; kingdom Viridiplantae; phylum Streptophyta; class Magnoliopsida; order Alismatales; family Alismataceae; genus Alisma; species Alisma plantago-aquatica. Next base: position 777,582,556 of record OY856409.1, read on the forward strand.
AGTTCTAGTCCATCCGCGGGGACTACATAGAGATGCAAACGTTGAGCGCCAGCCTTCGTAGGACATCGACGGGGACCGTCCGTGCACACAAGAAGCGACGCACACCACCATGCGAAGGGGACGTCATCGAACTTGCTCCACAACACGGTATTCTTCGTGCACCCTCCTTCTGAATACGTCGTCGTTGACGAGATCTGCTAATAGGATATGTGGAGAATATATTTTTGTTTGTTTCTACTGCGCTTGCCAGTTCTACAAGATGTAACTGATACAAGTACAAGAAAGTGTCATTAACCTTCTTATTATCCAAGATGGACAAGATAGATAACATCATAAACAAATATCCTTTTCGTCTTTGATTTTACATCAAAATTACATGTCTAGTTTCTGATTGACTTTTGTAACTTGGCAGATTTGTCAGCTATTCTTAGGAGTATAGGTACCCGATCCATACCCTCAGGGATCTACTATCTGTGCGGCATACCGGCTCCCATAACCACACTCTGAGTCCATGCAAAAACAGTGCTATGTATTTTATTCTGTTATCAGATATTATATTAGTAATATTATACAGTATGTTATACCTTATAATGCATAGATGGACAAACATGGTAAGGGACTAGATTAGAGTGATGTTGATATATGACCTATACTACTGTTCACAGAACGAATATCAAATTTTGTATAGTCATGTGTTTTTCTGGGAAGGTTTCCCTTGCATATTGATCAATAGATTCATAGAAAGTCTTCATTGATGACCTTGACAGGGCTCATCTTTATATTAGAAATAGTAGATTTTCTACATATATTGCAAGTGGTTTTCTGAATATAAGTACATTTCGGACTGGAGAATTCATATGCATTCCACCTTAGTTGCTATATGGCAATTTGTAGTGTCACAAATGTAGTGGTTTTCTTGGTAAGGTACAGCAACACCAAAATATACATTAACTTCCGAATGTGAACTTTAGCTTCAACCAGACAAGCTCCTTTTACATGTTCGCCTCACATCGCATACCGTGTAGTTGTAATACCATTATTCCCTGTAGCTAGTTATAGGTGTAATCTACCCGTTCCCCTCCACCCCCTCCAAAAAAAAAAAAAATAGATCGACAGGGGAACAAAGATGATTGCTCAGTAAAATGGTTGTACTCTGCATTCTAAGGAAACTGAGCATTAGGTTGGAGTTGAGAACATGATACTCAATTATAATGCCTTCCGACCAAAGCAGGACCCTAAAGCAAACTGGAGTCAGCAGTTGTCCTAATCCGATCTGTGTAATGACAAGGCCACTTCCTCTTATTTGCACGACGATATAAACCATTCACACAAGCAGAAAAAAAAGTACCTTGAGGAACACCCTTCGCCGGCGCCAGGGCAAGCCGAGGAAGGAGGGTGTGAGGGCGGATGACGCGGGAAGATGAAGACGAGCAGGGAGAGATTCTACTCGGAAAGCCGGTCTCGCCGCACGAAAGTAGGGCAGAACGGTGGAGAAGAACAGAAGCTTCCATCACACCGGCAGGGAGGAACGAAAGCAATGCCCCCTACCCTTTGGGCAGTTCAGGGGAGTGAAAGTGAGAGAAGATAACGAAGGTAGGAAGATAAGAAGAGGTGAAAATAACAGGCGCGCCACGAGAACTGATCTCTCGAGGGGGGGCGGCGGCAAATTGGGGCTGTTTGGGTTGGTCTGTTATTTAGACCCTAGGGTATGTTTTACATGGTTGGTTATAAGTTTGTGTGTTGTCTACTACCCTATGAACAAAAGCCTGTGATTACTATATCTAATAGTCTATTTGTCTTGTTTGTATCTGATTGCTCTTCTTGTTGTTAGTTTGCATGGTTATCATGCTTGCTTATTATGTTTATTTATTTACTTGTTTGGTTGTCAACTTCACAGCACTTGTTAGTTAGCTTAATTGTTGAGTTTGGTTGGTTTATTAGTCGCACATTGGGTCTTTAATACCCACATGGTGCATTGGAAGGAGAGATTTTTATTGAAACAATGAAAAAATCATGTATCGCCATTAGTAATGAGACGGGTAGACCCACCCACCTTACAAAATTAAAATGATTTTTTTTTGTTAGCTTCGGGTGTATGTCTTCATGTTTATCATACTACTTGATTGCATGCTTCTCATAGGTTATTTGATTATCCTACTTAGTTGATTGCTCATCTTATTTGGTTGCTTATTTTTTCAGTGGCTTGCTTTCTCACCTTTTCTTTTTAAGTTGCATGTTTTTCTATATCGACTGCACACAACTCTGCTAGTGTCATGTTTCCATCATAGACAAGCAGGTGAGCGAGTCAGACATTGTAATATTGTCACACTATTTTGTAAGTGAATATTTATCAAGTTTGTGTACTTAGATATGTCTACTTGCTTTAGCTCCATACTTAGAACCATGATATTAGAAAAATAAAAGAATGAGAAATATGTTTTTGATAGTCATGATCGTAAATTTCGACCATCATAGGTTCAAAGATTTTGAGTAGCTCCTCTCTTGTCAGATTGCCTTTTTATTTCCTAAAATAGGTTTTGCGGGTTGCTTTACATAGACAATGCCACCTTTATAGGTACAAAAATCACAGTGAGGTGTTGTGGAATCTCACTAATGGAATACCATGTGTGTCATTGGCAATGTGTACTATATCTCAAAATGGAGTTAGCGTAGGTTTATTTTGTTTGAGAGTGTAAAATATGTTCCTAAATCTTGTTGACTCTAGGTCAATGTTGATTCAAGGTCTAAACTGACTAAATCCTTATTTTGATGATGACTGAATCATTCCACTTATTTGTGTCTAATGCTTCTACTTGAGTGATTTCACATTAGGTATAGACACACTCCAAATACCCTAACGTGTGCATCCTAACTTGGAGAAAAGATAAGTCCAAATCAAATACAAGTGCACTTTTATGGAATATGATGGAATCCAATAGAATCATATTGTAACTCACTCCTAATAATTGTATGACTTGTAATTAAGCTTAGAAAAAATCAGGACCACTTAAATCAAATATTCAAGTACTTTAACGACATTTTTCAAAATTCATTACAGGTTGTTGATCGATCGAGATTGGAACTTGACTGATCCCTTGATGGATTTTGAGAATGTCATGGTTCGGTCGAGTTGCACACTCACAGAACTCGACCGACCCTGCACTAGACAAAATTGATTTAAGTGATCGGTCGAGTTTCATCTAGGATAAACTCGACCGATTGTTCAAATCTACTTTGTCATATAGTGTAATTGGTCGAGTTACCTTTATTGAAACTCGATTGATCGCATTGTATGAAAAAGTGTAGAAAAGTGTTTCTAGCCGTTAGAATGTTGCAAAACTCGAAAAAATATCGGTTGCAACATCCCAAACGGGTAGTATTTGTCCTTAAGTGTTTCCAAAGGCTTCTATGCATCCTTAACTATAAATAGGACCCCTTGAGCTTCATCCCATGGTTAGCCAAGAACTATGAAGGTCCCTATTCTATAGTTGAGTGCATCCAAAAACCTCCTCTCTCTCTAAGCTTAATCACTTGCTACGGCCATTAGAGTGAGTAGGAGATTTGTAAGAGATCTGGTCCTACATGTATATCTTGTGAGGCTCTCACTTCCACCATCTCCCAATATCTCATTCAACCATGAAGATGAAGGTTATCTCACTCGGCTGAGAGAGGTGAAGAAGAACAAGGGAAGGAGTCCCTTGGTGAAGAAGAAGGCAAGGCCGAAGACTTGGAGCAAGAGTAGGTAAGCCTGTTGTAAGGCCCCTAAATTTGCTTAATGAGTTGAATAAGCTTAATTATCATAATTTAATTCTTATAACCCTAATATAACCTTTTGATATGCTTTGAAATCATAATTCAAGCTTAAGTTTCAAATTTGTTCCAATTTGGACACTGTTTGAGCAAGTTATGCAATTTTATGCACATTTTGGACTTTTTTGTAATTTACCCAATTGAGAGGTTTTCTTTGCAATTTATCACTTTAATTCTATTCCTTGGATATTCTCTCATAATTATTTAGCTTGTTGATCCATGGGGCTCCTATTTAAACCTTGGTTTGAAGGTGTTTTCTCCAAGGGTATTTTAGGGTTTACCCCTTTCACGGATGAGCTACCTTTAGTAGCTATCAACTAAGGAATTATTTGTTTGGCTTGAAAATTCGACAAAGGAAAGCTAAGCAGGTCTATATGGATGGTGGGGGATCTTCTTGTGTGTGTATTTGTATATTCTTAATAGTTTAAGGCCATAGACACGTGGGGAAGTTACTTTTACACCTCATGCTTGCTTCCATCCTTATCCATGGGCTATATTTACCTCTTCCTTGCCCAAGTACAGAACTTTGATTGCTTTATCTTTCCTCTAACCTGGATCAATGACTCCACTCTATTTTTTTGTGGAACCAAGTGGTCTAAGGTAGAAGACAACCCCTTTTTGGAGAAGAGGTCTCCTAGAGCTCCATCTAGCCCTACCTAGGGTTTCTAAGGTCAACTTATAGGGATTTCGACCAAGGAAAGTTGTTTTCTTCCTTCCTTCTCTATTTCTCTTACTCTTCTCCTTCCTTAGACCTTCTTTCAGGTTGGAACCTTGTTGTTCCATGGTAGAAATTGCTCTAAAGCTCTAAAACCCTACATTTCTTGTTTCTTATGCTTAGGGTTTGCCCATTTGATGAAGAAAGGTGCTAGATGGACGAGTTCACATCTTATGATTATTTTTCCTACCCTACCTTCTCATGTTTTATTCTGATCAGGAGTTTATATTCTAATTAGAGGCAAGTTTTATAACTTTCTCTACGTTTATTGCTTACCATAAGCTTTCTAGCTCATGTTCTTTCTTGAAAATGATGATTCATGCACTAAAAAGCTATGCTTGACTTGGATTTCGATTTTATAATGTTCCTTGTTCTTATTTCAGTTCTAGATAAACATGTGATCATGTGTACATTATTCCTAAGATATAATATGACTTAGATCAGTTTGGTTTGACAACCTATGGTGCTAAGCACCTACCAACCAATGGTCATTTTTAGGGTTTAAAGTTGATTTCGTCTATAAACCCATGACCCGATGGTGGTACCATTGCAACAACCCTATGGTGTTGTCTTCATGACAACTGATGGTCGGGATCAAAGGTGTCATATGATGGTGACAACCTATGGTCAGCCCCTTAGGTCAGGTTTTGGATCAATTAGAAGTTTAATGAGCAACCATTAAGTACCCTACTCATGTTATCAATCAATGATGACATTAGCTTAATATTTGATGTTGATTAATGAATATAGTGCTGATCTAACAAACTATGGTGACTTAATGGTCACTTATGATGGTGTATCAGGTCTCCACAACCTATGGTGAGATAATTATATATTTCTAGCATCAATTAAGCCTTAGACCAATGGTTTCTTGGGTCACTTGATGCAATGGTCGGACCTCTACTGTAATTTATGGCTTTAACATATGAACTTGACCTAATGGTCAAGATCTAATGTTTATTCCTCCAATAAAGTGGAATGATGGCTTATGTAATATTTTGGTCCTAATAATGTGATTTATATGGTTTCATTTATAGGATCAACTTAAGGAGCTTACTTGTTGACAATGGATGGCTTGTTTTAAATGAACAGTCGATTGTGGGTTTTACCCTACTCTCAATGGAACCTTTTGTGTTGTTAATCAAGGGATGTCTAGGGTTAAATGGTGACATTTATATATCACAACTCAATAACATCATATATCATTCATTCAAAGTGTTTACTTATGTAAACGACCAATGGCTTTACCTTTTCAACATTTCATGGTTAGAAGTTGATGCCTTAATATTTCCATTGTTTTGGGTGAAGCATGTAGTGTAATGTTATGATTCAAATGATGAGAATTTGATGGTTCAATGCCTTAAATTGTAGTCTTACCCTTGCCCCTATATGATTATGATTTATAATAACCATAATGAATTAATGGTTAACCCTAATGAGGTATGGCTTTTTATACCTAGCTTTAATATAACTAAATGATGGTAATTGGGTATGAATAGTCCTTGAATGACTAATACAATCATGGAGTACTCTGATACTATTGTTGAAACCCTAGTATGATATAACTCGATGGTTACACCTTGATTTATGTGTGGGTTCAAACTTGTGAATAGTATGGAATGTGATGGTGATGCTTCACCTTATGCATCCATGATCCAATGGGGATGTCGTGAGTTAGGGCTTGGGTATAAGTGTTGATTAGTAACATTGATATAATTTATCATGTTGAACCTAACTCTAATGCAAATAGATACAGATGAGTATTCATGTTTAACATTATTATATGATGGAATGATGGTAGAATAACCTCCTTAATATGATCATAACCTTATTTGTTAATTGGTGGTTACCATAGCCACATGGTTGATACTTTCTTATGCTAAACATGTGCATTATGAATATGATGAGGGTTAATCATATATAGATTCCTTGCATGTTGAAGTAATAAAGGAATGTTCTTAACGTTAATATAACCCTGCTATGATTGTTTATGAATATCTCCTAGCTCATTAATGCAATATTTTGTTGATCCGGTGTATTATATGTAAGTGATGTTATTGAGATTTGTTATAAGGCATGCAAAGATAATGATGAACTTGCAGGGAATAGTATGATGGTCATAATGACCTTTGGGCATGGTTGAGCCCTAAATGAGGTGTGGCCACTTGTGTTGATAAGGGTCGATACCCTATGATATTGTGAAAAGGATTTAAATCATGTGATAGTATGATGGTCTTAATGACCTTTGGGCATGGTTGAGCCCTAAATGAGGTGTAATCCTCTTGTGTTGATAAGGGTTGATAACCTATGATATTGTGAAAAGGATTTATATCTTGTGATAGTATGATGACTAGTGTGGTCTCATGAATGGAAAGTGAATAGTACCATGTGATGATGAGATGAGAAATTATGTTTCACATGTTTTATATCTTTTGTAGTTGTTATATTTATAAGCTTGCTAGAAGTGAATTAGGGTTTGTATGTCCACTTATTTGATGCAACCTTAATTCACCCAATTGGCATAACTAATTAAGTGCAACTGTAATCATGTAGTGCCCTGTGCCGTAGAGCCATCTTCAGTGTTAGAACTTACCGGATGGTGAAACAAGTATTCCTAAGGGAAACCCAGAGTGCATACTGTTGAGTATGTGGGGGTGGCAGGTTGAGGATATATCCTTGTCATCCACAATGCAAGTTGTGGGAGTTGGCTATGGTCATGCCTCATACATTTGATGTGATTGAGAATGGATGTGGTCGTGTCTAGGTGATTATAAAATGATGTGATTAGAGGATAACTTTTGTTGTACCTCAGTGATTGGGTTTGAGTACCCTAGATGCTAGCATCGTGACCTGTACCAAGGTGGGCTTGTTACATGACTATATGTCACTGTGGTGGCAGCTTTGACTGATATGTCACTGCCTTTTTATTCGTATTGAGTGAGGGGAAGAGATCTTAGGATACCGACACTCCTAGATCTTGTATGGAACCGAATAGCCCTTCACAGGGGTCGTTTGGAATTTGAATGATATGATTCAAATTCCCCAGGGCATAATAAAAGATGTAAGATAGCCGTGTAGCATATCTATTTAGGGTTATACACAATGCTTCATATTGGATGATAACCCTTGTTTGCTTTCTTTTCACTGAGATCATGTATAGTACAATAAGAAATAATAGATATGCTTATGTTGTAGTTATGCCCATGTTGTAAACATGTATATGTTGTCAAATATACTGACACTGATGGTTAAGATGTTGCTGCTAGCTATGTTTAATATTGCTAGCCATGCCTCTATAACCAGAAATGCTTAAACTGCTAATCATACCTATGTAGTTCATTGTGTTATGATGTTAGTTCTACTTATGATATAGATTTGTTCCCTATATTTGAGATGCTAATATTGATAGCCATGTTATGTTACTAGACATATTCATGATGTCAAGGATGCTTATGCTACTAGATTGCTTGTACTGTTAGCAAGTAATATGATGATAATCAGATTAATGATAATGATTGTTATAAGATGTGATTTGATGATATTTGAGTAGATATCTATTCAGAGAAATGGATTTATTTGTTATCTATATTTGCCTTGATGATCATACTTGTTGCTAAGATGATTTTCTTAATCTGTTTAGTATACTTTAACTGTTCAATATGTTCAATTGATTATTAAATACTCCAACTGCTTAGTTATATACTTTTTAAAATGTTGTAATCAATAAGCTTTGTTGGAGGTTATATCTCTTACTGGGACATGGGTCTCACCCTTGTGGTTTGCCACATTTTTTTAGGTAATGGGAAGTGACAAAAACAAACATGTGGCGGCAAAGAGGAGCTGTAGTAATGAATTTTTGAGAAAGTTGATTAGATGTCTAGTGTGTCCTAGAGTCGTCCTTGTACTCTCAGGTCCGGGTAGGAAAAATTTGTATATGGTGTTTCAAACGAATCAAAATTTTGTTAGCATGTTAATGTTCATTGTGTGGCATATACAAATGTTGTTCTCCTGTGTATATATGTTGTAGACAAGGTGGTAGAACAATTTGTATCAAATTCCTGGCATAGTATGGATATAAGAAAGATGTTGGGATTTTATGCAAATGTTTCTGAGCAGGTGCTGACGTTGAAATCGATTTCAATTTACCCATATTTTTGGGTATGTGATTAATTAGTGATCGATTGTGATTTATGTTTTGAGTAATCTCATTTAGTGTAACGAGTTCTCACAAGTTGGTATTAGAGCTTTAGGTTCATGAAATCTACAGGGACACTAGCATAGTCACAAATTCGGTATTCGGTATACGTTCGGTCGAGCTAAAAAATTCGGGATTCGGGAATTATGCGGGAAATTCGGGTATAAAGCGGTCAACGTACGGTAAAAATACGGTCAACGATTCGGGAAAAATTCGGCACAAGATCGGATGATTCATATATATATATATGTGTGTGTGTGTGTGTGTGTGTTGCACATATATATAACACAATACATATAGTGCATGATATATAAGTACATATCTATACATCTATTGCAACATATATAACACATACATACATACATGATACATACATATATATATGTGTGTGTGTGTGTATTTACATATACAAACACACACACACACACACACACACACACATATATATATATATACTCTTAAATCAAGTTAGTCTTAAATAGTATAAAATGAGAAAGTACATTAAAAAAGTAGAAAATGGGAAGAAAACGTCAAATTCGTGAATAATACGGGAATAAAACGTAATATGTTGTGATTATGCTCAAATTGGGAATTATTCGTCTGTTTGATACGTCTAGGGAAAAAATCGTGTTTTAAACGTGACTTTTTCAAAAAGTCGGAGTATATTGTGACTATGGACACTAGGACTTAGGACTAGGATGAGGTCAAAATTAAGAATATGATATAAAAATATGGTGCATAGTGCCTAATCTTAGTATTTGGGTGCCCTGGCCAGGTATTCAATTATTGAAGAAAAGGTAAGTATGGAACTCTTAGATTGTTATCTTTCTTATTACTCTGATCAAGTAGTTATTTTGAGACAATCTAAAGAGCATAACAAATAAGAAATCATGGTGTGAATATCTCAATCCTACCTTAAAGAAGATGAAAATTGCATCATTATCTCTCAAAACATGAATGTTTGGTAACTATAAGAGAAAGATACAACACCATGAAATCTAAATCTGAATACAAATAAGGAAAAGAGGATTTATTGAAGATGTTATTCAAGAAGATAATAAAGTAAAAGATAGATAAGTCTATGCTTATAATGTGATTCAAGGTATGAAATCCACATAAGATGGAGATAACTCCAATGATAAGTATAAAATGAGAAGATAAATGAGAACAATGACAAAAGAATAAGGTGAAACTTGAGTTAATCTTAGACCAATGTAGGTGTGTAAGAAAGTGTTAATTTAAAATAAGCATGGCATTTGAAATAAATTAAGGCAGATGATCCATGTTTAATGAAGAAAATATAGAATATGATGATTTACCTGTTGATAAGTGGTTGAAAAACATAATAAAATAAGAGAACATACCCAAGTATGATAAATAGTCATCAAGGAAGGAGTAATGATATATGTTAATAATGATGATTCCTATGCTAATGGCAAGGAACCTGAAATGAAAAAGGTAAAATGATACATAAGAAGTTGTAGCCTGCATAATGAAAATAGAATTTGTTACCTTTTCACTAGTGACCCTTGAACAATGTTGCTATGATGTGGGAAGTGTGTTTCCCTTTGTGTCTTTTTGTTATGACCCACTCCGTGATTAATTAGTAAGTATAATGATTAGTGCATCATCAAGTTGATTAAGTTGAATTAAATATATAAGATACAATTAGTGTATAATGAAGATGATTAATTTAAGTTAAGTAATCATAGATGTGATTAGTGCTTTGATCAACTATTACTAGTTGATTAGAGTGTTTTATCTCTTTGAGGTTGTAGAGAATCACATGCTTGAAAGTTTGCAAGAGAAATCACTCGAATCGGACATTCGAGGAAAACGTTATGACAGTTTCAAGGTTTTTGGACCTGGCTGCAATTTTCCCAGTAATTGATCTTTTATTCTTTTTTTTTCTTTGGGGGTCGGTTACCCCTTTACTTATCTTCTTCTTCACCCGAATGCAAGCAGGGGGGCGCACATACAGCAGCCCGATTTCAGTCAAGAGACATTAGGGCGTTTGAGTGGGCGATTCTTGCTCCTAGCTTCGCCCTTAGCTGCGCCCTACCTCCGCCCACTCCTCTTCTTCTCTTCTTCCTCGACCTCCACACCCTAGCAATGCCCAGCCGTGCCCCTACCTGCTTCAACCTGCAGGAGAAGCCATGGCCGCCCAACATGAGCAGCAGCAGGCCGCTCGAGCAGTAGTGACCTAGGGCGATTCATGGCCCTTAGCCCCGAACCAGCGACACCCCTGTCTTCTCCTCCCTTCCTCCTCTCCTTTCTTGCCTTAGCCAACAGCCCCGCCACCCTGCTGCTTGGCTTACGGCTAGCTTGCAGCAGCAAGCTGCTGCGTACAGCAGCGGCCAGGGGCCCGATTAGGGCACGCCAAGCACCAGGGAGGGTTCCTTTGAGGTCGGCCGTGAGGTACAAGCAAAGGTTCACCACTCCTAGTCACGATTCGGCTGCCGATCAGGTTATTCCGTCAACCTGTAACTGTGCGTGAAGTAACCAGTTTGCAACAGATTCTAAAGCTGAATATCCAAGGTTGAAGGCAACCAGTTTTTGCCCGGAATCAGGTCCTAGACATATCTCCGGACGAATCCGGATAGACCAAATCGCTGTGAGTGGGGTTTCATTTATTTATCATTAATAAACTCAGGCGTTTGAATATTTCCAGTTATGTGCGTGAATTTCGCTGATAACAGGCGTTATCAGGCGTCGGGCAGCGTTTGGCGTCGCCCGACTTTTTATTTCATAAATTGCTTCTAGACGCTGTTATATGATTAAATTTAGCAATTGATCAGTGTGGATTGAGTCAGTAGATTTATATGGTTCATTGGAACCTAAATTGCTCATTTGAATGTTAAAATTAGAAATTCATGTCTGAAAATGGTATAATTTGGGTATGAACCCAAACAATGAAGATTTCTGATAAATTATCAGATGTATGATTTCAAAGTAGATATGAATAAATAAAATATGCATGAAAACCCTAATTGCATATATCTTTTGACGTTAATATGTGTAAATTGATATTTACATGAAATGGCACATTTCTCTGAAATATTACCAGAAATTCTCAAGTATTGTTATTAAATTATATTGTGAAATGTAATTAACTCTTAATTGAGTTAAGTGATGCACAAACCAAGATTTGGGTTAATGTGCACGTTTTTCGAGAATTTTAGAGAATTGACAAATGTTGAGTATGATTCTCGTATGTGAAGTAAATTTCTTTAATTTGTGCAATAAGATGTTCAATTGCGTAAATTCGCTATGTATGTGCCAAATTGAAATAAGTTGGGTTATTTATGCATTTCTAATTTGTCTGAATGCATGGTATGAGAATTTCTCAGAAATTACAATGATTTGAAATATATTGCTCTGTCAGTTTAGAATGACAGTGTATTGTGATCTGATATGAAATCAGTAAATGTGATATTCCTGTTTAAGTGTTTATATGTTAATCAGTTAATAGATTTAGGTGCCCTAACACCATAGAACCCCTTTGACAGATCTGCTTCTTAGGGGTGAAACTCGTGTTGCAACATTATCCGTGTGATGTCATGGAGACACGAGGATAGAGAGGCAGTGTCCAACAATAACGCGTGCGATGTCACGGTGGCACTGGAGAAAATTGGGGGTTATTGCAACAAGATCCGTGCGATGTCATGGAGGTAACCCCGTGAGACTCTCCGCTTGTGTACTCAGGTTAGAGGAGGAGTCTAGAGCACTCGATGTAGTGCAGTGAGGCCGATGAGCCTGAAGGCCGATGAGCCTGGGGTCCTGTGGCAGAGCAGGGCTGGCGTCAGACTTAGCATTTCCCGGGTGTGTCGCTAAGTCTTGTACGGTGGGATCGTAGTTCGCTACGGATCTTTATATGCAGGGTACACTGCATATGATTAGGGCATAATAATATAAATATGAAATCATATAGGATCACAGTAAATTAATATATCCGAACTTTTGTGTCAATTCATTATATCTTTTTATTAGTTTAAATTATCTGTTGTTGCATAGAAATGCGATTATATTATGCAATCTGCTATGTCATTAGATCTGCCCTGCTTGTACTGTATTTATGTTTATTTCAATTTTATAAACCTGATGAGTTGTTTAGTGATAGCTAAATGAAATTCTATTCACTGAGCGAGTAGGCTCACTCCTCTACTCAAACATTTTTAGGTCAGCGACAGTTCCAGGAATCGGAAGGTTCTTTTCATCCCATCGTTTAATCAGCCGAAGGTTTGTAGCTAGTCTAGTTAGAGGTCTCTTAGTCCTTTCCCCTCGATCCTTGGGACATGGTGTGGGTGAGAGAGAGTATGTATGGCGAATGTGTAAAAGATGTAAATTAATTGTTATGTTTACTTTCTGTTAAACAATGTTACATGTTGTAAACTCTATTTATGTTCTCTAGCCAGTTTAATTGAAATGCTTCCGCAATAGTTATTTATGTTTTAGTTTACAACAATAATACGGATATCATTACGAGGTTTTAAAAAGAAAAAGTTTTCAACGATTTGTTTATGTGATAATCCCTCCGTCGCGCCCTAATCTCGTGATTAGTGGTTAGTGTGAGATCGGGGTGTGACAACTTGGTATCAGAGCATAGGTTGAGTACATAGTTACTCTAAGTCAATGTCAGGGGACGATAAGAGACCAATAGGATTAGGACTTAAGTGTCTTCCTTCTAACTGCAATTTTATAACATGAAATGTTCTGTTATAGCATTGCAGATGGCAGAAAAAGGACGTGGTCACGAGAATCAAGTTGAGAGTTTAAGCTGAGTTATCAGGGATCATTAGGATCAAAAGATAGTATTATAAATAAGTGAGATAAATAGGAAATGATGTGTTTTAGCTCTGGGAGGTCTGAGTGTTTAGATACCCTGACCAGGTGTCTGAATACTTAGATTGACCAGTATCAAGCTACTCTGTCTATTCTTCTCTGGATGCCCTGGCCAGGTATGCAGAGGAAGGATAGGCTGGAGAGAAACCCTAGAAACCTTAGGGTTAAGAAATTAGAAATTTATGCAAGAGTAAGAGATTAAACATAGGATGTGATGCAACTCTTGCTTTATATTGCTTATTTGATTGAAGATCACTAGAAATGCTTTTATATGCATGAAATTAAATTTTCAGTTTGTAAAGTAGATATGATTCTCTTATGTTGTTGTGTGTGATGAAATGTTTTATTTATTGTTTATATTCTTTGTATCAAGTAGACTAGACGATTGTTTAAATGGATTTTCCCTAAAGGGATATTCTTTCCGCATGTTTGAGATCAATAGGAGTTGGTTAATCCTGAGTAGCTCTTGGCTTCAGGACTACAGGTTCGGCCTGGTCCGGCTGGCAGGATGCATTACTGAAATTTAATGACTCCTATTAACAGTTTAATAAAAGTAGACTCCGGGTAATTTAGACCCGCATCATGGTGAAAAATGTACATATGTTAAGATGTTGAGATGTAAGAGAAAGACTAGAATAACTAAGAAGTAGCTGGAACTGATATCGGAAACCTAATGTTGGAGCCTCATTTTGGCAATCCTTAGTTGGAAATAAAGGAACACGATATATGCTTCAGATTAAATTTAATGATTTATATTATATGAACACCAAATATGAGAATATGGAAAAGATACGAGAAATGTATGTAAGGGCTAAGACGTAAGAATCAACTTTGGATTGGATCATGGAATGGAGTAAAATACTTTTATGTACTTCAAAGCAAAGAGAAAATAGAAGAAAAGAGTTGAGTATACAATAAGTACATAGAAATAAAGAGTCTTATGTAAATCATAAAATCAGGACAAGAAACTTAGTTGAATCAAGAGAAATGTTAGAAATGATGGTCTTGGTTAAGGAATGAGGATTACATAACATAATTGAGAGTATGGAATGCATATCTTTGTTATAAAGTTTAATACATTCATACATACTGCCTTTGAATTCTGAGTCTCGATAGACTAACTAACTTGTTTCTAAAATGATGGCTCGAGGATATTGTCTCTTGACCAAGGTAGAGATGTCTAAATGAATGAAATAATGGCACACAGTATGGTGATGAAACCCTAGCAAGGTAAATTGAGAATGTATCGGAATGTCCAAGTTAGAGAAAGGAAATTCCAGTGATTAGATAAGCACGACTTTAGTAAAACTTATGAGATCCAAGGTTTGATTTTCAAACTAAGGGAGTAAAGTCACATCACAATAACGCTATGTTTTTGATAAAGACGAAACCCTAGTATGTTTAGAGTTGTAGTAGTTCAAGGGATATCACTAGTGATTTGACCTTGAATACTAGCATCTCTATAAAATAAGATCATGAGATTTGTTCTATGAAAGGTAAGCTAGCATTAATAAAATCTAGGGTTTAAAGGTAGATAAACAATATGAAAATGACTTGGAGAAAAGAGTAAGATATAAATTTGAAATGTAACAACAAGTAAGTAGCATAGAATGAGGAGTATTACTCGTCACATGATCTGGAATTAGTTGTTGTAGTTCATGCTCATAAGACATGACGTTACTATCTTTATGGTGAGGTGTGCCAGGTGTTTATAGATCATAAGAGCTTGATATATATCTTTACCCATAAGGATCTAAATCTTAGATAGCGGAGATGATTAGAATTGATTAAGGATTATGATATAATGATAGATTATCATCCTGAGAAGGCGAATGTAGTAGCTGATGCCCTAAGCTGGAAGTCTAGTTTTGTAGTTGATGCATTCTCTATTGCATGTTTCGAGAGAGACATGCTAGTAGAAATGTGAAAGTTAAACTTAGACTTAGAGGTGACAAAGTAGAGTGGTTTGATTGCACAGATGCAAGTCAAGCCTATCTTTTTATGATCAGATCAAGGAACTACAGTAGGGTGACAGTGAGTTACAGCAAATCATGCATGACATGACAGGGGGAAAGAAACCAGAGTTCATGTTTTCAGATGATGGTGTGTTGTATTAGCATGATATGTTATGTACCTCGAGACAGTGATTTGAAAGAAAAGATTCTTGAGGAAGCACATGCATCGATGTACGCTATGCATCCACATAACACTAAGATGTACATGGATCTCAAGGAGTTGTATTGGTGGCCTAGTATGAAAAGGATGTAGATGAGTACATGACTAGGTGCAGTGTGTGTCAGCAGGTTAAGGCTGAGCACCAGAAACCTAAAGATACCTTACAATCTCTTCCTATACCAGAATGGAAATGGGAACATATCACAATGAATTTTGTGATAGGGTTGCCCTTGACACCTAGAGGTTGTGACTCGATATGAATGATTGTGGATAGACTGACTAAGTCTGCTCACTTTCTTCATATTAAGTCAACCTTTGATGTCCCAAAGTTGGCTAAGATATATGTGGATGAGATAGTCAGGTTGCATGGTATTCTGGTTTCAACTATATCAGATAGAGATCCTAAGTTCACATCCAGGTTGTGAAATTAGTTGCATCGAGCTTTGGGTACAAAGTTGAGGTGTAGTACAACTTTTCACCCGCTGACAGATGGTCAATTTGAGAGGACCATTCAGACTTTTGAGGACATGCTGAGAGCATGTGTCTTGCATTTCAGTGGAAGTTGGAAAGAACACTTAAGCCTTATAGAGTTTGCATACAACAATAGTCACCATTTCAGTCTTGGTATGGCCCCGTATGAAGCTCTGTATGGTAGAAAGTGTAGATCACCCATATGTTGGTATGAGGTTGGTGAAAATCAAATTCTTGGACCCGAGATAGTGGATTTGACCACTGAAAAGATTACTGTGATCAAAGAACAGTTGAAAGTTGCACAGGACAGGCAGAATAGTTATGCTGAGAAAAGACGTAGACCTCTTGAGTTTGAGGTTGGTGATGAAGTATACTTGAAAGTTTCACCATGGAAAGGAGTGCTGAGATTTGGTAAGAGAGGCAAACTGACTCCTAGGTTTATGGGTCCATATCCTATCATTGAGAGGATTGGACTTGTAGCCTATAGGTTGGAATTGCCATCTGAATTGTCTAATTTACATGATGTGTTTCATGTATCGATGTTTAAGAAGTGTTACCCTGGTACAGAGAAGATAGTGGACCCAAAACCTGCACAACTCCGATCAGATGTGTCCTATGTCGAGGGACCAGTACAGATAGTTGATCGGAGGATCAAGAAGCTTAAGAATCATGAGATACCATTAGGGAAAGTTCAGTGGAGGAATCATAACCTAGAGGAAGCTACGTGGGAGCTTGAGTCTAAGATGCGTAACAAATTTCCTTTTCCCTATTAGGAATTTCGGGACGAAATTCTTATAAGGGAGGGAGATTGTTATGACCCACTCCGTGATTAATTAGTAAGTATAATGATTAGTGCATCATCAAGTTGATTAAGTTGAATTAAATATATAAGATACAATTAATGTATAATGAAGATGATTAATTTAAGTTAAGTAATCACAGATGTGATTAGTGCTTTGATCAACTATTACTAGTTGATTAGAGTGTTTTATCGCTTTGAGGTTGTAGAGAATCACATGCTTGAAAGTTTGCAAGAGAAATCACTCGAATCGGACATTCGAGGAAAACGTTATGACAGTTTCAAGGTTTTTGGACCTGGCTGCAATTTTCCCAGTAATTGATCTTTTATTCTTTTTTTTCTTTGGGGGTCGGTTACCTCTTTACTTATCTTCTTCTTCACCCGAACACAAGCAGGGGGGCGCACATACAGCAGCCCGATTTCAGTCAAGAGACATTAGGGCGTTTGAGTGGGCGATTCTTGCTCCTAGCTTCGCCCTTAGCTGCACCCTACCTCCGCCCACTCCTCTTCTTCTCTTCTTCCTCGACCTCCACGCCCTAGCAATGCCCAGCCGTGCCCCTACCTGCTTCAACCTGCAGGAGAAGCCATGGCCACCCAACATGAGCAGCAGCAGGCCGCTCGAGAAGTAGTGACCTAGGGCGATTCATGGCCCTTAGCCCCGAACCAGCGACGCCCCTGTCTTCTCCTCCCTTCCTCCTCTCCTTTCTTGCCTTAGCCAGCAGCCCCGCCACCCTACTGCTTGGCTTACGGCTAGCTTGCAGCAGCAAGCTGCTGCGTACAGCAGCGGCCAGGGGCCCGATTAGGGCGCGCCAAGCACCAGGGAGGGTTCCTTTGAGGTCGGCCGTGAGGTACAAGCAAAGGTTCACCACTCCTAGTCACGATTCGGCTGCCGATCAGGTTATTCCGTCAACCTGTAACTGTGCGTGAAGTAACCAGTTTGCAACAGATTCTAAAGCTGAATATCCAAGGTTGAAGGCAACCAGTTTTTGCCCGGAATCAGGTCCTAGACACATCTCCGGACGAATCCGGATAGACCAAATCGCTGTGAGTGGGGTTTCATTTATTTATCATTAATAAACTCAGGCATTTGAATATTTCCAGTTATGTGCGCGAATTTCGCTGATAACAGGCGTTATCAAGCGTCGGGCAGCGTTTGGCGTCGCCCGACTTTTTATTTCATAAATTGCTTCTAGACGCTGTTATATGATTAAATTTAGCAATTGATCAGTGTAGATTGAGTCGGTAGATTTATATGGTTCATTGGAACCTAAATTGCTCATTTGAATGTTGAAATTAGAAAATCATGTCTGAAAATGGTATAATTTGGGTATGAACCCAAACAATGAAGATTTCTGATAAATTATCAGATGTACGATTTCAAAGTAGATATGAATAAATAAAATATGCATGAAAACCCTAATTGCATATATCTTTTGACGTTAATATGTGTAAATTGATATTTACATGAAATGGCACATTTCTCTGAAATATTATCAGAAATTCTCAAGTATTGTTATTAAATTATATTGTGAAATGTAATTAACTCTTAATTGAGTTAAGTGATGCACAAACCAAGATTTGGGTTAATGTGCATGTTTTTCGAGAATTTTAGAGAATTGACAAATGTTGAGTATGATTCTCGTATGTGAAGTAAATTTCTTTAATTTGTGCAATAAGATGTTCAATTGCGTAAATTCACTATGTATGTGCCAAATTGAAATAAGTTGGGTTATTTATGCATTTCTAATTTGTCTGAATGCATGGTATGAGAATTTCTCAGAAATTACAATGATTTGAAATATATTGCTCTGTCAGTTTAGAATGACAGTGTATTGTGATCTGATATGAAATCAGTAAATGTGATATTCCTGTTTAAGTGTTTATATGTTAATCAGTTAATAGATTTAGGTGCCCTAACACCGTAAAACCCCTTTGACAGATCTGCTTCTTAGGGGTGAAACTCGTGTTGCAACATTATCCGTGCGATGTCATGGAGACACGAGGATAGAGAGGCAGTGTCCAACAATAACGCGTGCGATGTCACGGTGGCATTGGAGAAAATAGGGGGTTATTGCAACAAGATCCGTGCGATGTCATGGAGGTAACCCCGTGAGACTCTCCGCTTGTGTACTCAGGTTAGAGGAGGAGTCTAGAGCACTCGATGTAGTACAGTGAGGCCGATGAGCCTGAAGGCCGATGAGCCTGGGGTCCTGTGGCAGAGCAGGGCTGGCGTCAGACTTAGCATTTCCCGGGTGTGTCGCTAAGTCTTGTACGGTGGGATCGTAGTTCGCTACGGATCTTTATATGCAGGGTACACTGCATATGATTAGGGCATAATAATATAAATATGAAATCATATAGGATCACAGTAAATTAATATATCTGAACTTTTGTGTCAATTCATTATATCTTTTTATTGGTTTAAATTATCTGTTGTTGCATAGAAATGCGATTATATTCTGCAATCTACTATGTCATTAGATCTGCCCTGCTTGTACTGTATTTATGTTTATTTCAATTTTATGAACCTGATGAGTTGTTTAGTGATAGCTAAATGAAATGCTATTCACTGAGCGAGTAGGCTCACTCCTCTACTCAAACATTTTTAGGTCAGCGACAGTTCCAGGAATCGGAAGGATCTTTTCATCCCATCGTTTAATCAGCCGAAGGTTTGTAGCTAGTCTAGTTAGAGGTCTCTTAGTCCTTTCCCCTCAGTCCTTGGGACATGGTGTGGGTGAGAGAGAGTATGTATGGCGAATGTGTAAAAGATGTAAATTAACTGTTATGTTTACTTTCTGTTAAACAATGTTACATGTTGTAAACTCTATTTATGTTCTCTAGCCAGTTTAATTCAAATGCTTCCGCAATAGTTATTTATGTTTTAGTTTACAACAATAATCCGGATATCATTACGAGGTTTTAAAAAGAAAAAGTTTTCAGCGATTTGTTTATGTGATAATCCCTCCGTCGCGCCCTAATCTCGTGATTAGTGGTTAGTGTGAGATCGGGGTGTGACACTTTTCTTTCCAGGGCACAGCTTTCAAGTGGACCATTGCCACTTTGTATGTGTGGATTCGTTGTAAACATGAGGGTGGATAGCTTATTATAGCATAAGGTTGTTTGGACTATGGTTCCAAGATCATAAATTGTGTAATGAGTTTGCTTTTGATCCTTCCAATAATTAGGAAGACTCCACTTATATGTCTTGAGATTTGATTATGTTGATAAAAGTATATGAGATAAGGATGTGAGTTCCTTATAGCACATGAGGTGGATACTAAGGTAATGAATCCTAGTATCCAAGATGTATCAACAGTATGAGAAATATGTGAAGGTTGGAAATGTTTATTAAATGAATATTCCAAGTGTTCCTCCCCCTTAGAGAGAGAGTTGATGATGACCCTCTAAAGGTTGTTTGGAAGGAAAAACAAAAGTGATTCTATAATATTGTGTATGGTTCCGTGATAGTTGGGCAAGACCACTATCAAGGATATATAGTTTGTTGATCAGTAGACATGTGCTACCGTGCTTCTTTAAGGTAAAATATCCTTTAGACATAAGAGTTAGAATGGATGACATAAGTTACATGACCATGATGAGTTTAGAGTTATGTCCTTTAGACTAACCAATGTACAAATAGAATTTATGAACAGGAGGAACAAAGTGTTCCAGCCATGTCATACAAGTTATATCAAGCTTTGAATGATGACATGTCAAAGTATTTCAAATATGGTCAAAATATGATCAACATTTCTTCAAAATCCTTAGGGTTACCGAAGCAGCAATAGCTATGAGACAAGTTGAACAATAATGAGATGGGGTTGATTAAATATATGATATGTATTCTAAGTGGGTTGTGTAAATCCTAGTAAGGTGAAGATAGTGTTGTTGTTTCACCCCTAACAACGTTGAATAGGAATGATGTTTCCTTGTATAGAATGATAGGTTCCAGCATCAACATTTCTTTTGATGTTGAAAAAGAATTGATAAGTGTTCCAATGTCAGTACATGAAAAAAAAGGATGGATACATCGCCTTTTTTTATGCTTCAAGGAATGGTATGGGACACGTACCATGATTGGTAAAAAGCTAACAAGTATGACTTTTGAGTAATGTGTTGATACAATAGATATAATTTTTGGATGGTAGCTAGAATTTAAAGTTGAACATTACTATTAGATTTGTATAGGTGGCACAATAAGTTTCTATGTTCAATATTTGCAAATGTCTTCTTATGTGGGGGTTTTTGTATTGACCCAAGATGAGATATGTATGAATTATGTGACATTACCATGATATTCAAGTAACCATGTGAAGTTAATAGGATTAGGTGTAAAGGAAGTACCCATCTTTGTTTACCTTGGATTTTGGGGGCGAAATCCCTATCAGGGGTTTATAGTTGTAAGGCCCCTAAACTTGCTTAATGAGTTGAATAAGATTAATTATCATAATTGAATTATTAAAACCCTAATATAACCTTGTGATATGCTTTGAAATCATAATACAAACTTAAGTTTCAAATTTGGTCCGATTTGGACCTTGTTTGAGCAAGTTATGCAATTTTATGCACATTTTGGAATTTTCTGCAATTTACCCAATTGAGAGGTTTTCTTTGCAATTTATCACTTGCATTATGTTCCTTAGATTATTGATCTTTTTGATCCATGGAGCGCCTATTTAAACCTTAGTTTGAAGGTGTTTTCTCCAAGGGTGTTTTAGGGTTTACCCCTTCATGGATGAGCTACCTTTAGTAGCTATCAACTAAGGAATAACTTGATTGGCATGGAAATTCAACAAAGGAAAGCTAAGAAGGTCTATATGGATTGTGGGTGAGCTGTTTGTGTGTGTGATTGTATATTCTTAATAGTTTAAGGCCATAGACACATGGGGAAGCTACTTTTACACCTCATGCTTGCTTCCATCCTTATCCATGGGCTATATTTACCTCTTCCTTGCCCAAGTACGAAACTTTGCTTGCTTTCTCTTTCCTCTAACCTGGAGCAACGACTCCACTCTATTTTTCTAAGGAACCAAGTGCTCTAAGGTAGAATACCACCCCTTTTTGGAGAAGAAGGTCTCCTAGAGCTCCGTCTAGCCCTACCTAGGGTTTCTAAGGTCATCTTCTAGATATTTCGACCAAGGCAAGTTGTTTTCTTCCTTCCTTATCCATTTCTCTTACTCTTCTCCTTCCTTAGACCTTCCTCCAAGTTGTAACCCTGATGTTCCATGGTAGAAATTGCTCTAAAGCTCTAAAACCCTACGTTTCTTGCTTCTTATGCTTAGGGTTTGCTCATTTGATGAAGAAAGGTGCTAGATGGACTAGATGGACGAGTTCACAGCTTATGCTTGGATTTCCTACCCTATCTTCTCATGTTTTCTTCTGACTGGGAGTTTATCTTCTAATTAGAGGCAAGTTTTATAACTTGCTCCATGTTTATTGCTTACCATAAGCTTGCTAGCTCATGTTCTTTCTTGAAAATGATGATTCATGCACTGAAAAGCTATGCTTGACTTGGATTTCGATTTTTATAATGTTTCCTGTTCTGATTTCATTTCTGTATGAACCTATGATCATGTGGACATTATTACAAAGGTATAATATGACTTGGATCAGGTTGGTTTGACAACCTATGGTGCTTATAAGCACCTATCAACCAATGGTCAATTTTAAGGTTTAGCTGATTTCTTTTATAAACCCATGACCCGATGGTGGTACCATTGTAACAACCATATGGTGTTGTCTTCATGTCAACTGATGGTCGGGATCAAAGGTATCATATGATGGTGAAAACCTATAGTTTTTTGGGTTTTAGGGGAGGCAGAGAAGGCAGCGGAAACAAAAATTTTATCCCCCAAACCCAGAACAAGGAAACACGTCAATGTCTATATATTAGGAAAGGATGGTTTGTGGAATCATACCTTGTCCCGAGGCTTGCTCGGCAACAATACCTCTCACCTTGCGCGGTCTTCAAATCCGGTCTTCGAAGGTGTCTGTGCAGCTCCTGATCGCACTGGGACTGACGACTCCTGCTCTCACTGGACTGTCGGATGACAGTTGTCCTCGTGAGCGGCAGTGACCTCCCGCCTCTGAAGTAGTCCACACGGACCACCTGGAACTCCACACTCCTTGTCCCACAAGGAAGTGGAAGGAGTCGCACCCTCCTGTTGACGTACTAGTTGCCAACACACTCTCCTGCCTCCAGTTGCAACTGCAGTTGTCCTTCCTTTGCTGCACCTCCCTTTGTGGGAAGCACTTGCTCGAGCTCTCTCTCGGTTACCAAAACCAGAGAGAATGACAACTTTGCAGAACAACTGATTGCACAAAGTTGTACTTTGAGAAGCCCCCAATACCCCTATATATAGGAGGGTCATGGGACAGGGTTCTCTATCCCGGGCAATGTGGGACTAAAAGCAGGAGTAGAAGGGTTCGAGATTTTCCATAAAAGCAACCAACTCGCAGCCTGAACCGGTCGTCTGGACCCTCCAGCCGATCGGTTGGACACCCCAGCCGATCATTTGGATCCTTGAGCCGATCGGTTGGACACTCCAGTCGATCGGTTCATGATCCTGGTTCAACTCAAATTGACTTTCCTTCTTTTATTTCTAATTGGTATCGAATACCAATCCCATTCCCAATCAAATTGGGCAATTGAAATGAAAGAAAAATTCTCACCGACCTGACTTTCCCAACTTGCTCGGTTGCACCAGTTGAACCGATCGGTTCAACACTCGAACCGCTCATTTCACTCTGGTCATGAGCCGATCGGTTCAACACTTGAGCCGACCGGTTCAGCAACCTCAGCCGACCGGTTCAACACTTGAACTGATCGGTTGGGAGTGCAGGTTGTGTAGAATCAGTCAATTGTGATTTCAATCAATCCGATACTCCAATCAATGCATCCAACATCTTGAACAATATGATATTGAGCTACCAATTAATTGAGTGTTTAATTGAACTACTAAACTCCTTTAGTAATCAATCTAAACATTGCTTGTGGACAAAAACTCCTCTTCCAGGTTAAATCCTATGTGTGTGACCCTGCAGGTCCATTTCACATTGGCAGTGAAAGTCCATAACACTTATGACTTCACAAGCAAAGAGAGGTGCCTAGTCACACATCAGTGCTACCCAAGTGAAAGTAGAAAGTTGGAGAACAACTTTCAATCCTACAATCTGTGAATGGTGTTACAATGAATGTATAATTCCTTTGTCACTGATATCCCGAATGAACTCGAGGCATGGAACAGTCATCCTGTCAACGTCCATTCACTTTCTTGATCTCAGAGTAGATTGGAAGAGATATGTATGACATCAATATCACATACTGATTCACACATGCGTGCACGCCTTTCTCAATCCTACTCATCAAGTGGCCATGGATATCAAACTCCCTCAGGAAGGACAAATCCCATATCTATCACTCACCCCTCAAAAGCCCCATGTGTCAAAGCCACCCAATCATCACCTTTATAACAACCCATGTTTCAGGACTGTGTTTGATGATGTCAAAGTATGCCCAACGACATGTGTTGAGTGCAGTGATTTCAGGTCTAAGAATCACACTCACCACCATCACTGTGAGTACTAACTGTGACTACCATGTCATGGTTCCATGTGTCAAACTCACGGTGGGTCTGTCCGGTACACTTGTTCTCTAACAAGTACCTATGTGTTTGGTTTGATATCTCTATATCATGACTAATGAAATTTTGTCATCAACCAACACCACAATCTAGTCTTGCGTGTCATTGCTGTCTATCTACCTTCCACAATGACATCTGACTAGGGACATAACAAGAATGTACAAACTCTTAGCATCTGTATGATCTCATCGTTCAGGTCATGAACCTAAAGGCATACGTCATTGAGTATTGTCATTCTCTAGACATTCAATCTGCTCCATCACTATCTCATATGACTGAACCAGAAAGAATTGGAAGCTTGCCTTTGTTGTTTTATCAAATCAATCTTAATGTATCCCACCAATCATCCCATGATTGGCTCTCAGGGCATACATACCAACAGAATCCCACTTGCACTGTGAGTCAATCACCATTGAATCATATTCATAGTGATCTTCAAACATGTCCCACATGTTACTGTGCCCTAGTGCCAACATAGTGAGTAATGGCAACACCTTGCCAAAGTCAATTTTAATTGCATGTCTCTCATCTCTTCGTTGTACGTCATATGTATGAGATGGAGTTGTCGTAATATGCGATCTAGTATTCCTTTGCTAACTTTTAGCCACATTGCATGATCAAGGATTCCATACTTGTCATCAATGAGTGGAATATCTATAAGTTCATCTCATGAACTTCCAGATCCATATAGTATCCATTAACGCATAGATACTCGACATTTCCTTTTAAATGGTTTTATTGGAACATTTCCAATTATCAACAAACTTTCACTTTTATACATCCTATGTATATTTTGCGATTAATCTTCTATCCTTTTGGAAGTTCACATCAATGTAACTCTTTACATCAAACTCTTCCTTATCTCCATAGAGCTAGTACTTCTCAAGCACTTATCAAGTTCTTATGGTTTTCTTGTAACCCTTACTGGAAGTAGACAGACATCCACTCGTCATGTCCCACATGCGAGTTATCAGGATGAGCACATCATATTTTCATGTCGTACATACAAGATGATGAATGCATTTTCTTGCCATGTCCATACACGCAAGATAATGGGATGATTACATACATGATAGATCCATATCTATTCTTAGTGTTCTCATTCTTCATAAGAATTGGACACTTGGCCTTGGGATACTAACTCCATGTAACATGGACAAGTTTTCTCCCACTGAATCTGTGCATACTGAACACTTCAGTACAAATTGCCAATGTATGCTCTCTCTTTTCAGGTCAAGAGATTTTTCGAGAACTATCTCTATAGATCTCTATTCCTATCACATAGGAAACATCTCTATCTTCCTTAAAGATAATTTCCACTTTTGGATTTCCATTTTAGAACATTTCCATTTCACATCAACATGTGAAATGCGAATACGCTCCCACTAAATCACATATCCCTTCTTTGTCCTTGACATATCAGTCAAACCTTTTGACTATATCATCAAAGCAAAGATCCAATTCTTGAGTTGCTTGTACTGAATCAATCACATTGATTAGTCCATTGTAACTTATAGACTTCATTTGCATTAATGGATTCATAAACCTTATAGGTTGTGTCACGTACACATCCTTGTTTTATTCCTCATAGGAATGCGGTTTTAGTATCCATATGCCAAATGTCTTAGTCATTAAGTTGCAATCAGCAAGCATCATCCTTCTCAAAATGTTATCCATGTGTCTTAACACTTAAGACTCATTTGCACTTATGGATTTTATCCAATGGGTGCTACCATCAAGGTCATACCTATTGGTTGACATGGATGTCATTTAGGATGTAGTGGTCATAAACCATATCTCAAAATTCGGTTCCTCATATTTATCTAGATAGTTGACTCATCTCATGAACAACTTATCACATAGATAATTGAGGTGTATCTGTTAAAGATATAAGAACTCACAACCCTTGTGATTCTTAATTTCTTTTATTAGTGAGGGGTATTATTTTATTAAGAAGAATTTAGTTATTTGATAATCATTATCTAACTCCTTAGAGTATGATTCCTTCTTGATTTAGACATCACCATGCCTTAGTCATGAGTTCACTATGATACATTATCATAATCACTCATAAGGATCTCAAACATTTGGTCTAAGTATTTCATTCATTGATCTCATCAAGAATTAACACTTTACCAAATTTGCACTTCATCTATGATAATCTTGAACACTTCAAGATATTCATATTGGTATTTCTCTAAACACCATTTGAAGTATTAGCATTTGTTCCAATAGGTATGTAAATACATCACATGTATTATACCTAATAGGATAACCATTCTCCCACTACCTTTAGTGAAGATTGATTAATCATGTACAAGAGATTCATGTCTCTTACTGGTTCTCTAACCAAAAGAGTCTAGATTTATCCATCACATGGAAACTAGAAATGAATTTCTCATGATTAATGCTAATTTGATTGTTTGAGTTATCAATACCTTTAGGTATCATTTTATCTTATGCATATGAAATACCACAAGATAAGCAAGGCATTGCCACAAAGATCACATCTTTAAAGATTGAAACATCAACTTTATTGATTGCCATCATTGTCATACAATATGCAAAAATAAAGTGTTTCTATCTATTGGCAAATATGAAATAACAGTTCATAACTGTATTACATGCCTTGTAGGCTGAAAATAAACTAAAGTACTCCTATCTATGGCGGCAACACTTGCCCCAATTATGAGTGCTTTACACTTTACATCTTGGTATCATATACCTCAAAAAGTGTTACAAGTTTACTTTCATGACACCTTTAACTAGAGACTTCAGTCGCCTCCTTCTTCTTTTGTTCTTACAGATAGAGAGGACAATTCCTTTTCCAATGTCCCGGCTTTTGACAATGGTGGCAATTTCCTTTCTTGGTCACGCCTCCCTTGGCCTTGAGAGCTGAAGACGGCTTGGACTCCTGGCTAGCATCAGAACCTTTCTTAGCTTTTCCCTTGCCCTTGCGCTTGGACTTGCCTTTCTTGCTTGTGATCACCATCACAGGCTTAGGCTTGTCCTTCTTCATCTGTATCTCGACTGTCCTCAACATGCCCAACAACTCTGACAGTGGCCTATCAAAGTTGTTCATGTTGTAGTTCATCACAAACTGACTATAAGATTCTGGCAACGATTGCAGTATCACGTCAGTAGCCAACTCTTGGCTCAGTGGAAATCCCAGTTCTCTACAGGTTCTCCACATACCCAATCATCTTGATTGTGTGAGGACCAACTGGATCTCCTTCTGTCATGACGCACTTGAACAACGCCCTAGAAACATTATATCTCTCTTGCCGTGCCTGATCTTCATACATGTTTCTGAGATGCTGAATCATCTCAATGACACCCATGTTCTCATGTTGTCTCTGCAACTCATGGTTCATTGAACATAACATCAAGCACTTTGCATCAATGGCATCATCAACATGCTTCTTGTAAGCATCCCTTTCTGCCTTTGGTGCATTAGGAGTGGGCTCCTCTGGAATTGGAGTATCCAGGACATAGAGCTTTCGCTCTTGAGTGAGAACAATTCTCAATGTCCGATACCAGTCATGGAAGTTTGTCCCATTTAGCTTGTCCTTGTCAAGGACCGATCGCAAAGAAAAGTTGTTGTTGTTTGTTGCCATTTGAACTACAAAAGGAAATATGCAATTTTAGTCCAAAAACTCATTTTTGACTTATTTGATTGATTTGAAAATTTTGACGATATAATTAGGCCTTTAATTAATTATCGCTCCCACCATTTTAGTTCAAATTGATAGCCCTCACCATCAATTCGGAAGATTGCAGCGTACAATCTTCTAGTGGGCAAGATCCTGAAATCCTCTAAGTCATGAGTCAGCTTTGGCTGATCGCCCACAACTTAGATCTCTCAGGTAGGCAACCCTTGCCAATTGCATCATATGCAACTCTTATTGAATGAACATGCACAACACCTTGCCATGAACATTCCTTGCCTCTGGGCTTATATGCTCTAAGAATCACCAGTTAAGTCTAACCCAAAAGCCGACACAGTAGAACATGCACCCTGCTTTGGCAGAACCTACATGTCTACCCTTCACACTTCCACAAGATAGATGGCGCACCACGCTTTGGCGTAACCTACGCTCGGTCAATCGAGTTTTTCATGTGTGCCGCTAATGGAAGGCATATAAGAATTAATATTTTAATGAGGGGTTTGGTTTTATATACATATACATATCCAATCACCACAATACATAGTATGTATCATATACATGCTATATCCCACAGAAAGCATGCAAAGCAATAAAAGCGATGATTATGGCCATCCTAATGTGATTCCTCGAGCCAAGAGGAATCACGGTCATCCAGGTCTACATCACATGCAACCTGTACAAGATGAACTCTGTGCCTTGCCTTCTGAGTTGATCAACTCATCACATGAATGATCTGCTCTCTCTGGCCGGTCGTCTGGGTGCCACCAGCCGATCGGTTGGCTCCTCCAACCGATCGGTTCGCCTGGTCATCGTGCATCTCTTTATGGCCGCCACCCACTCGTCTCGCTCCTCAAATCGGTCATCTACTGATCGGTTCACTACTTGAACCGATCGTCTGGAACGTCAACTGATCGGTTCACGCCTTGAACTGATCGTTTCAGCTGTCGTCAGATGTCCGCCGGTCTTCGACATAACAGGAAATAAAATCTATCCTAGTTACATTGCTTAAAAGGGAAACCCCGAGTTACATTTGGGGGGAGCAAAGGTAGGAAAGAATCTCGAATTATTTCGAGTTACATCAGGAATAAGAGAGGGAAGATCGGTGCGCAGATCGAGATGCAAGCAACCACACACAGATAGGGGTTTATAGGCCATAATCATGCTATACATCCACCACAAAACTCGTTTAAGGGTGACGTGTATCGAGTGCATTAATAATACATATCATATATGTAATTTGGGATTTGTGGATTTAGGATTGGACATGCATAAAGCCAATTTTATTCACATCGTATGCAATAAATAAAGGCAACAAACTAAAATCGATCATATCGATATTCCTAAAATATAGATCAGTTGACGTGGCTCTGATACCACTATTGGGTTTTAGGGGAGGCAGAGAAGGCAGCGGAAAAAAAAAATTTCTCCCCCAAACTCAGAACAAGGAAATACGTCAACGTCTATATATTAGGAAAGGATGGTTTGTGGAATCATACCTTGTCCCGAGGCTTGCTCGGAGATAATACCTCGCGCCTTGCGCAGTCTTCAAATCCGGTCTTCGAAGGTGTTTGTACAGCTCCTGGTCGCACCGGGACTGACGACTCCTGCTCTCACCGGACTGTCGGATGACAGTTGTCCTCCTGAGCGGCAGTGACCTCCCGCCTATGAAGTAGTCCACACGGACCACCTGGAACTCCACACTCCTTGTCCCACAAGGAAGTGGAAGGAGTCGCACCCTCCTGTTGACGTACTAGTCGCCAACACACTCTCCTGCCTCCAGTTGCAACTGCAGTTGTCCTTCCCTTGCTGCACCTCCCTTTGCGGGAATCACTTGCTCGGGCTCTCTCTCGGTTACCAAAACTAGAGAGAACGACAACTTTGCAGAGCAACTGATTACACTGAGTTGTACTTTGAGAAGCCCCCAATACCCCTATATATAGGAGGGTCATGGGACAGGGTTCTCTATCCCAGGCAATGCGGGACTAAAAGTAGGAGTAGAAGGGTTCGAGATTTTCCACAAAAGCAACCAACTTGCAGCCTGAACCGATCGGTTCACAAGTGAACCGGTCGTCTGGACCCTCCAACCGATCGTTTGGATCCTTGAGCCGATCGGTTGGACACTCCAGTCGATCGGTTCATGATCCTAGTTCAACTCAAATTGACTTTCCTTCTTTTGTTTCTAATTGGTATCGAATACCAATCCCATTCCCAATCAAATTGGGCAATTGAAATGAAAGGAAAATTCTCACCGACCTGACTTTCCCAACTTGCTCGGTTGCACCAGTTGAACCGATCGGTTCAACACTTGAACCACTCGTTTCACTCTGGTCATGAGCCGATCGGTTCAACAACCTCAACTGACCGGTTCAACACTTGAACCGATCGGTTGGGAGTGCATGTTGTGCAGAATCAGTCAATTGCGATTTCAATCAATCCGATACTCCAATAAATGCGTCCAACACCTTGAACAATATGATATTGAGCTATCAATTAATTGAGTGTTTAATTGAACTACTAAACTCCTTTAGTAATCAATCTAAACATTGCTTGTGGACAAAAACTCCTCTTCCAGGTTAAATCCTATGTGTGTGACCTTGCAGGTCCATTTCACGTTGGCAGTGAAAGTCCATAACACTTATGACTTCACAAGCAAAGAGCGGTGCCTAATCACACATCAGTGCTACCCAAGTGAAAGTAGAAAGTTGGAGAACAACTTTCAATCCTACAATCCGTGAATGGTGTTACAGTGAATGTATAATTCCTTTGTCACTGATATCCCGAATGAACTCGAGGCATGGAACAGTCATCCTGTCAACGTTCATTCACTTTCTTGATCTCAGAGTAGATTGGAAGAGATATGTATGACATCAATATCACATACTGATTCACACATGCGTGCACGCCTTTCTCAATCCTACTCATCAAGTGGCCATGGATATCAAACTCCCTCAGGAGGGACAAATCCCATATCTATCACTCACCCCTCAAAAGCCCCATGTGTCAAAGCCACCCAATCATCACCTTTATAACAACCCATGTTTCAGGACTGCGTTTGATGATGTTAAAGTGTGCCCAATGACATGTGTTGAGTGCAGTGATTTCAGGTCTAAGAATCACACTCACCACCATCACTATGAGTACTGACTGTGACTACCATGTCATGGTTCCATGTGTCAAACTCACGGTGGGTCTGTCCGGTACACTTGTTCTCTAACAAGTACATATGTGTTTGGTTTGATATCTCTATATCATGACTAATGAGATTCTGTCATCAACCAACACAACAATCTAGTCTTGTGTGTCATTGCTGTCTATCTACCTTCCACAATGACATCTAACTAGGGACATAACAAGAATGTACAAACTGTTAGCATCCATATGATCTCATCGTTCAGGTCATGAACCCGAAGGCATACGTCATTGAGTACTGTCATTCTCTAGACATTCAATCTGTTCTATCACTATCTCATATGACTGAACCAGAAAGAATTGGAAGCTTGCCTTTGTTGTTTTATCAAATCAATCTTAATGTATCCCACCAATCATCCCATGATTGGCTCTCAGGGCATACATACCAACATAGTCACCCCCTTAGGTCAGGTTTTGGATCAATTATAATTTTAATGATCAACCATTAAGTACCCTACTGATGTTAGCAATCAATGATGACATTAGCTTAATATTTGATGTTGATTAATGAATATAGTGATGAACTAACAAACTATGGTGACTTCATTGTCACTAATGATGGTGGATCATGTCTCCACAACCTATGGTGAGTTAATCATATAGTTCTAGCATCAATTAAGCCACCAAAGGTTTCTTGAGTCACTTGATGCAATGGTCGGACCTATACTGTAATTGATGGTTTTAACATATGAACTTGACCCAATGGTCAAGATCTAATGTTTATTACTCCAATAAAGTGGAATGATGGATAATGTAATATGTTGGTCCTAATAATGTGATTTATATAGTTTCCTTTATATGATCAACTTAAGGAGCTTACTTGTTGACAATGGATGGCTTGTTTTAAATGAACAGTCGATTATGGGTTTTACCCTACTCTCAATGGAACCTTTTGTGTTTTTAATCAAGGGATGTA
Organism: Alisma plantago-aquatica; assembly: GCA_963693085.1. Taxonomy (NCBI): domain Eukaryota; kingdom Viridiplantae; phylum Streptophyta; class Magnoliopsida; order Alismatales; family Alismataceae; genus Alisma; species Alisma plantago-aquatica. The sequence continues at coordinate 777,614,979 of OY856409.1, forward strand.
TAGGGTTAGATGGTGACTTTTATAGATCACAACTCAACAACATCATATATGATTCATTCAAGGTGTTTACTTATGTAAACGACTAATGGCTTTATCTTTTCAACATTTCATGGTTAGAAGTTGATGCCTCAATATTTCCATTGTTTTGGGTGAAGCGTGAAGTGTAATGTTATGATTCAAATGATGAGAATTTAATGGTTCAGTGCATTAAAATTACAGTCTTACCTTTTCCCTCTTATGATTATGGTTTATAATCACCATAATGAAATAGGTAACCCTAATGAGGTATACCTTGTTATACCTAGCTTTAATATAACTAAATGATGGTAATTGGGTATGAATAGTCCTTGAATGACTACTACAATAATGGAGTACTCTGTTACTATTGTTGAAACCCTAGTATGCTATAACCCGATGGTTACACCTTGATTTATGTGTGGGTTCATACTTGAGAATAGTATGGCATGTGATCGTGATGCTTCACCTTATGCATCCATGATCCAATGGGGATGTTGTGAGTTAGGGCTTGGGTATTAGTGTTGATTAGTAACATTGATATAATTTATCATGTTGAACCTAACTCTAATGCAAATAGATAAATATGAGTATTCATGTTTAACATTCTTATATGATGGAATGATGGTGGAATAACCTCCTTAATATGATCATAACCTTAATTTGTTAATTGGTGGTTATCATAGCCACATGGTTGATACTTTCTTATGCTAAACATGTGCATTATGAATATGATGAGGGTTAATCATATATAGATTCCTTGCATGTTGATGTAATAAAGGAATGTTCTTAACATTAATATAACCATGCTATGATTATTTATGAATATCTCCTAGCTCATTAATGCAATATTGTGTTGATCCAATGTATTATATGTAAGTGATGTTGTTGAGACTTGTTATAAGGCATGCAAAGATAATGATTTTTACACCCGATCTCACAATTACCATTAACTATGAGATTAGGGCATAAATTGAGGATTTAACGTAATACAAAGATCACCCTTAATTTTCTTCTTCTTTTTTAAACTCTTTGTTTTCTCGCATTGAACCACATAAACTAATTTTACAAGGGAATCTAAACATTGATTTCTCTAATCTGATTTCAACATTTATGATACACATCTAGACATTCATTCTATTTCTCACACTTCCATGTGCATACAACATGACAATCAGATACATTCTCTCTTATTAAGGAAACAAAGATACAAAATATCATTCACAACTCTCTCACATCTATACAAGGACCTAGAGTGATAGGGACCGACTAAACTTAACTAATATTATACTGAACTAATGTGGTAGATCTACTCTGATGCTTTGACCTTCTTCAAGTCCATGTGATATCCCTAAAAATTTTGAGTAGAGGGGTGAACCTACTCGCTCAGTGAATGAGTACTTCAAAGAAACAGTCTAAAGCACTGACATAATTATAGATATACTTTTGAGAAAGTGATATCAATTATAATAGTAGTAAGCTTTAAAGAGTCCAATCATCGACAATCATAAATATGGCAGAATACTCTAGATATCTACAAGAGTGAATCAATATATGAAATGCTTGATTGATCATAAAGAGCACTAATAATTCAGAAACATACAAAGAGTAATTCAATAACTGCACACACTTGTTTAACCTCTCATTCATCTTATTATGCCCTGATCATATACAATGTACTCTACATATGAAGAATCATAGTGAACTACGATCTCATCATACAAGACTTAGCTTAAAACCTGGGAAGCTAAGCCTAGAACTAAATTTGGGTCTGTTTGACTCGAACCGTCACGTCTGAATAAGGCGGCTAAACAGTTGGCCTTTAACTGGACCTCTCCTTCTAGGCTGAGTACACAGGCGGAGGGTCTGAGACGCTCTGTGGGCCTCATCTTGGTACACTCTATGGGTACCTCTGGGTTACCACCAGGATCTCTGGTTCATGTTGGGTAACTTATCTTCTCTTAGGAGACTTCCTCATGGGCTTCATCTCCTCACACGCTCTATGGGTGTGTTCTGATCCCCGTATACTGGTCGTTTCCAGGATGGATCATTTCCTCCCTACAGTGCAGACATCCGTAGGGAATCTACGGTGTTCAGGGCACATATGTCTATTATTTTATTATTCTTGGAAAGATCTTACTATATTGTATCTCTCTCTTACTTATTCTTGACTCTGGTATCTCTATGGTACCGAGTCTATTCAATGCTGAAGCTTATAAATACAACATGAACTTTCTTACTTAACTTGGCAGAGCAATATATTCAAAACAATGTAATATTCTGAGTAATCATCATACTATACATACAGGCAAACTAAAATTCTTAAATAATAGAATACATGTACACTTGATACTTTATACACTAAAATCATGCAACTGAACTTCTTAATACACTGATAAGAGTTAATTACTTGACATACGAGTAATCATCATTTACACCTATAAATTATTTGTACTTTATTGGAAAATGTGCACCTCAACCCAAATTTTGAGTTGTGCATCACCACATCTCATACTGAGAACATTGATATCAAAATACTTGATTCATTGAACACCCTATCCTTAGGGTTTCATTTACCTCATTCACTTATCACATAACTCTCATAAGGATTTCATGCGACATAAACATTCACTGAATAAAGACTACTATCAAAAAATCATATAAAATCAATATATGTATGAAACCTTGGAACAGAGCTAAATTTGGGCTTCCATATGCCATTCACTGAGATGACATGCATCAATAATAAAATTGAATAAATAAATTCTATCATGTCAAGAAAATCCATTCAAATGGGTTTCACGATATCTATTCGCAAATATCCAACTTTCCTTGCATCTAGGGTTTCATCATCTTTACTGAGATATCAAAAAAACATTATTCACCTTAAATGAAATCCAAGATAGTATCTGACATATATGTACTATGAATTCAGATAAACAACCATTCATAACCAAGGGGATCCAGATAAACAAATTTCTCTATTTAATTATACAACAATTCCAGTCATAGACAAATTCCTTATATTTCAACTTACTCTTATATCCTCTATGAATACTTAGGGAATTCTCATTAGGATGTATTGTATACATTTCTAATATGAATTTATCATCTAAAATTCATCCAAACAGAGGAAGAATCCATTTCATATCATTTTGCAACAACTTAGATCAAACACACAATTCAGGGTTTGTAGTCGCATACTAAGCAATTAAAGATTATGGATGATTTAACCAATTTTCATACAATATACTATTTAAAGGAAGTTCCTGTAACGACCCCGCCTCCCGATAACCCCCAATTAAGGGAGACCTGAAGGTTAGAGCCGTTATTCAATTAACAGGATCAAAGGTTCGACAAATAATCAGTAATAATTAATAAACTTTACCAACTAAACTGAAAACATGTATAAAATAAAACTTTTCTTACCTTGGAAAAACTGGGATTTCTAGACTTCTATCCATGAAGATGTTACTCTAACTAATCCTCCTGTGCATGTTATTTCTCATTCAATTCCACATATGTCACTTTACTGTTTGTTCTTTCATTTGTACCTAAAACGCCGACAATCAAAACGTCGGTCAGCCAAAGTTGGTATGTGGGGGAAACAATAATTGTGCAATTATGTTAACAATGTAATCAACCAAATATCATTTAACAACCAAGATTACGTTTTAAGCAATACTACTCAATCCTTGCCTATCCCCTTTCTCTGTAAAGTCCCTGCAGTGGACATGGATACCACCTCTCTCATATGGTAGATCCTTACCCCCATGGCCCTACCACACAGGTAGCCAATACCTAGGGTTACGGAGTCGCATGGTCCTACCCAAAGGTAGACCAATCCCTAACTCATGATGACTTGATGGACCTACCCCATTGGTAGCCATTTACTAAGTCATTTAATGACCTGATGGACCTACCCTCATTGGTAGCCATTTACTAGGTCAATCTATAAAGCTACAGATGGGACTAGGATCTGAGCTAGTAGGCATATTGCTTACGTGATAGTCATATTCACATTATACTTTGCATGAATTAAATACATCCAACAGTTTAATTCAAGCCACGATGGAAACATCGATAAAATCCCGGAAAACTAATTCGGGTAGTCATAAGCGTAACCACATACCTGATCCAGAGCAACTTGATGTCCAAGCAATAATGATAAAGAACAAGCAACAAGCAATCACCAATATCCTAAAATTAATGCATGACATCCAAGTGTTATAGTTTATCCAAAACATTCTAAAGCTGGACTTGGATTCCACCTTAAGCTTTCTAGGCCACTTTAGGGTTTTATTAGGGTTTTAGCCTCCATAATACTTTTATCACATTTAATGCCCTCTTACTTCACAAACCCTAATTTCAACACCATAGGCACGGTTAAAGTCCATTACTTCTCTTTTATATCAAAACTACCGTCTTTATCTCTTTTAAGTTACTTCAAGATCATTAGACTCAATTATCACCTTTAGTTTCCTTCGAATGGTCAACTCTTACTTTATCAGGATTTAATTCATAATTGTATTCCATTTACTATTAATTCCTCATTTATCCATTATAAAACCCTAATCACCCCCATGAGGGTATTATATCATGAAAACTCAGCTCTATGATTATATTTTCAGATTTAACCCATTAAAACCCATATTTTCTCAAATTAGGGTTTCTAAACATAATTATGTGCATAAACCCTAAAACAAACATGAAACTACCTTTTTCAAAATTAACTCTCCCTTTTATTCTTAATAGGTTAGTATTTCTCAAAATTAGGGTTCCAAACCAAATTAACCCAAAAGAGTCATTAATTCTGAGTTCCATATCAAATTAGGGTTTCACTATAATTTAATACACCAAAGGTGATAACTTTATGTACTTTTAAAATTGTGAGAAATATCAGGTTCCAATTATATTTTTATTGGATTCTATGCATTCTCCTGATCAATTTTTATATTTTGCACATCTCCATCGGAGCTACCAATAATAAGTTACAATTTATGCTATTTTAATCATTCCCAACCAATGGTTGATTGACACGTCAGCAAGCGACAATGACTAAAGAAAACTTAAAATACAATCGCACCCTTTACCTCGTTGCGTTCCACTCAGGGGAATAGGTGTCTTTTCATCAGCCGCTTCTTCAAGCTCGCGATCCCTCTCTCGCTCGCGATGCAGAGTCAGGCCGTGGTCAACTACGATGTTGACTTTGAGTTCCAACTTCCCGAAGCAAATGACTAAGATCCCCTGACCTCCGCCGCCTCCGTGTGAACTCGTCGGTGCTTCTAATTGCACCCGACATGGCTGGAGTTGCTGGGTCGACAAAAGAGATCTCCGGTGGCAACCAGGGGGTGTCTCCGGTGCAAGGGGGGTTTGAAAGGGAAGAATTGAGGGCTAGAACTTAGTCTAAAGGTCCAGTAGGATCTCGTAGATTGATTTTCAATCTCACCTATGAGTTACATCCTCTTTTATAGAATATAGCTAGGGTAGGCGGCCGGAGAGAGTCCTACTGATTTGGGGGTTCTTCTAGATGCCCTCAAAATAGGAAAAACCCAGGGTAGGGATGGCCGCAAGGATCTTACGAACCCAGCTGGCTGGTTTCCAAATTTGCTCGCGCACTCAATCATGAGGGATCGACTTTGGAAATATCGTGCTCCATATTCTGACTTTCCTGATCAGTCTCGAGGTAGGAGATGGTTGCCTGATCATCGGATCTCAATCCTACGATCAGCAGTTCACGCGGCAAAACACTGAGTTAGAATAAACTTTGTGATAATTAGAGATTTTCCATTCTTTTTAGAGATTTTCAAAAATCCGTATCTCTTAAACTGTACATCCAAATGATCCCAAATTTTAAAGGAAAGTCTATAATGACATAATCCTAGTGTGTACAAAATTTGGGACTCAAAATCGAAAGTATGAGATACTTTTATTTATATGAAAGTAATCTCTTAATTATATATATATCTTACATATTTTCTCTTTCCTTTGCCATTAAATTATTATTCTAAATTCCTTGAACCTCAAGGAATCTTAATGGCTCGAAATCCCATCTTGGGAATATTTCTTTAGCCTATTTTCTTATTTTTCATCCTTTTTCTTATTATCTTACTTTTCTTATTAAAATATCTCTTTTTGAGAGTTTCTCTTTATTTCTCTTTTATTTTCCTCATTAGTATTCCTTTTATCATTAGGAATCCTTGGAATACGAAATTCCACTATGGATAACTCCATTATACATCTATTCACTTGTTTTCCACATTTCATCAATGTTTTCAATTTCTTTATTAACAAGGAAATACTCATTTGATCTTTTCTTTTCATATTGTATTCTTTATGCACTTTTGGACTCCTCAGAATCCAAGGAACCCATGTGGCATGAATTCCACCTTTGGATTAAGTTCTTTTGCCTTCTAGAGGTTTCCACACCTTTCTTTTCTCAAAAACTCAATTATCCATTTATTAATTGGATTTCCTTATTATTTGGGCCCAATAGCCAATAAAGCCCACAACACAATCATCAAGGCTATTGTAAACGAAATCCACTTATTCTGAACAAATTATATCATTTGTTGTTCAAATATCTTTAATATGAGAAATTACATTTCTCACCAAAAGATCCCAAAAATTGGGGTTGTAACATCCTTCCCCTCTTATAAGAATTTTGCCCTCAAAATTCCATCAAACAAGCAAACAAATAGGATAAGCCTCTCATATGTCCATCATGGCTCCCATGTGGCTTCACCCTTTCCATGGTGCTTCCCCAAGAACCTTCATTATTTCATATTCTTCCATCTTAGTTCTTTCTTACCTTGGTATATTGTACCCTCATAAGTGACTCAGGACATTTCAGCCTCTCAAAAGCTGAATAGGTTCAGGGCTCCACATGGCTTGGGTACCGAACATAGGGTCTCATGCAACACATCATTTTATCCTGAGGGTCAGGTTAAACACAACCATATCCACCAATCCATCTCAAATGGACCCATATATCGGGGACTCAGCTTCATCAGCCGTAGCTTAGAGGGGTCGGATTTTCACATCACATATTCTCCCACAGTGAACTGCATGTCAGTCTGCTTTGCATCAGCTCGTGACTCATGTCACCCTTGGGCTCTCTCTTTCAGCCATTGCATGATCAAGCGACTTCATCTGCACACACTGTGGTTCTTTTATGACCTTCACGAGGCCTCCTTCACCAACATCATCATAATGAAGTGGTGACTGACACAACCTCCTTATAGAACTTCTTTCATCCCGATAAAAGTCTATGGTGGTTAATATCACATCTTAAGAACTGTCTCTTTGTATCACCCTGAACAAGCACACTTGCTCTCATCAGACCCTCTAGTTTGGATCACACTAATCATTAGTTAGGGGTGATAAACAATACTAAAAATGAGTTCTTCATGTGCCTACTCCCACCGCATGGAAGTAAACCTTCTCATCATGCTCAAGAACTTTTGAACTCGCATCATGATTTGGTTGAACCATCTTTCTCTCTCAAGTAGTTCAACTGAATCTGTCCCTTGACAGTTTCCTTTCTTCTCATGTCATCTAGGTAAGGCGATCTACCATCACCCATATTGCATCTTGACCTTCCTTGGTTTAGGGGAGACTCACAACATCCATAGTGATGAACTCCCATTCCCCCTCGGGAACTCTTTTTACTATATATCCATGTATTGGGTTACTGGTGTTTGCCTTTCACCTCCTGGCTTGCGTGGCCACATGCTACATGCAACCTCACATCAAGCAGCCAAAGTGCTACTATCACGCACTATCATTATAGTATCGCGGTGTTTGGTGATCTTAAAACCATGATCTCCGGTATATCATGATTCCTTAAGATCGATACCTCAGAAACCCTAAACCACTTTAAAAGGGTCTTATTACCTTCCTATCCAAAGAAGTGTATCTAAGGTTCTATCACCATCCTTTTACTACATCAAGGACTAAACTGGCTAACCAAACAACCATTAACTTGCTCAACATATCTTATTACATCTGTGTGTTAGCCAAAACACATCCCCTTTCCAAATATAGGGTTAGTCAAACAACCTCCACTTCTTCTAGCTTCCAGCTAACTAGGCAACTATATCTCAACCAGAGCATTCATTATCACTTCTTAACCTTAGGTGTTAGGTAAAGTTGAATACATACACCTCCATGTATTCCACTTATCATCTCATCTCAAACTCTAAGTTTGCCTTCATCAAGAAACTCTCAGTTCATCCTCATGGTGATCAAACTCAACCTTGGTTAACTTGCAAATTCCACATAGTTCCCGATAAAACATCCTCTTAAGCTGACTACACTACTTCTCTTAGTGTTTGTAAACCATCCATGTATTATCCACTCCACAAGGGTATGTTATCCCCTCTATCCTCATACCTCATAGCAATGTTCCAACTCACAACATCTTTATCCTTGGTGTATGGCATGCATACTGTCCCATCTCTCCCTCCCATAACAAGAAGAAATAAGCATTTGGCGGCCATCCAAATACAGAGTTCTTCCCATTCCAAGAGTAGAGATGATATATCCCACCTCGCCAGTACACCTTCAATTCTAAGTTGAAACATGCAACTTATGTCTCCACATCACAAACATCATGATATCAAAGTTGCTTCCATGGAAAACTGGTCTTGAACCTACTTGGGTTACTACACCATCCTTGGTCATCTCCTCTAGGTCTATAGGGTGCCGACACTTTTGGGGTCATCCTTCTTCCCTCATGCATCAGAGAGTTCCCTACTCATCTGCCCTTTGGGTCCCATGAGTTCGTGAAGGTGATCAATCTCCTAACCCATGGCCCTCAGACAATGATAGTCGTTACCTCCCGACCCTATGGTCATGTGCAACTAGGGAATTAGGCAACTCCTTCTTCCATCGGTCTTATCCCTACCTGACCCTAGGATAGACTTAAGATTCTATTATAGTACATGTCCAACTTAGAACCTCACCCAAGCCTTCATCATCTCTTTCATCCCTTCACAGGGGTCATGGCAACCAGCCTACCTTGGTCAGGCCCCATACTGGTTACCTCCATGGTATCACATCCATATGCCCTTAGAGATGGTTAACTATGGGTCCACAGGTTCAATGTCATACCATGCACTTTTCACTTAGCTCACTCAAGATCCTATGAAACTTCTTTAGGTTTCCACAAACCCACAAACTGGTACACACCTTACCAAAGGGTCCCTCTCCCAGGATGGGAGGATACTACAACTCTTGACAACAAGGTCACAACCGTCCCTATGGTTTACATTCACATGAGTATGCCTAACCCAGCAACTACTAAGGCACAAGTGTACCTACTAAACCATGCTAGGTCACACTTGTTCTCTTTCCTCGACATTAGGTCAACTTAGTTGTGAGGGGTTCATCAACCTACCTTTAACTTATGGGGTTTCCTTTTCCTCTATACATGAAGAGTACCATGCTCGAAACTATAAAGACTCAATTCTCATCATGAGCATTGGACACACTGCTTCCCTTCTTAGGCCTAGGAACCCTATGTTCACCTTTGGGTATCCAACTACATGCTCAATCTCTTAACCACAAATCAACATATCCAAGGTATGTCATATACTTCCATGATCCTTTTATATAAACAACACCTCAGAGTTGAGTCCTCTTCCAAGACAACCAACAAGGTTCAAGGCCTCACAACCGGTTACTTAAACCTCCTCAGGGTCTAAAGCACTCTTCATCTCATCCAGTAGGTAATCACTTATACCATAGGCACATAGGTACCGAAAGCATCTACTTCTCTTTAGGGTTTGGTTCCTCTAAAGGCAACCAAGATATCCAGGGGTCAAACATAAGGCAACACTATCCTCTACTTAGGTCGCATGATCCTCTATTCCCCACTATTCCTCATGTCTCGGGGTTTTAGGCTTTCAACCTCCATACTGGGGTCCTGCTCTCCAGAGCTAACTCCACATCCTGCCTTCCTATAGAGGTCCTTTCTCCATGAAGGCTCAAGCTCACAGGCATACCTCTATGCGGGTGAAGCCTATACTAAAACTTATGTTTGCTCAAGAGCATCCATAGCCCTTTCATAAGCCATCCATCATGATATCTTAACCAGGATTTCATCAAGCTATACCCTACTTGCCTAAGCCCATAGGGTAACCATAGGTTCTCCTCTAACCTCATCCACGAAAGAGCTATCCTTCGCTATGGCAGGCACGACCCTCTCCAGGGTTGGGTTGCCAAAGGTACTAGGTCATCTACCTTATTATGGCATCCCAAAGGTGTGACCCACCAAACACTCGGTCAACCATGACATCTAACTCATCATGTCATCTCTCTCTAACCTTCCCTTAGGGTTAGGGTTAACATCATCCTCAAAGGATGTGCTAGGTCTCTACTTCTAATGGAGGTCTCTACCTCTAAGACTAACTCTCTCTACTCATCCTCCTACCAAGTAGGTCTATCCTCAGGTCTCTCCTGAGGGCAAAGACAACTCGTGTCATACGACCCAAGCATGTATCTATTCCTTTTACGCTTACTCTATTAAGCTTATGTCCATGACATCTTATTTACATGCCTTTTATTAATTTGGTGGAGGATTCCTTAAACCTTATCAACCTTACCCATACCTCAAGAGGGTGAGGAGAAGAGAGGAAACCCTAATCCTTAAGGCCCTTAACAGAATTTGAGTTGAGAAGGGATGAACAAGATGAGAGAGTCCTAAAGGTATCTTATTTCAAACCATACCCTAAGACTTTGGCCAGGCAGTCACACAATCCGGGAGTCCTCGTATTTCGACTAGCGGTGCGGAGGAAAATATTGCCAGCCCCCGGTCGTGATCCTTTTCTAGACACCTCTGTCTTTCGGATAATCCTCTAATAACTCCCTTGGGTTCTACAAAATTTGTAAAATTTAATAATTATTAAAGTTTACTTGAGGAACCTATGCTCTGATACCAATTGTAATGACCCCGCCTCTCGATAACCCCCAATTAAGGGAGACCTGAAGGTCAGAGCCGTTATTCAATTAATAGGATCAAAGGTTCGACAAATAATCAGTAATAATTAATAAAATTTACCAACTAAACTGAAAACAGGTATAAAATAAAACTTTTCTTACCTTGGAAAAACTGGGATTTCTAAACTTCTATCCATGAAGATGTTACTCTAACTAATCCTCCTGTGCATGTTATTTCTCATTCAATTCCACATATGTAACTTTACTGTTTGTTCTTTCATTTGTACCTAAAATGCCGACAATCAAAACGTCGGTCAGCCAAAGCTGGTATGTGGGGGAAACAATAATTGTGCAACTATGTTAACAATGTAATCAACCAAATATCATTTAACAACCAAGATTACGTTTTAAGCAATACTACTCAATCATTGCCTATCCCCTTTCTCTGTAACGTCCCTGCAGTGGACATGGATACCACCTCTCTCATATGGTAGATCCTTACCCCCATGGCCCTACCACACAGGTAGCCAATACCTAGGGTTATGGAGTCACATGGTCCTACCCAAAGGTAGACCAATCCCTAACTCATGATGACTTGATGGACCTACCCCATTGGTAGCCATTTACTAAGTCATTTAATGACCTGATGGACCTACCCTCATTGGTAGCCATTTACTAGGTCAATCTATAAAGCTACAGAGGGGACTAGAATCTGAGCTAGTAGGCATATTGCTTATGTGATAGTCATATTCACATTATACTTTGCATGAATTAAATACATCCAACAGTTTAATTCAAGCCACGATGGAAACATCGATAAAATCCCGGAAAACTAATTCGGGTAGTCATAAGCGTAACCACATACCTGATCCAGAGCAACTTGATGTCCAAGCAATAATGATAAAGAACAAGCAACAAGCAATCACCAATATCCTGAAATTAATGCATGACATCCAAGTGTTATAGTTTATCCAAAACATTCTAAAGCTGGACTTGGATTCCACCTTAAGCTTTCTAGGACACTTTAGGGTTTTATTAGGGTTTTAGCCTCCATAATACTTTTATCACATTTAATGCCCTCTTACTTCACAAACCCTAATTTCAACACCATAGGCACGGTTAAAGTCCATTACTTCTCTTTTATATCAAAACTACCGTCTTTATCTCTTTTAAGTTACTTCAAGATCATTAGACTTAATTATCACCTTTAGTTTCCTTCAAATTGTCAACTCTTACTTTATCAGGATTTAATTCATAATTGTATTCCATTTACTATTAATTCCTCATTTATCCATTATAAAGCCCTAATCACCCACTTGAGGGTATTATATCATGAAAACTCGGCTCTATGATTATATTTTTAGATTTAACCCATTAAAACCCATATTTTCTCAAATTAGGGTTTCTAAACATAATTATGTGCATAAACCCTAAAACAAACATGAAACTACCTTTTTCAAAATTAACTCTACCTTTTATTCTTAATAGGTTATTATTTCTCAAAATTAGGGTTCCAAACCAAATTAACCCAAAAGAGTCATTAATTCTGAGTTCCATATCAAATTAGGGTTTCACTATAATTTAATACACCAAAGGTGATAACTTTATGTACTTTTAAAATTGTGAGCAATATCAGGTTCCAATTATATTTTTATTGGATTCTACGCATTCTCCTGATCAATTTTTATATTTTGCACATCTCCATCGGAGCTACCAATAATAAGTTACAATTTATGCTATTTTAATCATTCCCAACCAATGGTTGATTGACACGTCAGCAAGCGACAATGACTAAAGAAAACTTAAAAGACAATCACACCCTTTACCTCGTTGCGTTCCACTCAGGGGCATAGGTGTCTTTTCATCAGCCGCTTCTTCAAGCTCATGATCCCGCTCTCGCTCGCGATGTAGAGTCAGACCGTGGCCAACTACAATGTTGACTTTGAGTTCCAACTTCCCGAAGCAAATGACTAAGATCCCCTGACCTCCGCCGCCTCCATGCGAACTCGTCGGTGCTTCTAATTGCACGCGACATGGTCGGAGTTGTTGGGTCGACAAAAGAGATCTCCGGCGGCAACCAGGGGGTGTCTGCGGTGCAAGGGGGGTTTGAAAGGGAAGAATTGAGGGCTAGAACTTAGTCTGAAGGTCTAGTAGGATCTCGTGGATTGATTTTCAATCTCACCGAGGAGTTACATCCTCTTTTATAGCCTATAGCTAGGGTAGGTGACCAGAGAGAGTCCTATTGATTTGGGGGTTCTTCTAGATGCCCCCAAAATAGGCAAAACCCAGGGTAGGGATGGCCGCAAGGATCTTAAGAACCCAGCTGGCTGGTTTCCAAATTTGCTCGCGCACTCAATCATGAGGGATCGTCTTTGGAAATATCATGCTCCATATTCTGACTTTCCTGATCGGTCTCGAGGTAGGAGATGGTTGCCTGATCATCAGATCTCAATCCTATGATCAGCAGTTCACGCGGCAAAACACTGAGTCAGAATAAACTTTGTGATAATTAGAGATTTTCCATTCTTTTTAGGGATTTTCAAAAATCCGTATCTCTTAAACTGTACATTCAAATGATCCCAAATTTTAAAGGAAAGTCTATAATGACATAATACTCGTGTGTACCAAATTTGGGACTCAAAATCGAAAGTATGAGATACTTTTATTTATATGCAAGTTATCTCTTAATTATATATATATATATATATCTTACATATTTTCTCTTTCCTTTGCCATTAAATTATTATTCTGAATTCCTTGAACCTCAAGGAATCTTAATGGCTCGAAATCCCATCTTGGGAATATTTCTTTAGCCTCTTTTCTTATTTTTCATCCTTTTTCTTATTATCTTACTTTTCTTATTAAAATATCTCTTTTTGAGAATTTCTCTTTATTTCTCTTTTTTTTCCTCATTAGTATTCCTTTTATCATTAGGAATCCTAGGAATACGAAATTCCACTAAGGATAACTCCATTATACATCTATTCACTTGTTTTCCACATTTCATCAATGTTTTCAGTTTCTTTATTAACAAGGAAATACTCATTTGATCTTTTCTTTTCTTATTGTATTCTTTATGCACTTTTGGACTCCTCATAATCCAAGGAACCCATATGGAATGAATTCCACCTTTGGATTAAGTTCTTTTGCCTTCTAGAGGTTTCCATACCTTTCTTTTCTCAAAAACTCAATTATCCATCTATTAATTGGATTTCCTTGTTATTTGGGCCCAATAGCCAATAAAGCCCACAACACAATCATCAAGGCTATTGTAAACGAAATCCACTTATTCTGAACAAATTATATCGTTTGTTGTTCAAATATCTTTAATATGAGAAATTACATTTCTCACCAAAAGATCCCAAAAATTGGGGTTGTAACAGTTCCCACCCACCCTAAGATGTGAAAACACCTTACAAATACAGTTCATCCTTGAAAATCTTGATCTCATATCAAATCCCTAGCAATTCATCCAATTCTTCTTCCTTTCAACTCGGAAACCCTAAAAATGAGGGATTATGAAGAAATAGTGAGAAAAGGGGAAGTTTTAATACCATTTCAGATCAAATCAGAGGAGTTAAGGAATCTTGACATGTGAGAGAAGATGCACCATTAAATTCTATGCAAAGAAGCTAAACTTACATGATTTCATCATTCGTCGGACCGCAAAACCCTAGGTCAGCATCTCCATCACTTTCTCCTCTCAAACCCTAACTCTCCCCCTCTCTCTAGGATTTCGTTTCTCTAGATTGAATCACGAATTATGAGAGCTCCTTGTGTGTTAGGTTGACCATATAGTCAATTGCACGTTGACCCCTCACTATACTTTCTCTTATTTCAGTTGAACGTTCTGTCATAAAAATAATACTATAATTCATCTACTGATAAGGTCTAAACACATCCAAAAATTATGAAAATTTTACATTTGTTTATGATTTAGTTTCATATCTCTAGTTAAAATTTTAGATCATTTGGAGTTACCAATAAATAATTAAAAATAAAACACTACACTACTACAAAGTACTCTGTCAACATTTTGGTCAAAGTATAGTTCGATAAAAAACCACATTCAAAGAACACTAAAATATTATGAATTTTTTCTCTAATATGCATGATTGATTTATCCATATCATATCCAAAATTCAATTAAATATATTTTTAGAAAATATGAAAAATCATTTACCACACTGCTATCCTGATCAAATTCCATATTCATGTACTATCAAAACCCTAATTTTTTTCGATTAGGGTTTACATTTCTCAAACCCTAATTCTTCAAACTAAAATAATAGTTAGAGTTTCTTCTTAGGTTTGACACATCACAATTGATCTACTATCATTAATCAAGTCTAAATTATGTTCAATCTAATCAAGCATGTAATCATTTAGGTAAACCCTAGTTTACCAATTAAGCACAAATGTGGTCATTACAATGATGATCTTGCACGGAATAGTATGATGGTCTTAATGACCTTTGGGTGTGGTTGAGCCCTGAATGAGGTGTAATCCTCTTGTGTTGATAAGGGTTGATACCCTGTGATATTGTGAAAAGGATTTATATCTCGTGATAGTATGATGGTCTTAATGACCTTTGGGTATGGTTGAGCCCTAAATGAGGTGAAATCCTCTTATGTTGGTAAGGGTTGATACCATGTATATTGTGAAAAGGATTTATATCTTGTGATAGTATGATGACTAGTGTGGTCTCATGAATGGCAAGTGAATAGTACCATGTGATGATGAGATGAGAAATTATGTTGTACACGTTTTATATATTTTGTAGTTGTTATATTTATATGCTTGCTAGAAGTGAATTAGGGTTTGTATGTCCACTTATTTGATGCAACCTAAATTCACCCAATTGACATAACTAATCAAGTGCAACTCTAATCATGTAGTGCACTGTGTCGTAGAGCCATTTTCAGTGTCAGAACTTACTGGATGGTGAAACGAGTATTCCTAAGGGAAACTTGGAGCGCATACTGTTGAGTATGTGGGGGTGGTAGGTTGAAGATATATCCTTGTCATCCATAATGTAGGTTGTGAAGGTTGTCTATGGTCATGCCTCATACATCTGATGTGATTGAGAACAGTTGTGGTCGTGTCTCAGTGATTATAACATGATGTGATTAGAGGACAACTGCAGTTGTACCTCAGTGATTGGGTTTGAATACCTTAGATGCTAGCGTCGTGACATGTACCAAGTTGGACTAGTTACATGACTATATGTTGCTGTGGTGGAAGCTTTGACTGATATGTCACTGCCTTTTTACTCGTACTGACCGAGGGGAAGAGATCTTAGGATACCGACACTCCTAGATCTTGTACGGAACATAATAGCCCTTTGCAGGGGTCGGTTGGACTTTGAATGGTATGATTCAAATTCCCCAGGGCATAATAAAAGATGTAAGATAGCCATGTAGCATATCTGTTTAGGGTTATACAAAATGCTTCATATTGGATGATAACCCTTGTTTGATTTCTTTTCACTGAGATCATGTATAGTACAATAAGAGATAATAGATATGCTTATGTTGTAGTTATGCTCATGTTGTAAACATGCATATGTTGTCAAATATAATGACACTGATGGTTAAGATGTTGCTGCTAGCTATGTTTAATATTTCTAGCCATGCCTATGTAACCATAAATGCTTAAACTACTAATCATGCCTATGTAGTTCATTGTGTTATGATGTTAGTTCTACTTATGATATATATCGGTTCCCTTTATTTGAGATGCCAATATTGATAGCCATGTTATGTTGCTAGACATATTCATGATGTCAGGGATGCTTATGCTACTAGATTGCTTGTACTGTTAGCAAGGAATATGATGATAGTTAGATTAATGATAATGATTGTTATAAGATGCGATTTGATGATATTTGAGTAGATATCTATCTAGAGAAATGGATTTATTTGTTATCTATATATGCATTAATGATCATACTTGTTGCTAAGATGATTTGCTTAATTTGTTTAGTATACTTGAATTGTTCAATCTATTAAATTGATTATTAAATACTCCAACTTTTTAGTTAAATACTATTTAAAATCTTGTAACCAATAAGAATTGTTGGAGGTTATATCTCTTACTAGGACATGGGTCTCACCCTTGTGGTTTGCCACTTTTTTTTAGGTAACCGAAAGTGACAAAAACAAACATGTGGCAGCAAAGAGGAGCTATAGTAATGAATCTTTGAGAAAGTTGATTAGATGTATAGTGTGTCTTAGAGTCATCCCTGTACTCTCATGTCTGGGTAGGAAAAATTTGTATATGGTGTTTCAAACAAATTAGAATTTTGTTAGCATGTTAATGTTTGTTGTGTGACATATACAAATATTGTTCTCTTGTATATATATGTTGTGGCCAAGGTGATAGAATAATTTGTATCAAATTCCTGGCATAGTATGGATATAAGAAAGATATTGGGCTTTTATGCAAATGTTTCTGAGCAAGTGTTGATGTTGAAATTGGTTTTAATTTACCCATATTTTAGGGCATGGGATTAGTTAGTGATCAATTGTGCTTTATGTTTTGACTAATCTCATTTAGTGTAACGAGTTCTCAAACCCGTGGTGAAGGTAGAAGACTCCTTGCTCAAGTGGGTAAGTCCTTGTTGAAAGCTTCTCCTTGGCGAAGGTGAAGTCAAAGGTTGAAGATCCAAGAAAAGTGGGTAATTCCTTTAAGGCCGAAGACTTTTACAAGAGTGGGTAAGTCCTTGGTGAAGGTAGAAGACTCCTTACAAAGTAGGTAAGTCCTTGGGTATGTTGAAGACTCTTGTCTTGGATAGGTAAGTCCTTTGGAAGGTCATGTATTGTATGTCTTATGATGAATATAAGAGTGCAATGGTTAAGAAATCCTAGAGGTTAACCTCTCTAGGTAGTGGACTGACATACTTCTAGTTTGAAGTATAGAACCAATCTACATAGCTTTTTAATTGGTGCATGTTTAATCTCTCTCATCCGTGCCATGTATGTTTTGTTGCACATCAAATTTCCCATATTAGCAACCTTATCTTATGAAATATTTTGACGGTATAATGAATTTTGTTTAAGTGCATTCATCGCTATTCATCCCCCTCTAGAGAATCTAATCACCCATCCTAGGATCCAACAACTAGTATCACAATGGGTCTTCTCCAAGCATACTTCCTTAAGTAGGAGAAAATGGGTGATTACCAAGGTGGGATATACCTCATCAACATTCCAATCTTTGATCGAAGCAATTTCTTTTATTGGAAAAGAAGACTACAATTCTACATCCAAGGATTAAGTCTTGAGCTATGGCAAATGGTGAACAATCCATACAAGATACCAGAGACAAATATATAAGAATGGAATGAAGCTACCTTGAAGAAAGCAACCTTGAATGCAAAGGCCATCAAAATTCTATATGCCTCCATGATCCCATTGAGTTCAATCCGATTTCTTCATGTGAAACAATCTATGAGGTATGGAGAAAGCTACGTGTCACTTATGAGGGGACAACTCAAGTGAAGGAAAGCAAAGTCTACATGCTCAAAGGGTTGCTTCATGTGTTCAAGATGGGAAAGGAGGAGAAGATAGCCAACATGTACTCAAGGCTCAACACCATTATGAATGGTCTTGTTGTTCTAGGTCATCCTATGAGTAGAGGAGAGATCAAATCAAAGATCCTGAGAACTCTACCCAAGATATGGGAACCCAAGGTGACTTCCATTGAAGAAGTAAAGTCTCTTGGTAATATTCCCATTAAAGAACTCATAGGAAATCCACAAATCCATGAAGTCAAACTTGACAAGCAAGATGAAAAAGAAAGACAAGAGGAGAAAGAGCTTAAGATAATGAAAAAGTTTGAAATCAAAGCTTAAATTGAGCTTATTGTTGGTCAAGCTTCTCTATCCTCTCAAGTTGAAGAAGATGCCATATACTCCAAGGGTAGACTCTACAAAGGCAAGCCTTTCTCCTCCATCATGTGCCTCTCAAGTGTGGAAAGAAAGGTCACTTCAAGATAGACTGTCTACAAGGGAAAAAGACCCATCATCACAAAAGAATAGAAGAGAAGTACAAGAAGAAGGAGAAATGACACAAAAGTTCAAGTGACTCCTCCAACTCAAGCTCAAGTGACTCCTCCAACTCAAGCTCAAGTGAAGAATCAAATGGAGGATCTAGATCAAGCTCTAGTGATGAGGAGAATATCATTTTTCTCTTATGGCTCAAAAAAGTGAAGACTCAAATGAGGTAAATATACACTATTTAGATAAAGAATCTTTAATTTCTATCATTCATGTTACTTGTGCCTCTCTTAAGTCTTCTAAAAATAAAAATAAAAAGCTTGCAAGAATTGTTGATAATTTGCATGTAGAGATAGATGATCTTGAACATGCTAATACTTTCTTGATTGATGATAAAAATTCTTGTCTTAGTCAAGTAGATTCTCTTAATCTAGAAAATGCTCATTTGCTTGATAAGATTACATTTTTAGAAGCTCAACATATTGTGCATAGTTCTAATGTAGAGCACAGTAACTTTTTGGATTCTGTCATGCATGATATAGATCTTCTTAAAGCTAAAAATAAGAACAAGGACTTGGCTTTGCAAGGTTTAGAATATGAAAATAGGATCTATCGTTCTAAGATTGCTATGTGTGAAAATGAAATGCTTCCTTTCTTGTTGAAATCAATGTGCTTGAATCTTGTTCTAGTTCTACTAGTAGAGAGAAAATTGTTGATTCTCTTCATATTGATAAAGATTCTTATATGACTAAAGCTCTTTACTTAGAAAATGATCTTTTACATGCTACAAATAATATAAATCACTTGTCTTCTACTATTGCTTATCTTATACATGATAATCATAATTTGAGATCTTCTGTGCAAAGATTCTTAGATGATAAGAAGAATCTTAATCAAATCCTAGATCATACTGCCGAACAAATGGGTAGATATGGTCATGGATTTGATAGTAGTAAAAGGAAAAACAAAGACAAAGGACCTTAAATTTTTAATGAAGAACCCTTTAGTTCTAAGTCTAGGAGATCATGCAATTATTGCAATCAATTATTCCACATATTGCCCATTTAGGAAAGCACCCAAGAGCAATAGGACTTGGGTTGCTAAGCTAACCCCTACGGACCTAAAAATATGATTGGGGACCATTTTATATTTCTTCTTGCAGGTCACTTGCAAATGGATTGACTTGATCTATGGATTTTCACATTAGTTTTTCAATCCACATAAAAGAAGAAAGGTGAGTGTGTATGGGGTAGCAATAAATGGAAAAGAAATGGTAAGAATAGAGGTAATGTTAGTCTTGCTCATATCCAATCCCAACTTATTTCTATCTAGTTAGTGTGCACTATGCATGTGGTTTTTGAGTTAAAAGTGGTATTTTGTGATTCTCTTCACACTCTTACTCAAAAAAACTATTTCTAATGCTTTCATAGTACATTACTAACTTGCTTACGTATGTTTGGATATGGATTATATTTTTAGTATGCCTCTTAATATGTTTGTATGAAATATATGTGCTTCTTGACTACAGTTGTATTAGTCGAGTTTATCTTGATAGAAACTTGACTGACATGCATCAATAGGTGCTGCCAACAACTGTTACCGGTCGAATTGCCAAAACACAGAACTCGACCGACAACACTATGGCCTTTTGGATGAGAGTTTCCCTCTCAACTAGATTTTCTCAACCACTAGCCTTATTCTTTGTCACTCCCTTGGTAGCTTTGTATATGTATTTTGCCATGCTTTAAATTGCCTATCTTGCTAGCTCTATCTTTCTAATTGCTATATTTTGATATCCCACTAGTTATATTCTGATATCTTGTAATTACTTGTCTTGAGTTGTTATGTAGGTTTTGATGATGATCTCTTTGGATCTCTTGGTTGTGTCTTAAACTTCTTCCATTGTGCTCAAACTTGATACATATATATAGTTGTATATCTTGTTTTGATACAACCTTGAGGTTCTTAGTGATATTCATCTTTTGATAATGATGCATATATGATAGTGAACTATATCCTTTCTTCCTTCTGAAATTGCATATCGTCTTGATGTTGAGAAATACGGGCACAGAGTATAGCAATGGAAGCAAAAAAGTATCTATATGTATTCCCATAACATCAAAATTGCGTCAACTACTATGAAATAGGAAGGATGGTTTTAGCGAGTTATACCCGGTCCTAGAGCAAGTCTAATGATAAAACTCGCTTCTGTGTAACTGTTGACAAGTTGTTCTTGGACGGTGGTTGTGCAGCTCTTGGTCTTCACCACAAATAGCTGTTTGTACAACCTCTGTAGTGACTCTGGTGGTCTGGCCACGACTGTAGGTTGACTTTTCTATCCAAGCAGCATCCAAAGGACTCCTGCCTCTAGAGTAGTCCATACGAACCAACTAAAACTCCTCGTTCACTAAGAACAGATAGGAAGGAGTTATCCCTCTCATTGGTGTACTAGTTGTTGGCGTATATGTACATAAAGCCATCCCAAGCGATTGCATGGAGTCGGATATTAATTAATCAATTAATGTGATTATTTGATTAATTAATGAATTCCGGAATATTCTAATTAATCCACGAGCATTTTAATTAACGCACCGTTTCTGTTTACCGAGGGGTTTAGGAAACCCTATTTCCCTTCGTATCCTGTTTAAAGGAGGATTGACGGCCGATATCTATATAAGATAGATAGAGGTTTTTCAGTTTACACTCACGTACGTAAACCCTAGCCGTCATCGTCCTTAGGAGAGAAAGGAGAGAAACGTGCTGCTAGCACACCGCCGTAGAGACACAACTCCTTCATGCCGGCTTGGGAAGCGCGACGTGGAGTTTCGTCTGTCTGCGTGGACAAAGTAGAGATGCAGACGCCTTGATGCCTGCGTTCAGAGGACGTCGATGACCACCTGTATGCGCTACGAGCGGCATACATCACTGCCGCAAAGGAGCACCGCCGGATCAACCTGCGACAACAAACGGGAGAGAAGTTTCGTCTGTGTAGGTCAGCAACGTTGCACCGTCGTACAACGGGACATCACCGGACTTGCTCCACGATAAGGTATATCCTGTAAACACTCCTTCCAAATACGTTGTTGTCGACGAGATCCTGTTTCGGGTTGCGTGGATTTTATTGCTTCCGCCGCGCATGTTTTATCCACAAAACCCAACATTGGTATCAGAGCAGCGTCGATCTACGACATATTTGGATTCATTTCGATATGATCGAATCACTGTATACTGTTTTTATGTTGCATACGATGCGAATTAAACATGCTAATGTGCGAATCTAAACCTAATTCCACTTACGCCGCATGCTTCTATTTTTGACGTTTTGGACGGGGTCGACTGTGGAAAATATTGATTTTCCTAAGTGCACAGAAGTAAAATTTTGTAGACCTTTCAGGGGCTCTGAGACCCCGCAGGGGGCGGCCTCCCCTCGACCCTCGCCCACTGACCGGGCAACGGGATCCCCGCACAGGGGCGCTGCCCCTGTGTACCCCGCATAGTCTGCGTGGGAGTAAAAAATTATTTAATGGGGAATGTCCCGCATTAAAAATACTGCAATTTTAATATGTATATACGTATATGTAGATATACCTATGATAGCATACACGTCGCCTTTAAAATCTATTTTATGTGGTGAGTGCATGCACGGTTATGGCCTAGTATCCCCTTTTGTGAATGTTCTGAATGAATGTGGATGTCAATCTTGTGGATATGTTTGTTTGTGAATTCTATGGATGTATAATGGTTACATATGGATCCTTTGTTTAAAGTATTCGGCTTGCATGCCGAGCCTCATATCTTATTTCAAAGTGTAATTAATTCTTTCCTTTTATATTTTTACTCACATGATGTAATAGAGATAGGATTAGTTTTAGTTTTTGTAAACTTGATGTAAGGAGGCCACTTGAAGATCCAAATCCAACGAGTGTCCATGGAGAAGCACCATGAAGATCTAATTCCAAGAAGCAACATGAAGATCCAACTCCAAGGAGAGTCCATGGAGAAGCAACAAGAAGATCCCATTCCAAGAAGCAACTTGAAGTTCCAACCTCACAAAGCATCCATGAAGTTGTTCATTGTAATGTTGATCATTACATGCTTACAGGTTGATTCACAGGTCCTGCATGAGATGCATAAGACCATAGGTGGACCGTAATCCTTTTTTGCTCCAAAGGATTACAATAGTATGGCCATAACCGATGTATTTGTGTTTTTGATTGCATGTCTATCATTTTTGGTTGTGGATATAGTAGTATATGATACGTACTATAAGTATGTGGTGTTTAGATATGTATATGTATTAATAAAACCCCTCAATTAATAATATTAAGTTTTAGTTGCCTTCCATAAGGCAACACACATGAAAAGCTTGTTCGACTATGTGTGGGCACGCCTCCACGTGGTACACTGTCTATCTCATGGAAGTGTGATGGTGGGTGTGTGGGTCTGCCTCCGCAGGGTGCACACTCATTGTGTTGGCTTATGGGTTGGACTTAACTAGGGAACCTTGATAGGATCAAGTACCTAGAGGCACACAAATGCATCATGGCAAGGAGTTATGTATGATCATCTATCCAAGAGTTGCATATGATGCAATTGGCAAAAGTTGCCTACCTTAGTATTTGGTCTTTGACGCCGGTGTTGGCTGGGCATTGATCCAATTATTTTGGATCTTGGCTCACTAGAAGGTTGTGCATTGCAATCTTCCGAGTTGATAGTGAGGGCTATCAATTTGAATAAAATAGTGGGAGAATAATTAATTAAAGACCTAATTAATCTCGTTTATCAAATCTTTACAAGTCAAAATGTTTTGGACTAAATGCAAAATTTTCTTTTGTAGCAATCAAATGGCAAACAACACTCACACGTTCTCGTTGCGATCGGTCCTTGAGAAGGACAAACTTACAGGAACCAACTTTCAAAACTGGTTTAGGACGCTGAGAATTGTTCTCACACATGAGCGTAAGCTCTATGTCCTTGAAACACCAGAGCCAGAGGAGCCCGTCGTAAATGAGCCCAAGGCTGAAAACGATGCTTACAAGAAGCACCTTGATGATGTCGTGGATGTCAAGTGCCTGATGTTGTGCTCAATGAACTATGAGTTGCAAGAGCAACATGAGAACATAAATGTCATGGAGATGGTAACACATCTCAAGAACATGTATCAACATCAAGAAAGACAAGAGAGATATGATGTCTCAAAGGCTTTGTTCAAAAGCAAGATGAAAGAGGGAGACTCAGTTGGCACCCATATACTCACCTTGATTGGGTACGTGGAAAGCCTATCCAAGCTGGGATTTCCCCTAGGTCAAGAGTTGGCCACTGATGTGATTCTACAATCATTGCCTGAATCATATAATCATTTTGTCATGGACTACAACATGAACAATTTTGACAAGCCATTGTCAGAATTGTTGGGCATGTTGAGGACAACTGAAGCACAGATGAAGAAAGACAAGCCCAAGTCTGTGATGGTGATCAGCAAGGCAAAGGGAAATTCAAAAGGCAAAGGCAAGGCTAAGAAAAGTTTTAAAGCCGAGCAGAAGCCAAAGTCATCCACACTCAAAGCTAAAGGTGGGATCTCCAAAGAAGGCAGTTGTCACCATTGTCACCAGCCTAGACATTGGAAAAGAAACTGTCCTCTCTACCTGGAGGAACTAAGGAAGAAGAAGCAGGGGATAGAGATCTCCACTTCAGGTATATACGTTATTGAGATAAACTTAAATACTTCTTCATCATGGGTACTGGATACCAGATGTGGATCTCACATATGTTCTAATATGCAGGATCTGATAAGAAGTAAGCCTTTACGAAAGGGTCAAGCCGAGCTCTGGGTTGCTAATGGAGCAAGAGTTGCTGCCACCAAAGTTGGAGTTATTAGTTTATCTTTGCCCACGGGCCTTGTAATAGAATTAGAGAATTGCTATTATGTACCTACCATTAATAGAAATATTATTTCTATATCTTGTATGGACAAGAGTGGATTTGAATTTCACATTAAGAATGGAATTATTTCTATATCTAAAGATGAGATCTTTTATGGCAATGCCCCTATGTCTTATGGTATCTACTTGTTAGAACTTGAGACTAGCATATACAACGTAAATACTAAAAGGTTAAAACTTGACAACTCAAACAAAACATTCTTATGCCATTGTCGTCTTGGGCACATAAATGAGAAGCGCATATCTAGACTCCATAAGGATGGTTATCTAGACTCTTTTGATTTTGAATCATTAGAGACATGTGAGGCATGTTTATTAGGGAAGATGACCAAAACTCCTTTCACTGGACACAGTGAGAGAGCCAGTGATCTACTAGGGCTCATACATACTGATGTATGTGGACCTTTTAGATCAAATGCTAGAGGAGGCTATCAATACTTCATTACCTTTACTGATGACCTCAGTAGGTATGGCTATGTATATCTTATGAAACACAAGTCAGAAACTCTTGAAATGTTCAAGACTTTCATGAATGAAGTAGAGAAGCAACTTGGTAAGAGTATTAAAGCACTCTGTTCAGATCGAGGTGGCGAATACTTAAGCCAAGAGTTTGAGGACCTTCTGAGAGACCGTGGTATTGTATCACAATGGACTCCACCTGGTACACAACAACATAATGGCATGTCAGAAAGAAGGAATCGTACATTATTAGACATGGTACGATCAATGATGAGTTCAGCCGAACTTCCAATATCGTTTTGGGGATATGCTCTTGAAACTGCAGCGTTTACACTTAACCGTGTACCTTCCAAATCGGTTCAAAAGACACCATATGAGATATGGAATGGGAATCGTCCCAATTTGTCTATGTTAAAGATTTGGGAATGTGAAGCTTATGTTAGGAAACAATTTATTGAAAAGCTTGGACCCAAATTGGAAAAGTGCTGTTTTGTTGGATACCCCAAGGAAACTCGGGGATACTACTTCTACACACCAACTGACAACAAAGTGTTTGTTGCTAGGACTGTTGTATTTCTTGAAAAGGAATTTATTTACAAAGGAATTAGTGGGAGGAATGTAGAGCTCGAAGAAGTTTGAGACCAATAAGAAAGTAGAGAACCTGAGGAGGTACATAAGAAACATGAAGACTCACAAGTTGTTGTGGAATTTCAAGTTCCAAATGTAACACAGGAACCTCGTAGGTCTAGTAGGACACGACTTGAGCATGAGAGATTAGAATTTCTTGTGACTCAAGACAGTGACGAATTGGGCATAGCAGATGAGCCAACTTCCTATCTAGAAGCTACTAAGGGACCAGAATCTGAGAAATGGCTCGAAGCCATGAGATCTGAGATGGAATCCATGTACACCAACAAGGTATGGACCTTGGTGGATCCACCCGAAGGGGTAAGACCCATAGGGTGCAAGTGGGTCTTTAAGAAGAAGACTGACATGGATGGAAATGTTCAAACCTATAAAGGTAGATTGGTTGCGAAAGGATTCCATCAAATTCAAGGTGTTGATTATGACGAGACCTTCTCACCAGTTGCCATGGTTAAATCCATCAGGATCATGCTTGCCATTGCAGCTTATCATGACTATGAGATTTGGCAGATGGATGTTAAAACATCTTTCCTTAATGGGAATTTACTCGAGGATGTGTACATGACACAACCTGAGGGTTTTATCGATCCAAAGGAAGCCAATAAAGTCTATAAGCTACAAAGGTCAATCTATGGATTGAAGCAAGCATCTCGGAGTTGGAATCTACGTTTTGATGAAGTAGTCAAAAAGTTTGGCTTTAGTCAAAATGAAGATGAACCTTGTGTTTACAAAAGGGTTAGTGGGAGCACAATCGTATTTCTCATATTATATGTGGATGACATACTATTGATGGGAAATGACATCCCTACTCTTTAGATAGTAAAAGGTTGGCTAGGGAAGACCTTCTCTATGAAGGATTTAGGCGAATCATCCTATATACTAGGGATCAAGATCTATAGAGATAGATCTAGAAGGCTTCTAGGCCTAAGCCAGAGCACATACATTTACAAGGTGCTAAAGAGGTTTAGCATGGAGGGTTCTAAGAGAGGTAACTTGCCCATGTCCCATGGGGTTACAATCTCTAAATCCCAATGTCCTAGTTCATGTGAGGAATGAGCACGCATGAGTAGATTCCATATGCATTGGCAATTGGATCTATCATGTACACGATGTTATGTACTTGTCCTGATGTGTCGTATGCTTTGAGCATGACGATCCGATATCAGTCAGATCCAGGTGAGTGTCACTAGACAACCATAAAGAACATCCTAAAGTACTTGAGAAGGACTAAGGATCAATTTTTGGTATACGGTGGTGAGGAAGAGCTCATGGTAAAGGGTTACACCGATGCTAGCTTCCAAACTGACAAAGATGACTACAGATCGCAGTCTCGATTTGTGTTTTGCCTGAACAACAAAGCTGTGGGCTGGAAGAGTTCCAAGCAAGAGACGGTTGTGGATTCTACAACAGAGGCCGAATATATTGCCGCATCTAATGTTGCAAAGGAAGCTGTGTGGATCAAGAAGTTCATTTCTGAACTTGGAGTGGTTCCAAGCGTTGGTGATGCAATTGAGTTGTTTTGCGATAACAATGGAGCAATTACACAGGCTAAAGAACCAAGATCGCACCAACGTTCCAAACATATTATACGGCGGTTCATCTCATACGAGAGATCGTACAATGAGGAGATGTGAAGATTTGCAGAGTACCTACAGAAAGTAATGTGGCTGACCCGCTCACAAAAGCACTTTCACAACAGAAACATGACAGACATGTTCGATCACTTGGATTGAGATTCATGAGTGATTGGGTATCAGTGCAAGTGGGAATCTGTTGGTATGTATGCCCATAGAGACTATCATTTGATGATTGTAATGGGATACTATGTAAACGATTTGTAATACTACATTGATCATATTAATAAAGGCAAGGTTCCAATCTATATGTTTGTGTTTTATATTGTGAGATGACCATAAAACTTATAGATGTCTATAGAATAATATACTCAATGACATATGTCTTTGGGTTGATGACCTGAATAGTGAGATCATATGTATGTTAATAGTATGTATTCTTGTTTTGTCCCTAATCGGTTGTTATTGTGGAAATATCCATAGACATCAATAACACATAAGATTAGAATGTATGTTGGTTGATGGAAGAATCTCATTATCCATGATATGGAGATATCAAACTAAATACATAGATACTTTCTAGAGAACAGTGTATCAGATAGACCCACCTTGAGAGTGACACATGGATACCATGATTGGTAGTTAGAGTCACATCTCATAATGATGGTGGTGATTGTGGTTCTTAGACCTGAAGTCACTACACTTATCACATGTCATTCAGTGTACTTTGACATCATCCACTGTGGTTCTGAATAAGGATTGCCATAAAGATGGTGCTTGGGTGCACTGTGACACATGGGGATGACTGTGAGTGATGTAGATGGAATTTTTCCTTCCTACGGGAGTTTGATATTCCGTCTACTTGATAAGTGAGACTGAGAAATGCATGGCCATGCTGATGTGAGTCAATATGTGATATTGAGCTTACATATATCTTAGATAGTCTGCTCTAGTTCAAGGAACATGGATTGAACGTTGAAAAGGATAACAATTCCATGACTCGAGTTCAATTCAGATATCAGCGACAAAGGAACTATGCAATCACTGTAACACCAGTCATGAATGATAGGTTAAGTTGTTCTCCAACTTCTCAATTACTTGGGTGGCAATGAAGTCTTGCTAGATACCAATCATTGCTTGTGAAATCATAATATGATTATGGATATGACTGTCAACGTAATTTGGAGCCTACCGGGTCACACACATGGATGTGTTGGAATAGGAGTATAATTGTGGATTTGATTGGAATTGCTTCGAATCACATTGATTACTAAAATGTTTATGTAATCGATTAGAATAATATTGGAGTGACAGGCTCTAGGTGCAAGTGGGAGTTTGTTGGCGTATATGCACATAAAGCCATCCCAAGTGATTGCATGGAGTTGGATATTAATTAATCAATTAATGTGATTATTTAGTTAATTAATGAATTTCGGAATATTCTAATTAATCTACGAGCGTTTTAATTAACGCAACGTTTTTGTTTACCGAGGGGTTTAGGAAACCCTATTTCCCTTCATATCCTGTTTAAAGGAGGATTGACGGCCGATATCGATATAAGATAGATAGAGGTTTTTCAGTTTACGCTCACGTACTTAAACCCTAGCCATCATCGTCCTTAGGAGAGAAAGGAGAGAAACGTGCCGCTAGCACGCTGCTGCAGAGACACAACTCCTTCCCGCCGGCTTGGGAAGCGTGACATGGAGTTCCGTCCGTCTGCGTGGACGAAGTAGAGACGCAGACGCCTTGACATCTGCGTTCAGAGGACGTCGACGACCACCTATACACGATACAAGCGGCATACATCACTGCTGCAAAGGAGCGCCGCCGGATCAACCTGCGACAACAAACGGGAGAGAAGTTCCGTCCGTGTAGGTCAGCAGCGTTGCACCGTCGTGCAGCAAGACATCACCGGACTTGCTCTATGATAAGGTATATCCCGTAAACACTCCTTCCAAATACGTTGTTGTCGACGAGATCCTGTTTCGGGTTGCGTGGATTTTATTGCTTCCGCCGCGCATGTTTTCTCCACAAAACCCAACACTAGTCACCAACCTGCTCTCCCACAACGACAACTTCTTAGTTGTTCTCTCCCGTTGGCTATCCCTCCCTGTCGGGTAGGACTTGCCTAGGCTCTCTTGCTTACCAAAACCAGAGAGGACAACAGTTGTCAGAGAAATTGATTCTATGTTGTCTATGTTGTGTCTTGGGAAGCCCCAAGTACCCCCCCTTATATAGGCGGGGTTTAGATTAGGGTTCCCAATATGTATGGGATTGTGTAGGAGTGGAAAGGACCATAAGAACTTAAACTTTTGCAACCTATGACATCCGAAACAATCATTTCACACACCTAGACAGTCGTTTGGTGTGTGAGACGTTCATATCACACTACCAAATGACCGTTTGGTAGTTTCCCAATCACACATGAATTTGACGATTTCGATTCCAATTAATATACATATTAATTTACTTGCTCTCCAAGTATATGTAATCAAAACTATTTGGGAAACATCCCGAACCTTCGATCGACCCCAACCGGGCCGTCTAACCCAGGCAAGATGCCCATCTCACTCACCCAGATGGTCGTCTGGTGAGTTGAGATGAGTCTATCAGTTCAATCAAATTCAACCGGTCAGTTCAAAGGCAGAACTAAGCCAATTTGAACTTCAAATAGCCTGACCCCCAAACGTCCGTCTCAACTACTTGAGATGCCCGTTTGGCTGCCCAAACGACCGTCTCGCCTAGTGAGATGGTTGTTTGGAAAACCTAGTTAGTCAATCAAGCTATATGTTGCGTGAATTGAATACTTAAACACTTTAGTAATCAATCTAACTGTCATTCAAGATTCAACTCCTCTTCTAGATGAGTTCCTATGTGTGTGACCCTATAGGTCCCATGTCACATCAGTAGTGAATGTCCATAATTAGCTTATGACATCACAAGAAAAGAGTGGTGCCTAGTTGCACATCAGTGCTACCCAAGTGAATGGAAAGTTGGAGAACAACTTCAACCTACAATCTGCGTAAGGTGTTATAGTGATTGTATAATTCCTTTGTCTCTGATATCTAGGATGAACTCGAGGCATGGAAGGTCATACTCTCAACATTCAATCCATGTTCCTTGAAC
The DNA here is from genome assembly GCA_963693085.1 of Alisma plantago-aquatica. Lineage (NCBI taxonomy): Eukaryota > Viridiplantae > Streptophyta > Magnoliopsida > Alismatales > Alismataceae > Alisma > Alisma plantago-aquatica. The sequence continues at coordinate 777,645,680 of OY856409.1, forward strand.
TAAGAGAAGACTGTCTAATATATTTTGACCTCGATATCATATATTGATTCACAAGTGCATGTGCATGTGTTTCTCAGTCTCGCTAAACAAGTGGCCAAGATATCATACTCCAGTAGGAGGGACAAATCCCATATCTATCACTCACAGTCTATCCCCATGTGTCAAAGTCACTCAATCATCACCGTTATAGTAACCCATGATTCAGGACTGTGTTTGATGATGTCAAAGCATACCCAACGACATGTGACAAGTGCAATGATTTTAGGTCTAAGAATAACAATCACCACCTTCACTATGATAGATGACTGTGACCACCACAACCATCACTAAAACAAAATGGTCCTATACCAACAACCTGTAAAGTGCTAGTATATGCTCATAAATGCCAACATAGGCTATACTAGTAGCCAATAAATGATGGCTATAGTGATGTTAGCATAGGTATTTACCAACATTTCTTGAGTCTATACCATCACTTACAATTGCTGGCACAGGTGTGTTGGGTTAGCTTATATTTGCCATCATTCCCTCTGTGTCATCACTTTGGCGGAGTGGTACAAATTTTGGTGTTGCCGGTATACGTACTATTGTCACCAAAATAACCAACTTGGTGCGGATATTCTAAAACTGACCAGGAACTAACATAGATACTATAAACACCGAAATAGTTGTTTGTGGCATGATGAGAAACACATACTAAAGAATTATCTTTCTTATATAAATTAGTTCTACACAATAGGGAAATGATATCTTAGTTAAATGTTTGTTGTTAGTATATCAAGGATACAAAACTATAGAAATATTATTCAATTATCTAGTGATAAGACACAAAACATAAAAATCACACCCAAGTTATACCAAAGGATGGTCATCAACATTGCATTTGTATATCCTTATAGCATTCATAACATATACATTATACAAAAAGAACAATAAATTTGATTCTTGAGATGAATAAAATGACTACATATTAAATATTTGAACATGTTTACATAGGACAATCCAAAAAATGGTTTTGTGTCACACAAATATAAATATTATAATACAAATCTTGCATTTCTTTGAAAGCTTCAACTAGACATCGAGAACTTGATTCCTTTCAATATGAGATAGTCCATCCTTGCTTAAACTTTCTTCACCATTAGTAGCATTTTCCTGCATAATAAGAATCATAATTATAAATATTAATTTCCAATGAACCATCAAAATTATGAAATTGTATGTAAGTGATAAAAGATGCACAATATTCTGAAATGAGTATTAGTCATCAAATTTTCAGAAGTCCTACAACCTCAATTATGAATGATGGAATATAAATTTCAATAACAAGTTATTATGTGAGAATACAATATAATCAATTTAACATAAAAAATATTTTAAATGTATATGCTTCAAAATGTAAAAACAATTACTTTGTTGTTGATTGTAGTGACCAAGTATAAAAAATAAACTACCAAGATGTTATGAGCATTGTCAACTAGATCCCGTTCAAGTCTAGAAAGTGTGCCATTATGAAAAAAGTTCTCTCCATATTATTGATCTTGGGCACATAAGTTCTCTTCACATGCAAGAGCCTCTTGCAATTGTGCTTCAAGATCCAATGACAACCACCCGACCATCACCATAAGAGAGGGAGGAGAACCACCCAACCAAGTCTTGAAAATGGTCATATTCTATAAGAGATATAAGATTTCATCATTGGCCCTTGACCAAGATTCATTCTAACCCCATTGAAATCATCGACATCCAAATCATTATCCATTTACCGACTGGTTTGGTGCAATTGACCTTGGAAATTGATATGAAATAAAATTGGTGAAAGAAAGACATATTAATAGGAAATATGAAACTAAATACCAAATTTGTTCTTGTCAATTCATTTTCTTTCTCAGTGTAAAGTTGGCATTGTCGAACCACTCCCAGTCAGGTCTAAAATTTTGTTATCAAGAATAATCAACATGTAAAATAAAGTTTATTGGCCCTACTACAAGGATATAAAGTTCATTCTCATCATGTATGTATTGATGAAACATACCCACATATTCATGGACATCGACATCTATTTCATGATCTACACTTGAGTTTGTTGCATGTTCTATTGAAATTTGGAAAAAAATATCATGTAGCATATCCTACTTTCTAAAATTTATATCTGACTTTTCATCGATATATGTATTAGCATGATCCACATCATGAAGTTTCCCATTAAGAGTCCAAGTAGTACAGATTTTCATAATGCCAAAAATTATTAGAAAATCTATAACATCAAGATGTGACTTCCATCCACCATGCATGCATCTAGCACCCAAGAACTAATAATATATGGGGTCAATTTTTTTTTTAAAACCCAAGGTAGAATCTAGGAGATAGAAACATGCCTTTAAATGCATCATATGAGGATAAATATATAACAATTCAAAAGATGAATTATTGATAAAAGTAGAATGATATTGCATTAACATATAGGTCTTAATGTTTTCTCATTTATAAACATATATGTGAACCATATCATGTTATACAAGTCAGTGATCGGAGAATTCAGATTTAGAGTTTGCTGATTTGATAAAGGAAAGTCCTCCAATAATATTTATTTATGATTTTGTATAATAACATTGGTCGAATACCATTCATAAATTAGAATAAAATAACTAAGAATCAGAATAACTTTATCATTATAACTAGATTATGTGGTGTTCTTTCCATATTTAATAAGTAGAATATTGACCAAGACTAAAGGTAGAATCCATTACTAAAACTTGAATAATTTAAAGTTTCATAAATCCTTTCTGAAATTTTCTCACTATATAAGAAAATTATGATCAACTTTCTCTAAGTATTAATGTGTTTATTGGCACATAGTAGAAATAATGCATAACAATTTCTCTCTAACTTTGGCTACCACATTAAAATCGATAATATGTATCCCACATTGCATACATGTTTATGGTCGAAGCCTGAATATTTAGATGGTACAAGATTTGCCCCACCAAATTGAAACTAATTTAAATTGAAATATTCATGAATACTCTTGCAAAATAAAATCATCAACCACCATCTTTGATAAAATTGTTGGATCCTAGAATGGGTGATTTCATGCTCTAAAGGGGGGGGGTGAATAGAGTTGAATTCACTTAAAAAAAATTCATTAGACCTTCAAGTTATATCACAAGATAAGGTTATTAAATAGGAAATTTGAGTACAACTAAAAACATACATAGCAAGAGAGAGAGATATTGAACAAGCACCAAGTGACAAGCTATCTAGAGTGGTTCCACACTCCAAACTAGGAGTATGTCAGTCCACTACCCAGAGAGGTCAACCTCTAGGATTTCTAAGTGTGTCTTCCTCTATATATTCACTTATAAGATTTATAACACATGACCCACCAAAGGACTTACCTATCCAATACAAAGAGTCCTCAACCTTACCAAGGACTTACCCACTTTGCAAAGAGTCTTTTGCCTTCTCCAAGGACTTACCCACTTTGCAAAGAGTCTTCCGCCTTCTCCAAGGACTTACCCACTCTTGCATAAGTCTTCAGCTTTCTAGGAATTACCCACTCTTCTTGGATCTTCAGCCTTTGACTTCACCTTCACTTGGAGAAGCTTTCACCAAGGACTTACCCACTTGAGAAAGGAGTCTTCTTCCTTCACCAAGGTCTTACCCACTCTTGCTCCAAGTCTCTGGCCTTGATATTCACTAAGGGATGCCTTCCCTTGTTCTTCTTCACCTCTCTTATCCAAGAGAGATAACCTTCATCTTCATGGTTGAAAGAGAGATTGGGAGGTGGTAGAAGTGAGATCCTCACAAGATATACATGTAGGACTAGCTCTCTTACAAATCTCCTACTCACTCTAATGGATGATGCAAGTGATTAAGCTTAAAGAGAGATAGGAGGCTGTAGGATGCACTCAACTATAGACTAGGAAGCTCATATAGAGTTTTGCATTGAATGCTCAACCTTGGAATGAAGCCCAAGGGGTCCTATTTATATTTGGGGATGCCTCTTAGCCTTTAGGAACACTTAAGAACAAAAACTAGCCATTTTGTGGCTTGCAACTGATATATTTTCAATTGTTGCAACTCCACAATGGCTAGAAACACTTATCTGCACTTTTCCGTACATTGCTATCGGTCGGGTTTCTATAAAAGTAACTCGACCGATCCCACTATGCTACAAGATCAATTTAAGCCATCGGTCGAGTTTGACCTGGGATAACTTGACCGATCCACATAAATTAGTTTTGGTCTGCAGAGGGATCGGTCGAGTTTTGTAAAATAGAAACTGGACCGATCAAAAGTCATTTTTAAGATCCAATCAGGATCGATCGAGTTTGCAACTTGACCAATGAACAACCTGATGTGAATTTTGGAAAATGGCTTTTTAGTAGTTAAATATTCAATCTAAGTGCTTCTAATTTTTTAAGCTTAATTACAAGTCATACAATCATTACAAGTGATTTACAACATGATTCTAATGGATTTACTTCATATTCCAAAAATGTGCACTTGTATTGACTTTGACTTGTCTTTTCTCCAAGTTGAGATGCGTAATTTAGGGCATTTGGAGTGTGTCTATTCCTAATCTGAAATCACTCAAGTGGAAGCATTAGACACAAATAATTGGAAAGGTTTAGACATCATCAAAACAAGGGTTCGGTCAATTTAGACCTTGAGTCAACATTGACTAAATTGACCTTGAGTCAACATTCTCCCCCTTTTTGAAGATGACAAACCATTACATAAATGTATTGAAAGCATTTAAGTAAAGTCATACCTTTGGAAAAAACTAGAGGTTTCATTAGAATTGAGTTCATATGCTCCCCCTCAATTGATGCTAGTGGAGTTCTCATACTCCCGCTCAATTGATGCTATTTCTCCTGCATGGTTAGCTTTCACAACATTTATAGAATACTATGTCTTCTACTCATATATGTTCAAGACATATATGTCTTCTCCCCTTTACATAGGCATGCTTCTCCTCTTCATGTAAGACATGCCTTCACCCTCTTTTGTCACAAGAAGACATACCTTCTCCCCCTTTGTCATTTCAAAAAGTGGGGGTATAAAGAGATAAGAAACACCCCTTGTTAAAAGAAAGGAGATAATAAAAGTTATAAAAGGAGAGTAGAAGAGGACAACTAGGGGCTTGTTCAAGTATATAAAGAAAATCAAGTTAAATCATGCACTTGAACAACCCGCAATGTAAGATAAAATGCTGCAGAGAAACAACAAGTCACAATTTTGACCCTCAAGATGACGAAATTTGCCCAAAAAGTGTCAGGGATCATGGCAAAGTGATGAGCCTTTCTCAGAAGTCCGTTTCTGCATGAAAAACACTAGTCTTGTATCAAAAACTGACACTGGAGCAAAATCTACATAAAATTCAAAGATGATCCAATTTTCACATACAATGTAGCTCTATATATCCTACATCACAAAGTTATGCAAGCAACTCAAGATAGTAGATATGCAAGTTAAGTAACAAGCTTGAGCAAGTATGAAACAAGATACAAGCATAGCATATAGTTCAATACCACTTAATGAACAAGGTTAGTACTACATGTATATGAATTACTAGTAGATGATATCACAAGTTAGGACTACTAGTAGGATCTAGATCATAGCAAGAGATGCACAAGATAAACCAAGCTATGAGTAGATGTAGAGATATATCCAAACAAAGATATTTGCAATTTTAGAAGCATGAAAGGATATAACTCACTAACAAATATGCATCATTACTAAAATATGATTATCACTAAGCACCTCAAGTTTGTATCAAAACAAGATATACAACTATATAGATGTAGCAAGTTAGAGAACAACGAAAGCATTTTAAGACACAACTAGGAGATCCAAAGAGATCATCATCAAAACCTGCAAAACAACTCAAAAGAATTTATTGCAAGATATAGGAATACCAATAGTGGGATACCAAATTATAGCAATTAGAAAGATAGAGTTGTAAGCAAGATAGGAAATATAAAGCATGGTAATATGCATATAAAGGTACCAAGTGAGTGCCAAAGAATAAGGATATTGGTTGAGAAAATCTAGTTAAGAGGGAAATTCTCATTCAATAAGCCAATTGTGTATTCTGTGCACAATGTCATCAGTCGAGTTCTCTATTATGGAAATTTGGCCGACAAAAACTATTTGCAACACCCATTGGTGCCTATCGGTCAAGTTTTAAATAGGATAAACTTGATCGACAAAGTTGCTATCAAAAAGCACATATATTTCATCATAACATATTTAGAGGCATGCTAAAAATAAGCCATATCCAAACATGTGTAAGCAAGTTAGTAATGCACTACGAAAGCATTAGAAATGGTTTTTAAGAAAGAATGTGAATAGAATCACAAAATACTACTTTTGACTTAAAAACCACATGCATAATGCACACTAACTTGGCAAAACACACTATGATTTGATATGAGCAAGAAAAATATTACGTCCGTGCTTACCATTTCTTTTCCACTTGTTGTAACCCTCTACACATCTCACCTTTCTTCTTTCATGTGGAATGAGAAGTCAATTTGCAATTCAATAGCTCAAGTCAACCCATTTGCAATTACCTACAAGAAGAAAGTTGAAATGGTCCCCAATCATGTTTTTTTTTAATCTCAAGGGGTTAGATTAGCAACCCAAGTCCTAGTGCTCTTGGGTGCTTTCCTAACAGGGCAAGAAGTAGAATAATGACCAATTTCATTGCAATAGTTGCAAGTGCCCTTAGTCTTGGAACTAGAGGGTTCTCCAGGGAAGATTGGAGGTCCTTTACCTTTTTTTTTCCTTTAACTACCATCATACCCTAAACCATGTCTACCAATTTGTTTAGTAGTATGGTATAGGATATCATTAAGATTCTTTTTACCAACTAAGAATCTTTGCAAATAAGATCTCAAACTATGATTATCATGCAGAAGAGAAGAAATAGTAGAAGAAAAATAATTGATATTATCTCTAGCATGCAAAAGATCATTTTCTAAGCATAGAGCTTTAGTTAAATGAGAATCTTTATTAATATGAAGAGCAACAACATTATTCTCTCTACTAGTAGAACTAGAACAAGATTCAAGCACATTGATTTTAGCAAGAAAGGAGGCATTTTTTGTTTCAAGCAAAGCAATCTTAGAATGATAAACACTATTTTTAGATTCTAATCCTTGCGAAACAAAATTTTTTTGTCCTCATTTTCAATTTTAAGTACATAAATATCATGCATGAGAGAATCAACAATTAAGGTATGCTCTTCATTAGAACTACTCATAAGAGGTTGAGTTTCTAGAAATCTAATCTTATCAAGCAAGCTAGCATTTTCAAGTTTAAGGGCATCTACTTGACTAAGACAAGAATTTTTGTCATCAAGAAAGCAAGTATTGTCATGTTAAAGATCATCTAATTCTGCATGTATATTATCAACAATTCTAGAAAGCTTTTTCCTTTTCTATTTAGAAGACTTAAGAGAGGCACAAGTAGCATTCATGATATCAATTAAAGGTTCTTTATCTAAAGAGTTTAGATTTACCTTATTTGAGTCTTCACTTGTTGATGCCATAAGAGCAAAATGGCATTCTCCTTCATCACTAGAGCTTGAGCTAGATCCTCCACTTGATTCTTCACTTGAGCTTGAGTTGGGGAGTCACTTGAGCTCTTGTGCCATTTCTCCTTCTTCTTGTAATTCTCTTCTCTTTCCTTGTGATGATGGGTCTTATTGTCTTGTAGGCAATCTATCTTGAAGTGACCCTTCTTTCCACACTTGAGGCACCAGATGGAGGAGGAATTCTTGCCTTTGTAGAATCTACCCTTAGAGTACACAACATCTTCTTCAACATGAGAGGATGGAGAGGCGTGTCCCATAATAGCTTCAATTTGAGCCTTGATTTCAGCCTTCTTCATTCTCTTTAACTCTTTCTCCTCTCGTCTTTCAACTTCTTCTCTTTTGTCAAGTGTGGCTTCATGGGCTTGTAGATTTCCAATGATCTCTTCAATGGGGATATCATCAAGAGACCTTACTTCTTCAATGGAAGTCACCATGGGTTCCCATCTCTTGGGGAGAGCTCTAAGGATCTTAGAGTTGATCTCTCCTCTACTTATAGGATGATCTAGGATGACAAGACCATTTACAATTGTGTTGAGTCTTGAGTACATGTTGGCTATCTTCTCCTCCTTTCCCATCTTGAAGTTCTCAATAAGCCCTTTTAACATGTAGACTTTGCTTTCCTTCACTCGAGTTGTACCCTCATAAGTGATACATATCTTTCTCCACACCTCATAGTCCGTCTCACAAGAGGAAATCTGATTGAACTCAGTGGGGTTCATGGTGGCATAGAGGATGTTGATTGCTCTTGCATTCAAGGTGGTTGAGAGACCCCTGACCTTGCTTAAAGTGTTGAACATAATTAATTACCATAATTGAGTACTTAGAACCCTAATATAACATTGTGGTATGCTTAGGTATCACATGACAAATTTAAATTTTTAGGTTTGGTTCAATTTGGACACTGTTTGAGAAAATTATACAATTTTATGTACATTTTGGACTTTTATGTAATTTACCCATTTGGGAGGTTTTTATTGCAAATTTTCACATGAAGTATGCTCCTTATATGTTCTATCATCATTCTTGAGCTTTTTGAGCCTTGGTTCTCCTTGTTGAACCTTGATTTGAAGGTGTTTTCTTCAAGGGTATTTTAGGGTTTACCCCTTTATGGATGAGCTACCTTTGGGAGCTATCAACTAATGCTTTATTTGTTTTGCTTGGAAATTCAAGAAATGAGGGATAAGCAGGTCTCTATGTTCTGTGTGTCAGCTACTTGTGTGTCTGCTTGTATATTCTTAATAGTTTAAGGCCACGGACACTTGCAAAGATACTAGGACTTCAACCTTTTCTTTTCTTTATCTTAAAGTTTTATATACCTCTCCCTAAGCACCCAAACGAACCATTTTCTCTATACCACTTCCCTCATTCTATGAACCTCGTTCTCCCTCTATTCTGCTACAAAATTTCTATCCAAGGAAGAAGAAAGTGGGGATCTTCTTGGCAAAAGCATCTAGGGTTGTAATTGACTTCCTTTAGGGGTTTATAAAGCTCCTTCCTAGTAATCTTGACCTAAAATTGTAAGTATTCCCTTATTTCCTCTATTTATTTCTTTATTATCCTTCCTCTTACCTTTCTCCAGGTCCGAACCTTGCTGTTCCATGGTATAAATTGCTCTAAATATCTAAAACTCTACCTTTCTCTCTCCTTATGCTTAGGGTTTGCTTCTTTGATGGAGAAAAGTATTAGATGGATGAGTTCACAACTTATGCTCATATTTTCTACCCTACCTTCTCATGTTTTATTCTATTTGGGATTTTATCTTCTAATTAGAGGAAAGTTTTATAACTTTCTCCACATTTATTTCTTACCATAAGCTTCCTATCTCATGTTCTTGCTTGAAAATGATGATCCATGCACTAAAAAGCTATGCTTGACTTGGATTTTGATTTTTATAATGTTCCCTGTTTTTATTTCAGTTCTAGATGAACCTGTATTCATGTGTACGTTCTTCCTAAGGTATAATATGACTTGAATCAGGTTGGTTTGACAACCTATGGTGCTAAGCACCTACCAACCAATGGTCAATTTTAGGGTTTTAAGCTGATTTCTTCTATAAACCCATGACCCGATGGTGGTACCATTTCAACAACCCTATGGTGTTGTCTTCATGACAATTTATGGTGGTGAACAAGGGTGTCAATTGACTTTCACCACTTAGGTCATGTTTTGGCCTAATTATAAGCTTAATGCTCGACAACTAAGTACCCTAATGATGTTATCAATCAATGGTGACATTGGCTTTATATTCGATGGTTATTAATGAATATAGTGATGATATAAGAACCTATGGTGACTTAATGGTCACTAGTGATGGTGGATCAGATATCCACAACCTATGGTGAGTTAGGCATGTATATGTAGCATCAATTAAGCCTTAAACCAATGGTTTCTTGGGTCATTTGATGAAAAGGTCAGACCTATACTCCAATTGATGGTTTTAATATATGAACTTGACCTAATGGTTAAGATCTAACGTTTTTTCATCCAATAAATTGAAATGATTCCTAAATGTAATATTTTGGTCCTAATAAAGTTATTTAAATGGTTTCCTTTATGAAATCAACTTAAGAATCTCATTTACTGACGACTTGTTTAAATAAACAATAGCTTGGGGGTTTTACCCTACTCTCAATGGAGCTTTTTTGTGTTGTTAATCAAGGGATGTCTAGGTTTAGATGGTGACTCTTTCTAGAGCACAACTCAATGATTTCATATGTGGTTTTTTCAAGATGTTTACTTATGTAAATGACCAATGGCTTTACCTTTTCAACATTTAATGATTAGAAGTTGATGCCTCAATATTCCCATTGTTTTGGGTGAAGTGTATAGTGTAATGTTATGATTCTAATGGTGAGAATTTGATGGTTCAATGCCTTAAACTTGCATTCTTACCCCTTCCCTCATATGATTATGATTTATAATCACCATAATGAATTAATGAGTAACCCTAATGAGGTATAACTTGTTACACCTCTATCTTTAATATAATTAAATGATGGTAATTGGGTATGAATAGTCCTTGAATGATTAATACAATCATGGAGTACTCTCTTATTGTTGTTGAAACCCTAGTATGCTATAACCCAATGGTTACACCTTGATTTATGTGTGGGCTCATACTTGAGAATAGTATGGAATGTGATGGTGATGCTTCACCTTATGCATCCATGATCCAATGGGGATACCATGAGTTAAGGTTTGGGTATGAGTGTCGATTAGTAACTTTTATATATTTTATCTTGTTGAACCTAACTCTAATGCAAATAGATAAAGATGAGTATTCATGTTTAACCTTCTTACATAATGTCATGATGATGAAATAACCTCCTTAATATGATCATAACCTTAATGTGTTAATTGGTGGTTATCATAGCCACATGGTCGATACTTTCTTATGCTAAACATGTGCATTATGAATATGAGGGTTAATCATATCTAGATTCCTTGCATGTTGATGTAATAAAGGAATATTCTTAGTGTTAATATAACCCTACTATGATTGTTTATGAATATCTCCTAGCTCATTAATGCAATATTGTGCTGATCTGGTGTATTATATGTAAGTGATGTTGTTGAGCCTTGCTGTAAGGAATTGAAAGATAATGATGATCTTGTAGGGAATAGTATGATGGTCTTAATGACCTTTGGGAATAGTTGAGCCATGAATGAGGTGTAATCCTCTTATGTTTATAAGGGTTGATACCCTATGATATTGTGAAAAGGATTTATATCTTGTGATAGTATGATGACTAGTGTGGTCTCATGAATGGCAAGTGAATAGTACCATGTGATGATGAAATGAGAAATTATGTTCACACGTTTATAATTTTTGAATTTGTGATACTTATATGCTTGCTAGAAGTGAATTAGGGTTTATATATCCACTTGTTTGATGCAGCCTTAATTCACCCAATTGACATAACTAATCAAGTGGAACTTTAATTATGTAGTGCCTTGTGCTGTAGAGCCATCTTCAGTGTCAGAACTTGCTGGATGGTGAAACGAGTATTCCTAAGGGAAACTCGGAGTGCATACTATTGAGTATGTGGGGGTGGAAAGTTGATGATATATCCTTGTCATCCACAATGCAGGTTATGGAGGATGGCTATGGTCGTGCCTCAGACATTTGATGTGATTGAGGGCAACTGCGGTTGTACCTCAGATTAGAGGGTTTTGTATACCATAGTTTCTAGTGATGTGACCTATACCAAGGGAAGACTAGTGGTTAGCAGCTTGACTATATGTCTTTGTAGTGGCAGATTTGACTGATTTGTCACTACCTTTTTACTCATAATGACTGAAGGGAAGAGATCTTAGGATACCGACAATCTTAGATCTTGTACGGAACCGAATAGCTCTTCGTAGAGGTTGGTTGGACTTTGGATGGTATGGTTCAAATTCCCAAGGGAATAATTAAAGATGTAATACAACTGTATAGCAAATCTGTTTAGGGTTATACACGATGCTTCACATTAGATGATAACCCTTATTTGTTCTCTTTACATAAAGTTGATGCTTAGTGCAATTAAGAGATAGTAGATATACTTATGTTGTGGATATGCTTAAGATTGTAAATGTGTACATACAGTAGCCATGCTTATGTTGATATATATACTTCTACTGCTAATTATAATTATGATGCCAGCTATATCATGTTCTTAGTTATGTTTAGCATGATAGCCATGCCTCTATAATTAGAAATTCCTATAATACTAATCATGCTTATGCAAATATTCATGCTTATGCAAATATTCATGCTTATGCAAATATTCATGCTTATGTTGTTAGCTCTGCCTATGATATTGATTTGTTCAAACTGTTAGACATGCTAATGTTGTTATATATGCTTATGATGCTAGACTTATTCATCTTAATAGAGATAATATGCTACTAGACTTTGTTATGCTAGTTATGCATATGCTACTGAATCTCTTATATGGTTAATAAGGCAAATGACGATAGTCAGCTTGATGATGATAATTGTTATCAGCTCCTTTATGTATTTTGTTAATCATCAATGTTGCTGAGCCTATTTGTTATATCTGATTAAACTTCTTAAAACTATTTACTTATTAAAAATGTTGTAACCAATAAGCATTGCTGGAGGTTATATCTCTTACTGGGACATGGATCTCACCCTTGTGGTTCGCCACATCTTTTTAGGTAATCGACAGTGACAACAACAGAACTGTGGAAGTAAAGAGGAAGTATAGTAATGAATCTTTGAGGAAGTTGATTAGATGTCTAGTGTATCCTAGAGTCATCCCTGTACTCTTAGGTCTCGGCAGAAACATTTGTATATGGTGTTTCAAATGAATCAGAATTTTGTTAGCATGTTAATGCTTGTTTCTGTGACATATACAAATATTGTTCTCCTGTGCATATATGTTGTGGCTAAGGCGATAGACCAATTTATATCAAATTCTAGGCATAGTATGGATATAAGAAAGATGTTGGTCTCTTATGAAAATATTTTTGAGTGGGTATTGATGTTGAAATCGATTTTAGTTTACCCATATTTTTGGGTATGTGATTAATTAGTGATTGATTGTGTTTTATGTTTTGAGTAACCTCGTTTAGTGTAATGGGTTCTCATAGTGGCTTTCTTCATGGTAGCTTCATCTCATTCTTCTATCTTGGTCTCATGTTGCTTGTATGGATGGTCCACCATTTGTCATAGCTCAAGACTTGATCCTTGGATTAGAATTGTAGCCCTTCTTTTCTAATAGAGGGAGTTACTCCCATCAAAGATTGGAAGGTGGATGAAGTATCTCCCACCTTGGTAGTCACCCATCTTCTCTGTGACAAAGTGGAATTTTGCATAAGTATGACGAAATTACTTCTTTTGCCCTCATTATGCTCACTCATGATACTCAATCCTTTTCCTCGGCTTAATAACAAATTTTAAGAATCAAATCCAAGATATGAATTCAATTTGTGATGTTATATATGATGTTGTCACAAAGTATTAAAATATGAAATCTCAATTCATGAATATATAACCCCACCTAGGCCAATGTAGAGGCTAGAACCCTGAGATATTGGGATTGAAAGTCACCTCGTACACTTGAACTCTATTTGTTTGACCTAAAATATGATCCCTCCAAATTTGTGATCAATAGGATGACTTCCATATAAGTGACTCATATAATGACTTTGGACAATATATGTGTTGATACTCAATTGCTCGATTATGAAATAATGTTAGTACCAAGTTGGTTATGAAATGGAACATGGAATCTCAATTATGATGTTTGCACTACTTAAACTTTGAGGACATGATACTTAAACTTTGAGGACATGATTTTGATTATATAGTTGAGGATACACCAATATTTGAGGATATGATCTATTTTTTGAATAAATACTAATTTTGAGGATGTTTTTGAATTTTGGGGACAAAATTCCTTTTAAGGAGGGAAGGATGTGACAAAGTGGAATTTTGCATAAGTATGATGAAATTACTTCTTTTGCCCTCATTATGCTCACTCATGATCCTCAATCCTTTTCCTCAGCTTAATAACAAATTTTAAGAATCAAATCCAAGATATGGTGACCAATGTTGATTTTATACACATTATAACATCACAAATTGAATTCATTCATCACTCTGTCTAAAAGATCAAATTGGTCAATAAAACTTTGTCTTTTAATTCTCAAACTTTTTCAAGATATTCTCCACATTATTTTGAAGCTTTAGTCCAAATTTGAGGTAATTTAGACATTCCTACAATTTTCTATGAATTCTTGAAGTTAATGGGTTAAAAACCCCTTTATTTGCTCTTTTATTGGCTTTGCCATGTCATCAATCCGCGAGGTGTGTATGGGGGGCGATTCAGGGCCCTTGGATCTACCCCTCACAGATCAAGGCCCAATATGACGGCCACTGGTCATCTCCTACCTCCCGCAATCAGCGGGGAGGAGTAAATGAGGACCGATTGAGAAACCTCACGCCCTTGACTACGATTCTAAATTATGAGCGAGCCAAAATGCTCCTATCACGATTTTGAACTTAAAAAGCTCTAGTTTGACTGCCATTCGTGCTCTGTCTAGCCGTTAAAACGAGCTCCTCATCTCCTGTTCTCATCCCGGCGGCCATGGCTACTGCTCTAGTCCTCAAACCCTAAACCCGAGCCTAGTACTATAAAAAGGACCCCCTCTAAGGTCTGCAACAAGTGAACCTTGCTCTGATATCAGCCTCACACGCCATCTCATCATAGAACTCCCTTTTTTTGCCTCCCCGACCTCCTTGCTTCTGTGCGGCGCCGCCGCAGAGCCCAGATTGGGCGTCTCCTCCTCACAGCTCTGGGCCACAACCTAAGAAGTGTTTCCACTTCGCGAGATCACGCCGACCCCGTACGACACTCCCTGGCCTTCCTCGATCACTGCTGCTCCCAAAGCCACCCCTTTCCGGTGAGGTCCGCTGCCTCTACTGCAGGCTTGTGCGAGTACTGTCTGAAGAAGGAGAAGGTCCCCAGACCGCTGGTCCAGATGAGAAAGGACCTGGTCCAACAAACCAGCCTGAACTTGCTAATCAAGGAGAGTGAACCGGCCAAATTGAAGACCTAAACCAGCGTTTTGCTTGTGCCTATGTGGCTCAATCTGGGCCTTTCCTTGCACATCCAACGATCCTCATTTTTCCATATTAAGGTATTTTTTTGCCTCCTCTCTGCTAGAAATTGCAATAAATGGTCAAATCTTGTTTAAATCGTATCTAGTGCATCTGACCTCTAAAAATTATGTATAAATAGTCAATTTTGATCAGAAAAATCCATTGAATCTGTTAAAAACACTCTTGAGACTTGATTCCAAATCATTCTCACGGATTTTCATATATTTAATATATTGCTTATGTAATTGGTCTAAATGACTCTAATTGTTGTTAATCTTGACTAAATATTGAAAACCCTAGATTTGGACTCTGATGATTATCTTGTAACCTAGATCTAATCATCTACTCTTGAAAATGAATCATTAGTGATCTAAGATCTTTTACTGGATTCAATCTTGATTATAATGAATATGAGTAATCTTGATATTGATCTTAATCTTGCAAAACCCTTGATATAGTTTTGACCCATCAATCTGATCTTGAATACAAATGATGTTAGAACAACATGATTTGATGATGACTTGGATAATGATCATAAATTAGGGTTAACACATATAATCCTAGAAAACCTAGGTAAGTCATTCACACTCGATTATATTGTATATTTGAAATAATGTTGGACATATTGGAATATTGATTATAAGTGAATGACCCAACCCTAAGGTTGACATAGGAAAAGTGTAACCCTAATCTCAAATATTAAAACATGATTTTCTAAACATCATGATCTTGACCTTCGATCCAATCTTGATGATTTAGGATCTGACTCGAAGGGTTGACATATTGATTCAAATTTGATCATACTTGAAATCTTTGGTGAAAGGTATGCTATTTATATAACTCCTCCTTGATTGTATTGTAGATATTTTTATGTATCTCTTGATTGTATACTTGGCTATTTACTTGGATGAGCTATTGTTCCCTATGATTAGTCTTCTGTTTTTCTTCTATATTATATGTTAAAAAACATGAAAACATAAATTGCATGCCCATTATGACTACCCGTATATTGATGTTGATAATAATGATGATACTGATAATGTTGATAATGTGGATATTGAGTACAACAATCCCCTCATTTGGAAGTGGGACTTGTACATTGGCTTCCTATGTTCCTATGGTGAAAAGGGGCCTAATGACCTTCCCCATCGCGTTGGGGTAATAGAGTCATACAAAATATATAAGCATGCTTCTTGAATTACAGAATAATGGGAACTCATAATAAAATTCGAATTGCTTGAAAAACTTGTCGAATAAATGTTGGATTTGTAAATTGATTATTATTCTTTGAAATATAAGTCCTGCCAAGTATACATATCTTTCTTATAAACTGTTTTCCTTGATTTTGATAGCGTACCGTGCAATTGCATGATTGTGTCTTGTTTTTCTTGATTTTAGACAATGCATATGGAATACTGAATAAGATCGCTTCCGCACTCTTTCACTCTGATGACAAAGATTTTTTGGTGAAATCTCCATATTGGGTTAGTTTGTTCTTTAATTATCCAGTTTTTGAGTTATTTATTTCTTATTGTATATGCCAGTGTGATTGATCTTATGGGGCCACTCAGGGACGGGCGCTTCAATCCTTTTTCTACTGTCTAGGCAGTAGGATTGGGATTGGGGTAAGAACAGTTCCGTGATAGTTGGTATCAGAGCAAGGTTCACTTGTTGCGGACCTTAGAGGGGGTCCTTTTTATTGTACTAGGCTCGGGTTTAGGGTTTGAGGACTAGAGCAGCAGCCATGGCCGCCGGGATGAGAACAGGAGATGAGGAGCTCATTTTAACGGCTGGACAGAGCACGAATGGCAGTCAAACTAGAGCTTTTTAAGTTCAAAATCGTGATAGGAGCATTTTGGCTCGCTCATAATTTAGAATCGTAGTCAAGGGCGTGAGGTTTCTCAATCGGTCCTCATTTACTCCTCCCCGCTGATTGCGGGAGGTAGGAGATGACCAGTGGCCGTCAGATTGGGCCTTGATCTGTGAGGGACAGATCCAAGGGCCCTGAATCTCCCCCATACACACCCCGTGGATTGATGACATGGCAAAGCCAATAAAAGAGCAAATAAAGGGGTTTTTAACCCATTAACTTCAAGAATTCATAGAAAATTGTAGGAATGTCTGAATTACCTCAAATTTGGACTAAAGCTTCAAAATAATGTGGAGAATATCTTGAAAAAGTTTGAGAATTAAAAGACAAAGTTTTATTGACCAATTTGATCTTTTAGACAGAGTGATGAATGAATTCAATTTGTGATGTTATAATGTGTATAAAATCAACATTGGTCACCATATCTTGGATTTGATTCTTAAAATTTGTTATTAAGCCGAGGAAAAGGATTGAGGATCATGAGTGAGCATAATGAGGGCAAAAGAAGTAATTTCGTCATACTTATGCAAAATTCCACTTTGTCACATTCTCCTACTTGTTGAAGTATGCTTGGAGAACACCCACTCTGATACCAATTGTTAGATCCTATAATGGGTGATTAGATGCTCTAGAGGGGGGATGAATAGAGCTGAACGTACTTAAACACAATTTATTAGACCTTCAAGCTATATCACAAGATAAGGTTGCTAAATAGTAAATTTGAGTGCAACTAAAAACATACATAACAAGGGAGAGAGAGATTGAAAAAACACCAAGTGACATGCTATGTAGAGTGGTTCCACACTCGAAACTAGGAGTATTCCAGTCCACTATATAGAGAGGTCAACCTCTAGGATTTCTAAGTGTGTTTTCCTCTATATATTCACTTATAAGAGTTACAAAACATGACCCACCAAAGGAATTACCTATCCAATACAAAGAGTCTTCAACCTTACCAAGGACTTAACCACTTTTCAAAGAGTCTTACGCCTTCTCCAAGGACTTACCCACTCTTGTACAAGTCTTCAGCCTTCTAGGAATTACCCACTCTTCTTGGATCTTCAACCTTTGACTTCACCTTCACTCAGAGAAGCTTTCACCAAGGACTTACCCACTTGAACAAGGAGTCTTCTACCTTCACCAAGGTCTTACCCACACTTTCTCCAAGTCTTCGGCCTTGATCTTCACCATGGGATGCCTTCCCTTATTCTTTTCACCTCTCTTAGCCAAAAGAGATAACCTTCATCTTCATGGTTGAAAGAGATATTGGGAGGTGGTAGAAGTGAGAGCCTCACATGATATACATGTAGGACTAGCTCTGTTACAAGTCTCCTACTCACTCTAATGGATGATGCAAGTGCTTAAGCTTAGAGAGAGAGAGGAGGCTATACGATCCACTCAACTATTGACTAGAAAGCTCAAATAGAGTTTTGCATTGGATGCTCAACCTTGGAATGAAGCCCAAGGGGTCCTATTTATAGTTGGAGATACCTCTTAGCCTTTAGGTACACTTAAGAACAAAAACTAGCCATTTTGTGGCTTGTAACATATATATTTTCAATTGTTGCAACTCCACAATGGCTAGAAGTACTTTTCTATAGAGTGCTATCGGTCGGGTTTCTATAAAGGTAACTTGACCTATCCCACTATACAACAAGACCAATTTAAGCCATCGATCGAGTTTGTCCTGGGGTAACTCGACCGATCCACATAAATCAGTTTTGGTCTGTAGAGGGATCGGTCGAGTTCTGTGTAATGGAAACTCAACTGATCAAAAGTAATTTTCAAGATCCAATCAAGATTGACCGAGTTTGCAACTCGACCAATGAACAACCAAATGTGAATTTTGAAAAATGGCTTTTGAGTGCTTAAATATTTGATCTAAGTGATTTTGATTTTTTCTAAGATTAATTACAAGTCATACAATCATTACAAGTTATTTACAACATGATTCTAATGGATTTACATCATATTCCAAAAATGTGCACGTGTATTGAATTTGACTTGTTTTTTCTCCAAGTTGAGATGCACAATTTAGGGCATTTGGAGTGTGTCTATACCTAATCTGAAATCACTCAAGTGGAAGCATTAGACACAAATAATTGGAATGGTTTAGTCATCATCAAAATAAGGGTTTAGTCAATTTAGACCTTGAGTCAACATTGACAAAATTAACCTTGAGCCAACAAAAATTATATATTAAATAGATATTATACAAGAATGAGTCTGACAAATTTGTTTGCTCATGTCCTATAAGAATATAACTTTTCACTTTATCTCCATAATGCGATTCCTTGTTTAAACCAGATATGGATGTTTATATGGTAGCATTGCCCTACATCTGTCGGGACTCTAAATACAAATGCATTAAGTGAATCATCAAGATAGAATATGAAGTTTGTTTGATATTTCTATATCATCGGATGTGTAGCTGTCGCTATTGTGTAACAAAATATAAAAGAATGATCAAGTCACGAGAAGAGAGGGTTGCATAACTTTTATGCAATCGATTTTTAACTTCTAGTAAATATAAAGTCAACGATAATGATTGAAAAAGTAGTTGTTAGAAGGGAAATGATAGAGAGACGAGAGGGGGGATGAGCAATGGGATGAAATAAAAGGTGCTATTTTATGCATACTTTTTGTTCTGCTTTCTGTTCCAAATAGTCACCTAGGAATCTAAATTTTAGTGAGGAAGAAATAAAAGGTGCTCTTTTTGATCTTCCAAAAGGGAAATATCCTAGACTTGATGGTTTCTCTACATCTTTCTTCCATTTTTTCTAGGAAGAGGTGAAATTAGATATCTCACGTACTTTTAAGCTCTTTACAAAATATCATAATAATATCCTTGATTTGCATAGTATCAACAATACTTTTATTACCCTTATACCTAAACACACAAATTTGGAAACAATAAAACAATATATGCCTATTAGCCTTCTAAACACAACATATAAAATTATTACTAAAATATTGTCTAAAAGGTTATCCCCCATCTTGAATAACCACATTGAATATAATCAGACTGCTTTTCTTAAAGGTAGAGCTATTATAGACTCCTACCTTGCTGCATCTGAGATAATTCATTTTTACCACACTAGGAAAAAACCTTTAGCAATTCTTAAATTAGATTTTGAAAAAGCCTTTGATAATGTTAATTGGACTTTTCTTTTCAAAACAATGATGGATATGGGTTTTTGTACTACTTGGATAAATTGGATTAAAGGAAGTGTTATGTCTCCAAAATTTTCTATCCTTATAAATGGATCCCCACATAGATATTTCAAATCGAATAAAGGACTTAGACGTAGGGATCCTATCTCACCATTGTTATTCATTATCATCACAAATGCCCTTACAAAATAATGAACCATGCTATGAAAAATAACAATTTTCTAGGTGCAAAAGTAGATAATGCAAACAATATTGGTCGTCTACAATATGCAGATGATACTTTGATATTTTTTGAGCCTACAAGAAATAATGCTATTAATATTAAGCATATTCTTCTAATTTTTGAAGCTATATCTGGACTTCATATTAATTATTCAATAACTAGTTATATTCCAATTCATACAGACCCCAACTTATAAAAAACTATCGAACATACCTTAGGTTGTAGGATTGAAGAAATGCCTATAAAATATCTTGGTATTCCACTTCATTATTAAAAAATATATTCACCTGGATGGAATCATATAATAGAAAAATGTATAATAATTTACAAGGGTGGAAGATGAAATACCTCAATTTGCAGGGTAGGTTAACCCTTCTCAAAAGTTACTCAACATCTAGTTCAACTTATCAACTTCAAATTATTAAACTTGATAGCATTGTCATAGAAAAAATTGACCGAATTAGAAAATATGTTTTGTGTAGGGGAAACAAAGATCGAGATAAAGGTTATAAACTTATTTCTTGGAAAAATGTTATCAAACCTATGGACAAAGGGGGTTTGGGTTTACTAGATATTAAGTCTTTTTCATTAGCTTTATGGACTAAATATTTGTGGAGATTTTGTAGTGAAGACAACATTTGGACAAATCTTATTAAATCCAAATATTATAAAAATAAACCAAAGTGGCATACTCCACAAGGAAAAGTCTCTAATATATGGACTAATATTGCTTGTTGTAGAGAAATTCTTTGCAAGATGACAAAAATTAAAAATTGGTAATGGAAATTTAGCAAATTTTTGGCATGATAATTTGTCAACCTATGGCCCTTTGGGTACATACCTACCTGATATACATATTCATCCCCTCTTACAAAATAAAAATGTAAATGCAGTTTTTTTCTTTATTAAGTATCACTATAGAGGCACTTTTTGGTAACCTACTACACACAATAATAACTTAAATCTTGTACATGTCTGGAATAATATTATTACCAGCACTACTTTTAGAGATGAAGAGGATTTAGTTGTTTGGAAGAATACAAATAACAACATATGTAAACATATTTATACCTATATTATGATAGAGTTACATGGAATTTATAATTATGTTTGACCGGAAAAATTATGGAAATATAAATTCCCTCCAATATCAAGTTTCATCTTTGGCTTACACATAAAAATAAAATTCTCACCTATGATAATCTGATGAAGAGAAATTTTCATGGGCCTAATATATGCTATCTTTGTTTCCAAAATGAGAAATCCGTAAATCATTTTTTTAATTGTTCATTTTCTATTACAATATTGAATTTCTTTTGCAAAGATGATAACTACCAATACCATGATCTACCTTATATTTTTTAAAGCAACACATTAGCTAAAAATGTTGTAGAACCTAAAAATTGGCATATTATCCTTGCTTCTTATTTTTGGAACTCTGTAAGGAAAGGTGTAGATGTATCTTTGATAATATTACTACAAATAAAGAAGATCTCCTTTCTAATATAAGAAATTGTTTAAATATATGGTCTTCCACCTTTCTCAATACACATGTTGGGCAACAATGTCAGACGTTGATGTTGCAGGACTGGGAGAAAATTCCTCCTACACCAAACATTTTGGAAAGTAGAAGATCAGAGATCTTGGCGAATCCAGCAATAAGAATTCTGAAGATCCATGAAATTCACCAAGATCACCACCTACTTGGCATGGATGAAGCACTCTGCTGACTTCTGCTTTTATTTCCCTTTTCCCTTTTTTGTTTTTTCTTCAAGCAAACTCTTTTTTTGCTTGCACCTCTAGTGCTTAGTTCTCTATTTGCGGATGCACAATAGAGAGAAACTATATCTTTCTCTTCTTTTTAATAAAATTTTTAAGCCTTCTATCATAATAGATGGGAAACATGAAGTAGATTGAGAGAGAGAGAGAGTGGGAGAGGGAGAGTGGGGAGAGAGGGAGTTGGGTAGATAAAGTGGTAATAGGAGAGAAAAAAAAGACATGTTATTTTTGTTAATAACTTTCAAACCGCAATGTATTTTTTGACAACATAAACATTATTACACTGCTTACAAAAAATACGTTGCAACAAGATCAATCTCGATATATTTAATTTTTTTTTATACAATACAAAGGAGGAGAGATGATGTGGCTCAAATAAGAAAAAGAGAGAGAGAAATTTATTTTTCTTATAACTTGCAATCCGTAATGAATCTTTTGATAAAATAAAAAAGGTTGTGTTCCTTACAAAAAATACTTTAAAATACGATCAATGTTAATATGCATTTGATAAAAATAGATGACATTATTTTTTTGTATTCTTCGTATTTTTGTGGTCTAATTAGATGTTATATCTGGTCCAATTAGATGTTATACCTAATCTAATTGGTTGTTATCTCCGTTCTAATTGGATGGTTATTTATAAAAATAAAATTTAAAATTTTGAAGAGGAGAGATAATGTGATTGTAAAAAAGTAAAAAAAGAGGAAAGATAATTTGTTTAGCTTATAACTCTCAAACCGTAATAATTGTTTTAATGAAATAAAAAGTGATCGATTACTAATAATTTTTTTTAAATAAGACAAATTTCAACATATTTTGATAATGATTTTTTTGACAAAATAAGCATAAGACATGAGATAACATTTTATAACATCAGAGTAGTTCATGTTACGATGTTTAAAGAAGAGAGATAATGTGATTGTAAAAAGTCAAAAAAGAGGAGAGAGAAATTTATTTAGCTTGTAATTCTCAAACCGTAATGAATTTTTTAACATATATAGATTGCTCGTCTATATAACATGTTATACCATGTTATAACGTACTTTTATAAGGAATGCACTTGCGTTATAAAACATGAGATAACATGTTGAAGGGGCGGCTGCTACGGGGGGGGAGGGTACACCTCCTCAGCGCGTCCCTCCCCCTGGCCTCCAACGACCTTAGGTGCTGCTTACAGATGAAGGTTGCGGTAGATCTCTAGAGTTAGGGTGCTGGCCGCTATTCGTTGGCATCTCCTTGGTGGTTCTGGGTTGAAGGGGTGATGCAAGGTGCTGTGAGGTGGTCAGATCTGGGCAGAGGTTCGGAAATCTCGACCCTGTCGACTCCATTATGTTCAAGTGTGATGGATGGAGAGAAGCCACTCTTATCCAGACCTGGGGGCTCTGTACTGCTGCCTCATTACGGTGAGGAAGAAAGGGGCATCTTCTTCTTGCTTCACAAGCACCTCCTCATCCCTTCCCCGAGTGAACCTAGTTGTTCCAGGGTGACGACAAGCCATGAGTCCACTGGTCTCTGCCTTGGAGAATACAATGATGCTGGCTTCCTCGCTGGTGACGAGTCCTTTGACCTGCTCTGTGGAGTGGCCTCTCCATCACGGACACCGTCCAGGTGCTTGGAGGTTCTCTCTGGCGTCAGCCTCTGGATGCTTGAAGATCGCGTGGTTGTTGGTTTAAGTGGGGAGGAGATTCCTCCTCATCCTCCTTTGCTCCTTCTACTATTGTGTATAGGAATGCCTTACAGGTGTTCGATGCTATGCTGCTGTGCAAACAGAAGCTATAATAGTACTAGACCCTTTTTTGTGGGTCTTCATAGAACCTCGGTCCTCTGAGAAGTCGGGGTTAAGCCCTGAACCTCTGAGTTCTCCATTTTGGTTGAGATGATTGTAGGACCCTTCATAGGATATTAACAGGGTTGTTTGCCTAGGATCTCGACTGAAGGAAGTCTCTAGTTCTTTGCATACTACCACACTTTATAGGTGGTTCTAGTGATAGTTGGTGATGTGCAAAGCATGAAAGGTGGAATTCGTCTACTCCTTGGCTGCTCACTGTTATAAAAATGTGTTGATTTCTACCTTCCTCAAATGGCTCGATCCAGTTTTGTGGTTAGTTTCATGAGGGTTCTATGTGGATATACAATCCATAAAGATACCTAAGCTCCTGAAAATCAGAGAAGGTCAAAAGCTCTTAAAGCGAGCTCAAGATAGGAGGTCCTGGCGTATGCTCTATTTTTGTTCTGTAATTGCTGTTTGTGGGTGGGCTGAATGTATGTAATTGCAGGCTGAAATATCCATTCCCTTGATTGAATGTCTAGATTTAGTTTTATAGCTTGTTAGGCCTTTTTTGCTTTGCTTGTCTCTAGATATCTACTGAGTACCTCCTGCGAGAGGTATATGATCCTAGGCTGATTTTTTTAACTCTTCTGCTATAATGGGGTACTTAGTGCCCAAAGTTTTTTTGGTATTATAGTAACACACTTTTTGGCCGACAAAAAAACATGTTATTCCATCTCTTACACTTATTCCGTAAAAAATGTCAAAGCATGTCGACAATATTTTTATTTTAAATTAATTTTTATTAGCATGAATAACATGTTATTAACATGAGCAAAATGTTACACCATGTTATTTCGTGTGTTATACTTATTTTATAAAAAAAATCCTCAAAGTATGTCGATATTTGTCTTATTTCAAAGTATTTTTTTCGTGAATAACATGTTATTAATATGAATAAAATATTACACCATGTTATAACATACTTTTTCATGTAATTCCAAATTATTCATGGTATTCATGTTATGTCATGTTATTCTATGTTATTCCATGTTTTCTATGTTATTCCAACTTATCCATATTATTCATGTTACCCGTGTAATTCATGTTATCTATGTTATTCTATGTTATTGATGTTATTCTATGCTATCCATGTTATCCATGTTATTCCATATTATTCATTTTATTCGTATTATCAATGTTATATATACTAAAACTTTTTGACTTTGTATAATCACATTATAACTCCTTTTTTAGACTGTATATGTTATTTTTTGATGTTATTTCGCTAAAAAAATCATTAAAAATTAAAAATTATAAGAGACATAATTTTCTCTCTCCTCCTTTTTAAATTTGTATAATCACAATATATCTCTTTTTTAGATTGTATATGTTTTTTTTTAAAATATGCCAAATTTGATCTTCTTGTAACATATTTTGTAAGGAGTGCAACAATATTTATTTCGTCAAAAAATATGTTACAAATCAAAAGTTATTAACAAAAATAGCTTATTCATTTTCTCTTTCTCCTATAGCCACTCTCTCTACCTACTCCCTCTGTCGCATTATATCTCCTTCTGAGATTGTATATGTTATTTTTTGAAAATATGTTGAACTTGATTGCTGTAACATATTTTTTTATAAGGAGTACAATGGTGTTTATTTAATAAAAAAATATATTATGGTTCAAAATTTATTAACAAAAATAATCTATTCATTTTCTCTCTCTCATACAACCACTCTCTCTGGCCACTCCCCTCTCTCCACCCTCCCCCTCTCTCTTTTTCTCCCACTCACATTTCTCTCTCTCAGTTGGGGCAGTAAAAGCAGACCCAATACAATAGTAGATGGATGTTACATATATGAATTTTTTGGCAGTGAGAATCTACGACCCATGTTGGATAGTTTAAAAAAAAAAGACAGTCATCTGGAAACTGGTATAGACTGCTCGTCTATATAGCAAAGCTCTTATTATAAGGGGGTATCCATGGATCAAAACAACATACATGATAGGAGACGACAATTAGTCCAAACATCTATACACGACTCTGTTGTGAGGACAATTTTCCAGAGAGATACATGGTCTACAAGTCTTCATGATGCAAGGCCACCACAAGTCTTCACGACATGACATGGCCTTGCAAGGTTGCACAACCATTGCGCCGCCATAACTATTTGGCTTGGAGGAGTTGCCTTCTGACTCTGTCGTAGTGCGATAACGACTAGGGTTTGGGTCTCGCTTCCCTTAGATGATTAAGAATATAAAGTTTAGAATATGTAGTGATTGCCTTATCAAGGAAGAAAATAATATTTAGACAGTAATCGATGAGACTTAAAAGGTTATTTAAACTTTTATTACTTGTATTTAGTATTACATAGGAGGATTTTGTCCCAACATTTATAAAATGATGAGTTATATCTTTAATACCCGCAACATTTATGTGTGCCGGTATATACAGTCTATACCAGCTAATAATATATGGTGTTGGGACATGATGCCAGCATTGGCAAGATTTCTTGTCTCAAGGTGGTTCTGTCCGATACGTTGTTACCTAACATGTATCTGTGTGCTTGGTTTGATATTGTCATATCATGACTAATGAGATTCAGTCATCAACTAACTCACACTTTGATCTTATGTGTTATTGTTGTCTATCAACCTTCAATAATAACAGCCAATCAGGGACATAATGAGAATATGTATATGTACTCTTAACATTCGTATGATATCATTTACAAGGACATTAACTTGACAACATACGTCATTGAGTAATATAATTCTCTAGACATTCACTATGTATCCTCATTTTCTCATAACTGAGTGAAACAGATGAATTGGAAGCTTGCCTTTATATATGTTATTATTAATCAACTCTTTTTAGGTAATTATGCCATGTCAATCATCATATGATTGGCTCTATGGGAATACCTTACCAACAAACTCCCACTTGCACTTAGAGTCAATCACCCATGGATCTTATCCTTAGTGATCTAAACATGTCTGACATGCTTATGTTGCACTAGTGCCTATTCAGTGGGTTAGCAACAATTTGCTTATAGTTGGTATATTGCATGTTTCTTATCTCTTCACTCTGAGATGAAACCGTCGTAATATGGTATCTGATATTCCTTGCCTAACAATTAGCTCCATTGTTGTTACAATATCTCTACTGAGTCATCAATGATCGGAACATCTATAAGTTTATCATATGAACTTTTAGATCCATATAGTATCACTCTGTGCTCAAAACACAACTATACTCCACCTCTAAATTAGCATAATCAATGTCTATTAGCTCGAAACCCTTTCCAACTAATCAACACTTCTCTTTTAAATCAAACATATTTTAATTTTGTGATCATATTTTATCATTACGGAAGCTTGGATCGATGTAACCCTTTACATCAAACTTTTCCTTTATTGTTGTCTTTATTGACCAACAATCTATCCTTAATGACTTCTCAAGTACTAATGGATATCTTTAATGACTTTCCAATAATCCTTTTAATGTTTATATCATCTTGTCATGTCTAATACATATAAGATTATATGAGATAAGTAAATTTATAACATTCATGATAGATCCATTGTTGGGGTTGGCCCATGGAATCTTATTCGTGATATTTCCATTCTTCACAAGAATAGGAATATATGGTTCATGATAGACAAATCTGGATTCTCTTCTCATTGAATCCATCCACATTGTACTCTTTCAACGTTTTGCTATTGTATGTGGTCAAACTTCCATTTGTAAAACTTTCAAGAACTATATTTATAGATATTGATCCTTCTCTCATAAGATGTTTCACCTATACCTTAATTGTTGAAGGTGTTTTCATGCCAGTTCTCAACATTCACAATATTAAGATGTTATTCCTAATCATATGTGGAATATTCATATATGCTCCCACCAAATCTTTTGTAATCACAGACTACATCATTTTTCTTGATTCAAATCAAACTCTTTGGTTGTCTTATCAAGTCATAAGATCCCATCTCTGAGGTGCTTGTTTCAATCCCAAATTGAACTTTGTAGTTTACATACTTTATTTGCATTCTTGAAGTTATGAAACCTCTTAGGTTGTGTCATGTACACATCCTCTAATGTATCCCCCTTAAGGAATCTAGTTTACATCTTCATATGCCAAATATCATAGTCTATTCTAACTACAATAACAAGCTCGAAAATTGGTAAACGAATTTCTATCATGTCTAACAACTTGAACTTGATTTGAAAATATTACTCAGCTAATTTGTCTCTTTTATGGTATCCATGTAGGTATTTGCCACAAGACCTCACATCACCTCTTAGGTATTACCCCTTAGGTGGCACTACCAAGGTCCTATCTTGCTAGTTTACATGGATCCCATATTACTCAAAAATAGCTTCTAGTTGACTAGTTGGCTCATCTATTATGACCAACCCATCTGAATTGTTGGATTCACAATCCTTCAATCTCATATATGTCCTACTATAACTATTTAATTCTATGTTACATGATGAATTTGAGATTCCACAAAAAAATGTGATTCTCTTAGTTCTCAATGTACCTCTTAGTTGACCTCGAGCATTTTGAGTTCTAATTTTACTTCCACTGATTCTTTAGAAACTCAGTTTTCCTATCAACAAAACACTTTTGTTATTGGATTGGGATTAATAGTAGCATTCAAAAATCATGGTTTGTGGATAAACCTTTCAAGAACTATCTCAATAAAAATTTCAGTCCTTTAGACGAAATGGGACACTCCCAAATCATATCATATATTATGTCTCATAAACCATTTGTATGGTACATGATTTAGTGGTAGGTATATATATATATGAGGATATAAGAAGATTTAGATTAATTGATGATTATATCATGACTCATCATGGTATAATTCCTTCATTCTAACACATCATCATCTTCAGATGGATTTGACTTGTGATACTCTATCACAATTCTTTTATAGAAGGTTCTCAAGATATTGATGCAAAGTATTTCAACATTTGATCTCATCAAAGTTTCTTAATACATTCATCAAAAGTATACTTCATTTATAATCTTTTTGAACATTTCAAGAGATTTCTATTTTACTGAGTACATATCATCATATTACCAGTAAATGGATATGAGGTATAAGTAATCATCTATAACATTCTATTATAAGATCTTTATGCATCATATGCATGAGGTCTAATGAAAGCTTCATCCTTCCACTATCTTTAGTGAAGGATGTCATGTCATATTGTGTGTGAATAAGACTTGCATGTTTCCTTAGGTTCAATAACCAAGGGAATATAGACCAACATCAATATGTATTCTAAGCATGCAATTCTCATATTCACACAAGATGACTAATGCTAATGATAGTCTTGAGTTATCAATTATAATCCTTTGATATAAACATTATAAACATTCATCTTTGGATCATTTCACATAAATATCACAATTTTTTTTCGAACCAATGCCATACAAGATCATAACTTTTGAAATAGAAGCACTAATATTTCTTTATTGATAATCATCCTTATCCATACAAGATGCATAAAGAAAATGTTTCTATTCTAATGGCATAATGAAAGAACAGTTCTAATAATTCTATTACATGCTCATTGGGCTAAGATAAATTTAAATGTAGACTATGGCTTCCGCAACACTTGCTCCACCTTGTCCATCTTTGTCCTTCCATGAAGGCCTTTACTTATTTTTAGATTTTGCACAACATTATGTCAGATCTCTGTTTGGTATCACATACCAAATGAAGAAGTAATCAAATTTATCTTTAACATTTATACATAAAGCAGAGGTCTCAGTGCCTTCCTTCTTCTTCTTTAGTTCCTCTATCTAGAGTGGGCAGTTTCTCTTCCAATGTCCAGGTTGGTGACAACGGTGACAATCGCCTCTTTGTTTACATCACCTTTTGCTTTGAGATATGAAGACATGGAATTTTGCCTAGCTTCAGAACCTTTCTTAGCTTTGCCTTTGCCTTTAGACTTCCCCTTCATCTTGTTGATCATCATCACATACTTGGGCTTGTCTTTCTTCATTTGTGTCTCAACTATTCTCAACATGCCCAACAACTTTTTCAATGGTATGTCAAAGTCGTTCATGTTGTTGTTCATGGCAAACTGATTATATGGATCTGGAAGGGACTGTAGAATCATGTCATTGGCCAACTCTTAGCCTAAGGGGAATCCCAATCGAGTAAGGTTCTCCACATACCCAATGAGCTTGAGCACATGAGGACCTACCGGATCTCCTTCTACCATGGTACAATTGAACAACACCTTGGAGACATCAACACTCTCTTGTCTTGCTTGATCTTGGAACAAGTTTTTGAGATGTGTGACCATCTCAATTACATCCATGTTCCCATGTTTCCTCTGCAACTCATAGTTTGTGGAGCTTAGCATCAGACACTTGACATCCATGACATCATTAGTATGCTTCTTGTAAGCATCCATGTCACCCTTTGGAGCATTTTGAGGTGGTTCCTCTGGTTCTTGTATTTCTAGGACATAGAGATTGCACTCCTGTGTGAGAATAATTCTCAGCATCTTGAAACAATCGTGGAAGTTATTCCCAGTAGGTTTTTCCTTCTTAAGGACTGATCACAGAGAAAAGTGATTTTTGTTGTTTCCATTTGGTTCTACAAAAGAATTTGCAATTTAGTCAAAAACTCATTTTTGATTTATTTGATTTGATTAAAGTTGGGCGATAATAATTATGTCTTTAATTATTTATCATTCTCATTATTTTTTTCAAATTGATAACCCTCAAGTATCAATTCAGAAAATTACAACGAATTAATGTTCTAATGAACCAAGATCTAAAATGATTCAATTATTACTCAAACTATACCTGCGTCCATAATCAACCATTAAGGTAGGCAATCATGCCAATTGTATCATATGCAACTCTTGGATATATGATAGACGCTACTCCTTGCCATAATCATTTGCATACTTTTGGGCTTAGACTCTCAAAGAATCACCATTTAAGCCTGACCCAATAGCTAATACGATAATAATGCACCTCACTTTGGTAACAACTGTATTACTACCATCACACTTCCATGAGACAAATAGTGTACCACTGATAACATCTCATTTTGTGAACTTTTTGCATATGATTTATGCTTCCCCTAACATTCCTTTTATAGATTTCTCTACTTATTTTAGTGCCTTATGTCAAAAATCTCAATTTTACACATCTTCCACTTTTGTAGGGTCATGCCAAGATAAGGCCATGGTCAACACAGTGACCACAACTGTATAGTCCACTAAGGACCCTACCTCGATCGATGTCTCCATCACCATCTCCTCACACCATGACTGCAACCATCCACCAGGCCAATGCCCGTGGTCGAGGCCATACCACGATTGAGGCTCCCCCTCGATCGCGGCATACATCCAGCACGCCGTAACCGTGATGATGTCGCGACTGAGGCCATGACACGATCGAGGTTATACCACAACTGCGACCTAGAGTTTAAGTCGGTGGGCATCATCTATAAATAGACCCCCATCTCGACTTGTCAAATCATCAGATCATCAAGGACTACAAAGTGCTACCAAATTCTAGAGTCACTCACATCCATACCATCAGTCTTAGATCTCTAAAAATAGAAGTCAAAGGAGAGAGAAGATTGATCATCCTCTTCTTCAAAGGAAGAATCTGCTCCCACATCACCCACTCCAGATCTAGATGTGAATAAGTATAGTGGTGTATCTCCATCTTCTCTCTCTATCTAGATCTATAATCTTCATCACATTATACTCTCCCTATTTGTGGTTGTTGATGTATCTATCATTTTGTGTCGTCGATATGCTACCTGTCAACATGTGTGGCTAAACATCTAACTTAGGTTGGGAGTAGACACTAAGGCTCTCCCAACATGTATATTCTTTCTCCCCTTTGAATATATATATATATATATATATATATATATATATATATATATATATATATATATATATATATATATATATATATATATGCTCTTATCAAGATTATCTCCATACTCTTGTTTTTAGTGCTTCACTTGTATGCTTACCCATCATCTTGTGATGTTTGATTGTTGGCACCTCAAAAGAATAGTACCAACCTTATCTAGTGTTATGGAGTAGCATGAATGCATGAAAGTGTTGGAATGCTAAATCTAACGGTCATATGGTTTGTTTTATGGTTGTTGGGCCGTCATCTTGAGAGAGAGACTACCTTAGAACCTAAATCTATCCTTATCCCAAGAGAGGAGGGAGTAGATGTTTTGATGATTTTTTGTAATATTGATAGGAGTATATGAAGGTGTGTGAGTTTTTCATGTTGGTAAGAGATCTTAGTAGGTGAAACCCGATCCAAGTTTCCTTCCATATCTTTGTTTCTTACTGCTTGTTAATGTTTTTCTGTTGACTTTACTTTCTTTCTTTTACCTTTCTTTGTTTTGGTCGGAGCATCATCATTCCTTAGGGAACAACTTTTTAACCCACATGTTCATTTGGAGTGTGAGAGTGTGAGACTCTGCGTACTTAACACTTTCCGACCTTGTCCCTATAGTTCGACTCCAAATACTACATCAGACCCCGTATAATAATTGCGGAGCTTGAGTGTCAGGTTATAATCTTAAAAGTCTGACTACTCTGGATCCGCTCCATTTTGGACGTGTGATTTAAGCCGGTCAACTTTTTGGCGCGATAAGGATAGATCTAGGTTCTACGGTACTCTCTCTCTCTCGAGATGACGACCCAACAACCACAAAACAAACCATATGATCGTTAGCTTTAGCATTCCAACACTTTCATACATTCATACTACTCCATAACACTAGATAAGGTTGGTACTATTCTTTTGAGGAACCAACAATCAAACATCACAAGATGGTAGCTAAGCATACAAGTGAAGCATTGACAACAAGAGTATGGAGATAATCTTGATAAGAGCATATATATATTCAAAGGGGAGAAAGAATATACATGTTAAGAGAGTCTTAGTGGCTACTCCCAACCCAAGTTAGTTGTTTAGCCATACATGTTGACGGGAAACATATTGGCGTCACAAAATGATAGATTCATCAATAACCACAGAGAGGGAGACTACAATGTGATGAAGATGTTAGATCTAGATAGAGAGAGAAGATGGTGATACACCACTATACTTCTTCAAATCTAGATTTGGAGTGGGTGATGTGGCGGCGACTTCTTCCTTCAAAGAAGAGGGCGATCAATCTTCTCTCTCCACTGACTTCCATCTTTAGAGATCTAAGACTAATGGTATGTATGTGAGTGACTCTGGAATTTGACAACACTTCATGGTCCTTGATGATCCGATGATTTGACATGTCAAGGTGGGGGTCTATTTATAGATGTTACCCACTGACTTAACCTCTGGCCCGCAGTCTTGTTGAGAGTTGTGCCCAAAAGATGCCAAAGGATCCCATAGGGCCGGTGTATTATTGCACTCATGAATGTAGATATGTCGTGTCCATAAATGGAGTCCTGAAGCCAAACATATCCACCTACACTCCCAAGCAACCCTCATGCAACCACCTGACTAAACGTTGGAAGCCTTTAGGGAAAAACTGTCCTTATGATAACTTGTAGGTGAGGGAAATTGAGGAGAGTAGGAAAACACTTAAAGCCTGAAACCTACCTGAGCACACTAGCATATGGCTCACTAAAATAAAGGAAGGGTGTGAAAGTTACCCCTCAAGGGGATGTTGTAAGAGTATGGCTAGCAATCTACCGTAGGGAAGGGTAAGTTATTGAGATGGAGAGCCCTGTACTACCAAAAGAAATGGGCAAGGATTCAAAGTCATGCAACTCTAGTTATGAAAGGGAGGAAATAGAATCTCAGGATTGAAACAAACATACCACAAGAGTTTTGCCATAAGAATGAGATAACTTTGTAATGGTAGGATTTCTAAATTTTTTTGTCAACCATAGTTCATCTCTCTATGATTTCAGGCCTACCTTTATCCCGAGGACATGCTCGATCCTAAATTTGGGGGAGTTGATAACATCTCACTTTGTGCACTTTTTACATATAATTTATGCTTCCCCTAGCATTCCTTTTACAGATTTCTCTACTTATTTTAGTGCCTTGTCAAAATCTCAATTTCACACATCTTCCACTTTTGTAGGGTCATGCCAAGATATGATCGTGGTCAACACTACGACCGTGGATGTATAGTCCACTAAGGACCCTACCTCAGTTAATTTCTCCATCACCGTCTCTTCACACCGCGACTGCAACCATCCACCAGGCTAACACCCCTCATCGAGGCTCCCCCTCGACCACTACATACAGCCAACACGTCGCGACTGTGATGATGACATGATTGAGGTTATACCGCAAATGCAGCCCATAGGTTATGTCAGTGGGTAGTGTCTATAAATAGAACCCACCTCAACTTGTCAAATCATCTGATCATCAAGGACCACGAAGTGCTGCCAAATTCTAGAGTCACTCACATCCATACCATCAATCTTGGATCTCTAAAGATAGAAGTTCAAGGAGAGAGAAGATTGATCACCCTCTTCTTCAAAGGAAGTAGTTTCCACCACATCATCCACTCCAGATCTAGATTTGAAGAAGTATAGTGGTGTATCACCATCTTCTCTCTCTATCTAGATCTATCATCTTCATCACATTGTACTCTCCCTCTCTGTGGTTATTGAAAAACACTAGGGGGGGTGAATAGAGTTTTAAAATAATTTTAATAGTTTATTGAACTCAAACAACCACAATTGAAATTGGAAGAAGGAGACAGGTGTTTAGAGTGGTTCCAACTTTAGCAAATACTAAAGTTGTCAGTCCACTACCCGGTTGCTTACCCAACCGAGATTTTGAAAGTATTTATTTTATTACCTTCTCAAGGATTTATACAAAATACAATACTTTCCTTTACACCCCTTGAACAACCTTCACTTGAAGTAGGTGCACCAACTTGAGGTAGCCTTCTTGAAGTAACTCCAAGCTCCCCATTGAAGTATCCTTCCTCTCTAGAAGTAACCTCCCGTTGCACCAGCCTTCTGAAGTAGCTCAAGGTCGCCTTCTTCACCAAGAAGATCTCCACCCTCTCCAATCCGCAGCCTCCAACCTAGGAGTAGCAAGGAGAGTACAAACAGTAATAGAGAACAAGAAAGGAAAAAGGAAATTACAACTTATCCTTTGTAGGCCAAGGCTTGATTTGCCTAGATCAAGCGTATATATCTCCTAACCAAGTGTATGGACTTGTGATTGCAGTGGGTAGGAGATACTAGCCTATAGGACACGAATTTTGAGCTAAGGAAGGAAGTGTCCAATTGTCACAATGCTCAAATTGCTCACAAACAAATTGCTCAAAGTATGCTCAAGGATTTCTCAAGTGTAACTAGTGTGTTTGAGTGTCCTATGGCTTGTCCTATTTATAGGAATGGTCTAAGGATGCTTAAGGACGTTCTAGACAACTTCTAGGGGTTTCTAAGTGCTTAACTAGCTGTTAGGTATAAGTTTGTTATTTTAGCAACGGCTAATTAATTTACTCTGCAGTTGCTGTCAGAGTTCATCTCGGTCGAGGAATGGTCGACCGAGATACCTACTCGGTCGAAGTTTTGTCGACCGACAGGCTCTCTGGATCAAGTGATTTGCAACGTCTATCTCCAACTGCCAATTACCTTGTTATTTGTGTCTAACAGCTACTTTGGATCTTTCTCGGTCGAGAAGATTGTCGACCGAGAGTGTCTCGGTCGAGGAGTTGGTCGACCGAGATTGATCCTGTTTCAATGTTTCAATTTAGGCACTAATTATATGTATGAGTGTGCAGATGTGATCCTATTTGAAGGGGGTGACTTATCTAAATGTGGTGTTTAGCTAGGGAGAATCTAACGCTTGATTTACATGAAATCTAAGTACTTGTACATTATATATTTGTACAAGTTTTTACAAGGCGATTACATTTCATGAAAACATAAACATGTAAGCATATGGATTTCCCTAGTTGCTTTGTCATCCAACTTAATCCTACACACTCAAGTAGCTTGTTAGATCAATAAGAATGAAATGTTTGTCATAATCAAAACAAAGGGATTTATAGATGTCCATTTATCCAACAATCTCCCCCTTTTTGAAGATGATAAACATTTCTAAAATATAAATGAAGGAAATATAAAACATATGAGTTTCATACCTTTAGATTACCTTTTGTAGCTTTTCCTCTTGTTTATAAAATGTGTGCTTATTATTCCCCATGAATTATGGAACATGAAATCCACTTCACTAGGGAATATAACAACTTTCAATGTAAAGCCAAGAGTTTATTTATGAAACTCATTGATTGAGTTTTTCATAATTACTAAGTTTTAGTTTTATATTTATTTCTCCCCCTTTGTCATTTCAAAAAGATATCCGTTAAGAATAAAAACTCCCCCTTAATTAGATGTCCCATAAAATCTAATGAAAAAGATGTCCATTAAAAGTTTTTGTTAAGAAGCACAGATATCAAAGAAAACATCTTCCAAAGGAGTGATAAGCAGTTGCTTCCTAATTTTGTTAAATTGATCTAGTGGAAGCGGTTTTGTAAAAATATCAGCCAATTGATCTTCCGTATCAACATGATGAAGGGAAACATGATTCTTGGAGATATGATCCCTTAAAAAGTGATGACGGATTTCAATATGTTTAGCTCGGCTGTGTAAGATAGGATTGTGTGCTAAGTTTATAGCGCTCATGTTGTCACAAAAAATAGGCGTAGATGAAAGAGTAAAACCATAATCATTTAATACTTGTTGCATATAAAGCACTTGAGAACAACAAGACCCGGCTGCCATATATTCAGCTTCAGTTGTAGATAGGGCAACCATATTTTGTTTCTTGCTAAACCAAGATACTAAAGCTCTCCCTAACAAGAAACAACCACCACTAGTACTCTTGCGATCAAGTCGACAACCAGCATAATCCGCATCAGTATAAGCTTTAAAATCCAAGGATTGTCCTTTTGGATACCATAAACCAAAACAAGTAGTGCCGGCTAGGTAACGAAGAATTCGTTTAACTGCTAGAAAATGAGAGTGCATAGGTTGTGATTGAAATCGAGCACAAAGACCAATGGAAAACATAATGTCCGGTCTAGAAGCAGTTAAGTAAAGCAAACTACCAATCATAGCTCTATATAAGGAATCATTAATAGGCTCCCCATTTTCATCCTTATCAATTTTAATAGAAGTAGCCATAGGAGTAGTAGCATGTTTGCACTGATCCATCCCAAAACGTTTTAATAGTTCTTTAGTATATTTTTCTTGGCTTATGAATATTCTGGCAGGTGTTTGCTTGATTTGAAAACCAAGAAAGAAAGTTAGTTCACCCATGAGGCTCATTTCAAATTCTTTTTGCATAATGTCACTGAATTGTGTGCACAATGAATCATCAGAAGCTCCAAAAATAATGTCATCAACATATATTTGCACAACTAGAAAATCAGATGTATATGTTTTGAAAAATAAAGTAGAATATGAATTTCCAATAGAAAAAATATTATCAAAGAGATATGTCTTGAGCCTTTCATACCAATTCCTAGGTGCTTGTTTTAAACCATAAAGTGCTTTCTTAAGTTTATAAACATAGTCACCTTTTTCCGGTATTTCAAAACCAGGTGGTTGGGCAACATATACTTCTTCTTGAATGATGCCATTTAGAAATGTACTTTTTACATCCATTTGGTAGAGTTTGATGTTTTTATGTGCAGCAATAGCTAGTAACATTCTAATAGCTTCAAGTCTAGCTACCGGTGCATACGTTTCATCAAAATCTATTCCTTCTTGTTGATTATATCCTTGTGCTACTAACCGAGCTTTATTCCTTATTACTGCTCCTGCCTCATTTAGCTTATTCCTAAAAACCCATTTAGTTCCTATGATGGTTTTATCTTGTGGTTTAGGAACTAAATCCCATACGTCATTTTTAGTGAATTGATTCAATTCTTCTTGCATGGCTATTGTCCAATAATAATCTTTAAGAGCTTCAGATATCTTCTTAGGTTCAATGATAGAAACAAAAGCCATGTTTGCAACATCTTTGAAGGAAGACCGAGTTTTGACTTTATCATTAGGATCTCCAATAATAAGTTCTTGAGGATGATCCTTAATAAGCCTAGGTGTAGGTTGTGGTTCAGCTTGGTGATTATTTGTAGTAACTTTCTCACTATCATTTGGTATGTTTAAATTTTAGAATTGATTAGTGAGATCTATGATTTCTAGATTTTCAGATTTGGACTCTTCATGAAAAGAAACATGAATAGATTCCTCAACTTTTCTAGAGATAGTGTTATATACTCTAAAAGCTTTGCTAGAAGTGGAATATCCCAAAAAGAATGCTTTGTGTGATTTAGAGTCAAGCTTATTTCTATCATCTTTGGTATTTAAAATATAGCATGTGGAGCCAAAGGTATGAAAATAGTCAACTCTAGGTTTCTTAGAATGTATTATTTCATATGGAGTTTTCTTCAAGTGAGAGTGAACAGTTACTCTATTTAACACATAGCATGCAGTGTTTACAGCTTCAGCCCAAAAGGTTTTGGGTGTGTTGTGTTCGAGCATCATAGTTCTAGCCATTTCTTGTAGTGATCGATTTTTCCTTTCGAATATACCATTTTGTTGTGGGGTGCGTGGAGCAGAAAAATTATGAGTGTACCCTTGAGATGTACAAAATTTCTCAAATGTATGATTTTCAAATTCTCCACCATGATCACTTCTAATGGTACATATTTTGCTTTGTAATAGATTTTCAATCTTGGAACAAAATTGTATAAAAACATGAATAGTATCATCTTTAGTTGCAATAAAGTGTACCCATGTGTATCTACTATAATCATCAACAATAACAAAACAATATCTTTTACCACCAATAGATTGTGTCCTCATGGGTCCAAATAAATCCATATGAATTAATTCTAAGGACCTACTGGTGCTAAGTACATGTTTTGGTTTAAAAGAGGTTTTGGTTTGCTTTCCCATTGTGCATGGTTCACAGTTTTCAACTTGATCAAAAGATAAATTAGGCAATCCACGAACAAGATCATATTTCACTAATTTTTTAATAACATGTGAACTAGCATGTCCTAGCTTTTTATGCCATAGTTGTAAGGTATTTTCATTTGCAAGCAAGCATTTTCCCACTACTGATTTCATAGAGTTAGGTTTAAGGATATAAAGATTTCCAACTCTATTTCCTTCATAAACAACATTTGTAGTGTTTTCTATCAATAACTTGCAGCAAGTTTTGTTAAATAACACATCATAACCACTATCACATAATTGACTAACACTTATCAAATTATGGTGCAAACCATCAACGAGTAGAACATTCTTTATTTCGAGGTTTGTACCAACATTACCTATTCCAACGATTTTGCCCTTACCATTGTCTCTAAAGGTGACCGTTCCACTTTTCTTTTCTTCAAAGGTTTGAAATGCATCCTTGTTCCCGGTCATATGTTTGGAGCATCCACTGTCAACCACCCATTCCTGCATTAAAATGTAGATTTTGGTACCCATGTGATGGTCCGATATGGTTAGAATCATTTAAGTACAGACTTGTATAAAAGTTCTGAATCAGAAATCCAGTCGGTCGACAATTGTTCGACCGACATCTGTCTTGGTCGACTAATTGTCGATCGAGAAGATTACTGTAAACAAAGAAACACTGAAATTTAGCTCGGTTGACCAATTTTCGACCGAAATAATTGCTGTAGATTTTGATTTGTTACAGACATCTGGTCGGTCGACAATACTTCGACCGATTAAGGGTTCGGTCGACAATACTTCGACCGACTAAGTTTCTGTTTCAGTACAACAGTGTAGAAAATTAACAATATGCATGACATCTTTTGTTTAGTTGAGATAAGACAATATAAATAGCAAAATGGAGTGTTTGGCCATATCTCAACTAAATTCCATTTGACTCTACTAAGTTTGGGGTTTTGGGACCCAAACTAATTCAGAATCCTTAGTCTTATAAGGGCATGAAAAGGAATAGTGTCCAAGACGTAAACAAAAATGGCAAGTAATAGAATCAACTTCATTTCTCTTTTTAGCCATTGTGTTCTTGGGTACAAACATAGTTTGAGTTCTTTTGGGTTGATTTTTCTTTGGAGCATATCCCAAACCTTTTCTTCCGTTGAAAACAGTACCAACGCTTAGAATGTTATCAAGTATATCTTTTCTTCTTAATTCATAAAGTTCTCTTTGCAGCTTAGCAATGTCATTCATCTTCTTGTGTAGATCTTTTCTTGCTTGATCTAAATCAGATAACAATGAAACTCTTTCTTTTACAACATTATCATCGTCCAGATGGTTACACAAAATAGGTTGAGTCTGAAAATCTTTTAGTTTAGCTAACAATTCAGTCTTTTCTTTAGAAAGAAGATCAACATTTGTTTCTAAGGTGAGTAGCTTTCTAGTGCAATCATCTAAAGATGTTTTTAAAGACAAATTCTCAAGATCAATGTTGTTCTTTTCAAAAGAAAGATTATCTAATTTAGCAATTAGATCATCATTTGATTTGATAACCTTCTTTAGTTTCTTCTTGACATCAACATACTTATCATGAATTTCTTGTAGACTAGTAACTAACTCTTCATCTTCTCTTGCCATTAGACAATCCACCTTTTCTTCTCCGCTTTCACTGTCACTTGACTCGTCCCATGCAGCTTTATAGGCTTTTTCTCCCTTCTTATTGTGTAAGCTTTTCTTTCCTTTCTTTGCTTTAGGACATTCATTTTTGAAATGCCCTTTCTTCCCACATTCAAAGCACCTAGGAGGGGTAGAAGAAGAACTGGAAATTTTGTTAGATTTAAATCTTTTGTATTTCTTACCGTTGACGATCAAGGCTTCTTCTCCTTCTTCTTCACTTGACTCCTCACTTTTGAGTTTGAGAGAGCTCATATGGGGTTGACACCATTCTCCATAAGTCCCAATTGATGCCTTGGAAGTAGAACTGCATCCTTCTCTTCTAATATTGGTAGTTTGTTCCATCGAATGCTGGAGGCCTAGCAACAAGTGTCCCTTCAAGGTTAAGGTTGTTGAGCACTCCGTCACCCATTTCTTCAAGACCTTGTTAGGGTTCCTTGAAGCCCGCTCTGATACCAATTGAAAAACACTAGAGGGGGGGTGAATAGAGTTTTAAAATAATTTTAATAGTTTATTGAACTCAAACGACCACAATTGAAATTGGAAGAAGGAGACATGTGTTTAGAGTGGTTCCAACTTTAGCAAATACTAAAGTTGTCAGTCCACTACCCGATTGCTTACCCAACCGGGATTTTGAAAGTATTTATTTTATTACCTTCACAAGGATTTATACAAAATACAATACTTTCCTTTACACCCCTTGAACAGCCTTCACTTGAAGTAGGTGCACCAACTTGAGGTAGCCTTCTTGAAGTAACTCCAAGCTCCCCCTTGAAGTAGCCTTCCTCTCTAGAAGTAACCTCCCGTTGCACCAACCTTCTGAAGTAGCTCAAGGTCGCCTTCTTCACCAAGAAGATCTCCACCCTCTCCAATCTGCAGCCTCCAACCTAGGAGTAGCAAGGAGAGTACAAACAGTAATAGAGAACAAGAAAGGAAAAAGGAAATTACAACTTATCCTTTGTAGCCCAAGGCTTGATTTGCCTGGATCAAGCGTATAGATCTCCTAACCAAGTGTATGGACTTGTGATTGCAGTGGGTAGGAGATACTAGCCTATAGGACACGAATTTTGAGCTAAGGAAGGAAGTGTCCAATTGTCACAATGCTCAAATTGCTCATAAACAGATTGCTCAAAGTATGCTCAAGGATTTCTCAAGTGTAACTAGTGTGTTTGAGTGTCCTATGGCTTGTCCTATTTATAGGAATGGTCTAAGGATGCTTAAGGACGTTCTAGACAACTTCTAGGGGTTTCTAAGTGCTTAACTAGCCGTTAGGTACAAGTTTGTTGTTTTAGCAACGGCTAATTAATTTACTCTGCAGTTGCTGTCAGAGTTCATCTCGGTCGAGGAATGGTCGACCGAGATACCTACTCGGTCGAAGTTTTGTCGACTGACAGGCTCTCTGGATCAAGTGATTTGCAACGTCTATCTCCAACTGCCAACTACCTTGTTAGTTGTGTCTAACGGCTACTTTGGATCTTTCTCAGTCGAGAAGATTGTCGACCGAGAGTGTCTCGGTCGAGGAGTTGGTCGACCGAGATTGATCCTGTTTCAATGTTTCAATTTAGGCACTAATTATATGTATGAGTGTGCAGATGTGATCCTATTTGAAGGGGATGACTTATCTAAATGTGGTGTTTAGCTAGGGAGAATCTAACACTTGATTTACATGAAATCTAAGTACTTGTACATTATATATTTGTACAAGTTTTTACAAGGCGATTACATTTCATGAAAACATAAACATGTAAGCATATGGATTTCCCTAGTTGCTTTGTCATCCACCTTAATCCTGCACACTCAAGTAGCTTGTTAGATCAATAAGAATGAAATGTTTGTCATAATCAAAACAAAGGGATTTATAGATGTCCATTTAGCCAATAGTTATTGATGTATCTATCATTTTGTGATGCTGATATGTTGCCCATCAACATGTGTGGCTAAACATCTAACTTGGGTTGGGAATAGCCTCTAAGGCTCTCCCAACATGTATATTCTTTCTACCCTTTGAATATATATATATATGCTCTTATCAATATTATCTTCATACTCTTATTTTCAGTGCTTTACTTGTATGCTTAGCTACCATCTTGTGATATTTGATTGTTGGTTCCTTGAAAGAATAGTGCCAACCTTATCTAGTATTATGAAGTAGTATGAATGCATGAAAGTGTTGGAATGCTAAAGCTAATGGTCATATGGTTTGTTTTGTGGTTGTTGGGCCATCATCTTGAGAGAGAGACTACATTAGAACCTAGATCTATCCTTATCTCGAGAGAGGAGGGAATATATGTTTTGATGATTGCTTGTAATCTTGATAGGAATATATGAAGGGGTGTGAGTTTTGCATGTTGGTAAGAGATCTTAGTAGGAGAAACCCAATCCAAATTTCATTCCATATCTTTGTTTCTTACTGCTTTTTAACATTTTTCTGTTGACTTTACTTTCTTTCTTTTACCTTTTGTTGTTTTTGGCCAGAGCATCATCGTTCCTTAGGGAACAAATTTTTAACGCACCTATTTGTTTGGAGTGTAAGAATGTGAGACTCTGCGTACTTAACACTTGCCGACCTTGTCCATGTGGGTTGACCCCGAATACTACATCAGACCCCATATAATAGTTGTGGGGGCTTGAGTGTCAGGTTATAATCTTAAAAGTCCAACTACTTTGGATCCGCTCCATTTTGGACGTGTGATTTAGGCCGGTCAACTTTTTGGCGCCGTTTCTAGGGACAAGGAAAATTGGTACTGTTAAGAACATGAGTCCACTCACTATACTCCCATGCCTCAAGCTTAGCAATAAGCTTGACTACACAAAAACTTTAAATCTGCTACCTAACTATTACGTAAAATAGTTCATTTTAACACATCCATTTTTCTAACTTGGTTGTGCAGTCTATTCAGGGAACTTGATGGGAAGTAGATATGTTCAATTCTTCACCTTAACTTCAAGTCACCATACCACCTCATATGGATGACAATCTTACTGGGGATGATCAAAATGCAAGAGTTCAACACGACCCACCACCGCATGAGATAGATGAAGAAAGAGACGACGATCACTCAAATGGTCATCACTGTGAGGAAGAACAATTTGAGGAAGAACGACATCACAATCACCGTAGAAGGCATCATGAAAACTGCCACGAGAATGAATGCAAAAATTAACGTGAACATGATGACCGAAACAGTGAGAGTGAAGACGATGAGGAAGGAAAAACTCTTAGAGAGATGGACGCAACTAGAGCCAATGAGTCGAAATGCCCAATTATCATCCCACACTTCAATGCAGCTAATTTTGAGTTGAAACCTGCTGTAATCTCAATGATCTAGAACAATCCCTTATGTAGAAATTCAAGGAGCGAAAATCCACACCATCATCTTGATGCCTTCAAAAACATCTACGATACCATCAAGATGAGGGGAGTGCCCCAAGAAGTCATATATTGTAAGGGAT
The DNA here is from genome assembly GCA_963693085.1 of Alisma plantago-aquatica. Taxonomy (NCBI): domain Eukaryota; kingdom Viridiplantae; phylum Streptophyta; class Magnoliopsida; order Alismatales; family Alismataceae; genus Alisma; species Alisma plantago-aquatica. The sequence continues at coordinate 777,689,811 of OY856409.1, forward strand.
TCAATTTCTCTCTCAAAGATAAAGCTCTATCCTGGTACCTTAACTTGCCCCACCAGTCCATAGATGAATGGAGACCCCTTGAAGATGCTTTTATCACTAAATTTTATCCCATTGAAAGAACTATCCGTAACATGCAAAAGATTACTTCTTTCATGAAAAAATCAGGGGAGAACCTTCATGAGGCATGGGAACATTTTCAAGAATACCAGTGAGACTGGCCCCACCATAACTACCATAAATGATTTCTGGTAACTACTTTCTACAACGGGCTAACTCTCACAGAAAGAACTTCGCTGAATGCAGCAGCCGAAAATGACTTTCTTGGTAAGAAACTGAGTGGAACCATGAAGATTATCGATAACATGGCTACACTACAAGCATACATGGACTATGATAGAAATGATAGAGGATCAACCAAGAAGGCAGGATCTGAAGGACCGTAAATCAAACCTTAGGCTTTGGAAACTATTATAGATCAGATTCAGAAAATCGCTACTGATGTCAAATAATTAAAAGACAATGGGGGCAAGGGCAGGAAACACACAGAGAAAGTCATGAAATGTGTTACATGCGAAGAAGGAGAGTATGGAGTTGACAACTATATTTATACATGGCCAGAAGAGAGCAAAGAAAGTGAACATGAAGAAGAAATAAAAATGTCTCTATTCCAATTTCAAATGATCAGATCATCCTGGATTTAACTATGACAACAAAGAAGCTGCAGAAAATTCTCATCAATCGAGTAATTCATCTAAACCACCTCCAGGATTTGAGAAGAAAGGAGGACCGGCTCAATATACTAGAACTACTAGTTATCATATGAACAAAAATAACTACCAAAGTCAAAATAAAAATGTGAGTCAATAGGGTCAAGGACAATGCCAAGGATCAAGCTAAGCCAAAGATAACAACCAAATTGACATGATTGCTTAATTGTTGGACTTTGCAAAGAGGCAAGCTTCAGTAAATGACCAACTTGCTCAAAGTGCCATCACCAATTTAGGAGTGATAACTACAATGCAAACTCAGATGGCAGACATGCAAACCCATCAAAGGCAGATTGATCAACAACTTGCACAACTAGCGGATTTTATGAAAAACCTTTCAGGGAAGATCCCATCAAATACGGAGACCACAAAGATGGCCACTCTTCAACCAGAGAGTATGTTGGAAGACCCTAACACTAACAACACTAAAGAAGAAATAAGTCATGGTGAGCAACAATCTGACAAGGTGATTACACCGGAAGAGTCCAAGGGACAAGGGTCAACTGAAGACGGTCGAGAAGAAGGAAATGGAAAAAAGAAGAAGGATGAAGAGGTCAAGAACTCAGATCCTATAGGAGAAGTTCTTATGAAGAGAAATCCTTAAGCCCCAAGAGTTCCCTTTCCCTGCAAACTAATCAAAGAACATTTAAAGAAGAGGTACGAGAAGTTTATGGAAGCAGTAAAGAAGCTACACCTGGATGTCCCATTTCTCGATGTGATTGAAGAGATGTCGACATATGCAAAATTTTTTAAGGACCTAATCACAAAGAGGAGGGGAGACCATGTTGAGACTGTGCAATTGGCAAAAATGTAAAGTGCCTTTGTTCAAGCCGAGTTACCAACTAAAAAGAGGGATCCAGGGGCATTCAACATACCCTTCTGTGTCGGAGACAATGTGGAAAGAAAGGGATTAACCTATTTGGGAGAAAGCATTAGTCTTATGCCCTTAACTCTAGATCAAAGGCTCGTGTTAATATATATGGTGAAGACGAGAATGAGAATTGAATTAGCTAATCACACCTTTACAAGATCCATGTGAACAGTGGTGGATGTTTCGATATGGATCAGGCGATTCTTCATACCATGCGACATAGTAGTGATTGACATAGTCGAGGACTCTAAGTGTCTGATGATATTTGAGAGACCGTTCCTTGCAACTGGAAGGGCTTTAATAGATGTAGCAGAAGGAATCATTACTTTGTGCGTAGGGGATGACCACATCGACTTTCGAGTACAAGATGCAATGAGAGGTCGTTTCTATTTGAGTCAGTTTACTTTATGGATAGATTCAATCAATACTGTGAAGAGGTGCAAGAGGACAAGGAAATTGTTGATCCCCTCATGAGAGCCTTTAATAGTCGAGACCCTATAGTGGATGAACTAGAAGTCGTAGAGATCTTGGATTACCTGAATCAACCTGAAGAAGAACTCAATGAGGATGAAGAAACTATCGAGACCGCAAAGTACACCTTACTTGAGAAAACACATGAAGAAAAGAGAGAACCAAAACCAAATCCATAATTGAAATCGCTTTTAGAAGGGATGAAATATGAATTCCTTGACAAGGAAGAGAGAAATCTTGTGATTGTCAATTCCAACTTGATAGATGATCAACTAGAAAGGTTGCTAAGGGAGATTAGGTTGCATAGAAAGGCTATAGGATATTTAGTAGATGATATTAGAGGTCTCAACCCTGCCTTGTGCATGCACAAAATACATCTCAAAGAAACAGCTAAACCTTTAGCTCAACCACAGAGGAAGTTGAACCAAAAGCTAAAGGAAGTCATGAAGAAGGAATTTATTAAGTTGTGAGATGTCGGGATCATTTACCTGATAAGTTACAGTAACTAGGTGAGCCCTATCCATGTAGTGCCTAAGAAATGTGGAATGACAATGATAATAGGAGAGGATGGAGATGAAGTAGCAACAAGAACGATAACATGTTGGTGTATGTGCATTAACTACCGCAAGCTGAATGCTGCTACCAAAAAGGATCATTTCCCTCTGCCTTTTATAGATCAAGTTCTAGAAAGATTATCTCACCATGATTAATTCTATTTTTTGGATGGGTACTTGGGATTCTATCAAGTACCGATTCATCCCGATGATTAGGAAAAGACAACCTTCACCTGCATATATGGCATGTACACTTTCAGAAGGATTCCAGTCAAATTGTGTAATGCGCCAACAACTTTCCAATGCTGCATGATATCTATGTTTTCAGACTTTCTAGAAGACACAATGGAGGTCTTCATGGATGACTTCTCTATCTATGGAACATATTTTTAGGCATGTCTAAGAAACCTATCTTTAGTGCTATAGCGCTGTGAGGAAACACACCTTGTCTTGAATTGGAAAAAATGCCATTTTATGGTCCAAGACGGTATCATCTTAGGGCATAAAGTTTCCAAGAAAGGAATCGAAGTGGACCTAAGTAAGATCGAAGCCATATCTAAGCTTCCACCACCCAAATCTATTACAGGAGTAAGGAGTTTATTAGGCCATGTAGGATATTATAGATGGTAGCAAAAGACTTCTCAAAGATCGCAAAACCCCTTTTAAATCTCCTGATTAAAGATGTTGAATTTGAATTCACTAGTGAATGCTTAGATGCCTTCTTGACCCTTAAAAGGGTGTTAACAACATCACCAATTCTACAAGTACCAGATTGAGAGCTACCTTTTGAAATTATGTGTGATACTAGTGATTTCACCATCGGTGTAGTCCTAGGACAAAAGAAGGATAAGAGACACCATGTGATTTGCTATGCAAGCCAAACATTGGATGAGGTCCAAGTGAATTACACCACCACTAAAAAAGAAATGTTGGCTATGGTATTTGATTTTGATAAGTTCAGATCATATTTGGTAGAATCATAAGTAAAAGTATACACTGATCACGAAGCTATAAAATATCTCATGTAGAAGAAGGACACAAAGCCGAGACTTATATGATGGGCCTTATTACTGCAAGAGTTTGACCATGAGATCATCAATAAAAAAAGAAAAGAGAATGTCGTTGCAGACCACCTGTCAAGGATAGTTTTTGATGAAGAAAATCAATTGCTAGTAAATGACAACTATTTTAATGAAGCTCTTTTGATGGCCCAATCAGATGAGCATAGCCTATCTTGGTTCGCTGACATTTGCAATTATCTAGCCTGTGGGAAAATTCCACCAGAGGTCACTTACAATCAGAAGAAGAAATTACTTTGCGATCTAAAATAATACTATTGGGATGATCCACTGATGTTCAAAACATGCTCTGACAACTTATATCGTCGTTGTATACCATAAGAAGAAGTTCCCCTAATCCTCAAAGAATGCCACTTCTCACCTTATGGGGCCACCACGGGGGGAAGAACAACCATAAAAGTTCTACAGTCAGGATTTTATTAGCCGACTCTTTTTAAATATGCTGTATTATTTGTCAAGACCTGCAAAGAGTGTCAACTTACAAGAAACATCAGCCGAAGGAATGAGATGCCAATGGCTGATTGGGTGGAAGTTGAAACTTTTGATGTATGGGGGATTGATTATATGGGACCTTTCCCATCATCAAAAGGGAACCAATATATACTTGTTGCTGTCGAATACATTTCAAAATGGGTAGAGGCTGTTGCCACCCAAACCTGTGACTCCAAGGAAGTAATCAAGCTGTTTAAAAAAACTATCTTTTCATAGTTTGGAGTACCACACACTGTTATAAGCGACAGAGGGTCACACTTTTAGAAACAGTAGTTCGAAGCTCTATTGAGGAAGTATGGAGTAAAACAAAAGGTTGCAATGACATATCATCCCCAAATGCCAAGACAAGTTGAGGTGTCTAACAAGAAGATCAAATAGATCCTAGAGAAGATTGTAAGTTGTACAAGGAAGGATTGGTCTATGAAACTCGACGATGTGCTATGAGCTTACTGCATAGCGTATAAGACACCTAAAGGCACGATGCCCTACAAGTTGATTTATGGGAAGTCTTGTCATCTTCCTATCGAATTAGAGTACAAATCCCTATGGGCTATCACATTTCTGAACATGGATCTTGATAAGGCAAGGAGGAAAAGATTTCTCCAACTTTAGGAACTCGAAGAGTTGAGACTGCACACTTATGAGAATGCACGTATCTATAAGCAAATAACTAAGGCATTGTATGGATCTTACCTGAAGAGAAAGGATGTCCATGAAGGAGACTAAGTTCTTTTATTCAATTCAAATAATAGATTATTCCCTGGAAAGTTGAGAATAAGATGGTCTAGGCCCTTTTCTGTCATAAAAATATACCTGTCAGGGATGATGGAAATAACTGGGGACAAGACACGAACTTTCAAGGTGAATGGGCAGAGGGTAAAAAGGTATTATGAAGATGAGGCTTTTGTGAGAAGGACCAAGATGAGTTTGGGGGAACCCATCGGATGAAATGAATGAGAAAGTATCAACACCGGATGAAGGAGGATGAACCCAAAATGAGAGAGAGTCAAGCTAAAAGACTTTAAACTATCACTTCTTGGGAGGCAACCCAAGCTTTCGGTAATTTGTTTTACAATTACTATTTTTTATCTTTGTTTTAGTCTATGAGCTATGTACCTCTCTCCTTCTAAGTATTTTGAGTTTTCACATCTAGAAATAGTATAAATGTAGTATGTAAATTAATTTCTTTTCACAAAAAGTTTTATGGAGAGATTAGGTGTTTTAGTTTTAGCTAATTGATTCTATCGACTTGGTTTTGTGTGCACTGCGGTCACGACACCAACACCGCCGCCATGATACCCATTTATGCACTTTAGGACCGCAGTTGCGGCAAGGTCAGGAGCCCAATTGACCTCGGTCGAGGTGGTCTACCCGGCCACAGTCACAGAGATTCCTGAGTATATAAGCAAAACCCTTTCAACTGTAGGGTTTTTCTTTCTTTCCTTTCTCTCTGACTCTCGAACTTTAGAAGAAGGTTAACTGAAGAATTACAAGATGTGAGTCATCAAAACGATGGTCAAATAGCAAAGAACATTTGCTATGAACCTACCTTCGCCAACATCGTACTCTCGCCACGATAGCACCACCTCTACCGCTGCCTCCTTAGCTTCCATTTTGAATCCCTAACCACACCAAGGTACAAATTGCACGTTCCTTTTGATCACCACTCTTTGATTTCTTGCCTATTTGCGGTTTCATCACCTCTCTTGAATATACAACCCTAGGTTTTGATTTTACCCATTCCGCGATAACCGTTGGAATCACCTTGTCTCCACTCCTTCGACACAGTTCATCAATGCTTTCTATTTGTTTATGGCTACTCTGGTATTTTCAACCTATGATTGGACTTTATGCAGACGTTCTACTCACACGCTTCCGGTGGTATCCCCATTGGTCGATCAGATTTTGGGCAGGAATACCCACTGTGACCACCATGGTCGCGGTCAAGTAGGTACCTCCCTGACTGCAGTCACAGTGTTTCTTAGCCGCGGTCACTATCCTTGCATGTATGTGTTGGGTTTTAGAGGAGGCAGAGAAGCAGCGGAAACATAAATTTTCTCCTCAAAACCCAGAATAAAAGGAATCGCGTCAATGTCTATAGAATAGGAAAGATGGTTTGTGAATGCATACCTTGTCCCGAGGCTTGCTCGATGACAGTACCTCGCACCTTGCGCAGTCTTCAGCTCCGGTCTTGGACGGTGTCTGTGCAGCTCATGGTCGTACCGGGACTGAAGACTCCTGGTCTCACCGGGACTGTCGGGATTGCTAGTCATCCTCTGAGTGGCAGAGGCCTCCCGCCTCTACAGTCGTCCACACGGATCGCCTGGAACTCTGATCTCCTTGTCACACAAGGAATCAGAAGGAGTCACACCCTCCTATTGGCGTACTAGTCGCCAACACACTCTCCTACTACCAGTTGCAACTACAGTTGTCCTTCCCTTGTTATGCCTCCCTTTTCGGGTAGCACTTGCTCGGGCTCTCTCGGTTACCAAAACTAGAGAGAACGACAACTTTACAGAGCAACTAGCTTGCACTGAGTTGTACTCTGAGAAGCCCCCAATACCCCTATATATAGGCGGGTAATGGGACAGGGTTCTCTGTCCCCGACAATATGGGACTAAAAGCAGGAGTAGAAGGGTTCAAGATTTTCCACAAAAGCAACCAACTCGCAACCTGAACCGATCGTTTCACAACTGAAATGGTCGGTTGGGGACCTTAACCGGTCGACTGACACCTCAACCGATCGGTTGGGACCCATGAGCCGGTCGGTTCACTTCTGAACCGGTCGGTTCATGGTCCTAGTCAGTTCCCGATTGACTTTCCAACTTTTGTTTCTAATTGGTATCGAATACCAATCCTTGTTCCAATCAAATTGGGCAAGTGAAACACAAGGAAAATTCTCACCAATCCTACTTTCCCAACTTGCCCGGTTGCAACAGTTGAACCGATCGTTTCAACACTTGAAGCAATCGTTCACCCTGTCCTTGAGCCGATCGGCTCAACCCTTGATCCGACCGGTTCACCAAGCTCATCCGATCGGTTCATCACATGAGCCGATCAGTTGGGAGTGCAGATTGTGCAAAATCAGTCAATTGTGATTTCAATCAATCCGATACTCCAATCAATGCGTCCAACACCTTGAACATTATGATATTGAGCTATCGATTAATTGAGTGTTTAATTGAACTACTAAACTCCTTTAGTAATCAATCTAAACATTGCTTGTGGACAAAACTCCTCTTCCAGGTTAAATCCTATGTGTGTGACCCTGCAGGTCCATTTCATGTTGGCAGTGAAAATCCATAACACTTATGACTTCACAAGCAAAGAGCGGTGCCTAGTCACACATCAGTGCTACCCAAGTGAAATAGAAAGTTGGAGAACAACTTTCAATCCTACAATCCGTGAATGGTGTTACAATAAATGTATAATTCCTTTGTCACTGATATCCTGAATGAACTCGAGGCATGGAACAGTCATCCTGTCAACATTCATTCATTTCCTTGATCTCAGAGCAGATTGAGTGAGATGTGTGTGACATCAATATGACATATTAATTCACACATGCATGCGCATGCCTTTCTCAATCCTACTCATCAAGTGGCCAAGGATATCAAACTCCCTCAGGAGGGACAAATCCCATATCTATCACTCACCCCTCAAAAGCCCCATGTGTCAAAGCCACCCAAACATCACCTTTATAACAACCCATGTTTCAGGACTGCGTTTGATGATGTCAAAGTGTACCCAACGACATGTGTTGAGTGTAGTGATTTCAGGTCTAAGAATAACACTCACCACCATCACTGTGAAAGCTGACTGTGACTACCAAGTCATGGTTCCATGTGTCACTCTCACGGTGGGTCTGTCCGGTACCTTGTTCTCTAACAAGTACCTATGTGCTTGGTTTGATATCACTATATCATGACTAATGAGATTCTGTCATCAACCAACACACAATCTAGTCTTTAGTGTTATTGATGTCTATGGTTATTTCCACAATAACAACCGACTAGGGACTAAACAAGAATGTATACTCTTAACATCCGCATGAACTCATCGTTTAGGTCCTTAACCTAAAAGCATATGTCATTGAGTAAAATCATTCTTTAGACATCTATCATGTTCACCATCATCTCAAAAACAGTTTAAACATATAGATCGAAAATTACCTTTATTATTATTCAAATCATTTACAAAGTGTCCCATTACAATTATCATATGACTTGCTCTATGGGCATACATACCGACAGTATGAACCCCTCTTGATCAAGTCTAACATCTATCACGATCGCGGTGTTTCTTTGCCGCGGTTGCGACGCTCCTTTCCCTTTTGATAATCGTCTGCCACGGTCATGGCACCCCCCTCGACCACGGTACTGCTTTATATGCCGCAGTCACAACATCTCATGCATTTCAAGCACAAATAATTAAAATGAATTAAGTTCTAATGCCATAAATAAAATATAAAATACAATCTTGCTAACAACAATCTTAATGTTGAAACTTTCAGAATGTTGACTTCAACTAAGGACACCTTGATGAAGAAAGTAACTTCATTGAGGGGTGTAGAGGAAAAATTAGAGAAGATAACTAATGCAATGAAGGATAACCCAAACCTCTCACTGATGAAGAAGCTTTAGTTGCAGCTGATGAAGAAGAAATACAAGTACATCCTGGCATACAAGATGCCAGAGGAGTCCGAGGAGTCTCAGGAACGTCACAAACAAAGAATTCCGAGTACCAACCTTCTAAAGCTGAGTTAAGGAAGATCAAGAAACACAAATCTAAAACCAAGAATGCAAAAAGCGAGAAGAAGAGGAAATTAACAACCATGGAGAAGTCAAAGGGGCAAGAAAAAAAAGCCCCTGAAGAGGTCAATGAGGAAGAATAAAAGGCCCTCAAGCAGCAGGTGCCAACATTTATACCAAGGGATCAAATACACCAGTCACAGTTTGATTGGGTACTACAAACCAAAGGGTTCAAGCCGACACGATACCTAGACGTCGAGGACTTCAAGAAAATGGGAATTTATGACATGGTTATCAACTTCTTAGAAGGCACCAATCTGCACACCCTATATACATCTAAATCTCCCTCACTAACTCAATTGACGACGGGGTTCATGTCATCATTAGAAAAGCTTCCCGTCAGTGATTGCAAGTGAAAGAAGGGAGGTGACAATTTCAAACTAGAAGTAAGAATAGGAGGCACGACTCATATGATTACTGAGGCCATGCTCAATATCATATTCACCAAGACAACTGAAGAAGCACAAGCCTGCTCAACTGTGCCAGACAAAAAAGATGCCATTAGATACACCAATCACAAGATGTGGGAGAAGCTGATTGGAGAACACAAGAACAATTTGAACAACTCAAAAGGTGACTCTCATCATCTCCTGCTTTATCCGAGTGGTGTAGAAAATAACCGCCAACACAATCTTCATAAGATCAGAAACTAGAGGAGTGACTAAAGGGGACCTATTTCTAATATGGTCCATGCTCAATAAGAAACTAGTGAACACCAGGACACTGCTAATCGAGAGGTTGTCAGCCGTAGTGGGAGGGGAAGCAAAGTAAACAAAAGAATTCTACATGGGAATCCAGATAACTAGAATAGATTATCACTTTATGGATGTAAACATGTTGATGAAATACAAGAAGACCAAGGGACATACAAAGATTGCATTAAGTCCCTCATCAACACTGGCATTCTGGCACAGAAAGACAACAAACTTTTCTACAAACAAAGCTGCTCCAAGGTACTTCTACCCCTCCCGGAGATGGCATATTATGATGCCCACAAGCTGTAATCCACACAGGAGGATGTAGATAAGATGTATTTAGGTGCTATCAGCACATCTGCAAGACCATCATCAACTGCTAGTGAGAAGGATGTGAGGGATGAGACTCTAGAAATGGAGATGCAAAAGCCATAGGAAAGAAAGAAATTGGCGATAAGGAAGAGAAAGAAGAAAATGTCAGATAAGTTTGCCGCCCCAAATCTACCCTCACCCCACATTCTTACAGAGATGGTAGTATATGAAGAAGACCAACCTAAGTTGGCAATGAATGAAGGAGGTGACCATGTTCATATCAAAGCCACTGAAGGAGAATGACATTTAGAGATTGAGAAAGAATCCCATCAAGCATGTGAAGACCCTAAGATTGCACCCAACCCTGTGATCCCAGAAGTGGTACTACAAGTACCAGAGCAATAGGAGGCGAGCACTTCTTCCCAAGCAACCCATGTCGATCCTACGCAAAACAAGCCAACTCTACAACCTAAGGAGCCCATAACATCTAGGATACTGTTAACAATGCCTACAAAGTAGCAACACCAACACTCACAAATGTTTGGTGATGTATTAGGGAGAAAATTTGATGCCATGTGTTTACACATGCAACATACCTCTAAAATTAATTTCAATATTACCTCTAGCCTATGTACACTAACTACGTAGGTACAAAGTTTAAATGCGAGGACTGAGACACTCCCCCAGTTCATGTAAGGGGTCATCAACACACAGAATGCAATGATGGGGGCTTTGAAGACATTGACTGAGGAAATGATGGACCTCAAAAAGGAATGAGAGAGAATGAGAGCAAACAAAGAACTAATGCGTAAGGGCTATGAAGAAGCATTAGATGACCTAAAGAAGGAACACTAATTCTTAGATGAAGAACATCAACAACTTAATGTTGAACGTCAGGAGATAGATGGTTGGCGGAAAAGAAAGAAGTCAAAGCGTCTAACCAGCCCTTTCACATCACAAGCTTCCTCAAGCCCCTCAAGCCCAGATAAAGATGATGATGACATAGAAGGGACATGCACAGGTACAATTCAAAGGATGAGAGTGGAAACGTGAAGACCACCCCAAGGGTGGAACCACCTACAAGGGAAGCACCACAACAGTCAAAACCTCTTCAAGACGTCGAGATGATGAAAACAACTGCTTTATCAAAAATATGCGACTTAAACAGCAGCCCGGAAGAGGACAAGACTGCATCTGAGGAACCTCAACCAGTCTTCATCATAAGGGATGAAAGCACTACCATAGAAGATCTCACATCATGAGAAATAAAAGATCTCAATAAGTTCTTGGATGACATGACTTTCAAAATGGATATCTGCAATGATTTCTTCAAAGACCCAACGCAGTACGATCATGATGATTCACTCTATGACAGAAAGATGGCTATAACATTAGCCGTGCTCAACTCTGCAGAATTCGAGCAACCATCAAAAGAGAACAAACCCATAGAAGACTTAACTGCTGAGATATCCATGAAAAATGAACGCAAAATGGCAAACCAAATGCCGTTGGAGAAACAACTTCTCGCTATAGAGATGCAACCCACAACAATGCAGACATTAGGAGATGGTACCTCAGAAGACAAAGAAGGTGGACTCACCTCTTTCTTCACTGATGAGCTGGTCAGAAAGCAGAGCACACCAGTTCATGATGAACCATAGGTGTTGCTCCTCCTCTACCCTACAAGATGACGGGCATGGATATGGCCACATTATCAAGAATTACATGTAGAGATGTCCATATCTTAGTGGACGTACTCGATGACAACCTTCCAGGCACTGATATTCTCTACCACAACAAAGGAAGGTCACTTAATAGGGACCATTTTAGAGGGATCTTTCGAAAAAGAGCACGAGTACGCAAGTAGCTATTCAAAGTACTCTACGCAACTCTTCTTGAAGAATTTTTGCATCCCGACAAAATGCAACCTATATTCAATGGCACCACAGATCTAGCAGATCAACTCCTTGAAAAAAATGACAAAGCTACTGATGTGAAAGAACAACAACACAGGCAATAAGTAGAGAGGAGATGAAGTTTGTAGTCTTGCTTATAAGAACTATAAAGCACTAGGCACTGATTGTCGTCAACCTATATGAGAGACATACAATAGTGTTCAATTGCTATGCAGATGAATTGGAAAACACGTCCCTAATCTACCAAAATAAGGAGGCAAGAGATATCTTAAAGGTGCCACTACGTCTGTAGCGGGCTATACAGATGGAAAACAATAGACATAAAGAGATGTGGAAGCAATTCTCTATCTGTAAATAGATCCCTCAATAAAAGGTTGGAACATGGGATTGTGCCTTCATAGTACTCAGAATAATGGAAGCAATCAATAAGGGAATCCTACTGGAAGACCTCTGCACAGAAGATCTACATGGTTTATGTGATATCTATGCAATGGAAGTTATCTATGATCGCCGCTTCTTCAATGACCGGTGATGCCTTCAGATGCAGTACTACATCGACTTCACCAAGAAATACCTCTACCTGAAATGAAAACCTAGAGGGAAAGACTTAAAACCTTATGGGTCGATCCAGAAGAACCTGCTAGAGGATCTGCTTGGAAGGAAGGATGGGCAACCGACACTTCTGACGAAGCAGAGAAACAACTTGAGAGAAAACACTCTCCCATGGCTGAAATAGACAAAGAACAACCTCTAGTTCACAAACCCGAGGAAGTGGAGATAGAGGAAGAGGATATGCCAAAGATAAAACCAGATGGGCCGATAGGAGAAATAGTGCCAATCTTCAAGTATTTCGATAGGTGGAGCTACGAAAGCTTGTTACTAGAATCCCTACAGCTGATAATAAAATGCTTGAAGGAAGGTGAAACCACGACAAAGGCGATCTTCAAAAGGGATGGCATCTATGTGCTAAAGGACAACCTCAGAGATACTTTGAAAATAGGAGGGTACTTTTCACTCAACACTATGTCAGCCTACCAAGCACTGCTGACTGACAACATGTTGAATGTGCATATGGCCTACTTCCTCTTAGTAGATGACATCTTAAAGGGTAAAAGGTCGGGAAAAAAATACCACCTACTGCAACGCTTGGTGACCTCTCTTCCAGATTATATATTCTTGCCCATTCTACATGATAGTCATTAGACTTTTCTAGTAGTCAGTGTTATAGCTAGGACTATAGTTCTCTACAACAGTTCAGATGCAACCTTTGCACTCAACAAAAGAACGAACATGACTATTGCAAAAACACCTACAGAAGAGAAGACAGTCATATGCGCTGAGGTAGTTGTAGAGATGCTCAAAAACCATGGAAAAGGGTACAAGCATAAAGAAGGCAAAGACTTCAAGAAGACGTAGTTTTGCCATAGAAGCCCTCAATAAGTACCCCTGTCAAAAAACTACGACTTCTATTGTCTGGCCTGGATGATTGCCCTAGCTAAAATGAATATGAAGGTGGAGGGCATGCAACATGAATGATACCACCCACTACACGGAGTATACGCAAGCATGCTCCTAGAGTCAAAGTGGGCCACCACAAATAACTAGAAACAATAAAGAACATATGTTTATACATCTAACTCCAATTTTGACACCACGAGTTGGGATGAATGATAAGTTTGGGGGAGGAGTCATAAATGGGCATGAGAGATACACTTTTATCACCCAAATTTTCAAAAATGTTCAAAATTTACTTGTACATATTCTCATTTATGCTACAATCAAGTATGAGAAACATTTTTTTTATCTATAAATTTACTTTCAGAAATTTTTCTATAAGTTGCAATTTTACTTAGCCGCTTCTTAGACTTGTCAGTTCCCCTGCTAAATATTGTAGTGTTATCGTTTCTAGAATGGCAGAAATGAGCGACTAATACACATAATAGTAAAACAAGAAGCATAACAATACAGTTTTATCTCATTCATACAACAAAATGTTGTGTGCGGAACAATCCTAAAGTCTATGGAACCCCTGGAAACTAGAGGACTTTACCAAGCCATCTCCTGACCAATCACCCTAAATTGACAGTTCTAGCTAGAAAATCCTCACCCCTTTGAGAAGGAAATAGCTGCCCCTTCCAGGTTTAATTATCCCTGCTTTGAGATGAAAAGAGGCTTGTCCGCCCAAAAAACCATGTAAAAACCCCTCACCCAAACCTGAGAGGAGAGATAAAAAGCCAAAAAAAGAGGGAAAAATATTGAGAGTTGTGCCCAAAAGATGCCAAAAGATCCCACATGGCTGGTGTATTACTACACTCATGAATGTAGATATGTCATGCCTGTAAATGGAGTCCTGAAGCCAAATATATCCACCTACACTCCCAAGCAACCCTCATGCAACCACCTGACTTAATGTCAGGAGCCTTTGGGGCAACACTGTCCTTATGAAGACTTGTGGGTGAGGGAAATTGAGGAGAGTAAGAAAACACTTAAAGCCTAAAACCTACCTGAGCACATTAGCATAGGGCCCATTAAAATAAAGGAAGTGTGTGAAGGCTACCCCTCTAGGGGATGTTATACAAATATGGCTAGCAACCTAGCATAGGGAAGGGTAAGTTATTGAGATGGAGAGCCCTTTACTACTAAAAGGCATTGGCAAGGATTCAAAGTCATGCAAATCTAGTTATGAAAGGGAGGAAATAGAATCTCAGGATTGAAATAAACATACCACAACAATTTTTCTGTAAGAATGAGATAACGTTGTAATGGTAGGCTTTTTGAATTTTTTTGTCACCTATAGCTCATCTCTCTATGATTTCAGGCCTACCTTTAGCCTAAGGACATGCTCGACCCTAAGTTTGAGGGAGTTGATAAAATCTCATTTTGTGCACTTTTTGCATATGATTTGTTCTTCCCCTAGCATTCCTTTTATAGATTTCTCTACTTATTTTAGTGCCTTATGTTAAAAATCTCAATTTCACACATCTTCCACTTTTGTAGGGTCATGTCAAGATATGGCCACAGTCAACACCGTGACTGCGGATGTATAGTCCACTATGGACCCTGCCTCGATCGATGTCTCCATCACCATCTCTTCACACCATGATCATGATCATCCACCAGGCCGATGCCCCATGGTCAAGGCCATACTGTGACCAAGGCTCCCCCTCAACCACAACATATAGCCAGCACACCACGACTGTGATGATGTCACAATCGAGGTCATGACACGAGTGAGGTTATACCGCGACCGCAGCCCAGAGGTTAAGTTGGTGGGTACCGTTGACTATAAATAGACCCCCAGCTCGACTTATCAAATCATCAGTTCATCAAGGACCATGAAGTGCTACCAAATTCCAGAGTCACTCACATCCATACCATCAGTCTTAGATCTCCAAAGACAGAAGTAAGAGGAGAGAGAATATTGATCGCCCTCTTCTTCGAAGGAAGAAGCCGCCACCACATCGCCCACTCCAGATCTAGATTTGAAGAAGTTTAGTGGTGTATCACCATCTTCTCCATCTATCTATATCTATCATCTTCATCACATTGTACTCTCCCTCTCTGTGGTTATTGATGTATCTATCATTTTATGACGCCGATATGCTGCCCATCAACATGTGTGGCTAAACATCCAACTTGGGTTGGGAGTAGCCACTAAGTCTCTCTCAACATGTATATTCTTTCTCCCCTTTGAATATATATATGATCTTATCAATATTATCTCCATACTCTTATTTTCAGTGCTTCACTTATATGCTTAGCTACCATTTTGTGATGTTTGATTGTTGGTGTCTTGAAAGAATAGTACCAACCTTATCTAGTGTTATGGAGTAGTATGAATGTATGAAAGTGTTGGAATGCTAAAGCTAACACTCATATGGTTTGTTTTGTGGTTGTTGGGCCATCAACTCGAGAGAGAGACTACCTTAGAACCTAGCCTATCCTTATCTTGAGAGAGGAGGGAATAGACATTTTGATGATTGCTTATAATATTGATAGGAGTATACAAAAGGGTGTGAGTTTTGCATGTTGGTAAGAGATCTTAGTAGGTGAAACCTGATCCAAGTTTCCTTCCATATCTTTGTTTCTTACCGCTTGTTAATGTTTTTTGTGGACTTTACTTTCTTTGTTTTGGCCAAAGCATCATCGTTCCTTAGGGAACACCTTTTTGACCCACCTATTCGTTTGGAGTGTAAGAGTACGAGACTCTGTATACTTAACACTTACCGACCTTGTCCCTATAGCTCGACCCTGGATACTACATTTGGCCCCGTATATTAGTTTTGGGGGCTTGAGTGTTGGGTTATAATATTAAAAGTCTGAATACTCTGGATCCGCTCCATTATGGATGTGCAATTTGGGCTGCTCAACCATGCTTTAGTGTAACTTGCACTTGGTCAAATAAGCTTTTCATGTGTATTTCTATTGGACAACATCTTAGACTTAATATGTTTGATTGAGGGGTTATATATATATATATATATATATATATATATATATATATATATATATATATATATATATATAGACACACACATACATAGATATATACATATACATATACATATATCGTTTCCAATCACCACATATATAGTACGTATCATATACATGCTATATCCCACAATGTAAACATGCAATATAAAATAAAGGTGATGGTTTTGTCCATGTCTACTTGTAATTCCTTAGAGACACAACAAATTACTACCACCTAGGTCAATCATCACATCACATGCATGAACCTGATGTTGGTGCAGACCTGTGCTTGCCAATATGGGTAGATCAATTTAGCCCTTTAGTTGGTCATCTTGCCTCTTTGGTGGTTGGTTGGTCCTCCTGTCCAACCGATGTCTGGACTCCTTCCAGATAGTCAATTGGGCCCATTGGGACCGTCGTCTGGCCTCCTATCCAACCAATATTTTGACTCCTTCCAAACGGTCGGCTGGGCCCACCAGGCGGTCATCTGGTTCCATTGTCCTATCCTCCATGGTCCTCCAGATAGTCGGCTTATCTCACAAATTAGTCATCAACCGACGATAAACATCTTCAATGCCATTGCATGAAAAGAAACTATCTATTGCTACTTCATTCATTGAATAAGAGAAACCTTCAGTTACATTGGAGGGGAGCAAAGGTCGAAAAGCATTAACTTTAAATTGGGAAGAAGGAGGTAGAGGCTCAATATGTAGACCACAATAAACATGGATCAAACCATCCAATCACACACAAATAAAGGGTATTGGCCATAACCACACTGCACATCCACCATCAAAACCTCTTTTAGGACAATGCATGCAATATATATATATATATATATATATATATATATATATATATATATATATATATATATATATATATATATATATATATATATATATATATATATATATAAGTTTGGGATTATGTGGTCTTTGGTCGGATACACATATGAGAGAAGTTTAAGTATTTGCATCGTATGTAATAAATAAACAATAAAATGAAAAATCTGATCATATCAATTATCCTAAAATATAGTAAATTGATGTGGCTCTGGCCAGGAAGGTATCATATGGATCTAGGAGTCCTCGTAAACTAAGATAGCAGTGCAGAGGAAAATCTTGCCAGACCCCAAATCATGATCCTTTCTAGGCACCTTTGCTTTCAGCTTATGCCCTAATAGCTACCTAATAGGCTCATCACATTATGGTTAACTAAACATATTTCTCATGCAAAAATATTATGATTGTAAATCAATCTTTCATAATTTCTAGTGTAGCATAGATCAATTGTAGGGAAAATATGTCACTTAAAGAGGAACTATATGAGGCAAGGGTTCTAATTAGACAAAAATGAAATAGTCAGATTCTGACTACCATGGTCTCTGATATCATGTTGTAAGGAGTGGATCCACTCCCTACTAAAAAGAAATTTTAAGAATAAAACATCCATTCCAAACACACTCAAAGGTACATCGGAATAGATGTAAAATTTTCAAATTTCAATAAACGGTATTCAAAACAACCAAAGTGTAGCAGAAATATTAAACAAATGACTATATTCAATTTTCACAAAAGATTACAAATGTACATCATAATGTCCCATAAGGGTTTACATGTATGATACAACATAAGGATCTAAGTAGAGGGAAGTCTAAACTACTTTATATCTATCTCCAAGCAACATCTCCAAGAGCTAGGTCCATGTTGGAGCTATGTTCTCCTTGGTCATGTTCAACACCTCAATCTAAACCTGGGTGGTTGGGAAAACACCCAGCAAAAGGAAAAGGAAAACAAAGTATGTGTCAACAAATATGAATAAGATATCAATGAAAAGAAAACATGTAAATAAAGGCTAGTTTTCATCATAAGATGGAAATTTCAAGAGTGTGAGGCTATTTTTAAATAGATGCTTTCCATAAACAAAATATA
Source organism: Alisma plantago-aquatica (assembly GCA_963693085.1). Lineage (NCBI taxonomy): Eukaryota > Viridiplantae > Streptophyta > Magnoliopsida > Alismatales > Alismataceae > Alisma > Alisma plantago-aquatica. The sequence continues at coordinate 777,708,186 of OY856409.1, forward strand.
ATAAAAGAGTTGCATGCATGATAATTATGACTACCTTAACTAAGTAGGGTTGAGGCACCTACCAGACCTCAATCTATAGGTGAGGGCAGAATTAATACATTCCTAATTACCTACACATATTTTTATGGGGGAGAATAAGACATTCCCCAAGGTGAATTAATACATGCCCTATCTATGGGTGGTTGTACATAAGTACCACTACTATAGATAAATAGATCATAAAATCAACATGATAGAAAATAAATTATGGAAAGTAAAAGCATCATATCAATAAGGACATGGTAGTGGGGTACAAGACCCAAGAAATAATATCATTGCCAATTTTGAGGCAGTTTAACAAAATAATCATGAATAGAGGGAATAGGGTTCAATAAAGACTCATTAGAGAAATATAGGGTTTGGTTGCAATTGTCCCTACATAGGGTGTAAGGAATGCATATACCTCTCTTACTGATATCAATTACTAAGTTTCACCACTTTAATTGTGTCCAAGTTCCTCTTTGCCTATTTTCAATGTAGTAACATGTATTAGAGTACATAATGCACATTAATGTATAGAAACTCTAATTTTAGACCCTTTACTGTGAAACTCAGATTTAGACTCATAAAACATCACCAATAAACTTATTTAGTTCTCCTGATCAAGAAAACATATTTTTATGTTAATTTTGGAGCTATGATAATTAAGATATACTTTTTATGGATTTTATGCATTAAATTCATTTTCCAAAAATCACCCTTCGTCAAACCTCAAAATCAAACGTTGAAAATATTTTTATTAGATAGAGTTTAAATTTTTGATTCCAAAACATATTTATTTGTCATATTTGGATAAGCGGATTAAAAGATATGGATTTTCCAATTTGAACCAATCAGGCAATGACAAGTCAGAAATCTCCGAGAGAGGGAAAGAGTGAGAGAGAGGGAGAAAACACCATTTGACCCAAGATCAGGGTTGGAGTTGCATACGTAACAAACTAGATCTTCTAGAGAAGGTAAAACAATAAGAAATCAAAACCCTAGAAGAACATGATAAATAGAGATGGAGATTATCAATTTTAAACATAGAAGCATGAGTTTTAAGCATGTAGTAAGTAATATATGAGAAGGGGGTTATAAAGCTCGCCTCTAGGAAGGTGGAGAGGTTCAAGAAGCAAGGTTCCTGAGCTAGAGAGGCTGGTTTCTCCAACAAATCTCCTATCTCGAGCAAGAAGCACCTTCTCCACTTTAGAGGTGAAAAACCCTAGCAAAAGAACATGGAGACGAGGTGTTTAAGGGATCTAGGTGGGGTTTCACCATGGAAGGCCATGGTTATGACCTAGAAGAAGGTGGGAGGAAGATGAAAAACATGAAAATAGGGAAGTAACGGAGGAAACTTACTATTTTTGGTCAAACTCATCAAGAAGAACCTTTGGAAACCCTAAATAGTGCAAATTTAGAACCCTACGAGTTTTCTTCACCAAGCTAAGCACCCTCTTTTAGCTTGGGACAACACCTTCATGTACAAATAGAGTAGGAACAATGATATAAGTTGGAGGAAAGATAAGGAGAGTAAGAGTTTTCAAATTGGGAGGTGGGAAGGGGTAGATATGGCTTTATAAAGAAGGGGGCAAGCATGAGGTGTCTATGGGACTTTCCATGTGTCCTTAGCCTAGGGCTTCATGGCCATACAAGATGACAACTCATAGAGGCCTCTTGAATATCAAAAGTTGGTTGTAAAAGCCCATGGAGACTTCTAGGCCATCCCCACAGTCCTCCAATCAAATAAAAAACCCCATTGGTTGATAGCTTTTAAAGATAAGCTCATCTATAATAATGGTAATCCCTGAAATGCCCTTGGAGAGAAACACCTTCAAACCAAGGTGCAACTAGGTGCCCCATGGTTAAAAATCTATATTATGGTAAGGGAATAACTAAGTATTATAATGTATGTGATATGTTGCAAATAAAACCTCCCAATTGGGTAAATTGCATAAAAGTCCAAAATGTACCTAAAATTACATAACTTGTACAAACAACATCCAAATTGAACCAAATTTGAAACTTAGGCTCATTTTATGATTTAAAAACACATTCAAAGTTTGATTAAGGTTTATAGGAATTAATTATGGTAATTAAGTTTGTTCAATACATTAAGCAAGGTTTGCGGCTTTACACTTCTGGCACAAATTTATTTACCATTGTCCCACTTAAGTGGTGATTTTGCATTTTAGATCCTTAAATAAGATTTCAATGAGGTATTTGTGCATAAACCCTTCCATTGGTATAATTATAGAAATTTTTTTCACCAAACCACTATAAATTTCACAATTTAAACATCAAGGCCAAAAAAGATAGAAAGGAAAGGAAACGCTTGGAAAAGGGCCATCAAGAGAATATGTCTAAGTTTTGATATGTTATAGAACTTCACCCCTTACAGAAGATTTCGTCCTACAAAACACAAGCAAAGAGAGGCGGCTGAGTATGCAACATCTTATCTTTAACTTCCAGGTTATTTCCTCTAAACCATAAACTTTCACCAAAACTTTCACTAACTCAAACTCCTTATTTTTTAAACTTGGGAGTTCAACATATTTATAGGAAAATACTCATAGGTATGGTTGTCATGGATCACTAAGGGTTCTACTTTTATGATTTCTTTTTATTATATATAACATAGTTAACATTTTAAGCCTATTAATATTATATTCATTATGATATTATATCATCCTTATTATTCTTTCAATTGTGTCATGTTATATTTACTTTGTTGCCAAAAGAGTTATATTTTATACACAAAGTCCTATATATTTCTTATTTATCTCATTAAGAGTTTTAATGCAATTATATTTTACTCATTTATCTCAATATACTTTGTTATTATCCTTAATAATTTGGATTTAGTCTCTGTTATCAACATATTCAATTGTAACAAATTATTTTGCATGAACTAAGACATTTTATCCAATTTGTTACAATCAATCCAAATAATGTCACATTAATTACTTATATCTATATTAAACTTTGTCACATTACCTTTTTTTACATTGAAGCCATCATTAATCATTTTCTCATATTTATTCACTTCTTATTATTGATTATGCTCATTTATGTGAATCAATTACTTCTTATCCATATTGAAGTCATTTTATGTATTTTATTGATCACGATGGGACATATTATTGGAATAGCATGCCTAGATAGCCAATCATATGATGATTGCAATGAGGCATATGATACTTGATTTGATAATGATAAAGGTAATTCCATCTATTATGTTTGTCTCACTCATGAGATGATGACACATACATGATAGATGTCTAAAGAATGATGTGACTCGATGACATATGTCTTTAGGTTGAGGAGATGAACAATGAGACCATATGTATGATAAGAGTACATACATTCTTGTTATGTCCCTAGTCAGATATTACTGTGGAAGAAAAATAGACAATAGTAATACATAAGACTAGAGTGTGTGTTGACTGATGACAGAGTGTCATTAGTCATGATATATGATATCAAGACAAGTACACAAATATATGTTAGGGAATAGTATATCAGACAAACCCACCGTGAGAGTGATACATGGATACCATGAAATGGTAGTCACAATTGTCTCTCATAGTGATGATGGTGATTGTGGTTGTTAGACCTAAAATCATTGCACTCATCACATGTGATTGGGTACACTTTGACATCATCAAACACATTCTTGAAACATGGGTTGTTATAATGGTGATGATTGGGTGACTTTGACACATGGGGACTTGACTGTGAGTGATAGATATGGGATTTGTCCCTCCTACAAGGAGTATGATATCCAGGGCCCCTTGATAAGAGAGACTGAGAATTGTATGGCCATACTCATGTGATTCAATATATGTTATGTGAATTCACATGCATCTCAGACTGTCTGCTCTAGGTCAAGGAACATGGATTGAATGTTGAAGAGGATGACGTTTCATGCCTCGAGTTCAATCTGGATGACAGTGACAAAGGAACTATACGATCACTATAACAATAATCATAGATTTTAGGTTGAAGTTGTTCTCCAACTTTCTGAGTTACTTGGGTAGCAATGATGAGTTACTAGATTCTGCTCATTGCTTGTGATGCCATAAGTTGTTATGAACATTCATTGCCAATGTAAATTGGAACCTGTAGGGTCACACACATAGGATACCCCTGGAAGAGGAGATTGTACATGAATGATGTTTATATTGAGACTAAAGGTGTTTAGGTACTCAATTAAACATATAATTGATTGATTGGACTTAGAACTATCAAGTTCAAGTGTTGAACTAGATGGTTAGAGTGTCAGGTTGATTGGAGACTGCATTGGCAATGTTAGGACTTTCAACAGACCGGTTCACCATTGTGAGCCGATCAGCTGGTGTGAGCCAACCAACTAGTTCACTTGGTGAATCGGGAGGCTCACAGTCCCGTCAATCAAGGAAATTGGGTTTTTCCCACTTGGAAGAAAACTTTCATGTTTCACTTGTTCAATTCGATTGGAATAAGGATTCATCTTTGCATTAATTGGAAACGATTGAGGAAAGTCAATTGCATGCAAATCTAGGAAGTGAAACGACCAGTTCACTAGGTGAACCGATCGGCTCACACTCCCAACCAACTGGTTCATTAGTGAACTGATTGGTTCTCCTACCGCATTACAAACTATTTATGGAATTTCCAGATCCTTCTACTCCTGAACAGACTGGGAACCCTGACCCTGCCCTCTACAATAAATAGAGAGGGTACTGGGGGCTTCTCAGAACACACAACTCAAAACATCAGTTGCTCTACAAAGGGGTTGTCCTCTCTGGTTCTGGTAACTGAGAGAGCCCAAGCAAGTGCTACCCAACTAGGGAGGCACAACGAGGGAAAGACAACTACAAAAAAGTAACCTGAGTTCGGGAGAGCAGGGTGGTGCTAGTACACCCACAGGAGGGTCGTCTCCTTCCTTCCAGTTCTTCTAGAATGGTAGGAGTTTTAGGTGGTCCGTGTGGACTATTTACAGAGGCAGGAGATGTCTCCCACTTAGGATGACACGCCAGTCACAGTTCTAGTGGAGGCCAGAGTCCATAGCAAAGACCAAGAGCTGCATAGACACTATTTAAGACATGGCGTTGAAGATCGAACATGACTGCGAGGTATCATCACTGGGCAAGCCCCAGGGCCAGGTATATCTCACTAAAACCATCATTCCGATTACATAATCATTGATGCAATCTCCTGTGATGGGTTAATGGCCAGTAAAATTTATGTTTCCACTGCCTACTCTGATGCCATAAAATCCAACAGTGGCATCAAAACTACGTCAACACACTATGTTTTGGGATAAATTGATATGATAAGATTTTGGTTTTATCATCATTTATTTATTTCGTATTATGTGAATATTTAAAATGAATAATGTGCATATCTGAGTAAATACCACATGCAACCACAAATTAATATACATATATGATATGGTATATATGCAATTGATACGTGTCACCTTAAAATGGTTTTGATGGTGGATGTGTAGTATGGTTATGGCCTATAAATCCTATGTGTGTGCTTGGTTGGTTATGGTTGTTTGCATCTCAGTTTGCATATCGAGCCTCTACCTTCTATTCTACATGTAACTCGAGATCCTTTCTCTTCTACATTTGCTCCCCTCGAATGTAACTTGAGGTTTCCCAAAGATTATGTAAAAGTAGGATAGTTTATTTTCTATTACATCAAAGAAGAAGATGCTCTGCACCAATCGAGCTGACCGCCTGGAGGACCAAGGAGGATTGCTAAGATGGAGCTGGATCGACTGGATGATGGCCTGACTATTGGTTAGAGGTGTCCAGACATCGGAGGCCAGACCTACCAACCAACCGACCAGGAGGTGAGCCAATCGTGTCATAGGATGAGTCGATCAACCCATAATGGTTCAACACAAAGATCTTCATCAACAACATGTTGCATATGATGTAGACCTTAGATGACCATAATTCTTTGTGGCTCCAAGGAATTACAATAGGATGTCCATAATCATCGCTTTTATCAATATTGCATGTTTTCTTGTTGTGGTTATAACATGTATATGATACATACTATAATAATGTGGTGATTGGATGTGTATATGTACTTATATAAAATCCCTCAAATAAAATATTGAAGTCTAAGATGCCTTCCATAAGCGGAACACATGAAAACCTTGATCAACCAAGTGTAGGTTATGCTAAAACATGGTGTACGATCCATCTTGTGGAAGAGTGATGGTAGACATGTAGGTTCTACCAAAGTAGAGTGCATGTTTATCGTGTCAGCTTTTGGGTCAGACTTAACTAGTAATTCTTAGAGAGTCTAACCTCTATAGGCATACAAATGATCATGGCAAAGATTTTTGCATGTCATCTATCCAAGAGTTGCATATGATGCAATTAGCATGATGGCCTACCTAAATAATCAAGTTGTGGGCGATCAACCAAAGCTGACTCATAATTTGATGAAATATGGATCTTGGCCACTAGAAGGTTGTATGCTGCAATCTTCCGAATCGATACACGAGGTTATCAATTTGAAAAAAATAGTGGGAGAAATAATTAATTAAAGATCCAACTAATATCATCAACTTTATCAAATCAAACAAATATAAAATGTTTTGAAAAGTTGAAAAATTCTTTTGTAGAATCCTAATGACAAACACAAACACATTATCATTGTGATCAATTCATAAACAGGATAAACTTCAAATCTGGTTTGGGACCTTTGATTGTTCTCAATGCTGAGTGTAAACTCTAAAGTCCTTGAAAGACCAGAGCCAGTTGAACCACTCCAAATGTGCCTAAGGATAAAATTGGATGCTTACTTGAAGTATGCCAATGACGCCTAAGATATCAAGAACCTTATACTGAGCTATATGAACTATGAGTTGCATAAACAACTTGAAGCATGGACATTCTTGAGATGGTTATACATCTTAAGAATCATGTAAAGTGTGAAAGGTATAATTGTTGGTATGTATGCCCTGAGAGCCAATCATGGGATGATTGGTGGGATACATTAGGATTGATTTGATAAACAACAAAGGCAAGCTTCCAATTCTTTCTGGTTCAGTCATATGAGATAGTGATAGAACAGATTGAATGTCTAGAGAATGACAATACTCAATGATGTATGCCTTTAGGTTCATGACCTGAACGATGAGATCATACAGATGCTAAGAGTTTGTACATTCTTGTTATGTCCCTAGTCAGATGTCATTGTGGAAGGTAGATAGACAGCAATGACACGCAAGACTAGATTGTGGTGTTGGTTGATGACAAAATCTATTTAGTCATGATATAGAGATATCAAACCAAACACATATGTACTTGTTAGAGAACAAGGTACCAGACAGACCCACCATGAGTTTGACACATGGAACCATGACATGGTAGTCACAGTCAGTACTCACAGTGATGGTGGTGAGTGTGATTCTTTGACCTGAAATCACTACACTCAACACATGTCGTTGGGCACACTTTGACATCATCAAACACAGTCCTAAAACATGGGTTGTTATAAAAGTGATGATTGGGTGGCTTTGACACATGGGGCTTTTTAGGGGTGAGTGATAGATATGGGATTTGTCCCTCCTGAGGGAGTTTGATATCCATGGCCACTTGATGAGTAGGATTGAGAAAGGCGTGCACGCATGTGTGAGTCAGTATATGACACTGATGTCATACATATCTCTTCCAGTCTACTCTGAGATCAAGAAAGTGAATGAACGTTGACAGGATGACTGTTCCATGCCTCGAGTTCATTCAGGATATTAGTGACAAAGGAATTATACATTCACTGTAACACCATTCATAGATTGTAGGATGAAAGTTGTTCTCCAACTTTCTACTTTCACTTGGGTAGCACTGATGTGTGACTAGGCACCGCTCTTTGCTTGTGAAGTCATAAGTGTTATGGACTTTCACTGCCAACGTGAAATGGACCTGCAGGGTCACACACATAGGATTTAACCTGGAAGAGGAGTTTTATCCACTAGCAATGTTTAGATTGATTACTAAAGGAGTTTAGTAGTTCAATTAAACACTCAATTGATTGATAGCTCAATATCATAATGTTCAAGGTGTTGGACATGTTGATTGGAGTATCAGATTGTTTGAAATCACAATTGACTGATTCTGCACAACCTGCATTCCCAACCGATCGGCTCAAGTGTTGAACCGGTCGACTGAGGTTGCTGAATCAGTCGGCTCAAGTGTTGAACCGATCGGCTCATGTACAGAGTGAAACAAGCGGTTCAAGTGTTGAACCGATCGGTTCAACTGGTGCAACCGAGCAAGTTGGGAAAGTCAGGTCGGTGAGAATTTTCCTTTCGTTTCAATTGCCCAATTTGATTGGGAATAGGATTAGTATTCGATACCAATTAGAAACAAAAGAAGGAAAGTCATTTTGAGTTGGATCAGGATCGTGAACCGATCAGTTCAGGGCACCAACCGATCGGTTGGGGACCCCAAACGATCGGCTCAGGTCCCAGCCGATCGGCTCAGGCTGCGAGTTGGTTGCTTTTTGTGGAAAATCTCGAACCCTTCTACTCCTGCTTTTAGTCCTGCATTGCTCGGGATAGAGAACCCTATCCCATGACCCTTCTATATATATAGGGGTGGGCTTCTCAAAGTACAACTCAGTGCAATCAGTTGCTCTGCAAAGTTGTCGTTCTCTCTGATTTTGGTAACCGAGAGAGAGCCCGAGCAAGTGCTTCCCGCAAAGGGAGGTGCAGCAAGGGAAGGACAACTGCAGTTGCAACTGGCAGCAGGAGAGTGTGTTGGCAACTAGTACGTCAACAGGAGGGTGCGACTCCTTCCAATTCCTTGTGGGACAAGGAGTGTGGAGTTCCAGGTGGTCCTTGTGGACTACTTCAGAGGCGGGAAGATTCTGCCGCTTAGGAGGACAACTGTCATCCGACAGTCCGGTGTGATCAGGAGTCGTCAGTCCCGGTGCGACCAGGAGCTGCACAGACACCGTCAAAGGCTGGATTTGAAGACTGCGCAAGGCGTGAGGTTTTGTCGCCGAGCAAGCCTCGGGACAAGGTATGATTCCACAAACCATCCTTTCCTATTATATAGATGTTGACGCGTTTCCTTGTTTTGGGTTTGGGGGAGAATGTTTTTTTTTTCCGCTGCCTTCTCTGATTCCCCTAAAACCGAACAGTGGTATCAGAGCCACGTCAACTGCTCTATATTTTAGGAATATCGATATGATCGATTTTGGTTTGTCGCCTTTATTTATTGCATACGATGCGAATAAAATTGGCTTTATGCATGTCCAATCCTAAATCCACAAATCCCAATTACATATATGATATGTATTATTAATGCACTCGATACACATCACCCTTAAACGAGTTTTGTGGTGGATGTATAGCGTGGTTATGGCCAATAAACCCTATCTGTGTGTGGTTGTTTGTGGTTGCTTTCATCTCAGTCTGCACACCGATCTTCCTTCTCCTATTCCTGATGTAACTCGAAATAATTCGAGATTCTTTCCTACCTTTGCTCCCCCCGAATGTAACTCGGGGTTTCCCTTTTAAGCAATGTAAAACTAGGATAGATTTTATTTCCTGTTATGTCGAAGAACGGCGGACATCCAGATGACAGCTGAGACGATCGGTTCAAGGCGTGAACCGATCGGTTGATGTTCGAGACGATCAGTTCAAGGAGTGAACCGATCGGTTGATGACCGGTTTGAGGAGTGAGATGAGCGGGTGGCGGCCATGGAGAGATGCACGATGACCAGGCGAACCAATCGGTTGGAGGAGCCAACCGATCGGCTGGTGGAACCCAGACGACCAGCCAAAGAGAGCAGATCATTCATGGGATGAGTTGATCAACTCGGATGGCAAGGCACATAATTCATCTTGTACAGGTTGCATGTGATGTAGACCTAGATGACCGTGATTCCTCTAGGCTCGAGGAATCACATTAGGATGGCCATAATCATCGCTTTTATCATTTGTGCATGTTTTCTGTGGGATATAGCATGTATATGATACTTACTATGTATTGTGGTGATTGGATATGTATATGTATATAAAAACCAAATCCCTCATTAAATATTAAGTTTTAGATGCCTTCCAAATGCGACACATGTGAAAAGCTTGATCGACCAAGTGTGGGCACGCCCTAGCGTGGTGCACCGTCTATCTCGTGGAAGCATGAAGGATGAATGTGTGGGTCTGCCCTAGTAGGGTGCATATTCATCGTGTTTGCTTTGGGTCAGACTTAACAAGGTGATCTAGATGGGATCTAGTACCTTGAGGCATGGAGATGATCATGGCAAGGAGTTGCATATGACATCTTATCAAGAGTTGCATAAGATGCAATTGGCAAAAGTTGCCTACCTAAGAGATCTATGTTGTGGGTGACAGCCCTAGCTGGTCCATGACTTAGAGGATTTCAGGATCTTGCCCACTAGAAGGTTGTACGCTGCAATCTTCTGAATTGATGGTGAGGGCTATCAATTTGAAGTAAAATAGTGGGAGCGATAATCAATTAAAGGCCTAATTATATCGTCAATTTTTCAAATCAATCAAATAAGTCAAAAATGAGTTTTTGGACTAAAATTGCATATTTTCCTTTTTGTAGTACAAATGGAAACAAACAACAATAACTTTTCTTTGTGATCGGTCCTTGACAAGGACAAGCTAAATGGGACAAACTTCCACGACTGGTATCGGACATTGAGAATTGTTTTCACTCAAGAGTGAAAGCTCTATGTCCTGGATACTCCAATTCTAGAGGAACCCGCTCCTAATGCACCAAAGGCAGAAAGGGATGCTTACAAGAAGCATGCTGATGATGCCATTGATGCAAAGTGCTTGATGTTATGTTCTATGAACCATGAGTTGCAGAGACAACATGAGAACATGGGTGTCATTGAGATGATTCAGCATCTCAGGAACATGTATGAAGATCAGGCACGGCAAGAGAGAGACAATGTTTCTAGGGCACTATTAAAGTGCGTCATGATAGAAGGAGATCCTGTTGGTCCTCACACACTCAAGATGATTGGGTATGTGGAGAACCTGCAGAGACTGGGATTTCCACTGAGCCAAGAGTTGGCTACTGACGTGATACTGCAATCGTTTCCAGAATCCTACAGTCAGCTTGTGATGAACTACAACATGAACAACTTTGATAGGCCACTGTAAGAGTTGTTGGGCATGTTGAGGACAACTGAGATACAGATGAAGAAGGACAAGCCTAAGGCTGTGATGGTGATCACGAGCAAGAAAGGCAAGTCCAAGCGCACGGGCAAGGGCAAAGCTAAGAAAGGTTATGATGCTAGCCAGGAGTCAAAGCCGTCTTCAGCTCTCAAGGCCAAGGGAGGCGTGACCAAGAAAGGAAATTGCCACCATTGTCAAAAGCGAGGACATTGGAAAAGGAATTGTCCTCTCTATCTGGAAGAACAAATGAAGAAGGACAAGCCTAAGGCTGTGATGGTGATCACGAGCAAGAAAGGCAAGTCCAAGTGCAAGGGCAAGGGCAAAGCTAAGAAAGGTTCTGATGCTAGCCAGGAGTCCAAGCCGTCTTCAGCTCTTAAGGCCAAGGGAGGCGTGACCAAGAAAGGAAATTGCCACCATTGTCAAAAGCCAGGACATTGGAAAAGGAATTGTCCTCTCTATCTGGAAGAACAAAAGAAGAAGGAGGCTACTGACGTCTCTACTTAAAGGTATCATGAAAGTAAACTTGTAACACTTTTTGAGGTATATGATACCAAGATGTAAAGTGCAAAGCACTCATAATTGGGGCAAGTGTTGCCGCCATAGATAGGAGTACTTTAGTTTATTTTCAGCCTATAAGGCATGTAATACAGTTATGAACTGCTATTTCATTTTTGCCAATAGATAGAAACACTTTATTTTGCATATTGTGCGACAATGATGGAAATTAATAAAGTTGATGTTTCAATCTTAAAGATATGATCTTTGTGGCAATGCCTTGTTTATCTTGTGATATTTGATATGCATAAGATAAAATGATACCTAAAAGTTATAGATAACTCAAACAATCAAAGTAGCATCAATCATGAGAAATTCATTTCTAGTTTCCATATGATGGATAGATCTAGACTCTTTTGGTTAGAGAACCATTAAGGGACATGAATATCTTGGACATGATTAATAAATCTTCACTAATGGTAGTGGGAGAATGATTATCCAATCAGGTATAATACATGTGATGTATTTAAATACCTATTGGAATAAATGCTAATACTTCAAATGGTGTTTAGAGAAATACTAATATGAATATCTTGAAGTGTTCAAGATTAGCATAGATGAAGTACAAATTTGGTAAAGTGTTAATTCTTGATGAGATCAATGAATGAAATACTTAGACCAAATGTTTGAGATCCTTATGAGTGATTATGATAATGTATCATAGTGAACTCATGATTAAGGCATGGTGATGTATAAATCAAGAAGGAATCATACTCTAAGGAGTTAGAGAATGATTATCAAATAATTGAATTCTTCTTAATAAAAGAATACCCCACACTAATGAAAGAAATTAAGAATCACAAGAGTTGTGAGTTCTTATGTACTTAACAGATACACCTCAATTATCTATGTGATGAGTTGTTCATGTGATGAGTCAACTACCTAGATGAATATGAGGAACCGAATTTTGAGATATGGTTTATGACCACTACATCCTAAATGACATCCATGCCAACCATAAGGTATGACCTTGATGGTAGCACCCATTGGATAAAATCCATAAGTGCAAATGAGTCTTAAGTGTTAAGACACATGGATAACATTTTGAGAAGGATGATGCTTGTTGATTGTAACTTAAGGACTAAGGCATTTGGCATATGTATACTAAAACCGCATTCCTATGAGGAATAAAACAAGGATGTGTACGTGACACAATCTATAAGGTTTAAGAATCCATTAATGCAAATGAAGTCTATAAGTCACAATGGACTAATCAATGTGATTGATTGAGTACAAACAACTCAGAATTGGATCTTTACTTTGATGATATAGTCAAAGGGTTTGACTGATATGTCAAAGATAAAGAAGGGATCTGTGATTTAGTGGGAGCGTATTCACATTCCACATGTTGATGTGAAATGGAAATGTTCTAGAATGGAAATCCAAAAGTGGAAATTATCTTTAAGGAGGATAGAGATGTTTCCTATGTGATAGGAATAGAGATCTATAGAGATAGTTCTTGAAAATATCTTGGCCTGAAAAGAGAGAGCATACATTGGCAATCTGTACTGAAGTGTTCAGTGTACACAGACTCAGTGGGAGAAAACTTGTCCATGCTACATGGAGTTAGTATCCCAAGGCCAAGTATCCAATTCTTATGAAGAATGGGAACACTAAGAATAGATATGGATCTATCATGTATGTAATCATCCCATTATCTTGCATGTATGGACATGGCAAGAATAAAATGCATTCATCATCTTGTATGTACAACATGACAATATGATGTGCTCATCCTGATAACTCGTACGTGGGACATGACAAGTGGATGTCTGTCTACTTCCAGTAAGGGTTACTGGAATACCATAAGTACTTGAGAAGTACTAGTTCTATGGAGATAAGGAAGAGTTCAATGTAAAGAGTTGCATTGATGCAAACTTCCGAAAGGACATAAAATTAATCACAAATTATACATAGGATGTATAAAAGTGAAAGTTTTGTTGATAATTGGAAAGTGTTCCAATAAAACCATTTAAAAGGAAATGCCGAGTATCTATGCATTAGAGAACATCAGTAGATACTATATGGATCTGGAAGCTCATGAGATGAACTTATAGATATTCTGCTCATTGATGACAAGTATGGAATCCTTGATCATGCAATGTGGCTAAAGGTTAGCAAAGGAATACTAGATCACATATTACGACAACTCCATCTCATACGTATAACGTACAACAAAGAGATGAGAGACATGAAATTTATACTGACTTTGGCAAGGTGTTTCCATTACTCACTATGATCACACTAGAGCACAGTAACATGTGGGACATGTTTGAAGATCACTTTGAATATGATTCAATGGTGATTGGCTCACAGTGCAAGTGGGAGTCTGTTGGTATGTATGCCCTGAGAGCCAATCATGGGATGATTGGTGGGATACATTAAGATTGATTTGATAAACAACAAAGGCAAGCTTCCAATTCTTTCCGGTTCAGTCATATGAGATAGTGATAGAACAATTTGAATGTCTATAGAATGACAGTACTCAATGACGTATGCCTTTAGGTTCATGACCTGAACGATGAGATCATACGGATGCTAAGAGTTTGTACATTCTTGTTATGTCCCTAGTCGGATGTCATTGTGGAAGGTAGATAGACAACAATGATACGCAAGACTAGATTGTGGTGTTGGTTGATGACAGAATCTCATTAGTCATGATATAGAGATATCAAACCAAACACATATGTACTTGTTAGAGAACAAGGTACCAGACAGACCCACCGTGAGTTTGACACATGGAACCATGACATGGTAGTCACAGTCTGCACTCACAATGATGGTGGTGAGTGTGATTCTTTGACCTGAAATCATTACACTCAACACATGTCGTTGGGCACACTTTGACATCATCAAACGCAGTCCTGAAACATGGGTTGTTATAAAGGCGATGATTGGGTGGCTTTGACACATGGGGCTTTTGAGGGGTGAGTGATAGATATGGGATTTGTCCCTCCTGAGGGAGTTTGATATCCATGGCCACTTGATGAGTAGGATTGAGAAAGGCGTGCATGCATGTGTGAGTCAGTATATGATACTGATTTCATACATATCTCTTCCAGTCTACTCTGAGATCAAGAAAGTGAATGAACGTTGATAGGATGACTGTTCTATGCCTCGAGTTCATTTGGGATATCAGTGACAAAGGAATTATACATTCACTGTAACACCATTCACGGATTGTAGGATGAAAGTTGTTCTCCAACTTTCTACTTTAATTTGGGTAGCACTGATGTGTGACTAGGCAGCGCTCTTTGCTTGTGAAGTCATAAGTGTTATGGACTTTCACTGCCAACGTGAAATGGACCTGTAGGGTCACACACATAGGATTTAACCTAGAAGAGGAGTTTTATCCACTAGCAATGTTTAGATTGATTACTAAAGGAGTTTAGTAGTTAAATTAAACACTCAATTGATTGATAGCTCAATATCATAATGTTCAAGGTGTTGGACATGGTGATTGGAGTATCAGATTGATTGAAATCGCAATTGACTGATTCTACACAACCTGCATTCCCAACTGATCGGCTCAAGTGTTGAACCGATCGGCTGAGGTTGCTGAACCGGTCGGGTCAAGTGCTGAACCGATCGGCTCATGTACAGAGTGAAATGAGCGGTTCAAGTGTTGAACCGATCGGTTCAACTGGTGCAACCGAGCAAGTTGGGAAAGTCAAGTCGGTGAGAATTTTCCTTTCATTTCAATTGCCCAATTTGATTGGGAATAAGATTGGTATTCGATACCAATTAGAAACAAAAGAAGGAAAGTCATTTTGAGTTGGATCATGACCATGAACCGACCGGTTCAGGGCACCAACCGATCGGTTGGGGACCCCAAACGATCGGCTCAGGTCCCAGCCGATCGGCTCAGGCTGCGAGTTGGTTGCTTTTTGTGGAAAATCTCGAACCCTTCTACTCCTGCTTTTAGTCCCGCATTGCCCGGGATAGAGAACCCTGTCCCATGACCCTCCTATATATATAGGGGTATTGGGGGCTTCTCAAAGTACAACTCAGTGCAATCAGTTGCTCTGTAAAGTTGTCGTTCTCTCTAGTTTTGGTAACCGAGAGAGAGCCCGAGCAAGTGCTTCCCGCAAAGGGAGGTGCAGCAAGGGAAGGACAACTGCAGTTGCAACTGGCAGCATGAGAGTGTGTTGGCGACTAGTACGTCAACAGGAGGGTGCGACTCCTTCCACTTCCTTGTGGGACAAGGAGTGTGGAGTTCCAGGTGGTTCGTGTGGACTACTTCAGAGGCGGGAGGATTCTGCCGCTCAGGAGGACAACTGTCATCTGACAGTCCGGTGTGATCAGGAGTCGTGAGTCCCAGTGCGACCAGGAGCTGCACAGACACCGTCGAAGGTCGGATTTGAAGATCGCGCAAGGCACGAGGTTTCGTCGCCGAGCAAGCCTCAGGACAAGGTATGATTCCACAAACCATCCTTTCCTATTATATAGACGTTGACACATTTCCTTGTTTCGGGTTTGGGGGAGAAATTGTTTTGTTTCCGCTGCCTTCTCTGATTCACCTAAAACCCAACAATAATGTCTTCAAAGTGATGTTTGAGTATAATCAGACAAATGGAGATCAAGTATTATCTCATATGCTTAATATGATTGTGCATATAGATTAAATATGATTTATTATAGGTCAAGAGTTGACCAAACATATGATTCTATAAATTGTTGTGTGAATCATATATACAATTTACCAAATGTTGAGAAACTTGGCCAAACCATTGTCTGAAGTGCTTGGCATGATGATACCAAAGCATGAATGTAGAAAGGACAAAACTTGTGACAATTATTAGTAGAGTGAAGTACATAGACTAAAGCAAAGTAAAGAAGTGTTCTAAATCCAAGCTTAGGTCCAAGTCTTCATCACTCAAGATATGGAGAAGGGGTAAGTGTAAAAGGGAAGATGTCTGTTTTCACTTATAAAGATAAGGAAAGACAGTGCCACCATTATCACCTGCTTGACATTGGAAAGGGAAATAACCTTGTTATAGAGGATCTCGGGAAGATAAAAGAGATAGAGAACTCTACTTCAGGACCTAGGAAGAAGTAAGCTAGAAATTGTGCGGAGCAAGAGTTGCTACCATTACAGTTACATTATGACATTCATGGGCATGTAATAGAATTAGTAAATTGCTATTATATACCTGCCATCAATAAAAACATCGCACATATTCTATGGGCAAGAGTGTTATGGACTAATGTTTCATTTTAAAGATATGATCTTCGATGGCAATTCCTATGTCTCACTAACTAACTTGATAGTTAAAGAGACAAATGTG
This sequence comes from Alisma plantago-aquatica, assembly GCA_963693085.1. Taxonomy (NCBI): domain Eukaryota; kingdom Viridiplantae; phylum Streptophyta; class Magnoliopsida; order Alismatales; family Alismataceae; genus Alisma; species Alisma plantago-aquatica. The sequence continues at coordinate 777,725,214 of OY856409.1, forward strand.
TGTGGCACATGTAATGAATGACATGATAACTCAAACTTGAATGCATATAGTGATGTCATCTAGAGCGCATAAATGGGATTGAGTTTCTGGAATCCATATGATGGATATCTAGACTCTTTTGGTTTTTGAACCAATAGAGACATTCTAATCTCATTCATTTTGCAATATGACAAAGGGAGGATGATTATTCTATTAAGGATTATACATATTGATGTTTATAGACCTTTTAGAATAAATGGAAAAGGTAATCACTAGTACTTCAATGTATTTACTGATGACCTAAGTAGATATGATATTTTGGATTTAGTGAAATACAAACATGAATCTCATGAAGTGTTTAAGAAGATCAGAATGAAGTACATAATTATCTTAGTATAAGTATTTAATTTCAATATGATCGATTTGGAGATACTTTGAACCAAGAGTTTGAGAACCTTTTGGAAGATCATGATAATGTATCATGATGGAATCCACCTGAAACACAATTATAGTGTATCATGAGAAGTGTATCAGAAAGAAGGAATCACACATTTTTGAGTCAGACTGTGATTACTATCCAAATATTCAAATTTCTTTTTGGGCACATGCTTTACACTGGGAATAAAGAGAATCACAAAATGTTGTGGAATCTCAAAGTTCCTTAAGTAACACATAAAACTCATGGTTCTGGTAGAACACGCCTAGAGCTTGAATGATATATGATATCTTATGGACAAAAAGGCTGTGAGTTGATCATATGATGAGTCAACAGTCTACCTAGAAGCTAATGAGAGCCAAAAACTGAGATATGGCTTGAATCCATGAAATCAAAGATGGAATCCATGTACATAAACAAAGTATGCCCTTGGTTGATCCACCTGAAGGGGTAAAACCCATAGGGTACTTTTGGGTCTTTCAGAAGAAGATTGACATGGAGGGTAAGTTGGTTGAAAAGAGTTTCTAACAAGTTCAAGGTGTTGAACATGGTGAAATCTTTTCAACAATTACCATGGCTAAATCCATCTGGATAATGCTTGCCATTGTATCTTAATATGACTATGAGATTTGGCATATTGATGTTAAAACCACATTCCTTAAATAGAATATTGTGCAAGATGTGTATGTAGCATAGCCTAAAGGTTTTATAAATCCAATAATGCAAATAAAGTCTATAAAGTTGCATAGATCAATCTTTGGATTGAAGCAAGAACCTCAGAACTAGATCTTCAATGTGACAAGATAGTCAAAGAGTTTGACTTGAGTCATAATAAAGATGTAATGTGTGATTACAAGAATTTAGTTGGAGCATATATATATATTCCACATATTAATGGGGAGTATCATCCTTATACTATAAAATCTGGCAACGAAATGCATTCTAAAAGGTTTTTAGAGAAGCATCATATGTGATAGGAATCAAGATCTATAGAAATAGATCAAGAGGGCTTCTTGTCCTAGGAAAGAGAACATACATCGACAAGATGCTAAAAGGGTTCAACATGATGAGAGAAAACTTGTCCATGTTCCATGGAGTTAGTCTCTCAAGAGCCAAGTGTCCCAATTCTTATGAAGAATAAAGAACGCATGGATAGATGCCATATGCATTTGCAAGTGGATATATCACGTATGCGGTCATCTCGTTATCTTGTATGTATTGGACATGATAAGAAAATATGAACCAATTATCTTGTATGTATTGAACATGACAAGAATATACATTTTGTATGTATTAGACATGACAAGAATATACATCTAGTATGTATTGGACATGAACAGGAGATATGAAATCATCATCTCGTATGGCAAGATGATATAAATATCTAGTTATATCATATGTATTGGACATCACGAATGGATATCTGTCAAACTCCAATAAGAGTTATTGGAATACCATGAAGGGCATATTTGTTTACTTGTGAAGTACTAAAAGGATTAGTTCTTTAATTATGGTAATAAGGAAGAATTGGGTGTAAAGAGTTACACCAATGTAAGCTTGCAAAATGACAAAATTGTGTTTTGACCTTGGAATAAGAATTGTTAGTTGGAAATGTTCCAACATAAAACAATTGATTAATTCTATAATAAGAAGCCGAGTTCCTTAGTGTTACAAACACTGTAAAGGATACTGTATGCATCTAGAAGTTCATATGGATGAACTTATGGGATGTTTCGACCATTGGTGACTTAGTAGTAATATTGTGACAACAATGGAGCTACTGGTTAGGCAAAGGAACTTCAGATAGCATACTACAGAAATTCCATCTCATACGAGTTGTTGTACAGTAAGGGGATGTGAAACATGCAATATACTGACTTGAAGCAAATGTTGCTTACCTGCTACAAAAGCACTTGTGCAATAGAAACATGATGGACATGTTACGATCACTTGGAATATGATTCGTTGGTGGTTGGATCTAAGTGCAAGCGGGAGTCTGTTGGTATAGTATGCCCAAAGAGCCAATCATATGATTATTGCAATGTGGCATATGATACTTGATTTGATAATGATAAAGGTAATTCCATCTATTATGTTTGTCTCACTCATGAGATGATGACACATACATGATATATGTCTAAAGAATGATGTGACTCGATGACATATGTCTTTAGGTTGAGGACTTGAACAATGAGCCCATATGTATGATAAGAGTATATACATTCTTGTTACGTCCCTAGTTGGATATTACTGTGGAAGAAAAATAGACAACAGTAATACATAAGACTAGAGAGTGTGTTGATTGATGACAGAGTCTCATTAGTCATGATATATGATATCAAGTCAAGCACACAGATATATGTTAGGGAATAGTCTATCAGACAGACCCACCGTGAGAGTGATACATGGATACCATGGAATGGTAGTCACAATTGTCTCTCATAGTGATGGTGGTGATTGTGGTTCTTAGACCTGAAATCACCACACTCATCACATGTGATTGGGTACACTTCGACATCATCAAACACATTCTTGAAACATGGGTTGTAATAACAGTGATGATTGGGTGACTTTGACACATGGGGACTTGACTGTGAGTGATAGATATGGGATTTGTCCCTCCTACAAGGAGTATGATATCCAGGGCCCCTTGATAAGCGAGACTAAGAATTGTATGGCCATACTCATGTGATTCAATATATGTTATGTGAATTCACATGCATCTCAGACAGTCTGCTCTAGGTCAAGGAACATGGATTGAATGTTGAAGAGGATGACATTCCATGCCTCGAGTTCAATCTGGATGTCAGTGACAAAGGAACTATATGATCACTATAACACTAATCACAGATTGTAGGTTGAAGTTGTTCTCCAACTTTTTGAGTTACTTGGGTAGCAATGATGAGTTACTAGATTCTGGTCATTGCTTGTGATGCCATAAGTTGTTATGAACATTCACTGCCAAAGTAAATTGGAACCTACATGGTCACACACATAGGATACCCCTGGAAGAGGAGATTGTCCATGAATGATGTTTAGATTGAGACTAAAGGTGTTTAGGTACTCAATTAGACTGGACTTAGAACTATCAAGTTCGAGTATTGAACTAGCTGGTTAGAGTGTCAGGTCGATTGGAGACTTCATTGACAATGTCAAGACTACCAACCGACCAGTTCACCCGTATGAGATGATCGGATGGTGTGAACCAACCGACCAGTTCACTTGGTGAACTGGGCAGCTTACAGTCCTACCAATCAAGGAAATTGGGATTTGCCCAGTTGAAAGAAAACTTTCACATTTCACTTGTTCAATTCGATTGGAATAAGGATTAATCTTTGCATTAATTGGAAACGATTGAGGAAAGTCAATTGCAGGCAAGTCTGGGAAGTGAAACGACCGGTTCACTGGGTGAACCGATCAACTCACACTCCCAATCGACTGGTTAATTAGTGAACCGATCAGTTCGCCTACCGCTATACAAACTATTCATGGAATTTTTGGATTCTACTACTCCCGAACAGACTGGGAACCCTGACCCTGCCCTTTACTATAAATAGAGGGGTACTGGGGGCTTCTCAAAACACACAACTCATAACATAAGTTTCTCTACAAAGTTGTTGTCCTCTCTGGTTCTGGTAATCGAGAGAGCCTGAGCAAGTGCTACCCGACTAAGGAGGCACACTGAGGGAAAGACAATTGCAGAAAAGCAGTCTGAGTTCAGGAGAGCAGGTTAGTGCTAGTAGCCCAACAGAAGGGTTGTCTCCTTCCTACCAGTTCTTCTAGAATGACAGGAGTTCCAGGTGGTCCGTGTGGACTATCTATAGAGGCGGAAGATGTCTTCCACTCAGGATGACACGTCATCCGCAGTCCGTGGTAGAGGCTAGAGTCCATGGCAAAGACTAGGAGCTGCACAGACACCGTTTAAGACATGACATTGAAGACCGCACATGGCTGCGAGGTATCATCGCTGGGCAAGCCCCAAGACCAGGTATATTTTTCTAAAACCATCATTCCCATTACATAGTCATTGATGCGATCTCCTATGATGGGTTAATGGCCAGTAAAATTTATGTTTCTGCTACCTACTCTAAGGCCATAAAACCCAACACATATTACATATTAATAATTTGATTCACATACTAAGTAATGATTAGGTGATTAATTAGGTATGTATTATAGAACAAGGTGATATGCATTTTATATCGATGACCTTATTAATTTATGATTAAGTGATTATATATCATCTATGTGTATTAAAGTATGTTATCTGATTATGACACCTGATGTCACTACTGTAACAAGAATGTCATTAAGGATGTATAGGTTAAGCTTACATGATTACAACTTATGGTTTAGGTCAATATGATAATTATTCTTCACCTATACATTCTTAGTATGCATTAAGTCCAGGTTAAAATTATATTTCTCATCATTTCATTTGGGTTTATTGGTCCAAGACATGGTTAGCATCATGTGTACCCACTATTAGTATTAATATGTGAGTTACTCATATTATGTGCATTATGTATTCATTAGGGTTTAAACTTATGAATTATTCATTAGATGACCATTGTATGTTCTTTAGTATAACAACAAGCATGTGGGGTTACAACTATAACTTGTTTGGTCAATACTAAGGATCCAAGCAAACTACCCTCCTAATCATGGAGTTAGGGTTTCTAGAGTTAGTGTAGCTAGATTTCAGTATATTACATGACTCCATTTATTTAAAAAGGATTTCATCCTCAAAATCTAACTACCCAAACATCATCAAACCAACTACTCTCCATCCCTTAAAATGTTTGACCTACCAAGACAAACTAATCTAGAGGTAAAAGGGTGAGTATAAGTAAACCATGTACAAGATTCATCATGCTTCACTACACACTCTGATTTCTTACTAAACACCAACTTCTAAGTCTAGGTTCTAGGGATAAACTATCCAAACATGTGGTTCTAGGGGACATAAGAGAACTATATTGGGTATCCATCCTCAAACAAGTCATTACACCTGAAAGATAAGGTCAATATATTAGGTTCTTAGGATTATCCAACTTAGGTGCCTAGGGTTACTACTGTCTATATGCATGCTATTTTGGACAGTCAGTATCAGCTCAAGCCAGGCATGTATCATATGGATCTGGGAGTCCACATAAACCAAGCTAGTGGTGTGGAGGAAAATGTTGCCAGCCCCCGAACCCCGATCCTTTCTATACACCTTTTCTTTCAACTTATGCCCTAATAGCTACCTAATAGGCTCATCACATTATGGTTAACTAAACATGTTTCTAGTGCAAAACTCTTATGATCCTATGTCAATCTTTCATCATTTCAAGTGTAGCATAGATCAATTCTAGGGAAAATATGTCACTTAAAGAGGAACTATATGAGGCAAGGGTTCTAATTAGGGAGATTAAATTGAAATAGTCAGATTCTGACTACCATGGGCTCTGATACCATGTTGTAAGGAGTGGATCCACTCCCTACTATAAAAAAATTGAAGAATAAAACATCCATTCCAAACACACTCAAAGGTACGTTATAATAGGTGTAAATTTTCAAATTTCAATAAATGCTATTCAAAATAACCATATTATAGCAACGGTATTAAACAAATGACCATATTCAATTTTCACAAAAGATTACAAAAGTGCATCATAATCTCTGATAAGGGTTTACATGTATGATACAATATAAGGATCTAAGTAGAGGGAAGTCTAAAATACTTCATATCTATCTCCAAGAAACATCTCCAAGAGCTAGGCCCATGCTGGAAGCTATGCTCTCCTTGGTCATGTTCAACACCTCAATCTAAACCTAGGTGGTTGGTCATGTTTAATATTAAGGAAAAGAAAATATGTAAATAAAGGCTAGTTTTCATCATAAGATAGAGGTTTCAAAAGTCTGAGGCTATTTTCAAATAGATGCTTGCCATAAACAAAATATAATAAAAAGGGTTGAATGCATGATAATTATGACTGCCTTAACTAAGTAGGGTTGAGGCACCTACCGGACCTCAACCTATAGGTGAGGGGAGAATTAATGCATTCCCAGTCACCTACACATATTTTTATGGGGGAGAATAAGACATTCCCAAGGAGAATTAAAACATGCCCTATCTATGGGTGGTTGTACATAAGTACCACTACTATAGATAAATATACCATAAAATCGACATGCTAGAAAAGAAATCATGGCAAGTAAAAGTATCATATTAGTTAGAACATGGCAGTGGGGTACAAGACCCAACAAAGAATATCATTACCAATTTTGAGGCAATTTAAAAAAGAATAATGAATAGAGGGAATAGGGTTCATTAAAGCCTCATTCGAAAAATATAGGGTTTGGTTGCAATTATCCCTACATAAGGTGTAAGGAATGCACATACCTCTCTTACTAATATCAATTACTAAGTTTCACCACTTCAATTGAGTCCAAGTTCCTCTTTGCCTATTTTCAATGTATTAACATGTATTAGAGTACATAATGCACATTAATGTATAGAAACTCTAATTTTAGACCCTTTGCGGTGAAACTCAGATTTAGACTATTAAAACATCACCAATGAGCTTATTAAGTTATGTTGATCAAGAAAACATTTTTATTTTAATTTTGGAGTTATGATGATTAAGATGTACTTTTTATGGATTTTATGCATTAAATTCATTTTCCAAAAATCACCTTCATCAAACCTCCAAATCAGACATTGAAAATATTTTTATTAGATAGAGTTTATTTTTTTTATTACCAAACATATTTATTTGTCATATTTGGATAAGCGGATTAAAAGATATGAAATTTTCAATTTGAACCAATCATGCAATGACAAGTCAGAAATCTTTGAGAGAGAGAAAGAGTGAGAGAGAGGGAGAAAACTTCACTTGACCCAAGATCAGGGTTGGAGTTGCATAGTAACCAAACTAGATATTCTAGATAAGGTAAACATCAAGAATCCAAAACCCTAGAAGAACATGGTAAATAGAGATGGAGGTCAGTGATTTTAATCATAGAAGCATGTGTTTTAAGCATGTAGTAAGCAATATATGAGAAGGGGGTTATAAAACTCACCTATAGGAAGGTTGGAAGGTTCAAGAAGCAAGGTTCCTAAGATAGAGAGGCTAGTTTCTCCAAAAAAGCTCCTATCTTGAGCAAGAAGCACCTTCTCCACCATAGAGGTGAAAAGCCCTAGCAAAAGAACATGGAGACGAGGTGTTTAAGGGATCTAGGTGGGGTTTCACCATGGAAGACCATAGTTACGACCTAGAAGAAGGTGGGAGGAAGTCGAACAACATGAAAATAGGGAAGGAAAGGAGGAAACTTACTAGTTTCAATCAAAATCACCAAGAAGCAACTTTAGAAACCCTAAATAGTGAAAATTTGGAACCCTAGGAGTTTTCTTCACCAAGATAGGCACCCTATTTTACCTTGGGACAACACCTTCGTGGCCAAAAAAAGTAGGAAAGATGCTCTAAGATGGAGGAAAGAGAAGGAGAGTAAGAGTATTCGAATTGGGAGGTGGGAAGGGGTAGGTATGGCTTTATAAAGAAGGGGGCAAGCATGAGGTGTCTATGGGACTTTCCATGCGTCCTTAGCCTAGGGCTTCATGGCCATGCAAGAGGACATCTCATAGAGGCTTGTTGAATATCAAATGTCAGTTCTAAAAGCCCATGAAAACTTGTAGGCCATCCCCACCGTCCTCCAATCAAAGAAATAACCCCATTGGTTGATAGCTTTTAAAGATAAGCTCATTTATAAAGAGGGTAATCCCTAAAATGCCCTTGGAGATAAACACCTTCAAACCAAGGTGCAACTAGGTTCCCCATGGTTAAAAATATTGAGAATGGTAAAGGAATATCTAAGGATTATAATGTATTTGATAATTTGCAAAGTAAACCTCCCAACTGGGTAAATTGCATAAAAGTCTTGAATGTATCTAAAATTGCATAACATGTACAAACAACACCCAAATTGAACCAAATTTGAAACTTAGGCTCATTTTATGATTTCAAAACACATCAAAAAGTTATATTAAGGTTTAGAGCACTTAATTATGGTAATTAATCTTGTTCAATACATTAAGCAAGGTTTGTGGCCTTACACTTTTGGCACAAATTTATTTACCATTGTTCCACTTAAGTGGTGATTTTGCATTTTAAATCCTTAAATAAGATTTCACTGAGGTATTTGTGCATAAAACCTTCCATTGGTATAATTATAGAACAATTGTTCACCAAACCACTATAAATTTCACAATTTAAACATCAAGGCCAAAAAGGATAGGAAGGAAAGGAAAAGCTTAGAAAAGGGCCATAAAGAGAATATGTCCATGTTTTGGTATATTACATCCCTTATAAGATTTTTTATCTCCTTTCTTTTAACAAGTGGTGTTTCTTATCTCTTCAGACCCCCACTTTTTGAAATGACAAAAGGGGAGAAAGCATGTATTCTTTTGTAAAGTAGGGGGAGAAAGCATGTCTTACATGAACGGTAAACGTTAAGACATGCCTTACATGAAGAGAGAGAAGCATGTCTCTTATGTATAGGGGAGAAGGTAAAGGGGAGAAACACATATGTGTAGAACATATATGAGTAGAAAACATAGTTTCTATAAATGTTATGAAAGCTAACCATGCAAGAGAAATAACATCAATTGAGGGGGAGTATGAGAACTCCATGATCATCAATTGAGGGGGATCATACAAACTCAATTATTTTGAAACCCCTAGGTTTCTCCAAAGGTATGGTTTTACTTAAAAGTTTTCAATACATTTATAGAATGATTTGTCATCTTCAAAAAGAGGGAGAGAATGTTGACTATAGGTCAATGTTGACTCAAGGTCTAAATTGACTAAGCCCTTGTTTTGATGATGACTAAACCATTCCACTTATTTTTGTCTAATGAATCTACTTGAGTGATTTTAGATTAGGTATAGACACACTCCAAATGCCCTAACTCGCACATCCTAACTTGGAGAAAAGACAAGTCAAAATCAATGCAAGTGCACTTTTGTGAAATATGATGTAAATCCATTAGAATCATGTTGTAAATCACTTGTAATGATGTATGACTTGTAATTAAGCTTAAAAAAATGAGGACCATTTAAATCAAATATTTAAGCAATTTAATGATATTTTTCAAAATTCATTACAGGCTGTTGATTGGTCGAGATTGGAACTCGACCGATCCCTCAATGGATTTTGAGATTGTCATAGCTCGGTCGAGTTGCACACTCACAAAACTCGACTGATCCCTACACTAAGAAAAACCAATTTAAGTGATCGGTCGAGTTTCATCTAGGATAAACTCAATCGATTGTTCAAATATACTTTGTCATCTAGTACAATCGGTCAAGTTATCTTTTTTGAAACTCGACCGATTGCACTGATGAATCCATATTCATCATGATTTTCAGTCACCTTTTTGGGACTAATTCGATTCAATACTTTCAATTTCATCTCCTAAATCTCACAAAATGCAAGATTCCTCAACTGACTCATTTATCAAGATTATTAACTAGATTTATATTGATTTTGTGCAAGTCTTGATGAGGTCCAACCATCATATGGAATTCACTCAAGATCCTCTCAACCTTGGTCTTGACCAATCAGTCTTGACCAAATGGTTTTTCCTATTCGGTCTTGATCAATCATTCTGTACCAAACAATTTGCCCTAGCAGTCTGCCCATTTAGTTTTGACCTCTCAGTCTTATCCATTCACTCACACGGTCCTCCACCTACCACCTGCCCAAATGGTCCCTAAAACCATTTGGATGACGAAGAGCATTTGAATGAAGATTGTTTGGGGCCAAGACTGTTTGGTCTCAAGACTGATTGGAACCGTTCGGTCTCAAGACCGATTGGAACTATTCACTCTCAAGACCAATTAGAACTATTTGGTATCAAGACCGTTTGCATCTCCAAACCATTTGGACACTGAAGATCATTTGGGAGCCGATGATCCTCAAGACCATTTGGCGGCACACGACTGCGAGACCATTTGGAGGAGAAGAATTCCAGAGACCCAGACCATTTGGGGCACAAAACTAATCGGTCTCTAAGACCGTTTGGATGTAGCAAACTGATAGAAGCCAAGACCGTTTGGATGTCAGCAAGACCATGCAAGCCTCATCAATCTCCAAGACCATTTGGAGTCAAGACTGATCGGATCCCATCGGTCCTCAAGACCATTTGGACACTTAGGTAAAGACCGATTAAGAGCAAGATCGTTTTCCAAAGACCATTTAGAGGCCAACGATCCTCAAGAATGTTTGGAAAAAGACTCAAGACCGTTTGGCCATCAAACGGTCTCCAAGACCATTTGGATGAAGACCCGTTGGAGGCACCTTACTCCAAACTGTTTGGACTCCAAACCGTTTGGAAGGAGTTCACAAAAAAATGTGAGGACCCGACCTGAGCCTATAAATAGAACTACAAGGGTCCTCTTTTAGGCATCGATTCTAAGACGTCGAGAGGCTGCTTGAGAAAAGGATCGGTCTCCCTTCCACACCGCTGCCACTCCACCATCTTCACGCCATTGTCAAGCCGCCCACACCTCCTCTTGCGGTGAGAAAGGAGGCCGAGAAGAGAAAGAAGGTGGAGAAGAAGGTCTGCCCAGCCCGCCTTGGTGGTTCTTCCTCCTCATCCAGATCTACCCCGATGCGACGTAGAAGACCACATCATCTTCACTGAGCTGCGACTACCTTCTACATCATGCTCACGGTGGAATATTCCTTCTCTCTTATTCTTCTTGTTTCTCATACCATGAGCGAGTAGTTCCTTTTTGCTGGGGTGTGGGGACTAGCCCCGCTTCCCATGCTTTCATGTCTTTACATTTAACATTCCAAGGCAATGTATATAACTTTTCATTTCGTTGTTAATTGATAATGTTTGTAGTTTGATTACCTACTTGCTTTCATCTTATTCTTCCCTATATTGTGAGAACTTCTTTATGTAGGGTAGAATGTCGATTAATGAGGTAGACTCCCAAACTAGAAATAAAATGGGACTCCTTAGAGTTGTAAGTGTGTGATCTATGAGGGGACGAGCCATCTAGCCCACGATGACGCTTCTGTGTGCCTACCCGCAAGGGGGGCCCACAACTTCAGTTGGATATTGTATCTTCTTTGTTTATCATCGATGTTTGCTTATAGACTAATCACTTACCTACTTATTGGTTAGAACGGATAACTCTTTGACGAGACTTCTGATAGGGTTCCTTGAGGTCGTAAGTGTGTGATCCATGAGGGGACGAGCCATCTAGCCCACAGTGACGCATCTGTGTGCCTACCCGCAAGGTCGGCCCTCAGCCTCAGTTGGATGTTGTATCTTCAGAGCCATAAGTGAGTGATCCAGAGGGTGACAAGAAATCTGATGCCTAAGGTGACACTTATGTGAGCCTATCCTCGTGGGGGGTTCATAGCAGCTCCATTTGGATAGTTAGATTCTTGCCTGGATGTTATGTATTTGGATGTGTTTGCATGTGTAGTAGTGGTGAAACCCAGTACCATCCTAGTGATTCCATATCATTAATCTAGAACAAACTTTAATTCTTCTCTTTTACTTTCTTGCATTTAGTTTAATCAACCACAAACCAATCAATCGTTATAAATATTAGTCTTCCTTGAGCTAGATTCGACTGAAAAAGATTCTTAAAAACATTGTCCTTTGGGATTTGATCCTTAACTATACTGCGATAAGACCCGTCCGCTTGCGGGTGGTATTATTGCACGATGTTTTGGTAAAAGATTAAGGATTTCAACCCCGAGTGAGTTTGTTAGTGCGATAATATTCCACGTCAAATTCTAGCACCGTTGCCGGGGACAACAGAATCAGTTAGTCAAATCTAGTTTCTTTTAAGGCTAATCTAGGTTTTTGTTTTTCTTTAAAAATGATCATCTACTTGAATTCAACTCTTCTCTGTAGATATCACTTTCAAAATCTTTCCATTTTAGGCACCTAAAAAGGACCAGTGCATGCACCACCTGAATAGTCCTGGGCTCTCTATTAGTTTTGATCCGGAAATTGACAGAACCTTCCATCATCAAAACAGAGAAAACCAAGCAAGAATGGATCAAGAAGAGGAAGTAGCCCGGAGGGTGTCTCAAGCCATCAATGCACAGAGAGAGAGGCTAATGCAAGAAGCCAGAGCCATTGTTCAAGAATAAATCTTAGCAGCACAAGCAGCAGAACTGCAAAAGGATCTTAGGGAATTCTCAATCCCTAAGGCTGCTGATATTCATCACCCAGTCCAAACTCCTCCCATCCATGCTCCCAACACTATGAAAAAATATGGTCTTTAACTACAAAAAAAATTGTAGTGAAAACCCCAAAATTTGTAGCTAAAAGATTTGGCTACGTTTATCCTTACATTTATAATATATAGCTAATACATGTGTAGCTAATTGCTTAGGCTACAATTTTGAAAGTTGTAGTTAGTTATTCCTCTGGCTACAAATTCATATGTAACCCTAATTGTAGGTAAAAATGTCCTTACACATAAACATGTAGTTTCAATTGTAGCCAAATATGACTACAATTCAATTTGTACCTATGATAGGTAGGGAGAGATGACATTGGTTACAATTTGTATTTGTATTTCATGTATAGCAAAAATTAGCACTTGCTATACATGTAATTATAGCTAGTGTGTAGTGAAAGACACTATGTACTATACATACATATGTAGTGAGAGACATTATGTATCCAGTCAGTCGCTTGCCAATATAGAGGGGTTTTTAATAAGAAAAAAGATGAATGTTAATCAAAATCGAGTTGTGCTTACGATGTCAACAATGATACTTTTATTTATATTTGAACAATGAGTACACATGGGGAGGACATTAACCTGGCCCCTGTTTTACAATATGCATGGAAAAAAGACACATGTATACAATATATTCTTCTGACTACATCTATCCACTGCAGACTACAAAGCACAATATAAAGAGGGCTAATCTCCCTTAGTTCCTTCACCTAATTCACAATGAGTTCAACAACCCTATGAATCTCAGCTTTAGTGGTGAATCTTCCAATCCCAAACAAGGTATGTGACATGTTCTCATCAACTCCCTGAGCTCTCAACACATAGGACTAAGCATAAGAGTTGCAGCCTTTCCTGTTGGCAAGGTCATGTAGAGGTTCATGTATGTAGTTTTGGTTGGCGAATCCCCTGGCTCAGAACATATTGGCATTTCTTCTCATAATCCATACATTTTGTACTTTTGTATGTTGTGGATCTCAAGCGCCATCAAGTTGATAGTAGCATCCACGTTGTGCGAACCACCATGGATACCTACAAAGAAACATATAAGTTTTAAGATATAGCTCACGAAAGAAACAAGCAAACATAGTTTCTCCTACTCATAACTTACTTATTACATAAGCCATCTTCTCCCAGTGAATGAGAAGTATGAAGTGAATGAGAAGTATCAATGGGCTTCATGCCTTCAGTTTTCTACAATTCAATATGTAGTCTAGTTGCCCTGACGACAATTTGTGAACTGCAAGAATTTAAATGGATACTAACTGGTCAATAAAAGAAGATATGAATCAAATCAAGTAAATCCTTCAAATCGAAAGATAAGAGTCTTCAAATTGCTTCTATACAGAAGGAGGACAATATTTGTAGTGCTTTCAGAAATCATAATCATACTAAATTACAATAATTAGCATAATATAAAAAAATAACTAACAATAACTTTAGAAAATGACCCAGAATGCCAACAGGACTGTGCTAGCCAGCAGGCCCATGCTAGCCAGAGCCCAGCACTGCCATACTAGACAGCACGCCCGTGGTAGCCAGAGCCCAGCACGGCCGTGCTAGCCAGCACGCCCGTGGTAGCCAGAGCCCAACACGACCGTGCTAACCAGCACACCCTGGTAGCCAGAGCCCAACACGACCGTTCTAGGAACCATATTTGTGCTAGCCAGAGCCCAACACGGCCGTGCTATCCAGCATGTCCATGGTAGCCAGAGCCCAGCACACCCGTGGTAGCCAAAGCCCAGCACAACTGTGCTAGCCAGCATGCCTGTGGTATCCAGAGTCAGCACGGCCGTGCTAGCCACCACACCAATGCTACACACTGCCCACCACGGCCGTGCATCCCAGCACGACCATGCTACACACAATTTTACCTATCACAAATTTCAATTGGTTCAAACATGTACAAGAATGGTTTTCAACCTGTAAATGAATGTAAGAAGGCTTGCTATGAAAGGGTAGTCAAGGATCATGTGTTGATATGTGAAAAAATAAGAAAGCGGAGGATGAGCATTCAGTGGTTTTAGGTACATTGAGATCATGTGTTGATATGTGCATAAGTTAGAAGCAATTGTTTAAATACCTCTAATCCATGGATCTAACCAAATATAATAACAATCTAACAAAGAGTAGTGTGCTATGCAACACAATATGAAACATGTGCACCCTTGATAGGTAGTTTTTAGACTGCACATGTTCACATTGCAATAGATGGGGGACTCTTATCCATCATGACCTTAAATAAAAAAACAGTCTTCAAACAAGTAGAACGCATATAACAATATTTAAGAGTATGTCTTTTTGAAACAACCTTTAGTAAAGTTTTATCCATGAGGACTTTGCTAGCATGATCTTGTATTCTACGTTGATGTCCTCTTTTGGCTACCTTCATTTGTTGTAGGATCTGATCCAACTTGTTCCTCCATATTAAGATGCAATTCTAGACATATGCAATCAACTACAATGATGATTGAACATAGATGACCATAGCTAAGAGTGATTTGTAGACTATCATTCCATCTTCTTGAAACTGCAATAAATGCATGGTATAGAAGGTAGAAAACACCTATCAAACCATCTTCTCAACACTACAATAGGGAAACATAACTTATTTTAGTCACAACAACCATCAAGCACAACTACAACGCTTACATTAATAGAGAATAAATTTGGAGGAGCAACTCCTTAGGCCACCACCTAGACCAGACCAACAGAGAGACGATGTTGTTCAACTTCTGATCATTGTTATACTTAGTTCCTTTACTTAAAACCTCTTTCAAGATAAGATTAGAAAGCATAACGAATGATGATAGGTTCACTTGGAGATTTTGTTGAGGGTCAAGGAGCTTCAGAATGTATGGTCACTCAGTTATAGAAGGAGGAGCTGATTTATCTTGTCTATGGTGTAGCAGCCCCTGATCACAGGTCCAAGTAGCTAGACAACTGGTTATTGGTCTGAGAAGAAAAAATGCATGCAATAGAGGCTTAAGAATGCCAAGTTTGAATGCATGTCTTCCTGAGGAAATAACAGTCAAGAGCTTACTTTGCTACACTTTTAATCATTGTACATGGTAAAACCCTGCACTTTCCATGACATATGCAATTACTCAGACTTCTAGGTACCCAAATATATGATTTGATAGCAATTTGGTGCTGCTAAATTTTGTACATAAATTAAAAAAATTGTTAGATTATCAAACTTACCACCAAGAAGAAGAGACAGATGAAAACCTTCCAAACTTGAGATACTAACCCAATAAACCTGGCAACCACAAAGGTTATCTTCACAATATGCATAATTCGTTATAGCACTAGTGAAGCACATGGCATAGTTACATGATACATCAATAAGAAAAAATATAAGATATTAATGGATGATGACTTCTAGGTATTTTTTATGGTTGGTCTATAGACCCATTGTTTGACTATTTAGCAGGATGGAGCCCATAGTTCATTATAATTAAAAGCTATGTAAGTGTTCCTCTAAGAAATAGTTCGACAACACCTACATAACCTAAAATATCAAACACTTATAACAGTCCACATCCATACTTCATTCCATCCTCATGCACATATGCACACATATCCATGCACAATTCATTGACACACATGTAATCATTCTTGTCCATGTGTACAAATGCAACTTTCATAATTTGCTAAGTAATTAAATAAGATGCTAACCTAAATTCTATGTTTCTAAGTAATTAAATAAGATGGATGTGATACATTGTTGTGAAAAGTTGTGCTCTTGATGTGGAAGGGATCAATAGAGGTAGCTTTCATTAGTATCTCTTACATGGTGCCCTAGTTTGACATATATGGAATTTAACCTATCTCATGCAAATATGTAACCTATCTCATGCAAAATGGTTACATCTATAGTTGGCTAATGAAAACATCTTTAGTTGCTTGTTCCAAATATGTAAATGAAAAAAGTTATTTGTGATTTTCATGTAATCGAATGTTTGATTCAAGGATTTGTATGCTAAGTAATTTCAATGATGATGGTGATGATGCTAAGTAATTTCAAAAAGTAATGTATAATTGGTTTTTCAATTTATTTCACCATGGTCTAGGCCTCTACCCCATGTTTATTTCACTACGTACTACCAACTACACATTTATTTTTCAGTTTAATAGATACAATGAATAACTTAGTGCAATGAATGTCAGTTTGTATTTGATTGACTATGTTTGCTTCATTTGTAGTTAACTACGCAAAAAATATGTTATGTATTCATATAAAACAATTATTTCTCCATCATGAATATGAAATAACCCATGTTGTTGTCTGTTGTTAATACTTTTAATATTACTTTATCTCAACATTATTTTACATTGTTGTAGGCATAACATCTAGATCTTCAATAGTCACCATGGCTTGGGCCTCTACCCCAATGTTACTATTCCCTAATGAATAATAGTTGGACATCATCATAGATGATTGTTCCTTAGCACAACTCACTATACCTAAAAATTGGCGTTATCTAAACGGAAGACACTACAAGGCTGGTGAAGTGTACCTAAATTTTGGAAATTCAACATCTGTTATCGATGTTAAGTACAATGATGTCGGAAATATTATATCCACATCCAGTTGGTGTGAGTGGGTTAGGAAGATGCTATTGGACCATAGTGACATGATTTTTCTTCATTTGGTCGACCATAATACCATCAAGGTTTGGATAACCAACATCAACAATGAGACGCCCGATCATCTCAAACGATTTGAGTATGCAACAGAGGATAGCGATGATGATGATGATGATGATGATGAGAACACACCCGATTCTTTTATTCCTTTTGGCACCATCAATTTCCCTATCATCATCAGTTTAGATTCATCTAAAGACAATGAAGAGCTCCGCACCACCTCAACATCAACAAAAAACCAATGTAGGTCCAAGCAACAAATTTACTTTCCTGTCTTATTTTGTGTTTCCACTTTTTGTCTTAAAATCAAACTTCATAGCTATTTTTTGTTGTTAAAACTATAGGGGAAGACCACCACAATGAAAAGGCCTTCACAATTGCTGGTTCTGGTCCATGTTGCTGTTGTTTAAGTTGTGTATCTAGTCTAGTTGTGTGTCTCTCTTCCCAATTATTTTACTTATGCACATTTTTAGGGGTACAACAACCCCCTTGTTTAGTTACTATTTTGGACAACAACATCGCTGCATGTTCATAACTATGTCATTTTCATTTTCATTTTGTATTTGTATTATGAAAAAAAACTAACCATGACTTAAGTAAGCCTATATTTTTATAACATTGAAGTTAAGTTTTGTTGTGTAACCAAACATATTTAAATAAAAATCAGTTTGCAAAAAATAGGAATGCTGCACTAGAAATTGATACCATACAACATATATTATATAGTCTCATATGATGATGATGATGATGATAGAACTACAAGTTTCTACATGTGTGTGAATATTGAATTAAATGTGCTTATATATGTGTGAATCACATGATCCATATTATAATATTGTCCATCTTGTTAATATTGCAGGTTTGTGGCCTATTGTTGGCTGAAATCAAAGGATGCTATGAACCTGCAGTTTAGAACTGAACTGCAGATTCGACATCCTGCTGACTAGCTGGATAGCAGGCCTGCAAGATGATAAGAAAAAAAACAAAATATAGGCGTCGGTTATTTTTAGAAAACTGACACCTATGGGAAGTGGTGTCAGTTTTGGAACTAATAATCGTTGCCTATGGTCCCACTGTCGGCGCTTTTGATTTGGGTTGCAATCGGGGAAGGCTTTGTGTCATCGGTTATGTAACTGACGCTGAAGGTGTCTACTTTTAGTGTCACTCACTTAGGTGTCGCTTCAAAACCGACGTCAAAAGGCTTATTTAACCGACGCTAAAGGTGTTTATGTACTAGTGGGTATCCATTGCTCATCTCCTAAGAGTATATTATATAGGATGGGTGTCGAGGAGAGCTAGGGGGTAAATGGAGTTTGTGTTTCAAAGAAATTGGGAGATTCTTCACAACTGAGAACTCTAGGGCACAAAGATTTATCGCATAAGGTATGGGAGTGTTCGTCAAAATGTGAGGATTGCATGGAGGGAATTGGTTCATGTTGAGGAGTAGTAGAGAGAGATCGAGAGGAGAGGAAGGACGCTAACTAGTAGAGTCCCAGGAGGAAGGTACTCATGTAAATAATATAGACTCCCAACTCACAGATGAGTTTGCGAGCTGGAGTCCAACCCAAATAGGGTTTACTTAAGCAAATGGCATCCAAAAATAAGTAGCACCTAGGTTTGATTAGGATAAATGAGGACATTACTATTTTTAAAATTGTATATAAATTTCTTTAAGCTATTTAGGTGTAGATCTAAGGTTCAATGTTAACCAAATCAAATCACAACCTATTTAGAGGGTCTTGAATCTTCTACATAATATGGTTTAGGTTTTGACTAAATTTATTCACAAATTCCTAGTGTCATTATCTTAATTTAAATGCATTAAAATATAGGATAATGAATTAAAATTTTCTGAGTTATTCATTATATTAAATTTCAAGATTAGGGGTGAGTATCCACTCAAGCTTATCTTGTCGTTCTTTGTGCCTTTTGGGGGAAGTTATCTTGGAGGAGAGAGAAAATGTATCATTTTGAGGCTCTAGATATATTTCAATATTATAGGGTATTTTACTAATACTGATGTATCAATTATCAAGAAGAGGGAGAAATAAGAAATTATGCTATCTCTTTCTTAAAGGGAAAAATGTTTATTTAGGGTTATTTGCATCAAGGTCCCTGATTTTGTAATTAACTAGTGGATAATTTTTTATTAAAACCCTAATCTTACTTCAATGAAATTTCAGGATGTTACAATTAGAGACTTTGGTGAAGCAATCAAAATTGTGAGAAATGATTAACAAAAATATAGAGAAAGTCATTATAGGGATGTGACCTAGGTTAGGTTGTCATAAATCAACTACAACCCTAACATACTACATTTTCCCTCTTTAGTCATGAAAGAATGATCATAGAAATAGGGTGAGAAACGATGATTGATTGGTATTACATCATATGCTATAAGATCTCTTATCCATGTGTCAATATTTTCCTAGCATATCCAGGATCATAATATTGCTCCCTTCCTTTCATAGACCAAGTGAAGGGGGGTATAACTAGAAATAGGAAAGACAAAATAGGGCACTCTAGGAGTTAGAGCATCATATGATATGATCAAGATTTCATGTGATTCACATTATTCAAAATTGGGCCTTACAAAGAGTCATAAAAAACAAAAGGGAGAGTGCCACTTGGAACAAATCTTCCCATCATGATCTAGAGTTTCAAAGACATAGTCATATCAAAGTATGGGGCATGATACATATCAATAGGGACATATTTGCCTAGTCATGTTTGAGGGGTTGATAAAAAATAGGTACAATATTGGTTTAATTGACCTCACCAACCATGATGTATACAACATGACTTCCACCTTAGTTCACTAACATCAAGGATTCTTGTGATTTACCTCAAACATAGAAAGAAAATATGTCAAACTTGGAAATTCGGAGTTTGCATGATTTGGGGTTTTATACATGCACGTCACTTCAAGATTACTTTCATAAATTAGAATAAGGTTTTCAATTGAAGACCAGGTCATGGCAATATCATAAAATTTAATGAATTTAAATAATTTTGGTTCTTCCCATGGATAATCTATCCACAACTATGAAATCATGTGATTCTTAATCATGAAGGAAGAATCACATGAGGAGACAAAAAAAACTAACTAATCATAATCTACTTGGGTGTCTCAGGGTAGTCCTTAAAGAAGAGATGTGTGCTAGAAGACTATCTAAGCTTTAAGGGAAGAAACCTAATCTATTCTTGGATCAAATTTTGAGTAGGTAAGTGGGAAGAGAAACATCAACCGCCACAACTTAGTGTGGATGTTCTCCTAGACCTAGACTCTACATCATTCAAGCTTAGTTCCAGCATATCAATATGTTACGTTCAACATAGCACACATATTACAATGGTACCTTAGGTCTACATGGAACATCCAAATTAGAGAAGTCATAAAAGTAAGATAATGTATAATTTGGGAATAGGAAAACATTATATTTAGATTATCATCAATGTTTAATCATGCAAGATCATAACTAGTCATATTACATCAATTTCATGCAATAGTGTCACATTCCCAAGTCATATGATCAATAAGAGCATAATGCAGATTAGGTGGGAATTTTAGTGCTAAAGGTATGGTAGGTCTACTGATTTGAAGTCTTAATATAACATATGTAACACTAGACCATGATTCTTGCAAGATTAGAGTCCAATATTAACATGTGCATTTAAATCCTATTAGGTATCACATGTATGTCATAAGTAGTTAAAACGACATATGAGTGTGATACATGAAAATTTAGTGTCACAAGTCATCTTAATGTCTGATTTGAAGGTCATGATAGAGTTTTCAATATTCCAGATCAACTTTGCATAAGGATTTAAAACATCTAATCAAATATATAAGTACTTAAACATCACATTTTAGGGCATATATTGTACAAAGGTAAGTCTTTTATGTCACCTTGAAGTTTATAGATTTTAAAGTTAGATGATCATACGATAGAAAAATAGACCATGGGTCCATCTTTGAATAAAATACATCATGTACGTACATAAAAAGGGTAAATTTTAGGTTAAGAAAATCATTTAGGGTACATCCATATGATCCAGAGCATTATTGATGTCAAAAGGGAAGCAAAGTCACCAGTCAAGAGGTATCATCAAGTTTTGGAACATATAGGATCAAGGTTGAACATTTAGCAACATCGGTCATCTTCAAATGAATTAAACAATGATTTTAGGGAAAATGACGAAAATACGAGCAGAACTAGATCTTGAAAGTACTTCTATTGGCTATGCCATTTTGTTGATCAAATATCATATAGTACATGTTGGATTTAACCAAGGTAGTTGTGAGATTCAATTTTTTGAAAATTTACCATGAAATCAATAGACCATGATTGTTATTTCTTAATCTAAGGGCTATGGATAGGCAATGTCACCCTGCATTGTAGCACCTTCTCTCCTAGATTATTGGGATTGAACCAGACCATATGTCTTCCTTGGCCCAAAGCCGACCCAACTTGCGAGTGGTTGGCGGCAATGGTGTCGTCCGATTTCCTAGGGGGATAACCATGGACCAAAATCGTACAACCTATGCATCGTATCCCCCGTCGTGCTAGGGTACATGAATGATAAATGCATTATCCATTTTATTTACATCTTTTAAATCATTTCATAGAAGTGTTTTTTTGATTATTTTGTATATTTAGAGTTAATTGTCTTAGTTTGGTTTTTCTCTCTTTAAATTGTATTTTTTTATTATATTTTCTTGGATTTTAAAAGAAAATGGCCCAATCTCTCCTAAGCCCATAAGACTATAGGCTTCAATTACACATTTGCCTCCTAGACTTTCCAGTCGACCGACTAACATCCTTGTCAATTGACTCAACATCAAAAATTGGTCAAGTCCAGAAACTCTAATAGATTGATTGACATTCCAGTCGAGGAACTCATCACCAAGACCCAGTCATACTTAGAATCAGGAAGGCACATTTTTGCCCAAGAATTGATCAGATATAGAAACTCCAATATGTTGACTGGAATCCTAATTGATCAAACTGCCAATGAGAGTAGTCAAACTACAAATCAAGAAGGCTCATTATTATTTTCAAACCCGCCTTCGAGACGAAGCATACACTTAAGCTAATTGACTAAAAGTAATCCCAGTCTACCAACTAGCATTACAGACCAAGTCTCCCTAGCCGCCACTAGAGCAATTTTTGGGTCTTTAACCCCCTTTTGCCTGCTATAAAGGAGGGGGAGTCCATGTGCAAGGTTCTTAGACACACGACATCTTTTACACTTCATTCTCAACCTTCTTAGAGGACACTTGGGTGCAAAAAGAAAGGATGGGAGAAATGTATCCGCTGTCTTCCTCATAGAGATTGCTTCACTGTTGCATCCTTACAACATGACTCTTTCTACCCCTATCCTTACTTCTATATATTTTCTTTAATATCTGAGTCGTTTCTCTATTGGGGCATGGGGAGTAACCCCATAGCTCATTCTTTACCATAATTGTATTTAACTTCAATATTTTAGAGATTAGATGTTTTCCACCCATTTTTGCACTTGATCTCTAGCTAGATAAATTATCTTTTGTGTAGGGTGACGAGACTGCCTGATCCCAACAAAAATGAACCCATAATCTCCTGACGAAACCCACTAATGGAGTTATGATCTTTTTACGTAGTTTATTTTTTTTGTCTTAACTTATGGGGACAAGACCACCTGATCCATGAGTTTGAACAGTGGATTGGAAACCACAAATTCTTGATGAGATCACTTGATAGAATTTTATCGGATGGTTGGATGAGGGTCCTCCAACACCAAGACCCTAGGTTTGAGAAAAGTCTAGACCTTGTGAGATTTGTCATACATAAGGACACAAATCCACAATGTAATGGTTTAATCATTAAAATTAAGGAGTTATAATGGTTAATGCAAGGACGTTCTCTATGGTAGTAATCCCCTGGACCCCCAATATCTCTTAACAATAATCAATCTAAAACCCAATTAAGTACTTCTATTTCTGCACTTTAAATTCCTACTTTGGCTTTAACCAATCTCAAAAACTTAAAACTTTAATATTGTTCATTGTGAAAAGGTTTTATTTAATGTGTTAAAAATGTTGTTCCATGGGACATTATACCTTTCTATACCAAAATTAATTCACTTGTTCACAATGAATTAATACCCTTTAAAAGGTTAAATTCTAGGGATTATATCTCCAATGAACTATTTGTTAAAGTGATGTCACATGAAATTCAGAGTTTCTTTCGAACCCCCATTGCTTTGAATAATTAGGATTTCTAGTTCTTGTTATTTCTAGTTTGTTTTGTACTTTTTAATTTATTTTTTAATGTCTTAGTTGTTTATAATTTTTAGTTTTATTTCAAAATTTATTTTTGTTTGGATTTTTTTCTTTGTATTGTAGGTTTTTGTAATCCTTTGTTTTAAAAAATCATAACATTAAAGAAAAATCAAAAGTTGAATCTTCATTCATTGGAAATCTTTCTCTTGAGCCTGATAGTCACATTTCCTATTTTTTCAAGCATTCAATTGGACAGAATGTATGATGTGAGAGATGTGGCTCCTTTTATCATGACATACTAAGTACCCCAAGATGTCTCAACATGAAGTAAACATGCGACTGCTCTTCCTCTCACATAATATTAGACCCCCAAAGAGAGATATGAGGCAGATTACAACCACCCAAATGTTGAATGCGATAAGGCGTCACACCTTGTAGTCAGGAAGAAGCCAATAGAACATGCCCTTTCCATACATAGAGAGGCCATAATGGCCAAGGCAAGTGCATACATGATTTCTAAATTAGAGTCTCGAGAACCAAAGAAGAAATTTGATGCCATATGGATGATGGTAGATAAAGAGGAGGCACAACTCTCTTAGTCAGTCACATCCCTTGAGGAGCAATTAGAGTGACCCCCCCCAAGAAGATGGAGCAGCCAATGATGCTTTTCATTGACGACAATGAGGATACCATCCTGATACCATCTATATTAGATCCAACAAAAGTGGCCCAAGAACCTGAAGCTCGACCACCCTGGATGTAGACATTGATCTAGGTGTTATCAATGACCAACCAACTTTGGTTGAGCCTATTATATATAATGTACCATCACTATCCCATGATAATTTGGGAGATCCTTTTGAAGAAAGGCTTCTTCATCAATAACCCTACACTCATCTTCAATAACCTTTTCTTCTATATCAAGTTGCACCCAATGAGGAGAACCCACCTCTACAAGAAGTCCACATGTCTCCGTTAGATTGTGATTGGTTCTTTTTGAGCCCATCGAGTTGGTTACAACTTCATGAATGAATTAGAGCAATACTTAGACATGGTGAAGGATCACGATGCCTCCATTAACCTTGATATTAATGGGCTGATAGATGAGAAGGACACAAAGTCACATACAAATATGTACCAGGCTGATAAGACATGTTTTCTCATGTTGGCACCATGTCTACAACATGTAGATCCAGGTGATATGGAGAAGCCCAAGCCAGATCTTGCACTTGATCTGCCATAGTTGTGACTACATAGAGTGGATTCATCTGATACCACAATCTCCTTTGAAAAGGGAGATCCACCATGGGTCATTGGAGAAGAGTTAACCCCAAAGACACTCGATGAGTACTATCGTGTCCCCAATCCACACACATAGACAACAATTCCTCCATAAGTGAAGGAAGATTTGTGGATCCTACTGGAGGTACTACAAGGAAAAAGCAACATCATTTTAATCAACAGAAAGCCCCTTTGAGTTTCCATGACCACTAGATCATTGGGTTTACCATGAAGATTCTCTATTCAAAGCTCTCACTCTCATCAACATCCCCTTTAGTTGGACATTTTTCAAGTTACCAAGGCCGCCCAGTGATCTCTATAAAATTCTTCCCTCCATTCTAGATTCTGAGCAAAATTTCAAGTTCAGGGTGGAGGTGGGTGGTATGTACTCATTCCACCCAATGTATCTTCCCCTTTTATCATTTTCCATTATGTTATGTAGTTTAGCTTTAAAATTTTCAAAATTTACCTTTCTTACTTTAGTTTTGACCTTTATCTAGTCGACCAATTATGCATGCTAATAAAGAAACCCCCCATAATAAGTAAATTTTTTTGCAACATTTTCATAAACTTCCCTTGTTAGAAATCATCTGGCCCCCTATGACCTTTAAAAACACTATTTCTTGGAAAAGTTGCCAATTCTTAATGGATATATTTGAAACAAACAGAACGTGTACCTATTCAAAAAATTGTAAATTACTTGTAAAATTTCTTAATTTCTGTAAGTTAAAGAGAGAATTGAATTGATGCCACGATGCTCTCAATGTGCTAAATTCCAGACACAAGTTGTACAAGTCTAGCCTTTTGTACATTTCTTTTACCACCTTCTTACCTCCATTCTAAAAAAAACAATTAAAAGCCAAAAACTGTGCCAAACTTCAAGTTCGGGGGGGGAACACCCTTTTCTCCTCTACTGCTTCTTCCATACCCCTCAAATTTAATAGCGACCCACCGCTAAGAAAAGATGCCAAACCATGCATATATTAATGCAATCAATGAAATTACAATAACAAAAAAAATCTAGAGTCAAGTAGAGGAGAGATTGCCTTTTTCTATATCTCCATTCACTCTGATTTTCTAGCCAGAGGAATCTACACAACCCCAAATAATCAAATCCATGAACCTTTTTCTTGTATAAAACTTGTTAGAACTTGTGAGAATATAAAAGGAAAAAGAGATAGGGAATCTATTTCTTTGTGGGTCTTGAAATGGAAATAAGTTGTGAGAAATTACAAGTAGGGAATCATAAAACTTTGTTCTATGATTCCAGGAAATCAGGATTGCTTGACCGTGAAAGGTGGGAAGGATTCAAGTAGTGCTAGGCAATAAAGGTGGACTGGATGAGAGTATCATTCAGTACTAGTTATAATTTAATGTTTCTAAGGATGAACGACGTTCAAGTTCTGGGTATTTGATAGATGCATATTTATCCATTTTATTTACGTATTTCAGATCATTTCTTAGAAATGTTTTTATATTATTCCCTAGTTTTAGAGTTAATTGTCTTAGTTTAGTTTTTCTCTCTTTAAATTGGAGTTTTTATTATATTTTCTTAGATTTTGTTGGAAAATGTCTGAATCACTCCTAAGGACAAAAAGACCCAAGAATTAGATGCTTCAATTTCACATTCTACCTCCTAGACTTTCTATTCCATTCATTGACACCCCAGTTGGTTGACTCCCCAACAAGAATTAGTCAAGTCTAGAAACTCCAATCGATCAATTGACATTCTAGTCGATTGATTCATCAACAAGACCCACTAAAACTCAGAAGAGGAAAGGCTCATTATTTCATAAGAATTGGTCAAGTATAGAATCTCCAATTGATTGACTAAAATATCAATAGATCGACTCGCCAACAAGACTCACTCAAACTCCCAATAGAGAAGGCTCTTTATTACAATCAAACCCTCCTTTGAGCCAAATCATACATTGAAGCCAATTGATCGACTGGACTCCCAGTCGACTGACTAGCATCAAAGACCAAGTCTCTCCAACCACCTCCAAAGTAGTTTTTAGAGTTTCAGCCCCCACTTTCCTCCTATAAAAGGAAGTGGGGGTCCAAGCACAAGGATCTTGATCACAATCCATTATTTACACTTCATTCTTGGCCGTCTTAGAGACCCTCTTAGGTGCATGGACAAAGTATGGAAGAAAAGGAGTTGCCATCATCCCCACAAAGTTCTCTTCATTGTTGCATCTTGGCAACATGACTCATATCCCTATCTTTGCTTTTGTATATATTTTTATTATATCTAAGTAGTTTCTCTACATGTTCATGGGAGTATCCCCATAGACCTTTCTTTACCATAATCATATTTAACTCCAATGTTTTAGTATTAGAAGTTTTCCACCCATTTTTACACTCATTCTCTAGTTAGATATATTATCTTCTTCGTGGATCACCAGATCCTAACAAGAATGAACCCATAATCTCCCAACGAGACTGATTGATGAGGTTTATGATATTTTTACCTAGTTTATCTTGTTTTTCATAACTTTTGGTGACCACCTGATCCATGAGTTCTAATATTAAATTAGAAATAAAAAATTCTTGATGAGATTTCCTGATAGAATTTTGTTGGACAGTTGGTCGATGGTCCGCAAACACTGAGACCCCAAGTTTCATAGAACTTTGGACCTTGTGAGTTTGTTCTTCCTACAGATCCAAATTCACATGGTCCTAATTTTATCATTATAATTAAGGAGTTAAATTGATTAATGTAAGAACATGGTCTATGTTGATAATCTCCCAGACCCCTGATATCTCTCATCATTAATCAATATAAAACCCAATTAACTTGTTTTATCTCTACACTTTTAATTCTTGCTTTAGTATTATCCAATCTCACATGGAACTTAAATATTGTACATTAAAAAAGGTTTGATTTCATCTTAAAAATATTGTTCCTTGGTACCAATACCTTTCTATACTAAGAATTTACTTGCTTTTTTACAAGTGGGTTGCTTGTTGTTGAAGGTTAAACTCTAGGGTCAATTTATCTAGTGAATTTGTTGTGCCAGTAGTGCACAACAGACGGTTGGCCTCGAGGAGGTTGGGCGGTGGTGCCTAGCCTCCAACTAGTATCCCTACTAGGGGAAGCCTACAGAAGGGTTATCAAAGCCTGTGCAGGCATGACAGAGCCAAGGTTGGCTTCAAAGGAGGTCGGGCATGGCCAAGGCAATGATGAGTGCTCATTGGAGATTACATGAGCAAGGAGGCAGACAACTCCTCATGATAGGGGTTTTGAGAATCAGAAGAAGGGGAAAAGATGGGGAGAGTAGATAAAAAGAAGTTACAAAGCTAATGAGGTAAGAAGAGGGTCGCAAAGTGGGTGATGTGGGTTATGGCAAGGATGGCCATGAGGCCTGTAAAGCCTATGCACTCCTGATAGAAAGAAGAATATAGGTCTCTGGACATTGACTTGGTGGTTGAATATGTGACTGAAAGATTTGAGGGCCAAATTTTATGGCCCATGGAATCATGACTTGTGATTAGTCCGCAATATTTAAGTCAGATTGCCAAGAAAAGGGCAATGAGTGCTTGAAAACATTGGGTCCTAGTATGGGTTAATTTCTATTAAAAAGACCTAAATGCAAAGACTAAACAAGGAGATTTCAAATGAGCATATCTCTCTCATCTTAGGTCTTGAGTGAAATTAGGTGTGTTGGAAACATGAGGGCTCCCTCTACACAAATAACATCTATTGAGGGTAGAAGGATATTCATAGATGGCATCAAAAAAGAGGATGAGAGAGGATGATGAATAAACTAGGTGCAACCTTGGTTTCATATCAAATTTAGTATCACCATTTGCCATGTCAACATAAAATTACCTTAAAAAATATCAAATCATGAATATAGTGGCAAGAGTAAGAACTTAGTGCAAACATGAAGTACGTAGAACATACTTGAGGAGAGATAAAAGTCAAGACAATCACATGTCTCTTCTAAGTCTTATTTTGATCACCTGTCTATGAATTCCCATAGCGTATAAAACCACACATGGGTCAAAAATAGTGGACTAGTCAAATGATTGGTACAAAATCATTATTTGTAAAGGAAACAAGTATGACCTTAACTACCAAAACTTTCAAAGAGAATATGCAAGGAAGAAAATAATGTGTAGGTGTATCAAATAGAAAGGGATTGTCAATATTAACATGGTTCCATATGAAAATTCAAAACTACTAATTCAATCTTTTAAATAGATAGTACATGTCAATGCCTATTTTGTTGGAGAATCTATTTGTTCTCTCCTATGGAGAATGGAAACACAATAACTAAGTTCAATTATATACTAAGGGACTATGCCCTTTTCTATGTAGAGTTGTGGAAGTGTAATTGCACTTAACTAATGGGAAAAATCTTGCCCCTTTTGACTTTTAAACAATGTGCTACTATTCTTGGGTCAGAAATGTTAGAGGCTTTTCAAGACAAATCATATGGGTTAAAGACAAATTCAATCCATACAATCTATCTATGATGCATGATTTTAAGAGGGAAATAAAATTTTGAAACTTAAATAGTAATTTCGAACCTTGAATCAAAGGATAGTAAATATGCCTATGTAGTGGCACCTAAGTGGTACAGTTGATGTTGTATGACTGAGAGGTCACAAGTTCAAAACCTCCTAGAAATGGAATGAATGAATTGCCAATTTATTCCAAAGAAAGGATAGTAAATATGAATACTACACGTATAGAGTTCTAAGAATCAATGACAAAGGATCCAAGTGTAGAGTAAAAGGGATAACTATTGGCTTGGTATCACCTAGTGGGTGTCATCGTATGTTTTCATATCACCACGTGATTAACATCAAGTTCAAATATTCAAGGTTATCTATATGTATAAGTAATAATATGCATTAGGCACCATATAATTCCATATTATCCCTTAACAATGAGGTTACCAGTGGGTTCATTTATAACTAACAACACACCAAAATACCCATGTCTTAATTACTAGGATTCAAATATGTATCACAACTATAAAATAATATATGAACAAAGAAATTCCTTGCTAATTTTAGATCAAGTGTTATCTTGGGTATTATTTCAAAATATGAGGTTATTCAAAATCAATTATATTTTCCCTATATCTAAATATGTTTCCATTTATAAAACATATGTTGATCTAGATGAAAATAATTCATAAGTCAAAATCATATATAAATATAGTTTATCATGTATATTTCTAAGGTTTAGACTTAAATGAATGATATAGTCTTATTACTTACTAGAGTTAATGATTTCCATTATCCACACATCTAACATGTTATAAATAGGTATATTAGATGTTGTAAATTGATTTACAAGTATGACTACATCTTATATGCAGATTGACATAATTATTTTATAACATGTTATGTATAGTTTCCTTTGTAAAGTATGTAACATTGCATAAGGTAATTGAAACTACATGTGTTTTACAAAAGTATCTATGTTATTTATTTGACTTAGTATTTTAGGTAATTCATGTGATTGACTTTTAAGACTCCACATTCCCGTGAACATTGTATCATCATTATCCCTTATGTTACTAGATCTAAAATGTGAATAGGGAAAACCAAGATACTTATTTACAGATGAAACCATCAAACCTATAATGTGGTGAAACAAAATTGATCATAGACCACCAGATCCATGATTGATTCTAGAATTAGTAGCCAGTCCTTTATTAGACCCAGGTCAAAGATATCTTAAAAGGTAGGTGACTCAAGTGAGTCACTACAAGGTCTTCTAGACCTATTGCATGGCTTCCACACGTTTGGGTTGTTTGATCACATACCTCAAATCTGGTCATGTTTGATGAGCCTCAGATAGCCATGGTGATTAGGTAATATCTTGAGGTTCCTTGTCAAGATCAACCTGAGATAATCTCCTTGGTGACACGGTCTGAGGGGTGTGAAATAGTTGTAGGGCCGGTCTCTACAACACACGTGTCTTGCATGTTTGTGTATCATCATGCCCATGTGTCTCAATCTATACAAAAAATTTGAGAGGAAGGTCTTGTATGTTTAGAAGTTTCAGATGGCATTTAGGGACAATCACAGGTTGCTTGATTGAAGTTAGGAGGTTCATTCATCAAAGAGGTATGATGAGGTGTCTTTTCTATTGGAGGCAACGACGCTTATGTTGACGGGCTTTACATAGTGGTGATGCATTGGGCAGTCTGAAACATTCATAATTTTGTTTGTTTTGCTAAGTTGTTTTAGGGTTTAGATGATGTGGACCAATTGTTGGCTGATTTCCATTTGGACCTAGTAAAAGACATAAGAACGATTGTCAATGGATTTTAAATCGGTGATTTTTGTCACAAAGACTAGATGGTGGGGTGTTATATGCTTAATTTTGCAGGTTGTCAAGGATTTGGGAGTCTATATAAGACACATGGATTGAGAATAGAGAGGAGATAACGAAAGTAATCTCAATACTATCCTGAAGAGGCCATCATAGTTGTAGGTTTGAAGGCATGTCTTCAAGTGGTGGTCAATTGGGAACAACAATCATTGGCGGATCTAGAAAACTACAACAAGGGGGGCAGAAATCAATGTATGTGTAAATGTACTTTCATTTTAGCACATGGGGGGCTGAGTCAAAGAAAAATGCCTTCACTAGGAATGGAACCTGCACCACTTAATCTAAGAAACCAGTCATCCACGAATCCAACTTGTTATTTTCTTTGTAAACCTGTACACAATCAATGTATTCATATACATTTTGACCTTTGTTTTATACTAACAAATAACTACTTGGATTCATATTTGGTGGGAGGGGGATAAAGCCCTAGCATCACCCCTAGCTATGCCCCTGCCAATGATAGGGTCTCGAGGAAGCAAAGTCATGGTTGCAATGAGTCTACGTGTCTTTAGACTTATTGTTGAATCTATAAAAGAAGGGTTTTAGGTCTACACTACTCACGTGAAAGTGTTTAGAGGGTTTATTAGAGAAATTGGTCACTTAGGGAAAAAAATCCAGGAAGGAAGGTGTATAGGATCATGGAACCAAAGGTCTAGAGGGGTCACAAGTTGGTGTGGTATCAATTAACAAATTCCTATAAGTTTTTAAGTCGGTGCATAGAACAAAGTGATGAAGCCTTGATTTAGGGTTTCACATAGCTCTATATCATGCCATTGGTGTAGACCCTCTTATTTCTTAGAGGATGGCATGCCTCCTAATATGATAATGACCAGGGAGAAGGAGCGACTTTACCATGATTCTCACTATAACAACCAATTTTTTTCTCTTTACAAGAGATGGAAGCCGATTATCTAAACTTTCTTAAGTCCTTATATGGTTATATTCATTACTCCTATTGGTTTAGTTTAACATTTTTAACTCCTAAGTCATAATTCTAAACACATTCAAATTTTAATGACCGATTTAATTTCTAGTAAACACATTACTAAAAATATTAACACCTACTATTATGATTCTATAATGACTAATTTGATTACCTTCATGATGAATTAAAAACTATATTTTGATCAAAGTAGTATTTTATATCAATTCAGGTACTTTATTTGTATAATTGGAATGGTATATGAATGCAACATCAAATCAAGGTATGTAGACCCAAAAAAATTTGAATTGCACCACATTGTATTAGAATGGCTCTTTAAGTTAGATTTGAGGGACTTGTTTGCAAATATTAAATGAAAGAAGAGAAAGAGCTTATCTAAGAACAAGAAATTTGCAAATGGGGATATAGTATAGAAGTATAAGGTACTTGGAAAGAATAATTATATGGGTCTTGGAATGAAGAATCTATCTTTAAATGGACTAAAATTAGGAAAATTATGAATTATAGATAAAAAATAATTAGTACTCAAAGTTTAGTATGTTACAACTTTTAAAATTCATACAATAACACATAGGGAAGAGATATAGTAAAATGTAGAGAAGAAACACAACACATGGCTAAAGGGCTATACATGAATCAACTACTATTGAAGAGGATTACGACTCTCAAGTTGATAGTGATTGGGAATGGTTTGTAAATGAGGTGGGTCATAGTGTTAATTTAATGATAATATCATGAATAATGAATTTTACATTGGTTCAAGTTACCTAAACTTATGCTTGTAAGATTTACTGATCTATTTATTTTTAACTAATATGAATGTAGGCCTTGAGTAAGAGGAACACCAAGAATAGAGAATAAATGAACAAGAATCTACTAGATTGAATGGGTAGCATGACTTTTAGGGAATTTCAGTGTATTAGGTTGTTTAAATATATGTATTTTAATTCATGGGCCATCTTTCTTCTTATGTTTATAGCTTTTTTGTTGATAATACAGGGAGGAAGAGGTAGAATGCATCTGATTTTGGAACAATGTTTTTTGAGAACCACAAGAAGGGTCATACATTAGCTAATATGGAGACATATCAACTTCATTCAAGTATTATAGCATGCATGATCATGCCATCGTTTGTATGTTTGAAAGAGTTAATTACTTTCTCTAATATGAATTGTACATGGAGAATCACTAACACATAAAAATATGTCTAGCTATGGTGGAGGAGTGAAACCTAGAGATGTTTGAGATCCATACAAAATTAGGAATTCCCTATTGGATGATCTGAAATCAAAAGATAAAACATTTAAAAGACAATGATGAAGCCTACAATATCAAGAGAAAGACTTGAAAGAAAGTGAGGTTGAAAAGCTTGCTACAAATAGTTGAAGCAAGGTTGAAAGTTCACTAGTGATGATATGTAAAAAATCAAATTTCTAGCAACTTGTGCAATTTGGTGAGGATGTCTATAGTTGTTCTAGTTCTTCATCTATATATAAAGATTGTAGTCTGAACTAGCTATTAGGTTAATTATGTTAATGAGATGTGTAACATATTGAAATCTACTATTTGACTCTACAAACCCTATTAAAATATACTATCCTGACTCTATAAACTCTAACCCCATGTATGAGAAGGTAGTACACTTAGATATTTATATATATCCTAACAAGGTTAGAGATATACCTTAATACATATACTTGTACCCTTATGAACATATCACATGGAACCTAAAATATAAACTTGACTATGGGTGCATATGACACTGACCATGTTGTGGATAAAAAAATCCCTAACGAGACAATACGTTAGATATATGGAACCTAATCCTAGGTTTTAAAATGTTAATGATGTATAAATGGTGAATAGTAATATCTAAACCTAGTCCTAAGATATAGTTGATAAATCCTAAAATACGCATCCTTGATACCATATGTGATACATTGGTAATATTAGGGGTTAAATTTCAGATAAAACACTTAAAATGGATCTAATAACCTTAATTTGACCTAATATGTAAGATGAGCTCATAAGCATGTAAAACATGTCGCATTGTTCACTAATATGCACACAATGACTAAATTGTTATAATGAGTGTGGGCTTAAAACACATATAAGAGTAATAATTGGATGATGTACCTTAGTGACTATTAGTAATGTGAAATTCTCTAAGTTAATATTGGAATTAAGGGACATAATTGAATCACTAGGTAAAATATCATATTTCTTGCAAGGTAATTTAATTCAAACATGTTGGACATAGTATGAGGATACTGTGAATCTTAAATATTACAAATGTGTGATAAAAATGTAATATAATAAATTTTTCTACGATAATGGATCTAAACCCTAGTTTAATTGGATCCCATATACATTTAATCCACCTTCATTTCAGATTTACTCACCATCACATGATGAATAATTTTAATTCAAGCCATTTTCTTCTTGTTGCATTACATTGCATTATAATAAACATGTAGTGTTTTTGTATTTTTCATTGAAAAAGCATGTTATTTAATTTGTGCATTTTAATTTTGGATAGCCAATATTCATATGCATTGCATTGCATTGCACACTAAATAAACTGTTATTTCAATTTTCACTTTGATTTCTCCATCAAAAAAGAGAAAATGGTGTATATCCGTACTCCTTAAAAATAAAATCCCAAGCATGAATTTACTAATATTGCTAATAGAAGAGGCATAATACAAAATGAATGAATGAAGATGAAAGGAGGAAAGGAATTATAAGTTCAATGATATTTCTCTCTAAGACATAAAAAGGGTGATTTTGGAGTTTACACTTGATAAATACATTTCCACATATACTCATTATTAGGAAGAGGAATCTGTTACATGTGTCATCCCACAAAAAAAAGAATTAGGCATTATAAAGAATCAAAGTTTAACTCTTCCATCGTTTAGATGCATAATGTTTTGTCAATTGCATATATGATTTGGATTATTATGGAAAATCCCACTTCCAAGCCACCCTTACTCTGTAGGGTAGACTACGACCATGATATTTCCCCTCATTCACGTTTATTTTGGGGGGAAATCTTCTATGTAGATGATTTTTCTAATAACTACAATGTAGATAAGGAGATCAGACAGTACACCAAGCACGTGACCTGCTTGCCATAATATTTTCCAAATTTAATTCACTTATGTTCATTGATATTTCTGTCAACATTTGTTATAAGCATGATTGATCACTTTAGAGTATACACTTTTGTGGTTAGCTAGGGCCGGTTTGGGATCCATCAATGGCGGCCATTTAGGAGAGTTATGTTAATTTGTGTTGTCTACTTGTTGACATCTTTAGAAAATCTACGATCATTGTTGATCAAGGATGAGAAATATTTAAGATTAGGGGGTTTTGATGCACACAATTTTCTTATTATATCATAGGATATTTTAGGTGATTTACATGATATATGTATGCTCAGGTGTATATGGTTTTACTCAGAATATGACAAAACACGTTCCTTACATGTTCATATTTAAAGGGGATCATCATCGTCACGACCTAGAGTTCCATCCATTCAATTTCATTTTCTCTTCTTCTCCATAATTTATCATGATACCATGTTTAGTATGTGCCGCTAATTCTCATTTTATAGGATTTCGGTGTATCGCGGTGTTAATTTTTACTTGAAAATTTTTAGCAGAAATAAATTGTGTTGCTTAGAGTTTTAGTTGTAATGAGCTTTGTTATACCATGTTCATAATTGATCACCTTGTTTATACTTCAACTATTGAACAACATTGGAAAAGGGATTAATATTTTACATGTTATCATTAATACAATTAACAATGCACTTCAAAAGAAAACTAACAGTTGTGAGGGTATGCACCGCAAGAAAGTTCCTTAATCATATAGTGTATTATTTGAAAACTACAAAAGTAAGTTGTTGATTAGGTGAAATAGTTCATACACTATTAAAGGGTTAATCAATGCTACAAACCCTTCCTTGAGAAATGTTAATCTATTTTTAGATAAAAATAATTAAGTATGAATTATATGGTGAAACCATTTATCTTAGAAAACCCAAACTTCTAATTTCAAAACAAACTTTTTCATCACTTTGTAAATTTTAGTTCTTAGTTTTCAAATAACCAAATCAATATTTTTCATACACCTAATTGGTTTAGTTTTGGTTAGTAGTAGTCTCTAGCATCCAATTCCATGACTTTTGACACTTGAAATTTATATTTTCAATAATACGACGACATGTGAAGTTGCATTTTACATGCATGTTGAACGTGCATTAGCATATACAAGTAAATATCTCAAACAAATTCCTTATCCACTTTGTTAGGTAGTTAACATTGCCTATACACACATCATTGTGGTGGTAGAAGATTAGCATGGTATGTGTTCACACCAGACCAACAAATAGGTGCCCAAGGAGAAGTTCATAGGATAAATCAAGGGACATAAGTATGAGATATGAGTGTATACTTATATAGTGAAGAGAGAATTAATTATTATTGGTGGGAGAGAGATTAATGGAGTCAAATAAAAATGATGGTGGGGTACTTGTTCAAAACTTGTCGCATAAGCACTATAAACTATTCAGAATTTCCAAAACAAAAAGTTTGATTCGGTGTGAAGTTGTGAGGGTATGTACCGCACAAGAAAACTAACAGTTGTGAGGGTATGTACCGCAAGAAAGTTCCTTAATCATATAGTGTATTATTTGAAAACTACAAAAGTAGG
Organism: Alisma plantago-aquatica; assembly: GCA_963693085.1. Lineage (NCBI taxonomy): Eukaryota > Viridiplantae > Streptophyta > Magnoliopsida > Alismatales > Alismataceae > Alisma > Alisma plantago-aquatica. The sequence goes on from OY856409.1 coordinate 777,762,111, forward strand.
TTGTTGATTAGGTGAAATAGTTCATACACTATTAAAGGGTTAATCAATGCTACAAACCCTTCCTTGAGAAATGTTAATCTATTTTTAGATAAAAATAATTAAGTATGAATTATATGGTGAAACCATTTATCTTAGAAAACCCAAACTTCTAATTTCAAAACAAACTTTTTCATCACTTTGTAAATTTTAGTTCTTAGTTTTCAAATAACCAAATCAATATTTTTCATACACCTAATTGGTTTAGTTTTGGTTAGTAGTAGTCTCTAGCATCCAATTCCATGACTTTTGACACTTGAAATTTATATTTTCAATAATACGACGACATGTGAAGTTGCATTTTACATGCATGTTGAACGTGCATTAGCATATACAAGTAAATATCTCAAACAAATTCCTTATCCACTTTGTTAGGTAGTTAACATTGCCTATACACACATCATTGTGGTGGTAGAAGATTAGCATGGTATGTGTTCACACCGGACCAACAAATAGGTGCCCAAGGAGAAGTTCATAGGATAAATCAAGGGACATAAGTATGAGATATGAGTGTATACTTATATAGTGAAGAGAGAATTAATTATTATTGGTGGGAGAGAGATTAATGGAGTCAAATAAAAATGATGGTGGGGTACTTGTTCAAAACTTGTCGCATAAGCACTATAAACTATTCAGAATTTCCAAAACAAAAAATTAAGTCAATTTAAACAAAATTTAAAAATCACGAATAACATATGTGTTTGCAAAAAGACATAAATAAAAGTTATCAACAATAAAAATAATATATATACATAAATACACACATACACACAAATTATATATATATATATATATATATATATATATATGGAGTTAGGCTAGGATACACTTAAGTGTATTGGGGCTGGGATACAATGAAGTTTTGTGCCCTTGGATATGTCCAATTTTTGATCTGCGGCTGGGAATATTTCCACCCACTAAAGCAAGAATTGCAGGCGCAGACCCCACCCAACATCCCTGTCTCCCTCGTTCCCTACACCTGCGCCTTCTCTCTCCCCCCGCTCATCTCTCTCCCCTCGCTCATGGTGATACTTCTCTATGTTCTTCCTTCTTCCAAAGCTTAGCTACTCCAGTACTACCAGACAATGGTTGCTGCACACGAAGATGAGAGACAGAAGACCATTCAAAGGGTTCCAAGACAACTTCTCCCAACAAGCAAGCGAGATGAATGAGCAAGAATCTGGAACAACTATAAATTTAATCAACAAATAAAGGTTACAACTCCGGCATTGAGCCGTGACAGCTGCAAAGACTACCTCTAGTGTGGTTTTCAGCTTTTCCGCTGAGGATAATAGGGGCCGTGTGTGGGTTGATGGGCTATAAAGTAGACAAAAAAACTAAAAAAAGAAAGAAGCAGAAGGGGACAACAAAAAAACTTTTCTATCTTTCTTTTCCTTCTATTCCTAGATCTTTTCCCTTTTTCATTATTTGGTGTGGCAGCAGCTAATGGTGGCGCCCTCTAGCTGGCCCCATCGACCATCCAGGAGGAAGGTGAAAAGGCGGCCGAGAACTCCTCCGAGAACCCTTTGTCGAATTCTACTGCGGCAGTCATGGATGTTGAGGAATGGTAGCCTTGGATCTCGTCTAGCCCCATGAACAACATGTCGTCCATATCAAGCATAATCATGTCGTTCACGATCAGACCGCCGTCTACGTCCTCTTCGTCGATCTCCGGTATGGTGTCATCGTGGTCTGTTGAGGAGCTCAGCGCCGGGGACGGGCCGGGGGAGCAGAGTGGGCTGGAGGTGGACGCCTTTTCGGTGGCACTGCTGGGTTCTGGGTTGGCGGTAGATGAGCGGGGGGAGAGAGAAGGCAGGGGAGAGAGAAGGCGCAGGCGTAGGGAACGAGGGAGACTGGGACGCTGGGTGGGGTCTGCGCCTGCAATTCTTGCTTTAGTGGGTGGAAATATTGTCAGCCGCAGATCAAAAACTGGACAGATCCAAGGGCACAAAACTTCATTGTATCCCAGCCCCAATACACTTAAGTGTATCCTAGCCTAACTAACTAACTATATATATATATATATATATATACATACATACATACATACATACATACATATACATGGGATTCTGAGACCCTAGGGTCGCCCAAGCCCTGGTTATGTAGGTCATGGACTTACTCACTTAAAAATAAAATTTTCCACTTATTGACTATTGCAAAATGTAATGTTGTGCTAGTCGTAATGTACTCTAGACTTCTTTTTTATGATGTGTGGGTCCATAAAATTAGGAAAAATAATTCTAAATAATTCTATCCAGTCCTTAATATTAGGCCCTGGAAACTTACATATAGGTACATATAAAGCCTTGTCTTGAACATGCTCCCAGATCATATTTTCATTTGAGGTCTCTAATCATGACCTACAATCAGAATCTAGATTTCCTTTAATGCAAAACCTTTTGACAATCCTAGATTGCAAGTAGGGCTATCAACTTTGCTTCCATGCACACATCTTGTGACAATTTTGGGTCATGACTTGAATAGGATTGCCCACCCCGCCTCATGACCCTGAGTTATGACACAAATATCAGTACAATCTCAGATACCTAAATCACACATACATCTAATCAATATATAACTGACCAAGTATGGTCACCTTAATTCTACAAGCTTGTCTAAATTTCGAAATTTCCAAACTTAACAATCCAAGCCCTCCTCGATAGGCAAAATCCCCACATTGTGCCTCTTAATATTCTGATTTTGACCTATTTTTGGTATTTTTCTAAATTTTTATATGATTATGGAAATTTTGCTGGAAATCTAGGGATACATTACTTTTTATCTTTAAATTAAGAAGAATGGGAGGAGGGTCGAGCACCCTTCCTGGTAATGACCTCACTTTTCAACATCCCCCAATTAAGGAAAGACCCAAAAACTTGAGATCCATTACCTAAAATTCCCAAGGATCTAGATTTAATCAAATAACAAATAATTGCAAATATTTTTTTGTTAATTCAAATATTATTTACAAAATGCTCCTCTAAGGATTTACATGAATTTCTATCATCAAAATTGTAAATATGAGAAGAAGTATCTGTCTAATCCTCCCTATAAGTTAGCTTTAATGTCTTAAGATAATTTCATCTATCCATCATATCTTCATATTTAGCATGTACCTAAATCACTGTGAAACAAAAACATGACTTAGTATATCAAAATATACCTTGTACATGGGGTGCATGCAAAAGTGTGTAAGTACATAAAAACATATATTCAATCAATTACTTGTGAACAAGAACTGGCATTTTCTTCACATGATCTTCCTTTATGTGATACTCATAGAGGCATTGTAATTGAACAAAATGTAAACAAACACTGAACAATTTATTATGTCGATCTTCAAGAAAACCTCAACAAACACCAAAAAACTATATTGTGGGTAGCTATAATTGCAACCACGTACCTTGTAGTCATACTTTAAGAATATTATCCAATTGAGTAAGCAAATCAAGAAATAACATTTTCATCTTCATGTATGTAAATCCTAATGTGTCACCATCATATTATTCACATTAAGCCCTACTTGGTTCTAATCTAGGGTTTTAGGTTTCCTTGATATCAAATTATTATCAGAGTTATGCTTTAGATGCCTAAGTCATATTAAGTGCCATGATTATGAAATCCACCATGTTATTGTATTATGAGCACGAGATTCAATTATGTCCCTTAATGACACATCAAGTTACGACTGTTATCCCTAAATCTTTATATGCATGATTGTTCACATTATGAACCCTAAGTATCATCACAATTATCATTTTCATCTTAGAATATTAGATTATTAAAACAATACCAGACTATAACATGAATTAAGAGCATTTAATGCATTCAATTATGTCAATGTACAAGTCTAGGGTTTTTATGTACTAATCACCAATTTAACACATATTAGTAATACTTTTGGAATTGGGATTAGAGTAAGGTCTCAACTACATTTTATTTGTAGTCCTTTCATTTTCTCGATCAATTTGGTATATTCTTTCATTACCATTAGATAACCATTCAATTTCTAGAATTATTACAAGGTAATTACCTTTTTAGCCAATACAGTGCTATCACATCAGCATGTATACCTCTTACTTCATCACACTTCCTTTCCCCAGCTCATGGATCCCTTGCTTGGTCTATTTAATCACCAAACTAGCTCCCATATTTCCACCTGCCCTCATCTTGCCAATATGAAGAACTCGACACTACTCTGCCAGGTAACACTATGTGATCGCTGACACTGAAGCGGTGGGCGTATGCATCACACGACCTTGATCTCCTCCGTTCCCACCCTAATTGTATTTGCTTCCACTACTGTAGATGTGCATCCCTCATATGCGTTTAGGCCCCTTTGGGCCTTTCTCCTCCGCAAGACCCCCAGCTCCTGTGGCTCCTACCACAGTGTGGTTCAATCAGTGCAAGACAGTCGGAGGAGTCTTCTCGGTGAGCATGGTTGTGAAAGATCAATCCCTATGGGAGTGGGTAGCCAAATCAAGCCCTGATCTTGAGGCCTCTTCCTCCCAACACTTTGGTCGACCTCTCCATCCATGATTACATCTCTCCTTGGTCATGGATATAGCTCCATCTAACACCTTGGCACTGAGGACGGTAGTGTCCTGGTCGGTCATGGTCCGTCCACCAATTGCCAAGTTGTTTGATGGTAATCACGGTCCTTCTCTGCTTTAAGACTAGGATTGTCCTCCTCAAAGCCATCCTCTATTTACAACATAACCTAGGGTATCACCACATCATCTAGAGAAAACCATGGGGTTATGGGTAGGTACTTACCCATATATATATACATACACACACACACACACACACACACACATATATATATATATATATATATATTGTGAATAGAAACCATATGTTGGTTTCACATTGTCCAAGACTATAGTATTAAAATTCTTGTTGATTCTTATGTCACTCAGTTAGTCATATGTGTATATAAATATATGGCTTGCCAAATAAAGCTATTATATTTATTTTCTTGCCATAAGATTTTCTCTTTGCCTCACGATTATGATGATAATGCATCATTGCAAGGAGGAAAACACTTAATAGGTTTCCATATTGGAAACACACACACACACACACACACACACACACACACACACACACACACACACACACACACACACACACACACACACACATATATATATATATATATATATATATATATTCACCACATATTTTTATAGTGTTTTCTTAAACGATATTACCAACATACTTAATTGCCACACAAAAAGACATAAAGGAAAGTATATAAATATATGACACTTTATTAGCTAATTTGATCATGAAGTATAGACTATTCCTTTTCCTATCTCTTTGATATATTCCTTCAAATAAATTATCCTTATTTCAAGGAAACTCCCTACTACCTTTTGTAATGTATATTAATGTGTGGGATATTATGGGACATCTTTCCCATGCAGTTTTTTTTTTCCATTTAGACATTATTTAAAACAATACCATTATCCCATGGAATAACTTTTTTCTCCCAATTTCTAGAATTCTTTTCCTTTCCTTATCAATGTTCAAGTGTGAAAAAGTCATATTGATGTAATACTAATGGATGTCTCAAAATATGGTAGTTTAGATAATTATTCCATTAATTATTTAAAACCCCACATATCCTATTTTCTTTGGGAAATTCTCAGACTACTTCATATTTCTATTTTTCAACAATTCATAAAGCCACTACTATTTATTTATACACAAAATCTCTTATTTATTTATATTGTACCCCAAGGACATATTTGCAATGCAAATAGTAACACTATCATTCCATCAATAATATCATTGGGGAAATTACTTACCAATTCATGACTTATATTTATACAATTTAAATTTACCAAAACTAAGGATATTAGACTTCTCATTTCTTCTTCACTCACGTAAGCAGCCACAACAATGATTAGCTTAGGGAATTTTAGAGTGGAAATGATGATGAGAGGAGAGAGGAGGAGCCTGACAGATTGGGGTGATCCACCAACTCTAGGCCCATGAATTGGGGGCCAATTATATTTGGGAGAAACACCGTAATGACAAGAATCCTTTAGTGTTCTTTCAGTGGTGTTTCAGTGCATTTTGTTGGCTATTTCCATCTTAGGGAAGGTATATGTTTCATCTTTGTACTCTAGTCTTGCTATTTTAGCCTTTGGAGGCAAAATATGATTTTCGGCTTCCCAGTGCTTCACATTCAACAAGTTGAATATGACCCAGAGGTGCGTTATATTTTGCGATCTGGACAATTTTGTAGTTTTGTCGTGTTCCCCTTCGACCTTTATCCTATTGAGTGGATTTTAGATGTTGTGGAGAGCTTTCGACATTGCCATTGATGTTGCACATATGGATGCTCATGACGAGAATGAGGTGAAACATCTAGTGGACGAGCAAGATGATGGTGATGGTGTGGTGGCTGAGGCATATCCATAGTCTATATCTATCATTTTGTTCATATTTGTATTTTTTAAGAATATTTTGATTGAAAGTCTTCCTTAAACATGTGTCATGGTGGTGCAAGCTGGATCAAGGGTGGACTGATCCTTGTTGAGAGATTCATCCATCATCTAGGCATGTTGTGGATGAATCTACATCATTGAGGTCATCAAGTGGGCAATGAGGTATAACTTGGAAACTTTTTTCTTTGTTATTTTCTTTCTACTTTATCGAGCTTGAATTGGGTTTTTTCACCATGTATCGATGATTTTGACTTTGCTTCCGATTTATTCCTTTATGGTATCAAATCATCAAACATTTAATGAAGAAGACGTTGGAATGAGTTGGGGTTATTGTATGAGAGCCTGGTGGATGAAGAGGTGGATTTAGTGGAGATGACTAGCTTTGGTAGCATTTATCGGTGTGGGACTATATATAGATCATATCTCCTTCCTCTGATTTATTAGTTCTATCTAGAGAAAAAAACTTTTCATTTAGCTTTTGATGAGTTGGACATTACCTCTAGTGAGTTCGTCAGGATTACTAGCTTAGGGTTTAATGGACTCCCATTAGTTCTATGCCTGACCAACATGAGTGGGATCGCTATCACCTAGATGGGAATCTAGGAATGAACTCTGGAGATATTGGGATGGCCTTGAAGTATGAAGTCAAATTTACATGGCTGAGGTCCACCTTCTTTCGTGAGTGAGAGCGATGTGGTTCTAATGATCTATTGTATCCAACCCTACGGGTCTAGGTTTTCATGTTTGTCTTAATCATTGGTTGCTTGTTTAGAAACTACTCGAGGAATAGAGGAGATGTCTATTGGTTCTCCTTTTTGTTGAATCTTTATGTGGTTTCTTACTTTGACTGGGGTGGTGGTGTGCATTCCATCTACTGATCCATTTGTGGAGATGTCTAATGGGAAACTTCAAAGGAGGGGCATTCAGGCTATGAAAAGTTGTAGACATTTTTTAGGTTTGATTATGGTAAGCTCATACCTATCTTTGTTTGCATTTTATAGTTTGAAATGATTGTAGTAGATGATTTTCTCTTATGCTTCTTTTATTGTAGATGTGGGGCTATTAGTATTTCTGGCTGCACAGACCTGTCACTTTGACTGGTTCGGAAGGCTATTTGTATGCCTCCCTCCCTACATGTTGCCATTGGATTGGCTATGCTAGTAGGGTTCCATATGAGCAATGGAGAGGTGAACTGAAGATGATGACTGTTGTTGAGGTATGTGTAGTACTTTGATCAATGTGTGATATCATGAATATATACTTTTGTTGACTCCAATTCCTCATTTTCCCCAAGTTTGATTTAGGATCTTGTCCATGTTTCAATGTGTAGCCTACTTTGAGATGTTGGCTCTAGATGTTTGTCAAATCCAGTGCAATTCTCCATCTAGGAGCATGATGTATTTGGGTGAGCGTGTTGTTCATTAGTGGGATAGTGACTGGCGCATCCCTCTTGACCCTTTCCTCGAGATGGTCGCTTCTGGACTCATGATCTATCAGGCTGCTTGGAAGCTAATGTCTGGGAAGATGACATCCGATTTGTACCTAGAGTGGCATTACACACACATACTCCACATTCTCTTTTCTAAGGAGGCATATGATCGGCTCCAAAATCCTCCTGTGTTAAACAACTAAGTTTGATGCTACTTTTGTGTATGCTTGCATTATCTTTGACATGCATTTTCTTGTAGGTGATTGACTATGATTCGACTGAGGAAAAATATGATCATGGGTATGATTTTTTTTGTCTTCCCCCTCCTAAGGTAGTTTCTCACCTGAGGTCCTACCTTCTCCACTAATTGATGCTTGTGGCTTTGAAGACTTCCCCGGGTTGTGGACCCATAGAGATTTCATCATCGGAGGCTCATTTCACTTCTCAAGTAATTTTAGTTGGATGTCATCCTTTATGGAGATGGATGAGGCTTCTGATGCTCCAGGTGGACTCTTCAGCTCGAGTGTCCCATTGAGCTATGAGTACAACCAACACTTTGGAGGATCTTCTAGTGTAGGGTTTTTTTTTCTTCAGACATCCTCATTCAGAGTGCGAATCCACCTTCAACTTGTGTAGGGGTATGTTCTTATCAGTGTAGAGATGTTGCCTTATTTATTGAGGTGACTTTAGGGAACACCTCTTCTGGTCACCAGTGATCTAGAAGTGGTATCTGCATGGAGGAAAGCAGTGAGCATCATTCTTTTGGGTCTTCTTCCACTGATCATTGTCCTTTGGCCAAGCATTTGATTGGGTTGCTGAAGAAGAAACTAAAGTAGTTGCTTTCCTTTAGTGTTTTATTCCATATGTGATTTCCTTTTCTACAAGAAAATCATGTGTTAGTTATGTTGATATTATGAAATTTTTAAAAGTTTAAATAAAAATTCAAATTTTGAGTTCAGAAATGATTGTCAATTTTTGTGATCTTCAATTCAACATTGAAATCTATGTGTTGATATGAGGTGGTGGATCATGGTGAACCACTAGCCTAGACTCGGGGCTTTGTCTATCTTGGGATGTGAGTTAGCATTCGTCATGGAGAAGTACGATTCCGTCAGGGAGTAGGATACAGAGTCACCATTTCTGGAGATGATTTTGCTCTATAAATAGGATTGTACCCCTCATCTTTCCAATACAACTTGTCTCCCATGTCTCAAGGTCATGGGAGAAAAGGTAGTCTAGGAGATCCCACTTTTGTGGAATCCTCCCATTAAGTTGTCTTTGGTGCGTCATTATATCAAGATCTTTTTAAGACTGAAGAAGTCAAGCTAGCAAGATTTGGTGTGACCTATCATCTTCATCATCTGGCGTATATCCCTATGGAAAGGGAGTTGATGTCAATGGCGATCCACTTCTGAGATCCTCTAAGTCATACACTCATTTTTTGGTGACGTCATTCCGACTCCCACATTGGAGGATGTAGTTAGGATCACCCAACTTCCTCTTCATGACCGATGGCATGTGGTACCGAGGAAATTGAGTTGGGTCGGTGAGATGGGGAACGTTCTTGGCATGAAGAAATCCTAGGTAGCTCAATGGTTGACAATTGATGGTAGCTTCATTCAGATGGGCTCCTTGTAGGAGTCATTTAAGAGTAAGGCATGTCTTGGAGTTGCTTCCCTTGATATGTCTCACCCGTGGGTGTACACTTTGATCATCCTAACATAGTAGTTCTTTGGAGAGGCTATCAAATAGGTAATGGATGTTTCTTCTGGAGTCATGGCTGCTTTGTGGTGAAAGGAAACTATTGTCCCTTTGATACTTGTTGAGTTGTATAAGTGCTTGATTGAAGAACAACTGACTAGAAAGATAAAGGGACCCTTCGAAGTTTTGTAGATTTATTTGGGAATGTGCATCAGTCCTGCCAAAATGATGGAGTATCCAAATCCTCATTATATCATGATGAAGGGTTTCTATTGAAGTGTATTTAGGTGGGTGCCCTTCAACTACATGGAGACCTAACTTGTTGGCTTGCTAGTTTGAAGACTACATACATTATTTGGGGACAGATGGAGTTCCACCTTAGTAATTCAGTTTGTGGCATGGCTATGCCTACTTTTTAGTGGCTGATTCATCTTGCCTAGTCTTGAGGGATGTATTGCATACTACCCTGTGTCCATGTTATTGCAGTTCAATCATCGACAATGTTTGTGTCAAGGTAAAGCTCTTCCTCCATTTTTTTGAATTTGATGCTAGATTCTCAAAAAGTTCATGACAAGGTGACTGGGATGTGGTTATATCAGAACAGTTGACCCAAGACTCTTTTCCAGTGGGTTGAGACTACTCCCTTGAGTACCTAGTGTGGCTTGCATCAACACATGTATTGGTAGTAACTTGTGATCCTTCTAGAGAACCACAATGATGTTTCTTTTGCTTTTTGTTATATCTTTTTTGTTTATTGACATAAGAAGCCATAAATTTTTTTATTTTTTACTTTTGGAATAAAAATTATGAATTATGAAATGTGACATCAGCTAGGGGTACTCCCTCCATGATGTTTAGAAATGTGCATGGACCTAAGTCCTTGAGGTGTGTATGGTTCTGAGCTCTTTCTAACAAACTTCCCAATCGGGACTATTAAGAACTCCTATTTATGCATTTTAGGACACTAAGGATAGTTGTTAGTTTTTATATGTTGGGGTCACCTCTTTCTCTTCTACCTCCTTGTATGAAGTCAAAAGATTGAAACCCCAAGCATTTTTCAACTATCTCTCATCCTAATACATTGATAGATTTTTCCTCCTTCTGAACGACGTGGTCTGCTCTGTTATGTGGAGGGCCCTCATACTATGAGGGGAGATGGAATAAGATCTACTAGATCTAGGTGTCATATTAAGATCCAAAACCATGTCATGTAATAGGTGTGTAAGAGCAAGTCACTACCTAGTTGGGCCAAAGTGCCAGATGTCAGAGACACCCCGGTGGGCTTTACATCCAATATGCCTTAGAGTAGAAATCGACCATAAGCATGTATCCGATTGTTTAAAAGGTTTTATAATTTTTTTATTCTTGAGGTGCCCACTAGTTTCCAATCTTTTTGTTTAAAGCTCTTTGCATTGACATTGATGCACAAGGCCTTAGTATGAGAGATGGGGTTCCTTGGGGAATGAATGGGGTTTTCCTATTTGGGTTGGTACATACAAAACTTGGTCCCACCTCTTATCATAGAGAGGCAAGAGTAGGTACAAAGGGTTTCAACATTCAAATTCATCCTAATGGTCCTTCCCTTTTAGGTTAGCCCCAAAAAACATAAATGGTATAACATCTCCTTGGGTATAGATGTTAGGATGTCAATTGTGCATATTGGGTATGACTTAACTTCAGGGACTCATAGCCTCTGCCATCCTCATGCTTGATCATGGGCTTTCTCCAGGGTTGAGCTATAGTCATGAGCATTTTTAAGTGCATTTGATTTTGGTGGGACCTATTTCAAGGAGTTACTTTTAGGTTGGAAAATCATTGGGGTATCAGGATAAAGGTCATGCTCCTTCCATCCTAGGCCATAGGTTCTACTTTCAACTTTTAACTTTAGGGTCCACAGAGGTAGGTAGTCATGTGTTTAAGTAGATTTTAGGTGTTTCTTATAACAATGGGAGCTTTTAGCTTCATTACATGGCTTTCTACTAGAGGTTTTCCTGTTGTGGCAGTTTGATCAGTAGTAGTAGAATTTGATGAGACTGCATTTGTATGATATAGATGAATATTTCCAACCATATATTTTAGGCAGAGGTCTCCCCAGTCATAAATGTCGTGGACAATGTATGGTCCTTCCCATTTAGGGTTGAACTTGCCCCTAGAATCAACATTCTGTATGACTCACAATACTAGGCTGTCCTTTTGAAAGTGGTGAGGTCGAACCTTCTTGATGAATGCTCAAGTTATTCTTCCTTGATAGCATTGTGCATGGTGCAGGGCTTTTTCCCATCGTTCTTCAAGAGCATTGAGGTTGTAAACTCATTCTTGAATCCATTCAGTCTTCGTGATGTTTGCTTCTCGTAGTATGCAGAGTGAAGGTATATGCATTTTAACTGGTAGGAATATTCCATCCCATACACTAGGGAGTATGGTGTAGCCCCTACTGAAGTTTTGGTGGAAGTGTGTTAAGCCCACAAAGCCATTGGAATATGTTTGTTCCAGTTGGCATGGGAGTTGATAGTCTTATTAAGAATCTTGATCATATTTTTGTTAGCAACTTCCATAGCTTCATTAATTTGTGGTCCATAAGGAGACATTCGATGATGTTTGATCCCCAAAGAGTCCATGTACTCCTTGATTATAATACAATATCCCATATCAGCGTATGTTGTTGTTCTTGAGGAACTTGATGACCTACTGGGATGATGTGTTGGTGAAGGACACTGCTTTGACCCATTTGGTAAAGTAATCAATTGTGACAAGGATGAAGAAATTTCTCTTTGATGCTTTAGGGTTAATCTTGTCGATCATGTCAACACCCCAAACTGATAATGGCCAAGGCATTGCCATATTATATATTTGATTTGCAAGTGAATGCATATAGTCTCCATGGATTTGACAGGCTCAACATTTGTAGACAAATTGGCAGCAATATGTTTCCATGGTGTTACAATAGTACACTAGGAGTTGTATCTTTTTGGTCAACATTACTCCATTCATGTGTGTTTCACATGACCCAACATGGACTTCCTTCATTAGAGCTTCTGCTTCTGTCTTGATGACACATTGAAGGAGAGTCTGTCTATGAGACATGTGGTACAATTGTTCTATCTGTAGAACGTACTGTGTGGCTTATCGCTTGAGTGCAAGTTGCTCTCTCTGGGAGAGGTTCTCAAGAATGACTTGCTTTGATAGATTGATATTAATGTTGAAAAACTGAGCCCTTTCTTTATTGTTGGGTGCATATCGATGACCATGTAGTAAATTGGTTGAGTAAGTGCCTTAGCTTCCAAAGAGAAGGTTTGGCCATCCTGGATGTTGATCCATGAAGTGAGGGTTGCTAGCGCATAAGAAACGACATTGTTCTCTCTTTTAATGAAATGGAAGGAGATATTCTTGAAGCTACAATCCAGAGATCACATGCACTCCTGGTGTGGTACCAGGTTCTGATGATGCATTATCTATTGTTCTCAACTTGAGAGATGACCAAGAGGGAGTCATAGTTGACCTATAATAATTGTAACCCTTGCTATAGGGTGAGCTAAAGATGCAAGATATAGGCTTTGTATTTGACCACATTATTAGTGGCATTGAATTCCAACTATTTGGCCATGGGTAGTTGATCTCCACAGGGGTTTTGCAGACAATGCCTATTTGAGCTCGTTTTTAGTTTATGACTCCATTGAAGAAGAGTATCCATGTGTTAGCATCTAAAGGGGTCCCTGTGTCTGGTGGTTTGATCATCCCTATATCTTCATTTGGGAACTCATAATTGTGTGTAGCTTCTTTCGATAATGAGGAATCTGCTAGTTGATCTGTGAGGGTTTGTGCTTTGACTGCCTTCATAAGGAGATAGGCGATGCCAAATTCTAACATCATCACCTACCACTTAGCACAATGCCTAGTCAGAGTAGGACAATTGCATATATAGTAAAGTGGATCATGTTTGGTGATTATCTATAGAAGATATGTCATTAGATAGTGATGTAGCTTCCTTGTCGCATGGAGGAGGGCCATGTAGTACTTTTATATTGTAGTGTAGTGAGCCTATGTGGTATGGATCTTCTTAGACAAGTAGTAGATACCATGCTCACCTTTGGTGGTTTCTTTACTAAAGACTCCGATGATTTATGTCTCACAGATAGATAGGCAAAAAATGATAAGAAACTTAGGCATGTACAACCTTAACATTAGGGAATTGGCAAGGTAATCTTTGAGCATCTGGAGCACGGCCTATCATTGTTCTTTAAATCCAGTGTCAAAATTCTTCTTTAGTAGATTGAAGATTGGCTCACATACATGTGTGAGTTTGGTGATGTAGTGTCTTATGTACTGGAGACGCCCTAGAAGGCCACATATCTCCTTCTCAATATTAAGGGAAGTCATTTCTTGGATGGTGCATTCTTTTCTAGGATCTATTAGATCCCTCTATATATGATGATGTGTCCTAGCAGGTTACCGGACACAACCCTAAAGGTGCATTTGGTGGGATTCAAGCACAAGGACAGTCGTTGCAATCATTGAAACAACTTCTCGAGGTTAGTGAGGTGGTCTTCAAGACTTTGAGAATTAGTGATCAGGTCATCCACGTACACCTCAACCTCTTTATGCATCCTGTCATGAAAGAGGGCAACCATTGCCCTTTGGCATGTAGCTCCAGCATTATTAAGACTGCAAGGCATGACTCAGTAGTAGAATACTCCCCATTCTATGATGAAGGTGGTCTTTTCTTTGTATTCCTTTTCCATCTTGATTTGATTATATCCAGAGAATCCATCCATGAAGTTGAGCCACGCATGGCCGACTGTGTTGTCAATGAGTATGTCAAAGCATGGAAGTGGAAAGTCATTTTTTGGTGATGCATTGTTGAGATCACAGTAGTCCAGATGCATCTATACTTTGTCATCTTTCTTTGGCATGGGAACAGTGTTGGAAAGCCATGGGGGATAGTTGATCGGCTCTAGGAAACTAGCACTGCATTATTTTTGAACTTCTTTCATAATCTTGAGGCTTCATTCTAGCCACAACCATCTAGCCTTCTTGTATGATGGGGAAAATGCTAGGGATGATGGGTAGTATATGGACAATGATTGCTTCATCCAACCTGGTCATGTCAATGTAGCTCTAGGCAAACACATTGATGTAGTTTCATAGAAGCTCTATTAGTTCTTATTTAATGTTTTGAGGTGGACACACCCCAATTTTGACTTTGAATGGCTCAAGGACTGAGCTGAGGTTGACTGTCTTTGTTTCATATTTGATATGAAAGGGTTGATGCTCCTTTGTCTTATGCTCTAGGATAGGGATATCTTAAAACTCAGTGTCTTTGTTATTGTAGATCTGCACTGCCTATGTGAAGTAGTTGGTGAGCTCTTGAAGAGATTTCTCTTCTTCATATCCTTTTGAGTTTTCAAGATTTTGTACTTTTTGAGTTTTTGTTTATTTTGCAAATTTTTTAGATTTTATGGTGGTATGGTGGATGTGGCAGAGCATGGAAAAACAACCACTTTAGAATCTCTACCACCTTGGGGTGCCACTCTTCTAGCAGGCTTTTTTTGGGTGTGGAGGAAGACCTAGCCCTCAAGACATTGTGGTCATCCATACCCCAATTATGAACCTCTTCTCCTTGGAGAAGATTGATGAGTGTTTGTGGTCCTTCCACAACCTTTGAATCAAAGATGGCATTGACACCCCATCCTTCAATTATGTCATAAGTGTTTCCATAGTTGGCCCACATGACATTGTAGTCTTCTTCTACAACCTTAGCATCTACAGTGTTAGCGCCATCTTTTTTTCTGATCCTTCGATAAAAAGATTCATTCTCTTCATAAAAAAGAGGGGGTAGGACCAATAAGGATTTCTTTTTCGATTCATCTCTGGAGTTGAATACCCCATTCAAGAATTTGTTTTGATCCAATCCGTAGGAATCAATAGAAAAGGCGAATCCCCTATGATACACCAAATCCAGCTTGGTTATTGATAGAGTGAATAGATCTGCCATTTCTTGAAATCACTCTTCTGATTCAAAATCATGACGTAACGCGTATTCCCCTCTGTTCCGATCATGGAATAGATGAAATAAACCCAAAAATGGATTTTTGTTCAAGAATGAAATCTTATTGGAACTGTCTTGCTTGGGCCGACCAGGTCATACCCAAGGAGAAATGTAGCCCTCTGGTTTGGGTGGTGCCCCCACCTCTTCTAGTGTTGGTTCAATAATTTTTTTCTATCCAATGTGGTCATCTTTAGGATGTTTGATGCTTTTACTAGTGTCTGAGTGCTTAGGGCATGACTTACTAACAACATGAGTACGCATTTAGTTGATTGCATCCTTGTTCAGAGGGATGACTTAGATCTCATACTGTTGATTCTTTTAGGGTAGTTTGGATGCCCTAGTTTTCATCAGTGATGAGGGAGACCTCCTTGATGTTGGCTGCTAACCCAAAACAGTCCTCTTGGTGTCGTCGACCTCTTGTATGACGTAAGGTAATGCCACAAGAGTTATTGCCTTAGTTGAATCTGGATGGTCTTTAGTGATGGCCAGAATACAAGGGAAGTATGAACGTGAACCTTTGCTCTCAAGGCCCAAGTCCCGTTAGTACAACACCCTGAGTTGGCACTCTTCTTCTAGTCAGATGTGTTCGAATTTGCAACTCAGATCTTGAGTCGTTGATAGACTATTAAGGTAACCTCTTTGGGTTTAGTCTCTCATAGTGGGCCACAACGATGTAGGATTCCTATATGGCATCCACCTAGTCAACCAAGGTTGTGTAAAGGATGGGTCATAGAACCCAAGGCCCACCACTTTCTATCTAGGAGTGACCTGGATGATTTGTGTGTGTCCCTATCATCAGTCTGTCACTCCTCTGTCTGTCTAGATATCTGGTGCGTCCGCTAGAGGTGCTATACACTAGCCGATTTGACTCAACTAGATGCACCCCACAATATTGGAACACACGGTGGATTCACTTTCGATATATATAAAACCTAGCTTAACACCTACTCACACTAAAACCACTACACCTGCAAGTGCACGAGCTCGTGTTGTAGTATAGGAAGGTGGCAAGTATAGGGTTGATCCTCAGGGAGAAAAGGGGGCACTAGAGCTAGGTTTAGTTTCACTGGGTTCCTACTATGGAGACTAGGGTTAAGGGTTTGAAGTTTATTTTGATTGTTAAACTATTATGGACAAACAAGAAATTAAGGGCAAGAACGAAATCTAAGTCAACCCTAGACTAGATTAAGACTAAGTATGCAAGAAAAGACAAAGCTAGGTATGAAAAGACAGTTTACACTAAGGCAAGCAAGAGAAAAGCACAAGAGTAAGAAAAGAGCTACACTAGCAAGAACTGAACAAGAACAAAGCAAGAAGCTAACTAAGCAAGAAAAGAGCTAATTAAGCTAAGCAAGCACAAAACTAGGGTTTTAAGCAGTAAAGAGAGGCGTGTGCTGTTTAGGGGTGTGAACTTGTCAACGAGGTTGGGGGTGATAACATGCAAACATTACTCATCCATTTAGATTATCCAAACAAAACAACTAGTTAGAGTCTAATGAATTGACCTAAGCTACTAACTGGCCATGGATGAGATGGGATATGTATAGGGGAACTAGTTCCTAACAACTCCCATTACCCTTACGAGGCTCAATTGGGTTAGGGATTAGATTCAATTCAATTAGAGTCTAATCAAGTCTAGGTTTCTAGATTAGACATTGCTAGGGCAATTAGGGGGTGAGGGTAGTAATGGGGAGGTGAAATTAGGGCTTTGGACCCCAATTCCCCCACATTCTAGCCTTGAGAAGGCTCCGTGCTAATTGCACTAGAATTATCTAATCTAGCTAATTAGGTCTCTCACTTAGGTTTAGGAGATTGATTAGGATGTAGGAAGATGGGAGGCAACCTAGGAATCCAATAATTGGACGTAGGGGCAAATCCCAAAATTCACACATATAAGCAATCTGCGTAAATTCCTAGGCGATTTCACACACAAACCAACAAAAAATTCATGGAGAATGAGATAGAAATAGAACATAATCATTAGAAAATGGAATTAATATGTTTACATGTCATTTCCCCCCAACATGGTATCAAAGTAACATGATTTCCCCCAAACAGCCCACCCAAGGGGGCCTAGCTACTCATGGAAATGGAAAATACAAAAAGAAAGGAGATAGAATGAGTAGAGGAGTGAAAAGACATGATGAGCTCGGTGAAGACTCCTCCTTCTCCACCTCCTAGAAGTTGTAGCTTGATCTCCCTCCTCCAAGGTAGGTGAATGGCATGGATGTATGGTGGAAAAGGGTGGAAATGGAAGGAACATAGGGTTTTGATGGTGGAAATGTTGAAATGGAGGTGGAATGAGGTGGGAATGAATGGAGGATGAAATGGGGAGGCTAGAGTGGATTTAGGGTAGCTAACCTCATGCCCCAAACACCACCTAGATATATATAGGTGTGGGGGGAAGCACTAAGTTAAGTAGGGGCAAAATGGGTAAAGTAGTGAAAAAATAGGTAGGTTTTGTGAGTAGCACGACCATGGTGGATCACCACGGCCATGGTGGGTGGCCTAAGGAATGACTGTGGTGGATGGGAATGGCCGTGGTAGAAAATGACCAAAAATTATAGGTTGTTGATGGTGGAATGAAGGTTGGTAGCACAACCATGGTGGTCACCACAGTCATGATGGGGTAAGGGTAGCACGACCATATTGGGTAGCACGGTCGTGGTGAGCTAGGTGATGGTGGTCGTGGTGCTGCGCCACGCCTATTCTGCTAATGTGTAGAATGGTCGTGCTGTGCAGCACGTCCGTTCTGGCTCAGTTCACCATGGCCATTATGTGTGGCACGACCGTGGTGATTTCACCTTGACTTGGGGGTGACTTTGTTGATTAGTAAGTGATGTAGCACATCCGTTCTGTGGTATCACGGCCATGTTGGGTCCTGGATCAACATTTTGACTCTGTTCTTTGGATTTTCTTGGACATCTTTTCTTCAATGGATCTTTGGCTACTAGGGGTAGGTTGAGGGAGCATCGAACTTCACTTTGGGCCTCCTCAAGGGTAGAGAAACCCTAGGATCACTTGTTCTTTCTCTCTTCCATCAAGTGTGGTCCAAATGCCTAAAAAACATGAAAATAATGTCCATAAGTGCATTTTACACAAATAAGCATATTGGGAGAAATAACATGTAATCTAATAGGTATAGATGTGATTGAAGAGCAATATGACATAAGATGAAGCCCTAAAATAGGGCTGAATCTCCACCCCAAACTTGAAAAATACTTGTCCTCAAGTATGCTCCAACTCAATCTCTCTATAAATTTTCCACAAACAAAAATGACAAATGCAATATAAAAGATGATTATTGCTAAATGGGATCAAAGATGACTGAGTACATGAATTTCACCTCTCTCCTCTCGTGATTTCACAATCCAATCATGAAAAGAGCACAATGCATATGAACTTCACATATAGCACATATAATATACAAGTTATCCATATTTCTTCCATAAAGTTCTGGATAAACCGTTTCATGGTGGTGTTAATCAAGGACGAATAGGAGTATTGTTTCACATTCATGCATTCAGTCTTATGTTTCAAATCACACCAAATGACCCACGTGTCTGTGGAAAAGGGCAAAATGGGTTAGGTTTGATGTTTCCTAGATCAATGGGTATGAAAGTGGAAGAAAGGGTAGCGGTAAGATTTTTGGAGTGCTATTACATAGAGCACTCATCTTTTCTTTATTTGAATGCTCTTAAACAGGAACATCCTTTTATTTTCTTTTTGTATTTTTTTTCTTTGCCCTTGGAATAGATAGGGCATATGGTTATGAGAGTGAAGCGATGAGATGTAGATGTGGCCACCCCAAACTTTTGGAGGTGGCCACGACTGATATGTGTACTTTGGCATCCTTTCATGAGGTAGAGGGGTAAGAAGATGGTGAGTGAATAGTCGGGTCAAAGAGGGGTCATTGGTATGATTCTCAACATAAGACATCATGCATGAAAATTAATCCAATACTTCATCCTAGATATCACACCACATGAGTGAACGAGATGAAATTGATATATCAATCAAGTGATTCCACAAACACTAAGCGTTCAAAACTTGCTCAACTCATAATTCAACCAAATCAATCACAATCATAAGAGAGGTGATGCACATGTAAAAAGTCAAATATTGATACCACTTAGCAACAAACAATGATAATTCACTTGCATTTGTCAAAGGTCATCATTTTTACTCAAAACAGTAGAGATTGGGTCAAACCACACTTTTTAGACAAGAAATCTCAAATTTGGGAAAAATCAGCCAAAACGGTGCCAAGTTGCCTCCAATCACATCTAAACCTATATTATTGAACTTAAAACAGCAAACAAGAAAATCCTAGCTAAAACATGAAAAAATTACCAAAAATCTACATGATATGCAATGCATGGCGAAAAGAGCAAAATTTTTGAAAATTACACAAAAATGACAAGAAAGCAAGCTACATGGCATGCATGTATGCAAAGCAGTAATGTAAGGCCCCTGAACTTTCTTAATGAGTTTAATGGGATTAATTACCATATTTGAATTCTTATAACCCTAGTATAACCTTTTTATATGTTTTGAAATCATAAGACAAGCTTAAGTTTCAAATTTGGTCCAATATGGACACTGTTTGAGCAAGTTATGCAATTTTCTATACATTTTGGACTTTTTTGTAATTTACCCAATTGAGGGGTAATCTTTGCAATTTGTCACATACATTATGTTCCTTAGATGTTATATTATCATTATTGAGTGTTTTGATGCATGGGGCTCCTAGTTGAGCCATTGTTTGAAGGTGTTGTCTCTAAGGGTATTTTAGGGTTTACCCCTTCAGGAATGAGCTACCTTTAGTAGCTATCAACTAATGAATTATGTGATTGGCTGGGAAATTCGACAAAGGAAAGCTAAGAAGATCTATAAGGATGGTGGGGGAGCTTCTTTTGTGTACTGTTGTATATTTTTAATAGTTTATGGCCATAGACACATGGGGAAGCTACTTTTACACCTCATGCTTGCTTCCATCCTTATCCATGGGCTATATTTACCTCTTCCTTGCCCAAATACGAAACTATTCTTGCTTTTTATTTCCTCTAACCTGGAGCAACGACTCCACTCTATTTTTATGCAGAACCAAGTGCTCTAAGGTAGAAGACAACCCCTTTTTGGAGAAGAAGGTCTCCTAGAGCTCCATCTAGCCCTACCTAGGGTTTCCAAGGTCATCTTTTAGGGATTTCGACCAAGGAAAGTTGTTTTCTTCCTTCCTTCTCCATTTTTATTGCTCTTCTCCTTCCTTATACCTTCCTCCAGGTCAGAACCCTACTATTCCATGGTGAAAGTGGCTCTATAACTCAAAAATCTATCCTTCTTGTTTCTTTTTCTAGGATTTTGCTTCCTTGTGGAGAGAAGTTCTTATTTGGCCAAGTTCAGATCTATATCCAAGGTTTTATTGCTCTATTTGCTCGAGGTTCTTACTTTTTGGGATCTGAACTACTCTATAGAGGTGAGTTATATAACATTCTTCACTTATATTGCTAGTTAGAAGCTTGTTAGTTCATGTTTATGCTTTAATGTGATGAATTAAGCATAGAGAAACCATGCTTGTTTAGAATTACGAATTTTTGTGGTGTTCCCTATTTTGTTCCAGTTCTATATGAACTTGTAAACATCTGTACAACCTTTCTAAGGTGTAACATGATCTGGTACAAGTTGATAGCAACAACCTATGGTGCTAAACACAAAATAATTGATGGTTCAAATTAGGGTTGTCAGGCTATTTCCTTCCCTATCACACAACTGATGGTCATACCATTCAACAACCAATGGTGTTGCTATCTTGGAAACTGATGTTAGTGATCAAGGGTTTCAAATTTATGGTGACAACCTATGGTCACCCCCTTAGGTCATGTTTTGGCTCAATTAGATGTTTAATTATCATTTACGAAGTATTCTAATGATGTTATTAATCGATGATGACATTTGCTTAATATTTGATGGTGTTAACTGAATGTATTACTAATCTAACAACCAATGGTGATATAATGATCACAATTAATGGTGGATCAGGTCATCACCATATATTATGAGTTAAGAATGTAATTGTAGATTTGATTAAACCTTAAACCAATGGTTCCTTGGTTCAATTGATCTAATGGTTAGACCTATACTTCAATTGATAATCTTGAACAATGAACTTGATCCAAAGAATAATATTTGATGCTTCAACATTCAATGGATTATAATAAATCACATGGTATTATATTTGGGTCCTAGTGATGATAATTCTATGGTCCAATACCATTAAATTTTAGTCTTACATTTGCCATCTTCTAGTTATATTTGATAAATCACTATAATAAGTGGATGCGTAACTCCCATGTGATCTAGATTGTGATACTTAACCTTAATGTAATTATATGACGTTGATTGGTTATAATCTGACCTCTTGAATGATTAATGTGATAATGAATTACACTCTTCTTGTGTTGAAACAACAATGTAGTACTATTTGAATATCATAGTGCCTTGCCATGTTAATATCTATGGACATATATGTGCTAATGATCTTTTGAGCCTTGTTTAAGGCATGGAATGATGATGATAAACTTAATATGAATAATGTGATGGTATTAACGACCTTTGGACATGTTTGAAGCCATGATTGACGTGAAATCCTCTTCATGATCCAATAAGGGTTAAAACCCTAAAACTTGTGATAAGATATTGGTATCTTGTTGTAACGTCCCTGACTTGGGTTATGTACTAACCCTAGGTGTTTTGGCTTAATAAAGTTGATTATATGCTTTCTCTTATCTTTTGAAAAGTAATTACGGCTCTTGAGGAACTTATATTTCAATTTCAGTCCTTTTTGAATAATGTTGAAACATTATTTTGTTAAAATTGGACTAAAGTGCAAATTACCCAAGTTGAGGGGTTTAATTGCAAATTGCACATGATAAGATGTTCCTCTGATTTTGAGACATCATAATAATGAATATGATGTATTGGTATGGTTTCCACAAGCTTGGGCACCAAGATAAAGCTTGTAGAGCAATCTTTGTGCATTAAAACCTAGTTTTGGTGTAATGTGCAATTTACCCAAAACCTAGGGATCAAAATGCAAAATACCACCTCTAGAGGGTCTATCATGCTTCTTGTCATAAAGTAGAGCAAAGAAAATGAGAGGGGTGCCTCATTTGAATTATCTTGGAGGAGAGAGAATCTTGACATTAAAATAATCAAGATTTAAGCATATATGGGACTTTAATTTAATTTAATGCAAAAAGAAATAAATTAATTGAGGAACCCTTTAACCAAAAGTTGAAGGATGTGTTTGCAATAGTGTTTTACGAGCTTGTGCCTTGCTTGGGCACAAAAAGATCTTGGTTGAGTGGAAGCCCACTCACATTATCATAATAAAAAGTAATATCCACTTAAAGGTTGGATATTAATATAAAACTCTTTAAGATGCTTAATTCCTTTTCCATTAATTCTTGGATAATGAAGAGGTTTTGCAAGATAATGAAGATGGTTTAGTGTCCAAGAAATGGAGGGGTATTTGATGGAAATTATTTTGGAATAAAAAAAAAACGATCCATTTTCTCTTTCATTAAAAATCCCTTATACATATCCTTTTTCCAATACACTAAGGATCGTTTCCTTAGTTTCCTCTTCCCATATTTTCTTTGGCCGACCAAAGGAGATCTCAGGAGCAGGAGAAAGACGACCATAACCTTTTGGTAAGTTTTGATCATCTTCTACCTCAGATTCATGGTGAAAACCCTAAAGCAATGCTTGATTATTGGTTTTCTTCACCCAATTTCCAATCCTAGCCATCTTGTTCATCCAAAAGGTCAAGGATGGAGCTTGGACAGCTTCTGGAAATCCATCCACCATTAGATATGTGGATATTGGAGCTTGGGATCAGTTCTAGAGGTGGGTTTTATAACTCAAACCCTTAATCATTGCTATTGCATCCATTCCTATTATAATCGTTGGTTATTCTTTTCTATTTGATACTCTTTTGGTTCATTGTGGAAATTCCCATGAAAAACGATTGATGTTCTTGGTTTTTCTAAGGAGGACGGTTATGACATCATCTTAGATGTTTATCCAAGAAAAATCCCAGGTCAAACAGTTTCAAACCGTTTAGAATGAAATGGTTTCATCAAACTGCATGGAGGGAAATAGTTGCAAACCGTTTGGTGATGTTGAGCAGGGTTGACCATTTGGGGATTTGTTCAAAATAATCTAGGTTAATGACCCATCAATTATAATTGATTAACTCAAATTGGTTCATGAGTTGAAGGTCCAACAATCACCAAAACCCTAATCGGGTTGAGTGCTGATTTCATTAGTGTTTAAGTTGGAAACTTGGGTTGATTGACCCAAACGGTCTGAAGACTGTTTGGGGATCACCCAAATGGCCTCAAGACCGTTTGGTGGTCACCCAAGACCGTTTGGAGGTCTAGGGTTAGGTATGGTGGAGCAATTGAAGATCCAAAGATACTAAGTTGAAGTGTAATCAATTGCTGATTTGGTGATCAATCCAATGATCCAAACCCTAATTGGTTGACTTGGATTTTGATGTTGACATGGGAAAACGGTATCAAGACTGTTGGAGGTCATCCAAACGACCTCAAGACCATTTGGGGTCAGGTCATGTTCAATTTGGATGATGGTTCAATGGTTATAAAGTAACTAACTACACAATGATTAATGTTGAAGGATCATCGATTCCAAACCTAATCCAATTGATTCAAACCCTGATTGATGACCAATTGAGGGTCAATTGAGGGTCAAATCAGTTTAATGATGACCTATTTAACTCAATTAAAGTATGGTGATAGGTACAATTGATGATTGGTTACATGAATTCAATGGTTGAAGGAATCAACATTGCAAACCCTAATTCAATTTGATTAGTTGAGACTATTTTTGGTGCATGCAGTTTTGAAGAGGTTTCGACCAAACGGTCTCAAGACCGTTTGAGTACAAATGGTCTCAAGACCATTTGGGACCAAACGGTCTCAAGACCGTTTGGGACCAAACGATCCCAAACCGGTTGAGATCATGTGGTTTCAAAAAGGTACTTTAGCAAACGGTTTCAAGTGACCTACTTTAGCAAACGATCTTGAAGGTCACCTTTAGCAAACGAACTTGAAGGTCACTGTTACGACCCCACCTCCTGATTACCCCCAATGAAGGGAGATCGAGAGGTTGAAGCCACACCCATAACTTTCAGATCAAAGGTTCAACACTTAACCAAGAACAATTATTAAATTTCAACAATCTATTCTGGAAAGTTGTAATAAAAATTTTCATACCTTTTGAAAATTTTGGATTTCTAAGCTTATATCCATGTATGAATTCTACTCTAACTAATCCTCCTTGCATTTTACTTCATGTATTTCGCAATATGACGATTTACTGGTTGTCCTTTTGGCTTGTACCTAAAACGCCGACAAATAAAATGTCAGTCAACCAAAGCTGGTATGTGGGGGGAAATAATAAATGTGCAACTATGATAACAACATAATCATTCAATTAATCATTTAACAACCAAGATTACATTTTAAATATAACTCCGCAATCCATGAGTACCCTATCCTCTGTGCTATCCCTGCATTGGACCTAGATACTACCTTACTTATGGTAAATCCCCATTATACCCCTCATGGTCCCACCTATAGGTGAACCAGTTTCCAGGGTTGAGTCACATGACACTACTCATAAGTAGCCCACTCCTTAACTCATGGCATGCTAATGGGTCTCATGGCACTACACTTGGTAGCCCAATTTCTAACCCACGATAACTTAGACCTTACTCTAGGTTACCCCTTTTTAGCCTTTACAAGCCACAGAGGTGGACCCGGATCTAGCCAGTTATACATGTATATTCATAGTGATAGTCATAGTCACTCTATAGTTGCATGAAATAAAAGCATCCAACAGTTATTTCAAGCCATGAAGGAAATGTTGATAAAATCCTAGGAAAACTAGTCGAGTTAATCATAAGCATAACCACATACCTGATTTGATGATTTCACAAGCATTAAGCAAATCCACCCAAGAATGCAATCCAAGCAAGAAATTCAATAATCACATAATTCCTATAAAGAATATGTACTCTATTTATTACACACTTTATCAAGAATCTACTTTATTGACTTGGATTCACTTTCTAGGGTTTTTGTATCCATTTTAGGGTTTCATTTTGCAATTAGGGTTTCCCTTCATCTTTTACCATATTAAACCCTAATTTTATGCCATTACTTATAAACCCTAATTATCTCATCTATTCTTCAATATTAATGTTATCTTAACAACATATAACTCTATTTTCATATTACATGCACATTAATCATCAATTAAGTTCAATAAGCTTCTTTTACATTAAAGCTACTATTTTTATCCTTTTAATCCATGACAAGATCATTATACACCTCTATCATCAATTCAAAGTTCGTTAGGGTCTAATTAACATATGAACTCGTTTTACCATCATTTCCACCTTTTATTCATGAGAAAACCCTAATTACTACATATAGGGTATTTATCCAAAATTAAGGACTTTAATGCTCGAAATAGATTAGAACCATCATATAACAACATATTTTCACAATTTTCAAATTAAATATAATCTTATCCTCTTTGTCCCTAAATTAGGGTTTATAAATACTTAATCATTCTCATATGGGGTAAAAACCCTAAATTATGCAATTTTACATCTAGATCAGGTGTGAATCTAACATTATCATTCAACATGTTATTAACACTTCAGTTCACCCATTAAGCATACTAGATTCAACCTTTAATCACAAATATGGTTTTTAACTTAGCTTTAATGCACTTTTCATCAACTTATAGTACTTTTGCAATTATGAATGGAATCAATCTTTAATATCATTTTTATTAGATTACTCTCGTTCTCTTGATCAAAAGTCATATATTACTTGTCCTAAGCGGAGTTACCAATCATTAGATATGAAATTCACAAGGATTCACTTACTTGGCCAATCAGATTGTGCCACGTCACGCAATACATGCAATGTTGCTTTCTTTGGAAACATTTCGAATTGACCTTCTTACCCTCGATTAAGTCATATCTTCTACAACCCAGAGAGGGGCATATCTGTCCAAACGACCCTCAGGTCATATTCTTCCTCGGGACGATGCTCCCTGCCGCCCTAGACGCAACCAGCGGTGCTTCTCCTCTCCTCCCTGGATCTCGTCGACCACTGGAGTTGGTGCCTCCACCTCCAACGCTCCTAGGCACTCCCCCAGAAGCCAAAAACTCATGGCCAAAGCTGCTGGCTTGCGCTGGCCAGGCCTGCAACACTTGGCGGCCCTGTAGCCTTGTCGCTACTGCCACATGTGATCCAGGGCATGAAAGTGTCAGCCATCCCTCCCCTGGTGTCGTGGGAGCATGCAGCATCAACCCAACTCGTCCACTGGTCCCTGGTCACTCTATAGATGTGCTATATCACACAGTTAGGGTTTCAAACATCAAGAAGCAACGGGGAAGAGAGAGGGAGATGTAGGATCTCTTTTTAACTCAAACCAGGGTTCTACCCTCTTTTATAGGGTGAGTATCCACACCCCAGTAGGCTTGCCCTCAAAGCAACCAAGCCTTGTTTCTAATTAGGGAAGTGTTTCCTTCACTACTAAGCAAGTCTCTCTCTCTTTCCTAATTTACTTCGATAATCCTTCTTCTTTAATTATTAGGATTTCGAAAATTATATATTTTATCTTCTTTGTACTTGCTTTTTAATTTATTGGCACAGAATTATATTCTCTTTTATTAGAAAATACTTCCTTTCTATCCTTATCACAAAATTCATTAATAATGTATCACATTATCCTTTTATTTTGCAATTTTGGTATTTTCTCTATCTTTCTTCTTTCTTGGGACTCCTTGGATCCCAAGAAACTCTATTATTTCGAAATCCTTTTTATTGGATACTCATCGTCCTTTTAGATGCATCTAAATGCATTATTCCTCATTATCATGTTGATTTCCTATTAAAATATCTCCTTTTGAGGATTTCTCTTTATTTCTCTTTAATTTTCCTCATTGGTTTTCCCTTTTATATTAGGAATCCTTGGGATACGAAATAACACTAAGGATAACTCAATTGCACCTCTTTTCACTTGTTTTCCACATTTTACCATTATTTTTAATTTCTTTCTTAATAAAGAAATACTTAATTGCTCTTTTCTTTTCTTATTGCATTCTGTATGCAACTTTGGACTCCTTGGAACCCAAGGAACCCAAGAGGCACGGAATCCTTCCTTGGATTACATTCTTTTGCCTTCTAGAGGTTTCCACATAATTATTTTCTGAAAAACTCAATTATTCATTTATTAATTGAATTTCCTTGTAATTTGGGCCCAATAGCCAATAAAGCCCACAACAAAACCATCAAGGTTATTGTACACAAAATCCATTTATTCAAAACAACTTATATCATTATTTATTCAATTATCTTTAATATGAGAAATTACATTTCTCACCAGATGAACCCAAAAACTGGGGTTGTAACATCCTTCCCCTCTTATAGGAATTTTGTCCTCAAAATTCTATCAAGCAAACAAACAATTCAGGATAGGACTTTTTCATGTCCATCATTGGCCCCTATGTGGCTTTACCACACTCATGGCGCTCCCAAAGAACCTTTATCATCACATATTCTTTTCTTTGAGTTCTTTCATCCTGGCGTCTATAAACTCCATTGGTGACTCAGGCCATTCCAGCCTCCCTTGGGGCTCACTAGGT
This sequence comes from Alisma plantago-aquatica, assembly GCA_963693085.1. Taxonomy (NCBI): domain Eukaryota; kingdom Viridiplantae; phylum Streptophyta; class Magnoliopsida; order Alismatales; family Alismataceae; genus Alisma; species Alisma plantago-aquatica. The sequence goes on from OY856409.1 coordinate 777,790,538, forward strand.
TCATTGCTCAGCACATGGTCGGGGTATCTCACATAGTGCTCTAAATTGGACACCTAAAACTCATCACACATTACTTTATCCTGAGGGGTAAGGTCAAACTTAACTATAACATCCCTGACTTGGGTTATGAGCTAACCCTAGGTGTTTTGCTTAATTATGTAATTAGATGCTAGTGATTATCTCCTGGTATGTAATTAAAGCTTCTGAGGAACATATGTTTCAATTTCTATCCTTTTGAACAATGTTGTAATATTGTTTTGTAATACAGGGACCTATGTGCAAATTACCCAATTAGAAGGGTTAACTTGCAAATTTCACATGTTTAGATGTTACTTTGGTGTTGAGACATCATAATATTAAATATGATGAAGTATGATGGATTCTCCAAGCTTGGGCATCAAGATGCAGCTTGTGGAGCAATGCTTGTACTCTAAAGCCCTAGTTTTGGTGTAAAGTGCAATTTGCCCAAAACATGGGGTGAAACATGTAATATACACCTTCTAGAGTATATTTTATAACTCTTGGCATCATTTAGAATAAAAATGATGAAGGGGGCTCTTCATTTGAATAATCATATAAGAGGGAACACCCTTGTAATTAAACAATCAAGTTATAAGCATAATAACCCTTTTATATGTGCAACCTAGTATTGATATTAGCTTTCTTTGCCTTTAGACCTTAGGATTAAGATGAGTTTTGTTTAAGTATGAAGAGGAGAAATGTGGCTTAGAAGAAGGGAAGGACCTAGATGATAAATCAAGAAACTAGTTGTCCTTATGTTGAAGTTTTACCCAAAGTACATATACACCTTTCTTTGCAAACTAAGGAACCATTTCCTTCACTTCCTCACTTATCCCCTTGCTTGGACCGACTAAGGCAGAACTTTGGAACATAGGAGAATGGCTAAGGAGTTCTAGGTAAGTTTTGATCATCATCTTGCTCGGATTCATGGAGGAATTCATGATACAAGGTTGGTAGACTAGCTTTTCTTACTTAGTTCTTTCCTTCTAGCCGTCCTTTCCCAACCAATTCTTGGAGAAACAACCTTGGCTGACCTTTGGAGCTCAAGATGCCATTAAAGGCTTGGAAGCTTGAAATCTTGGAGCTCTAGGACCGAGCTTAAGGTGGGTTTTATAACTCTAAACCCTTTTGCTTTGTTATACATATCTTCTTTCTTGCAAATAGTAGCTTGTTCTTCTTTCCCCTACCTTCCCTTGCACTCTTGCAAGCAAAACCGTGAAGAATAGACCTTAGTCTCAAGGTAGAAGATGATGGGCATTAATTCCAATGTTAATCCTTATCTTACTTTACCAAACGATCTTGCACTTTTGGTCTAAACGGTTTCAAAACCATTTGATTTCATGCGGTTTGCAAGACCGTTTAGAATCAAACGGTCTCCAAGACCATTTGGGAGGTTTGACCAGGCATTGACCATTTGAGGTTCTGTTGGACACATTATGAATTAATCATCTACAAAGAATCATCATCTAATTGCAAGTAAATCCCAAGTTGAAGGCACTTTAATCACCTAAACCCTAATTGGGTTCAATTGCTGATTTCAAGGACCAATCATGTTGAAGTTTGGGTTGAGTGGCCCAAACGGTTTCAAAACCATTTGGGGATCACCCAAACGATCTTAAGACCGTTTGGTGACCACCCAAGACCGTTTGGAGGTCTAGGGTTGAGATAATTTGATGAATTGAAGGTCCAATCACAATAGGTTGTTGAATTAATCAAAAGTGCTGATTTGTGACTTAATTAGGGTTCAACCCTTAACAAATGGACTTAGTTTTTGGTGTGACTTTGGGAAAATGGTCTCAAGACCATTTGGAGGATGTCCAAACGATCTCAAGACCGTTTGGGTCAAGTCATGGTCCAATTGGGTGACAATTGATGGGTTCAACTTCAATTAGACTCATATTGATGGATGTTGATGGTTGATCGATTACAATCCCTAATTCAATTGGTTCCAACCCTAATTGGCTATCAATTAAGGGTCAATTGAGTGTCCAATTGGTTATGAATAACCCTAATTGGCTCAATTGATAAGTGGTTAACATATATGAGACCAGTTGAGGGGTTCAACATTGAAAACCCTAATCGATTGCAAGTGTTGATGCACCTTCTAGATCCATGCAATTTTGAGACATTTGGACCAAACGGTCTCGAGACTGTTTGAGTCCAAACGGTCTCACGACCATTTGGCCTCAAACGGTTTCAAAATCGTTTAAGCTCATGCGGTTTGGTCATGCGATTTGGTCATGCAGTTTGATCAAACGGTTTCAAAGTCGACCATGTCCAAACGGTCAACATGATCAAACGGTTTCAAGACCATTTAAGGTCAAACGGTCTTGAGGGTGAATATGTCCATGCGGTCTTGAAGGTCAAGGTTTCAAACGGTCAACCCTCCATGCGGTTTCAAAACCGTTAGGAGGTTGAAGTGTGAAACCGTTTGGGGACTTTTAGAGTTAAGATTGTTTAATGCCTTGAAGACTTAGATGGTGCAATGGTTGATTAAATCAAACCCTAATGATACCTAAAGACATTAAGGGGTTAAGTAATTAGTAGATTGACCCATGTTATGGTTAATGGTGAACATTACCAATGTACCTTTGAAGGGTTCAAGTAGACAACACCCCCTTGATTAAGCAAACCCTAATGACATGATAGGGGTGACTTAACTTATGTTAATCAAAGTTGACTTGACTTAACCTAATCTAGAGTGATGTAATCACCATCTATTAGTGAAAAGAGAGAGAAGACTCCTAATATGAAAGAGAATCAAGTAATGTACCTTCAATATGAATAAATACACATGATTAGGGTATGATCCTTCATAGTGAGATCATAGAAACCCTAATTATGATGATTAATGAATCTTAACCTAATTTGAGAGCATCAATGATGATAATTTTCATACATGATGATGCTATGAGCCCAATTCACTATGAAGTGAATAGTAAACCCTAATTGAGGGTGATGTGATGAAATGTACAATAAACCCTAATTCCAGGTTATGCTTTTAAGCATGAATCTTCATGATTAAAGTATGAGATGAGGAATCATTATTCCTAATTATAATGAAAGGGATTGGATAACCCTAGATATGATATGGGAATGTCCTGAAATGTCTTAAGGATTGAAACTTATGCAAGAAGATAGTTTCTTGAAAAGATTTAATGACATAAATGTTAGTTTGTTGACCACTACTTGTCTGAATCCAATAACAAAAGCATTTTGTTGCTAGGATGGCTAAATTCTAAAAGAATCAAAGGGAGTAAAGTAGAACTCAAAATGTTTGAGATCAACAATTGAACCCAAAAGAGGTACAAAGAGAAGATAGAATGTCACAAATGGTTGTGGAATCTCAAGTTCTTTATGTAACACACAACTCGTAGTTCTAATCTAAGGTTAAAAGATTGAGAATCATATAACTCTGATAAGTTGTGAGTTGGTCATGAGATGATGAGACAAAAATCAACTAAAGAACTATGGAGGGACCAGAGTCTGAGAAATGGCTTGAGGCCATTATGTCCAGGATGAAATCTATTGACACCAACAAGCTATGATCTTGGTGGTACCACATAGAGGGGTAAAACCCATAAGGTGCAGTTGGGTTTTCATAAGGAAAACCAACATGGACAACATAAAAGGATAGAATGGTTGAAATGGTTTTCAAACTAATTCAAAATGTTGAACATGATGAAATCCTTTCACCAATTGACATGCTTAATATTGAAGCTTATCAAGACTATGGAATTTGGCATATGGAGATGAACCACATTCTTGAAAAAGGAATAATTGAGAGGATGTGTACGTGTTACAGCCTGATGGTTTTATAAACTCCATCAATGCAAATAAAGTCAATAAGCTACAAAGCTCAATCTAGAGATTGAAATAAGCATCTCAGAACTGGAATCTTTAGTTTGACAAGATAGTCAAAGAGTTTGACTTGAGTCAAGATAAAAGATGAAATCTATGATTACAAAAGATTTAGTGGAGCATATAAATATTCCACATATTGATAAGGAATGACATATCAATACTAAGTATTGAAACATGTCATGGAAATCACCTTCAACAAGAAGGATTAGGTGAACATCCTATGTGATAGGAATTGAGATCTATAGAGATAGTTCTGGAAAGTTTCTAAACCTAAAAATGAGCACATGTATTGGTAAGATGCTGAAAGGATTCAACATGAAGGATTCAATGAGAGAGAATATATCTATGTAGATGGGATTATTTTATCAAGAATCAAGTGTTCCAATTCTAGTGAAGAATGGAAGAGATGCCATATGCATTCACATTTGGATCTATCTGCAATATAGTGTACTTATCCCATTATCTTGTATGTATTGGACATGACAAGATGATATTAGTCAGAATCCAATGAGGGTCATTGGAATACCATAAAGAATATCCATTAGTACTTGAGAATCACTAAAGGATCAATTGCAACACTATGGAAATAAAGGAAGAGTCGGATGTAAAGGGTTACATCGATGTAAGCTTATGAAATGACATAAAATAGTCGCAATATAAAACCGTGTTTAATCTTAAGAGAAGAGTTATGAGTTGGAAAGAGTTCTAAACTATAGACCATTATTCTAATTCTACAATAGAAGTCATATATCTCAGTGTTATAAACACAAGATTGAATACAGTATGGATCTAGAAGTTCATATGGATGAACTTGTGAGATATTCCAACCATTGATGACACAGTCCAAATACGATGACAACAATGAGATACTAATTATGCAAGGAATATCAAATTTCATACTACGAAAATTCCATCTCGTATAAAATATCATATAAAGAAGAGATGTGAAACATGCAATATACCAAGTAAAGGCAAAATGTTGCTAACCCACTGGATTAACACTTGTGTAGCAGAAACATGATGGACATGTTTAGATCAGTAAGAATGAATTCATGGGTGATTGGCTCTAAGTACAAGTGGGAGTATGTTGGTATGTATGTCTAGAGAGCCAATCATATGATGATTGCAATGGCATATTACATAAATGATTTGATAAATAATAAAGGCAAGCTTCCTATTTGTTCTGTTTCACTCAGTTATGAGATAATGATGAAATATAATGAATGTCTAAAGAATGACAATTACTCAATGACGTATATCTTCAACTACGTGACTTGAACAATGAGATCATACAGATGTTAAGAGTATGTACATTCTTGTTATTTTCCTGGTCGGATGTTATTGTGGAAGACAGATAGACAACAATAACACATAAGACTAGAGTGTGGGTTGGTTGATGACAGAATCTCATCAATCATGATATGTGATATCAAACCAAGCACATAAATACTTGTTAGAGAATAGTGTATCAGACATGCTCACCTTGAGAGTGACACATGTAAAGCATAATTGGTTGTCATAGCCATCTCTCATAATGAAGGTGGTGATTGTGGTTCTTAAACCTAAAGTCACTACACTCCTCACAAGTTGTTATGTATGTTTTTACATCATCCTCGTGATCCTGAGTAAGGGTTGCTATAAATATGATGTTCGGATGCACTGTGACACATGGGGATGACTATGAGTGATGTCCTAGATGAGTTTGATATCCTGACCACTTGATAAGCGGGATTGAGAAAAGCATGTGCATGCACATGTGAATCAATATATGATATTGAGGTCACATATATCTCAGATAGTCTACTCTAGTTCAAGGAAAATGGATTGAACATTGTAAGGGTGATGATTCCATGCCTCAAATTCAATCCAGATATCAGAGATAAAGGAATTATACAATCACTATAACACCTATCACAGAAATTAGGTTGAAGTTGTTCTCCAACTTTCCATTTACTTGGGTAGCAATTATGTGTGACTAAGCATCACTATTTGCTTGTGATGTCATATATGAGTTATGAACACTCACTGCTAGTGTAATATGGAACCTTTAGGGTCACACACATAGGAATTCACTTAGAATATGAGTTTAATCATGAATGATAATTAAATTGATTACTAAAGTGTTTAGGTATTCAATTTGAGCAATGAATTAACTGACTAGACTCCCAACTGACAAGTTCAAGTGTTGAAACAACCATTTGGAGTGTCAGGTTGAATGGAAATTGCATTGGCTGAACTCTAGATGAACCAAGGTGCGAATAGATCGGTTCACTTAGTGAATCGATTGGTTCGAGTCTGTGAGACGACCATTTCGTTAAGTGATACGCCCAATTTGTGATTCAATTTGATTGAATAAAGTATTAATTTGATGTCATGGTGTGCATTAATTGGATTAGATTGCCAATACAATTGCAATTGGGAAGCATGATGAAATGATCGATTCACTGGGTGAACCGATCATCTCGCATGCCAACTGATTGGTTCACCCGCGAACTGATTGTTTCACCACTCTTAGGTCGTGAAAATTTGTGAAATTTCAATCCCTTCCGCTCCCACTCAGACTGGAAACCCTGACCCTAACCCTCCTATAAATAGAGGGATATTGGGAGCTTCTTAGACACAACTAAATTTACTTTGACAATTGTTTGTCTTCTCTTATTGTAGTAACTGAGAGAACCCAAGCAAGTCCTACCCGCTAAAGGGAGGGACAACAAGGGAGAATAACTATGGGAGAAAGTTGGTGACTAGTACGTCAATGTGAGGGTACAACTCCTTTTCTGTTCTTCTAGAATGAAAGGAGTCCCTAGTGGTCCATGTGGACTACTCTAGAGGTGTGGATACTTTTCCCACTTGGAGGACATCGTCAACCTACTATCCATGATGATCAACCGAGAGGCTAACGTAGACATTGTTCGAGTGTGACTTGAAGAAAGGGCGCGCAACCATGATGAGGATTGTAGCTAGACTTGCTCCAAGACCAGGTATATCCTCTAAATCATACTTTACCATTACATAGTTATTGATGCAATTCAATGGTTAAAGGGGAATATGACAGTTATTTTTTTATTTCTACTGCCTATTTTGATGTCATATTTCCCTACACTATATAATTTTTCTTGGTGATTCTTCTATCACATGTCAAGAGTCTACCCCTCCTATGATTTGATTTGAAATGATATAAAATCTCTCCCTTTTTTCACTCTTTCTCCATAACTCTCCATTCCTAGGGTTTCTGAGTTGAAAGGAAGAAGAAAGCAGTTATTTTCTAGGGTTTTGACATTAATACGAAAATTTCAGATGTGGGGCTATGTTTTGAAGGTGTTTTAACACCTTAGGTGAGTGGGTACTTCCTTTAAACAATAGACTGCACAAAATTAGATTAAATTGACATTAATCTTCAATTCCCTTGTATGCAACTACAAATCCTAAATCTGCCTTTCAATTTAAGCTTATGAAAGATGATTTAGAAATGGATTATTTTCCTATTGTGATGAATTTTAGATGATAAAATCATATTATAAATGGATACAAATTATCAAAATAGAATTCTTAAAATCATTGCAGAAGTTATATGAATATACCAAAATCTAGAGTTTTCAATTATGTCTAAAATGGATGTATAACTGAATAAAGGACTTTGCCTATTTGAATATCCCTGTTTATGAATGATTGTTTTATCTGAATGCATAGTACATATATGTCAAATACAATCTTGGATTTCATTTCATGTTATCAGTGTTTGCTTGACATCTCAGTAAAGAGGGTGAAACCCTAGATGAATGGAAAGTTGGAAGTTTACAAATAGACATCATGAAATTCAAATCATATGATTCTTTTATTATTATAAATTCATTTATTCAAGGTTATTCTTGATGCATGATATTTCAGTGAATGGCATGGAAACCCTAGTTCAGTTCATTCCACGAGCTTCATATATATGTTTGGTTATGTGTAAATTGTTAAAAGTAATATTTATTTAATGAAAGCTTATGATGCATTAAATCTTTATGTGAGTCATGTGATATGTGAACGAGGCAAATGAACCCTAAGGATTGGGCATTTGGCGAATCAAGTATTTTCATATCAATATTTCTCAACATGTGAATGGTGATGCTCAACAATTCAATATGTGGTACACGTTACATATGATCTATAAAATGAACTATTAATAAAGATAAACTAAGAAATGTTGATGTGATGATTGAACCATGAATTTAAATAGTGAATTAGACATTTAGATGCCCTGAACATTGTAGAATCCTCAAAGGATTCTTGCATTGTGGGGAGGAAATGTGCTTCACAACTGGAGGTATCTGTAGGTTGAGGTAAGTGGAGCATACTAGTTGGGTGTGGGGGTGTAAAGAAGTGAAACCACTCCTCTACTAGAAAGAAAATACCACATCCCTTAAAACAAAACACCCATAAAATTTTTCGCCAAAGGGATGGAAATCAATTCATTCAACATGTATGTATCATTACACAATGAATAGCAGCGGAAAAGAAATATTATCTAACAATTACAAAGCTTGTTACAACACTTCACCACATATGGTAATCTAAAGGAAAACTAAACATAAAGCCAAGGACTAAGCCGAGGGTCATCTAACCACCTCTTCAAGCCTCCCAAAGATCAGCTATAAGGTTGTTGTTGAAGTTCACTCTCCTCGATCTAACTTGGGGTTGGAAGCATACCCCGAAAAAAGAAGAAGAAAAGAGAAATACATCAGCAAAAGCTGGTATGTGTATTCTAAAGAAAAACTTGAGCAATATATGACATTATGGACATCAAGTATGAATGCTTCCCATGCAAAATAAATGTACTACCCACACGGGCATAAAAGATAAGATTCTTAACAAAAGAGATACTTGCCATATGTAAACAATAAAGAAGTGACACATGCACATATCATGACCAATATTCTACATAAATGAGAGATAAGCATAACACTAGAATATTATAAAACACAAAGGCGGTCAAGAATCACACATCCTGAACCTGGTGAGACATGGGCCAAGAATCACACATCTTGCCCTAGCATGGGGAATCACACATCCACCATCCAAATATATATAACATGGGCCAGGAATCACACATCCTACCCGGCATGGGGAATCACACATCCACCATCCAAAATATTATAATGAGACAAAACCAATGCAATTATACTACTCTAAGGTTATTGAATCACATAGCAGGAAAATGTAGAGGCAAGTAGGAAAGTATAGTCAAACATCAAATAAGATTTTCCACAATGGTCAACATATGAAACATTAATAAACTTCCACATCATAGTGGTAGATACCATCAAAAATATAATTATGTTTCCATATCACAACAAAAGATCCCAAGAAATTATCCAAGATCACAATAACCGGGATAGTTCACATGAACCATGATAACAAGAGAATAGACATATGTGTAGGCAAAAGTAAAAAAGAAAGATAAGATAGGTGAATTGCTCAACAAAGATTAATAGGGGATACAACATACCTCAAATCAGATTCCAAACTGCAAAGCACTCCTAGATCCAAGTCTAGGTCACCAAAGGCCTATCAAACACATATGTAGATTTTAAGTCAATTTCATACACATTAACCAAACCCTAAAAACTACCTTTTTATTATTATGTGAATTAGGTTATGAAAACTATTCCATATTTTAGGCTATGTTATTACGAGTCTAAAACATATTTTATTATATTTTTCTGACTTATATATTATTAGTTATGATTTTTACAAGTTATTTATCATAAATTAGATCCAAAGAAAAACACCTATTTTTAATATTTGGATTCAGTTATCAAAACTTATACCATTAACTAGATCTTATTTTTCTGATTCCAACAAATATTTTTCCAAAATTTTCTGATAAGCCGATAATTAGTTATACATTTTTAATTACTGACCAATCAGATAATTAATTAATGCCACTTAGGCGAGAAAAACCTCAAAAGCAGGTCGGGCCCACATGACTTGGCCCAATGTGAGCCGGCCAAGTCAGCAGGTCAAGAACTCGTTTGACTCGATCCAAAACAAGAGACAAGAGGTGAAATAACCAATATGCCCCTGAAAGTAAAATGAAAAATAAAGTAAACTGGAGGGCAGACCAGACCAATCGCTATGGTCGTCTTCTTCGTTTTCACAGAATCACGAACACCACAGGTCGTGGCAAACCTCGAAAGTCAGGAACTCAAACCAGTCTACAGAGGCCAAAACCAAACGACGATAACACCGTCGAGTTCACATGAGTCAATCGGACCCAGAGATGAAGACGTGAGGTTCAAGGCTTTCAAAAGACCATGAATTCAACATAACTGCAGACCAACTAGAAGGAAGAGCAAAAGAGGGAAAAGCAACATGTAAGTGATGGGAATGAATTGACTATCCAGGAAGCTTCATGAGATCAAACTGAACCGATCCAAGCCCTCTCCAAACTTCATGATGGCCTGAGGCACCGATCACTACCTGATATTCTTACAGCAATATGGCGTGAGATGGGGAAACAAATTTGGGAACAAAGGATGCCAAACCAAGGAGTCTGGCCACCTCCAGGGACCCCAGCGGAGGTAAGGGAACTTGTCCCCAACAGTCCGAAGGTCAGGAGATCAGAGGAGAAGGAAGGGAGGAAAGGAAACAGGGGTCTCCAGGCGTAGGGTTCGATAGATGGAAAGAGACTGCCAAACCCTATATATATAGGGATCAAATTGAACGAAATCATCTGAGGAAAGCTATGGAGAAGAAATCAAGCGAAATCATAGAGAGGATAGGAAGAAACATGAGAAGGAAAATTGATTAGAACTGGTTTCCCAGTTTGCGTGGAACCCAGCAAAAACAGAGGTAGAGGAAAAGATAGAAGCCGTGCGATTTTGATCCAATGGACACAAAAACACTCGAAATTGGAAAGGAAAAATAAAACCATCATGACAAAATCAATATAAATCAATAAAGTGACATCGAAATAATTTCCTTTTTCTCTTTCTTTGTTTGAGGGCTCAAACAATATCCAAACTAAGCCAAAATTTGCACATAAGTTAAATGAAGTATGTAGATTCCGAATATCCAATTAGTTTTGCGTTTTGGAAACCTTTAATGGGTTAAATAAATCAAATATCATTTTCTCTTTCTTTCTTCATTTATGGCTTTAGGATTATCCAAATTTTACGAAACTTGACACACAAGTCATATTTAATGTGTTGAATATGAATTTGCCTTTGTTTCCAACTTTTGGTGTCATGAATTACATTTATTTATTAATTACACCTTTTAGGCATTTTCTCTCTCCTACAATTACCTAATAACCAAACATTATCCAAATTCGTTGCAAACTTGCCCAAAGGCTTATTTTTATGTTTAGATTACGAATTTGGAGTTAGTTTTCCAAGTTGAGGACATTAAATATTTTATATCACTTTATTTGCCTATTTCCTATTTTATTTAGATAAGGACATTAATATATACAATTATCTTCAAAATTAAATGATACTTAGTCCTTAAGTTACTTTTTGGTCAAGAAAATGAATTTTAGTGTTAAATTACCCTGATGGGTTTCCAATTATAAATTTTGGTGCAATATCTTTCTAATTATCCTCTTTACCCATTAATTCCCATATTACCTTTAATTATTGCATTTATCTTCTCCTTTATATAAAATTCGGATTTTCTCCTATTTCTCTTATTTTAGAAAGTGCTAGAAAGTTCTAAGACGAAATATTTTATGATTTCTATTACTTAGTGTCAATTTATACTTCAAACCCATTAATTAAAACCAATTTAGTGTATATGTGCATACAACCCTATATGGGAAGGTATTTATCCAACTAAGTTCTTTAATGAGTTATTATTAAGCACAAAGTATTTTGTATTCCCTTAATTACATGTATTAGTTTATTCTTGTTTGGCTAAGACAAAAGGGTAAAACTACTAGGATAAGGTTCTAGTTCTAGTATGTTACAGCACACCACCCCTTAAAGAGATTTCATCCTCGAATTCAAAACATCCATAGGAAACTTATTCATCACTACTTAAAAGGGGTTCATCTCATAAAATCAAACTTAGCTTTAGTTATAAAAGTTCAACTATACTTCTTACATCCACTACATAAGCAACATGCAAAGGGAAACATAACTTGTAAAGACTAGTCTAAGGAACTATGGGTTAACTTGCCCTTGCTCGACATCATTAATTTCTTCACCATCCAAAGCAAAAACTCTTCCAGCTCTTCTTTCCGCAGGTCTTCCTCTATTATTGTTACCATTATTGTTGCCATGATTCTGAGGAGGTGCCTACTGAGGAACATGTCCAGGTCCAAAACGAAGCTTGGGGCACTGAGGTCTGACGTGTCCAGGTTCATTGCAATGATGGCATACCACTGGACGAGGTTTGTCATGAGAACACTTCCCTGGAGGATGGTAACAATTGCACTTAGAACACTTGTCCCTTCTCTGATCATCACTTGAGGACTTCCTTTTCTTGTCGAACTCCCTTGGTTGAAACCTTGGGTAAGACTCCACAGCCAAAGCTTTATCAACCATCTGCTGAAAGGTCAAGGGCAATTGTGGGATTAGAGCATGACCCACATTGTAGTTGAGCCCTTGGAGGAAAAGGTCAGCCCTACGTTCTTCACCCAAACCAACTGCATATCGCTCCAACAACAGAAACCTTTGCACGAAGGCAGAAACGGATAAGGGACCTTGCTTCAAACTGTAGAACTCTGCTTCTTTCTTCTTTAGGGCAACAGTGCAGATGTACTTCCCTCGAAAGAGAGCCAAAAACTCTATCCAGGTCATGGTGGAGATATCTCTAGTCTTAGCAATTCCATTCCACCAAACTCTAGCTGGTCCATCCAAGACATAGGAAGCAAACCTAACCTTTTGATGTGGAGGGCATGCCATACCATCGAAAGTCCTCTCCATGGCTAACACCCAATCATCTTCTTTGTCCACCATCTCTATATCACCCTCACCCTTGAAGGAAGGTGGTTGCATCTTCATGAACTCCATGATTGTGAACTCCTTAGGCTTCACAGGTACAGACGGGTCTTTCATCTTCCCCACCATGGAAGACGCAAAGAGTTGTCGAAACATGGCCAACTTATGCTCTGGAGTCATAGCTCCACCCGAACCAACAGCATCAGAGGTCCCCTGACCAAACCTAGCATTTTGAGGCGTCTCATAACCATACTGGTTGTCCACTGTTGAGTTATCACCAGCCATTAGGGTTTTTCCTGCACAAGGCAAGGAGACAAGGTATAAGCAACCTAAGATAAAGGTAAACATCCTAAGGGAGACGAGTTTGAAATAGTTAGATAACCGACTGCTAGTGGCTCTGATACCATGCTGTAAAGAAGTGAAACCACTCCTCTACTAGAAAGAAAAGACCACATCCCTTAAAACAAAACACCACATAAAATTTTTCGCCAAAGGGATGGAAATCAATTCATTCAACATGTATGTATCATTACACAATGAATAGCAGCGGAAAAGAAATATTATCTAACAATTACAAAGCTTGTTACAACACTTCACCACATATGGTAATCTAAAGGAAAACTAAACATAAAGCCAAGGACTAAGCTGAGGGTCATCTAACCACCTCTTCAAGCCTCCCGAAGATCAGCTATAAGGTTGTTGTTGAAGTTCACTCTCCTCGATCTAACCTGGGGTTGGAAGCATACCCCGACAAAAGAAGAAGAAAAGAGAAATACATCAGCAAAAGCTGGTATGTGTATTCTAAAGAAAAACTTGAGCAATATATGACATTATGGACATCAAGTATGAATGCTTCCCATGCAAAACAAAAGTACTACCCACACGGGCATAAAAGATAAGATTCTTAACAAAAGAGATACTTGCCATATGTAAACAATAAAGAAGTGCCACATGCACATATCATGACCAATATTCTGCATAAATGTGAGATAAGCATAACACTAGAATATTATAAAACACAAAGGCAGTCAAGAATCACACATCCTGAACCTGGTGAGACATGGGCCAAGAATCACACATCTTGCCCTGGCATGGGGAATCACACATCCACCATCCAAATATATATAACATGGGCCAGGAATCACACATCCTGCCTGGCATGGGGAATCACACATCCACCATCCAAAATATTATAATGAGACAAAACCAATGCAATTATACTACTCTAGGGTTACTGAATCACATAGCAGGAAAATGTAGAGGCAAGTAGGAAAGTATAGTCAAACATCAAATAAGATTTTCCACAATGGTCAACATATGAAAAATTAATAAACTTCCACATCATAGTGGTAGATACCATCAAAAATATCATCATGTTTCCATATCACAACAAAAGATTCCAAGAAATTATCCAAGATCACAATAACCAGGATAGTTCACATGAACCATGATAATAAGAGAATAGACATATGTGTAGGCAAAAGTCAAAAAGAAAGATAAGATAGGTGAATTGCTCAACAAAGATGAATAGGGGATACAACATACCTCAAATCAGATTCCAAACTGCTAAGCACTCCTAGATCCAAGTCTAGGTCACCAAAGGACTATCAAACACATATGTAGATTTTAAGTCAATTTCATACACATTAACCAAACCCTAAAAACTACCTTTTTATTATTATGTGAATTAGGTTATGGAAACTATTCCATATTTTAGGTTATGTTATTACGAGTCTAAAACATATTTTATTATATTTTTCTGACTTATATATTATTAGTTATGATTTTTACAAGTTATTTATCATAAATTAGATAAAAAAAAACACCTATTTTTAATATTTGGATTCAGTTATCAAAACTTATACCATTAACTAGATCTTATTTTTCTGATTCCAACGAATATTTTTCCAAAATTTTCTGATAAGCCGATAATTAGTTATACATTTTTAATTACTGACCAATCAGATAATTAATTAATGCCACTTAGGCGAGAAAAACCTCAAAAGTAGGTCGGTCCCACATGACTTGGCCCAATGTGAGCCGGACAAGTCAGCAGGTCAAGAACTCATTTGACTCGATCCAAAACAAGAGACAAGAGGTGAAATGACCAATATGCCCCTGAAAGTAAAACGAAAAATAAAGTAAACTGGAGGGCAGACCAGACCAATCGCTATGGTCGTCTTCTTCATTTTCACAGAATCACAAACACCACAGGTTGCGGCAAACCTCGACGGTCAGGAACTCAAACCAGTCTACAGAGGCCAAAACCAAACGACGATAACACCATCGAGTTCACAGGAGTCAATCGGACCCAGAGATGAAGACGCGAGGTTCAAGGCTTTCAAAAGACCATGAATTCAACATAACTGCAGACCAACTAGAAGGAAGAGCAAAAGAGGGAAAAGCAACCTGTAAGTGATGGGAATGAATTGACTATCCAGTAAGCTTCACGAGATCGAACTGAACCGATCCAAGCCCTCTCCAAACTTCACGATGGCCTGAGGCACCGATCACCACCTGATCTTCTTACAGCAAGATGGCGTGAGATGGGGAAACAAATTCGGGAACAAAGGATGCCAAACCAAGGAGTCTGGCCACCTCCAGGGACCCCAATGGAGGTAAGGGAACTTGTCCCCAACAGTTCGAAGGTCAGGAGATCAGAGGAGAAGGAAGGGAGGAAAGGAAACAGGGGTCTCTAGGCGTAGGGTTCGATAGATGGAAAGAGACTGCCAAACCCTATATATATAGGGATCAAATTGAACGAAATCATTCGAGGAAAGCTATGGAGAAGAAATCAAGCGAAATCATAGAGAGGATAGGAAGAAACCTGAGAAGGAAAATCGATCAGAACTGGTTTCCCAGTTCGCGTGGAACCCAGCAAAAACAGAGGTAGAGGAAAAGGTAGAAGCCGTGCGATTTTGATCCAATGGACACAAAAACACTCGAAATTGGAAAGGAAAAATAAAACCATCATGACAAAATCAATATAAATCAATAAAGTGACATCGAAATAATTTCCTTTTTCTCTTTCTTTGTTTGAGGGCTCAAACAATATCCAAACTAAGCCAAAATTTGCACATAAGTTAAATTAAGTATGTAGATTCCGAATATCCAATTAGTTTTGTGTTTTGGAAACCTTTAATGGGTTAAATAAATCAAATATCATTTTCTCTTTCTTTCTTCATTTATGGCTTTAGGATTATCCAAATTTTACGAAACTTGACACACAAGTCATATTTAATGTGTTGAATACGAATTTGCCTTTGTTTCCAACTTTTGGTGTCATGAATTACATTTATTTATTAATTACACCTTTTAGGCATTTTCTCTCTCCTACAATTACCTAATAACCAAACATTATCCAAATTAGTTGTAAACTTGCCCAAAGGCTTATTTTTATGTTTAGATTACGAATTTGGAGTTAGTTTTCCTATTTGAGGACATTAAATATTTTATATCACTTTATTTTCCTATTTCCTATTTTATTTAGATAAGGACATTAATATATACAATTATCTTCCAAATTAAATGATACTTGGTCCTTAAGTTACTTTTTGGTCAAGAAAACGAATTTTAGTGTTAAATTACCCTGATGGGTTTTCAATTATAAATTTTGGTGCAATATCTTTCTAATTATCCTCTTTACCCATTAATTCCCATATTACCTTTAATTATTGCATTGATCTTCTCCTTTATATAAAATTCGGATTTTCTCCTATTTCTCTTATTTTAGAAAGTGCTAGAAAGTTCTAAGACGAAATATTTTATGATTTCTATTACTTAGTGTCAATTTATACTTCAACCCCATTAATTAAAACCAATTTAGTGTATATGTTCATACAACCCTATATGGGGAGGTATTTATCCAACTAAGTTCTTTAATGAGTTATTATTAAGCACAAAGTATTTTGTATTCCCTTAATTACATGTATTAGTTTATTCTTGTTTGGCTAAGACAAAAGGGTAAAACTACTAGGATAAGGTTCTAGTTCTAGTATGTTACAGGGGGTCTAGGCCAGTGAGGGCAGACTCCTTAGATGATTGACATCCAACATCAACCAGAGATGTCGGTGGTACCTGAGTTATGAGTTGTGGAAATTAGTGGACATATTTGATAGGTCCACTGGTGCACAACAAGACTAAGGGGTTTGACTCCCCGCCTGAGTACCTAGGTTGAGAGGAGTCGAGATATCCAGCCGCTCCCATTAGTTACTGAGAGCTAGACGTGGTGATGCCACCTACAGACGTGGTACTGAGATTGAAGACTTAGGATCATGGGCATGCTTCTAAGTCTTGCACAGTGCTATTGTAGCTTGTTGTGATACTTTCACATAATGTGGTATACATCATGTGGGTTTAGGGCATAATAAGATGAATGAGAGATTAATCAAGAGTGTGTAATTTTGAATTATCCTTCATATGTTTATGAGTTACTAGTTCTTTTGTGATTAATCAAGCATGTTCAGATATTAATACACTCTTGTAGATACCTAAGTATTCTGTCATATATATGTCTACAAATGATTAGTTCATATATAGCTCATTACTATTCTACTTCAAATTCTATTGCTCAATCATTTATCATTGACTATTTAAGTTCCTTAAATAGTTTATTTAGAGTACTCATTCACTGAGTGAGTAGGCTCGCCCCTCTACTCAAAAATTTTTTAGGGAATCCATGTGGATCTGAAGAGTGTCAATGCCAAAATAGATCCACCATGAGAGATAAGTATCAGATTAGTTAAGTTGAGTATGTTCATGTCATTCTAGGTCCTTGTATAAAAGTGGGAGAGTTGTAAATGATAATGTGTAAATTTGCTTCCTTAATAATAGAGACTGTATTGATTATCATGTCGTATATACATGGTGGGTGTGAGAAATAGAATCAATGTTTAGACATGCCTCTTATTTTTTGAAATCAGATTAGAGTAAACAAGCTTTAAATCCCCTTGAATAGTTAATTTATGATATTAAATGTGATAAAACAAAGAGTTCAAAAATTGGAAGAAAAACAAAAAGTCTAGGGTGTTCTTCATATTATGTTTAATCCTCAACTTCTACCCTAATCTCATGGTTAGTGGTTATCATGAGATGTGGGCATGATAGCTTAGTATCAGAGCTTAGGCTGAGTCATCTGGGACCATTAGGATAGAAAGTTAGTCTTAAGTGTGGCAGTTAGGAGGTGATGTGCCAATAGCTCTGGGATGTCTCAATATTTGAATATCCTGGCCCGTATCTAAATACTTGGGTTGACCAATATCAAGCTACTCTGTCAATTTTTATCTGGATGCCCTGGCAAAGTATGCAGAGGAAGGATGACCTAGAGAGAAACCCTAGAAATATTAGGGTCAGAAGACCAGAAAATAATGAAGGAATAAGAGCATAAAGATACGATGAGATACATATGTTATTTTATATTGTTGTTTTGATTGAAGATGAATAGAAATGCTCTTATATATTTGAATTCAGATATTCACTTTTTATAAACATATATATGATTCTTTAAGATTGTTGTATAGTATAAAGTAATATCAGTTTATTTTTTAGATTATGTGTATCATGTAACCAAGAATTATCTTATATTGAGCTTTCCCTAAGTGGATAATCTTTCTACATGTTTGAATGAATAGGAGTTGGTTAATTTGAGTAGCTCGTGGCTTCAAGACTACATGTCAGGCCTAAACCGAATAGCAGGATGTGTTACTGGGATCTATTGACTCCCATTAACAATATAGTAAGAGTAGACTCTAGATAAATTAGACTCATATTGTAGTGAGAATGTACATACACTAAGAAATTGATATATAAGGGAAGGATTGGAATAACGAAGAATCAGTTAGAACTGATATCTAAGATCCATGTTTGGGGCCTCAGATAGGAAACCCTATATTGGGAATTAAGTAAAAAAGGAATATAGATTCAAGACATAGATTGGTTTGTAGCATACACAATGAAGAGGAAAGAACAGATTAAGAGAAATGAATCATATAATTAATTGAGGCACTTTATTCAATTTGATGCAAAAAGGAAAATAGAAGAAAAGAGTTAAGAATACAACAAGTACACAGAAGTGGAAAATTTTTAGATAAGTTAAAGTGGAGAGAACTAGATGAACATGTAAATTATAAAATTAGGTTAAGAAACTCAGATGAAACAAAAGGGAAGCAATGTAAATAATGAGTTTGATTAAGGAAGGATGGTTACATGATATAATTAATATCATGGAATATGTACTTCTATTACGAAGTTTAATGCATTCATCCTTACCATTTTTTGATTCAAAGTTTCTATAAAGTAACAACCTAGTTTCCATAAAATGTTTTTAATAGGTTCCTAATGTTGAAATGAAGCTAATTCTTAAAACAAGAACAAATATGCATCTAAAAAAAGAACAAGTCATATAAAGGTAAATTATATTCATATCAGAAAAGCTTGATTGAAATATAAACTATGTTTGACACATGCATGAGCCATTTTATTTGAAACAAAGGACAAGTAATGTATTAAACAAAATATAAAACTAGTAGGGATAAAATTGATTTAGAATTTCAACTTGATATTAGGCATGCATACATAGTGATACACATCAATGATCAACATGATCATAAGAGATAAGTAGAAGTTAATAATGATATATAGAGTAGTATACATGGAGACAATAATAGAAAAAAGAGAAGGGGTTGAAACATGATGGAGTAATATAGATTATAAAATAGAGAGATTGTGATATGCAAGAAAATTGTTGAATAATATAATCTCACTGATGATGAGTAATGAAACATAGATATGAAAAATGTATTAAGTGAATACTTGAAGATTAGAATTCTAAATCTCAAAATCATATTCTCTTTTGTATCTTTCTTACTAAGAGCAATGTGGGAATGAAGTGATAAGAAAATGAATTCTATATGATGCATAAACACCATGGTAGAGACATCTATTGAATGTATTTAATGAAACATAATAGGATGATGAAACCCTAATAGGGTAATAAGAAAAGCAACCTATCATAAATGTAAAGTAAAAGAAAAGGAAATTCAAGTGATAAGATAAGGAAGACTTTAGTAAACTTTAATAGAGATAAAGTTTGAATTTCTAATTAAGGGAGAAAAATCATGTCACAACAACAACATGTTATTGATAAGGATCAAACCCTAATATGTTTAGGGTTGTAGTAGTTCAAGGGATGTCACTAGTGATTTGACCTTGAATACTAACAATTTATAAAGTAGGATCATGAGATCAGTAATATGAGAATAAACTAGGAGTGATAGAAATCCAAGGTTTAAAAGTAGTACATGAGAAATATAGACAAACAAGATGGAGATGACTATGAATGAAGAGTAGGAAATAGATTTGAAATGTAAGAAGTGTGATATGAATAAAATAAAAATTACAACATGAGAAAAGTGTGATCAAAAATAAATTCTTGTAGTGATTGCAAGTGTGGGCTCTGATCTCCAAACCACGATATAAACACGATTTAAACTTAGCGGAAGCGAATCGATTAACAGCGGAAGACAAAAATCACGGAAAATTAAAACTTTTCGAGACAAGAGCCTGAATCCATAAAGCTTCATTCATAAAAGGAGATAACTGTTTACATCTCATGATAATTACTTCTTGAGTAATTATATACAACAAGATAAAAAATCTCAAGAACTCATAACCAAAAGACTCCAAGACCTGAGAGTACAGAGGACACATAGGACTGACTCTAACTACACCACATGGCAGGCTAAATCTCCACCTGAGATTTACTGCTGCTCCCGGTGCTACTGCTGCTGGGACTGGTCACCTGTAGACCTGTTCCTCCGTCCTCGACGTCCACCTAAAAAGTTGAAGTCTACGGGGTGAGACAATTGTACATAATTGTCCCAGCGAGAGTTATAACTCTCCGCCAGAAGCTTTATTATAACATCAAAGAATAACTTAAGCAGTAAAAGCTTACAAAGTATTCAATAGCAGATGCAGTTGTAAACAAGAGTTCAACATTTATCAAGCATGAAGAACATATGCACTATACAGTGTAACATCAATCAATTAGCTCATAGTTACCTTTAACAGGTATACTACACTGTAGATTATGTTTTTCAAACATTCTTATTATTATGCCCTGTGGAGATGAGGTTTACCACTCATACCCCAACCAATCACTGTTAAGTGCCTTAGTATCATACTAGGTCATCGAAAGAGCCGGATTCTCATGACCTTCACCTTCCTCAGTCAGTAAGAGGATTACTTGTAGGACATCTTGTGTCTCTACTATTATAGCTTACCAGGGTAATCTGGTCCTTCACTATTTTAGAGTTACAGTGGCGTTCTGTACTCTCTTCGTCATCAGGAGATTTCATGTTTATCTTCCGCTGATACGGATATCTTTGCTTTTTTCATCATCAGGAGGTTTCATGTTTACCATCCACTGATACGGTATGAGTTTTGTAGTGAAGGATTGACGGATTATACATCTACATCAAATTCCTACACTAGGATGTAAGGTTCTACACATCCATATACCCCACATACTCAACAGTATGTGATCCAGGAGTTCCCTTAGGAAAACCTGTTTCACCATCATTTGATCTCTGACAATGATGGATCTATGATCAGGGCTCTACATTACACTTGATTAGTTAGGTGCATTCAGTATTCTTTTACATCATACATTGTTCTTCAAACAATAACAGTAGCATAACAGATATGAAAGTAGAATACTAAATGTAACAAACCTAACTCACATCAATCATCATTTCTCAGTATACTCATCACAAGTCATCTCTAAAGCATGACCTTGATGGTATTCATGGCTCTTACAGCCCATTAAAACATAGGATGCCACTGACAAGGCATCAAGATATTTTACTATTCATAAAGCTAACAACATGCTTTCAATGAATATAGTATCATCATTCATACCTGGATATGATCACCTTCATATCAAAACCTGCATGGTTAATTCAACTGATAAAGGTAATTCAAAACAAGAATATACTTTCCACTCTTTTCATAAGAGCTAAGTTCTCTGATTCTCATCAATTAGAGTTTACTACTCATATTGTATGTCATCACCCTTGAATTAGGGTTTACTATTCACATTACATGTCATCACCCTTGAATTAGGGTTTACTATTCACATTATGGTGAATTGAACTCATAACATCATCATGTATGAGGAACATCATCATTGATGCTCTCAGATTATTTTAAGATTCATCATTTATCATAATTAGGGTTCCATGATCTCACATAGGTGGATCATACCCTAATCATGCACATTCATGTGTATTGAAGGTACTTTACTTGAATTTCCATCAAAAAAAGGTACTTTCTCTTTCTTAAGATACTTTCTCTCTCCTCATACTTGTAGATGGCGATGACACCAAACTAGATCAGGTTGGGTTAAGTCCACTTTGATTAACATAGACCAAATCACCACTATTGAGTGATTGGGGTTTGGTTAGAACAAGGTTTCACTCAATTGAACCTTTTAAGAGCATTATGGTAAATTACACATTGATCATCATCATGGTTTAATTTACTAACGATTTGACCCTTCTCTTGGTATTATTAGGGTTTAGGTTGAACAACTATTAAACCATTTAAACCTTCAAGGCATTAGGCAGACTTAACTTCAAAAGTCTCCAATAGGTTTCACACCTTCAACCTTCATACGATCTTGAGGTCGCATGCCCTCATTCGATCTTGAGGTCGTATACCCTCATTCGATCTTGAGGTCGTATACCCTCATTCGATCTTGAGGTCGAATTTCCTCATT
Source organism: Alisma plantago-aquatica (assembly GCA_963693085.1). Lineage (NCBI taxonomy): Eukaryota > Viridiplantae > Streptophyta > Magnoliopsida > Alismatales > Alismataceae > Alisma > Alisma plantago-aquatica. The sequence continues at coordinate 777,813,125 of OY856409.1, forward strand.
CGATCTTGAGGTCGAATGCCCTCATACGGTTTGAGATCGAATGCCCTCATACGGTTTGAGATCGAATGCCCTCATTTGGTTTGAGATCGAATGCCCGCATTCGATTTGAGATCGAATGCCCTCATTCGGTTTGAGATCGAATGCCCTCATTCGGTTTGAGATCGAATGCCCTCATACGGTTTGAGATCGAATGCCCTCATTCGGTCTTGAGGTCGAATGCCCTCATACGGTTTGAGATTGAATGGACCTCCAAAGTGGTTCAAAGGGTAAACTTGATTAGGGTTTCCTATGTTGAAGCCTTCAATTGGTCTCAAGCTTTCTAACCACTTACCAATTGAGACAATTAGGGTTAGCCTTAACCAATTGGTCACTCAATTGACCCTCAATTGATATCCAATTAGGGTTGGAGTTGGTTCAATTAAGGTCTATAAACGTTCAACCATCAACACTCAACAATGTGAATCAAATCGAAGTTGAACCCATCAATTGACCTCCAATTGGGCTCAAACTTGGCCCAAACGGTCTTGGGATCGTTTTTATATACTCCAAATGGTCTTGAGACCGTTTTCCCAAGAATTCATCAAAATCTAGATTGATTTGATAGGGGTTGATCCCTAATTAAGTCACAAATCAGCAATTTGATTATTTCAATAACCCATTGTAATTGGGCCCTCAATTGATCAAATTACCTTAACCCTAGACCTCCAAACGGTCTTGGGTTGTCATCAAACGGTCTTGAGACCGTTTGGATGATTCCCCAAACGGTCTTGAGACCGGTTGGGCTAATCAACCCAAAATCTCAAATTAGCTCATTGGGATTTCAGCACTGATTTCAATTAGGGTTTTCCCTAGTAATCAACCTTCAACTCTTAACTCGTTTGGAATTAGTCCATAAAATTTGGTGAGTCATTAATTAACATCATTATGAACAGTAATATCATACGGTCAATGCTTAGTCAACCATCTTATACGGTCTTGAGACCGTTTGCCCAAAAAGGGCAAATTAAGCAGATTGAAAAATCAGAACTAAATTCAATTGAATTTGCTAATTGTTTTGCCTATATCTCACGATTCCTTTGGATTTAACCTCTCAAATTTTGTGGGTGATTAACCTTCATAATTATGAACAGGATTCTCATACGGTCCTCGCTTGGTCAATGCAGACATACGGTCTTGAGACCGTATGCCTTCATACGACCTTGAAACCATTTGCCCATCAAACGGTTTTGCAAACCGTATGGGCACTTGGTTGAGGTCGTATGACAAAGTGGAAAACCGTGGATAAGCATAGGAAATAACGCCCTCATCTTCTTCCTCAAGAACAGCAACAGTTCCTCACGGATTTGCTTGCAAGGAAGTAAGGGAAGATAGGGAAGAAGAAGAACTAGCAACTAAAAGCATAGAAAAGATGTATATAACAAAGCATAGGTTTAGAGTTATAAAACCCGCCTAAAGCTTGCTCCTTGAGCTCCAAGCTTTCTAGATCCAAGCCTTTAATGGCGTCCTAGAAGCTCCACAGGTCGGCCAAGGTGAATCCTCCAAGGAAAGTTGAGAAGAGATGGCTACAATGATAGAGCTAAGTGAGCTAGCCATGAATTTGACCTTGAATTCGAGTTTCATCCAAGAATTTAAGCAAAAGGAAGGATCCAAACCTACCTTGCACTCCCATGGTCGTCCTCCTGAGCTCCAGAGCTCTCCTTATTCGGTTTGAGAAAGGGGAACAGTGAAGGAAACGAAAGAAACATTCCTTTGCTAAGTGAGGAAAAGGACTTATATACTTGGGTGGAATTTCAACATAGGCACATAGGTTTTCCTCACTTTCAACTAAGTCCCTCCTTTTCTTCTTTGCTCGTCCCTTCTTCTTATTTCTAAGGACAACCTTCTTCTAAGGTCAAGAAATGAAGGCAAAGAAGTTCAACCTATTACTAAAGCACACACATAAAAGGGTTATAGTACTTACACCTTGATTATTCAATCACAAAGGTGTTTTTCATTATATGATTATTCAATTGAAGTGACTTCTTCATCATTTCTTCTCTAAATGATGACAAGAGTCTTACAAGATATTTTAGATGGTGTATTTTACAAGTTGCACCCCTCAAATTGGGTAAATTGCACTTTACTCCAATTTAGGGTTTCAAGCACAGGGATTGCTTCCATAGCTGCACCTTGGTGCTCAAGCTTGGGAAATCCCTCAAACTTTAACATAATCATTCTTATGATGTCTCAACATCAGAGGAACATCTCAACATGTGCAAATTGCAAGTCAACCCTTCTAACTGGGTAAATTGCACATAGGTCCCTGTATTACAAAACAATCAATTCAATCATTGTTGAAAAGGGACAGAAAAGGAAAAGTATGTTCCTTAGGAACTTAATTACATGCAAAAAGATAATCACCAGTATCTTAATTACATAATTAGGCAAAACACCTAGGGTTAACTCATAACCCAGGTCAGGGATGTTACAAATTATCCACCCCTTACAAGGATTTCGTCCCCGAAATCGATAAAACATATTAAGAGAAAAGGGCAGGATACTTCCTTCTCATCTCATCCTCTAGTTCCCAAGTGGCTTCTTCAACACCACAGTGGTTCCAGAGAACTTTCATAAGGCTTATATCTTTCTTTTTTAACTTTTTAATTTTGTTATCAAGGATTGACACCGGTCCTTCCTCATAAGATATATCATCATTCAATTCTACCTCCATAGGTTGTAGAATTGACTCAGTATCAGGGTGACATTTCTTTAGCATAGAAATGTGAAACACAGGATGTAACCTCTGTAACTCTGGTGGCAGCTCTAGTTTATAGGCTACTTTTCCAATCCGTTCAATGATTGGATAAGGCCCCATAAATCTAGGAGCTAACTTCCCTTTCCTTCCAAAACGAAGGACTCCTTTCCAAGGCGAGACCTTGAGATACACTCTGTCTCCAACCTGGAACTCTAAGGGTCTACGACGCTTGTCAGCATAAGATTTCTGCCTATCCTGTGCAGTCTTAATCTGTTGTTGTATTACTTTAATCTTCTCTGTGGTCTGCTGCACAAGATCAGGACCTAACAACTGATGCTCACCAGTCTCAAACCAACACAAAGGTGATCTACAACGTCTACCATATAAGGCTTCATAAGGTGCCATATCAATACTATGTTGATAGCTATTGTTATAGGCAAACTCTATCAAGCTTAGGTGTAGATCCCAACTTCCGGTAAACTGGAGAACACATGCTCTCAATAGGTCTTCTAAGGTCTGTATGGTCCTTTCTGACTGTCCATCAGTCTGTGGATGAAAGGCCGTACTAAACCTTAGCTTGGTGCCTAAGGCTCTGTGTAACTGTTCCCAAAAATGACTTGTAAACTGAGGACCTCTATCAGAAACTATTGTGACAGGAACTCCATGCAAACGCACTATCTCTTGCACATACAACTGGGATAACCTTTCAGCAGAATAGGTTGTTTTGACAGGTAAGAAATGCGCTGTCTTAGTCAACCTATCTACAACTACCCAAATGGAATCATGTCCTTTGTTTGTCCTGGGTAGGCCAACAACAAAGTCCATGGTAACATGATCCCACTTCCACTGTGGTATGGGTAAAGGTTGCATTGTTCCTGCAAGCTTCTGGTGTTTAGCTTTAACTTGCTGACACACAGGACACCTCAGAACAAACTCTGCAACATCCTTCTTCATTCCAGGCCACCAATACAGTTCCTTTAAATTACGATACATCTTGGTGCTCCCTAGATGCATAGCATACATCGAAGAATGAGCTTCTTCCAGGACTAACTTCCTCAAGTTATCCACATCTGGCACCATCATCCTCCCATGATAACATGTTACATGATCATCCGAGTCATGGAAACCATCTCGCTTCTCATTTCCATACTCTAATCTGATCTGCTGAACTGCAGCATCATCTTGTTGTGCTTCCTTAATCTGCTCTCTTAGGGTAGGTTTAATATGCATCTCAGCCAACAACCCGGCAAACAATGACACCTTCAACTGTACATTGTCTTGCCTTAAAGAGATAAACATATCTCTCTTAGAGCACACTAAAGAGGTTAATTGTGCTCTATCCATTGTTGATGTTGCTGATTTCCTACTCAAGGCATCTGCAACAACATTGGCCTTGCCTGGATGGTAATCATTCGTACAATCGTAATCCTTGATTAACTCCATCCAACGACGTTGCCTCATGTTAAGCTCATGCTGAGAGAAGATATACTTAAGGTTCTTGTGGTCTGTGAAAATCTGGAATGTCTCTCCGTAGAGATAATGCCTCCAGATCTTCAAGGCATGAACCACAACAGCTAACTCCAGATCGTGTGTCGGATAATTCTCCTCGTGTTTCTTAAGCTGTCGAGAAGCAAAAGAAATCACTTGTTTATCCTGCATCAACACACATCCAAGTCCATTCTTGGAGGCATCACAGAAGACTACATATCCTTTTCCTTGTTCAGGTAGCACAAGCACAGGTGCACTTGTCAACCTCTCCTTCAACAGCTGGAAAGACTGTTGACACTTATCACTCCAAGAAAAAGGAATATCTTTCCGGGTTAACTTGGTCAAGGGTAAGGCTATAGAACTAAAGTTCTTAATGAACCTTCGATAATAGCCAGCTAACCCCAAGAAACTTCGAATCTCCATCGGTGTCTTTGGTTGTTCCCACTGTAGAACAGATTCTACCTTTGTAGGGTCAACACGAATTCCCGAGGCAGATATCACATGTCCTAGAAAAGATACCTCCGGCAGCTAGAACTCACACTTGCTAAACTTAGCATACAACTTGTGTTCTCTTAGCAAGGTCAAAGCTTGGCGAAGATGCTGCTCATGCTGCTGAGCATCCTTACTATAGATCAGAATGTCATCTATGAAGACGACAACACACTGATCAAGGAAAGGTCGAAAAACTCTATTCATGAGTTCCATGAATGCAGCTGGTGCATTGGTTAGTCCAAACGACATAACCGTGAACTCATAGTGACCATACCTTGTCCTAAAGGCAGACTTGGATATGTCACTATCCTTAATACGGAGTTGATGATATCCATACCTCAAGTCTATCTTTGAAAAGACTGTTGCACCATGCAACTGGTCAAAGAGATCATCAATCCTCGGCAGAGGGTACTTGTTCTTTATTGTTACTTTATTGAGTTGTCTATAGTCAATGCACAACCGCATTGACCCATCTTTCTTTTTAACAAACAAGACCGGAGCACCCCAAGGTGAAGTGCTCGGTCGGATAAAACCCTTCTCAAGTAACTCTTGAAGCTGTTTCTTGAGTTCTGCCATCTCGGCAGGCGCCATCCTATACAGAGTCTGGGCTATGGGTTTCGTATCTGGGATCAGATTGATTTCAAAATCAATCTCGCGAAGTGGTGGTATACCAGGAAGTTCTTCAGGAAACACATCCTCGAATTCCCTGACTATGGGAACTTCGGTAGGATTGGAACTTTCCTTGGTAACATCTACCACATGGGCCAAGAATGCATAACATCCTTGCCTCAACAGCTTATCAGCAACCATAGCTGACACAAGACAGGTGGGTAGAATCTTTCTTTCACCTTGAAAGATCCATGTGTTGCTTTCATCAGCAAACATAGCCAACTTGGACTCACAATCCAAGACAACTCTATACCTCTCTAAGGTATCCATCCCGAGGATTATATCAAATCCTTTCATATCAAGCGGTATAAGATCCACTTGAATGCGATGGTTAGAAAAGAAGAGGATGCAGGGAGAGCATACCTCCTGCAAAATGGCAGAACCACTCAACGGAGTCTCCAACAACAAACTATCTGCCCTATGACTATCAGTCACATTGCAGTTACGAATCACTCTATGAGTGATGAAAGAGTGCGTAGCACCCGGGTCAATCAGAACAGATACAACACAGGATGTAGACATATCAGGATATAAAAGTTCCATCTGACCTGCCACTACCCGTGGATTGACCACTACATCTGGTGGGTTCATAGCATAGAACCTCGCTGTCGCCTGGTGTTGAGGTGGTGCTGATGATCCAGCTTGAGACGCTTGTCCACGTCCTCGAGCTGCTCCTTGAGATTTCATTCTCTGAGATCCTTGTTGATTCTGTCTCGGAGGCTGTGTCACACTAACAGGCCTAGAACGGCAATCCTTCATCAAGTGTCCCACCTTACCACAGTTGTAGCAACTCCTCTCCTGTTGTTGTGGTCGGGGTGGTCCAGTAACTGACATCGATGCAGAACTGTGAGTCCCTTGAAGCAGTTGACTCCGTCCTCTACCTCTGCTTGGTGACCATTGAGTTTGAGAACTCGATCTGGGTGGTGGAGGGTTAGGTGCAGAGAATCTAGGTTTCTTGGAATCCCTAGATGAAGAACCTTGGAACTGTGGATATCTTTTCTAGGTTTGCCTCTTCTCAACCACAGATCTCTCTATCCTTCAGACTGACTCAATGAAGGTAGAGAATCTCTCTCAGTTTTCTAAGGCAGACACAGGGGTTTACATATCAGCATTCAAACCCTTCTTGAATCTCCTGATTCTTTCCTCATCTGTGGCAGCCATGTGTGGATAGAACCGCAACAATTCCATGAACTTAGCTTCATACTCGCTAATGTTCATCATGCCCTGCCTCAATCTCTCAAACTGAGAGATCTTCTCATCTAGGAAGGTCTTTGGAAAATATCTATTGATAAATTCCCGACGAAATTCTTCCCACGAGAACTCTATTCCAGGTCTCTTCTGCTCTTCCATGTTCCACCAGTGACCAACACTACCTTTGAGAAGATAGACAGCATGTCTAACCTTCTCAGCCTCTGGGATAATAAGAATCCTGAAAGCCTTCTCCAACTCTGTTAACCATAGGTCAGCATCTGCGGGGTCGGCAATCCCAAAGTACTCGGTAGCTCCGACACGACGAAGTCGCTCGAACGTCTTACCGATACCTTGTCCATCAGGTTGGGTAGGTGCCCTAGGTGCAGGCATGGGCATCCTGTCAGTGATGTGTGTCATGGCAGTCATAAACTTCCCAAACATCATCTAAACTGCTGGGTTACCCATATCAACTGGGTCAAACTGGGGTGGCTCAGGTGCAGGCTGTTCTATTCTTGGAACCCTTGCACCGTCTTGAGGTGCACTAGCACTACTCTCTGCCACATACTCTTCATGTGGCTCTTCCATTCTTATGTATCTTCTTCTCCCGAGGAGCAGAAGATTCTATTAGATAAGGAAGGAGTACTAAAGATAGACTCGACATCCTAAGTCCTATGCCTCTGTAGACTCAACGGACCTAGAGATCTGATACCACTAATTGTGGGCTCTGATCTCCAAACCACGATATTAACACGATTTAAACTTAGCGGAAGCGAATCGATTAACAACGGAAGACAAAAATCACGGAAAATTAAAACTTTTCGAGACAAGAGCTTGAATCCATAAAGCTTCATTCATAAAAGGAGATAAACTTTTTACATCTCATGATAATTACTTCTTGAGTAATTATATACAACAAGATACAAAATCTCAAGAACTCATAACCAAAAGGCTCCAAGACCTAAGAGTACAGAGGACACATAGGACTGACTCTAACTACATCACATGGCAGGCTAAATCTCCACCTGAGATTTACTGCTGCTCCCGGTGCTACTGCTGCTGGGACTGGTCACCTGTAGACCTGTTCCTCCGTCCTCAACGTCCACCTAAAAAGTTGAAGTCTACGGGGTGAGACAATTGTACATAATTGTCCCAGCGAGAGTTATAACTCTCCGCTAGAAGCTTTATTATAAACATCAAAGAATAACTTAAGTAGTAAAAGCTTACAAAGTATTCAATAGCAGATGCAGTTGTAAACAAGAGTTCAACATTTATCAAGCATGAAGAACATATGCACTATACAGTGTAACATCAATCAATTAGCTCATAGTTACCTTTAACAGGTATACTACGCTGTTGATTATGTTTTTCAAACATTCTTATTATTATGCCCTGTGGAGATGAGGTTTACCACTCATACCCCAACCAATCAATGTTAAGTGCCTTAGTATCATACTAGGTCATCGAAAGAGCCAGATACTCATGACCTTCACCTTCCTCAGTCAGTTAGAGGATCACTTGTAGGACATCTTGTGTCTATACTATTATATCTTACCAGGGTAATCTGGTCCTTCGCTATTTTAGAGTTACAGTGGCGTTCTGTACTCTCTTCGTCATCAGGAGATTTCATGTTTATCTTCCACTGATACGGATATCTTTGCTTTCCTCGTCATCGAGAGGTTTCATGTTTACCATCCACTGATACGGTATGAGTTTTGTTGTGAAGGATTGACGGATTATACATCTACATCAAATTCCTACACTAGGATGTAAGGTTCTACACATCCATATACCCCACATACTCAACAATATGTGATCTAGGAGTTCCCTTAGGAAAACCTGTTTCACCATCATTTGATCTCTGACAATGATGGATCTATGATCAGGGCTCTACATTACACTTGATTAGTTAGGTGCATTCAGTATTCTTTTACATCATACATTGTTCTTCAAACAATAACAGTAGCATAACATCTATGAAAGTAGAATACTAAATGTAACAAACCTAACTCACATCAATCATCATTTCTCAGTATACTCATCACAAGTCATCTCTAAAGCATGACCTTGATGGTATTCATGGCTCTTACAACCCATTAAAACATAGGATGCCAATGACAAGGCATCAAGATATTTTACTATTCATAAAGCTAACAACATGCTTTCAATGAATATAGTATCATCATTCATACCTGGATATGATCACCTTCATATCAAAACCTGCATGGTTAATTCAACTGATAAAGGTAATTCAAAACAAGAATATACTTTCCACTCTTTTCATAAGAGCTAAGTTCTCTGATTCTCATCAATTAGAGTTTACTACTCATATTGTATGTCATCACCCTTGAATTAGGGTTTACTATTCACATTACATGTCATCACCCTTGAATTAGGGTTTACTATTCACATTATGGTGAATTGAACTCATAACATCATCATGTATGAGGAACATCATCATTGATGCTCTCAGATTAGTTTAAGATTCATCATTTATCATAATTAGGGTTCCATGATCTCACATAGGTGGATCATACCCTAATCATGCACATTCATGTGTATTGAAGGTACTTTACTTGAATTTCCATCATAAAAGGGTACTTTCTCTTTCTTAAGATACTTTCTCTCTCCTCATACTTGTAGATGGTGATGACACCAAACTAGATCAGGTTGGGTTAAGTCCACTTTGATTAACATAGACCAAATCACCACTATTGAGTGATTGGGGTTTGATTAGAACAAGGTTTCACTCAATTGAACCTTTTAAGAGCATTATGGTAAATTACACATTGATCATCATCATGGTTTAATTTACTAACCATTTGACCCTTAAAGTCTATTGGTATTATTAGGGTTTAGGTTGAACAACTATTAAACCATTTAAACCTTCAAGGCATTAGGCAGACTTAACTTCAAAAGTCTCCAATAGGTTTCACACCTTCAACCTTCATACGATCTTGAGGTCGTATGCCCTCATTCGATCTTGAGGTCATATACCCTCATTCGATCTTGAGGTCGTATACCCTCATTCGATCTTGAGGTCAAATTTCCTCATTCGATCTTGAGGTCGAATGCCCTCATACGGTTTGAGATCGAATGCCCTCATACGGTTTAAGATCGAATGCCCTCATTCGGTTTGAGATCGAATGCCCTCATTCGGTTTGAGATCGAATGCCCTCATTCGATTTGAGATCGAATTCCCTCATTCGGTCTTGAGATCGAATGCCCTCATACGGTTTGAGATCGAATGCCCTCATTCGGTCTTGAGGTCGAATGCCCTCATACGGTTTGAGATCGAATGGACCTCCAAAGTTGTTCAAAGGGTAAACTTGATTAGGGTTTCCTATGTTGAAGCCTTCAATTGGTCTCAAGCTTGCTAACCACTTACCAATTGAGACAATTAGGGTTAGCCTTAACCATTTGGTCACTCAATTGACCCTCAATTGATATCCAATTAGGGCTGGAGTTGGTTCAATTAAGGTCTATAAACGTTCAACCATCAACACTCAACAATGTGAATCAAATCGAAGTTGAACCCATCAATTGACCTCCAATTGGGCTCAAACTTGGCCCAAACGGTCTTGGGATCGTTTGGATATACTCCAAACGGTATTGAGACCATTCTCCCAAGAATTCATCAAAATCTAGATTGATTTGATAGGGGTTGATCCCTAATTAAGTCACAAATCAGCAATTTGATTATTTCAATAACCCATTGTAATTGGGCCCTCAATTGATCAAATTACCTTAACCCTAGACCTCCGAACGGTCTTGGGTTGTAACCAAATGGTCTTGAGACCGTTTGGATGATTCCCCAAACAGTCTTGAGACCGTTTGGGCTAATCAACCCAAAATCTCAAATTAGCTCATTGGGATTTCAGCACTGATTTCAATTAGTGTTTGCCCTAGTAATCAACCTTCAACTCTTAACTCGTTTGGAATTAGTCCATCAAATTTGGTGAGTCATTAATTAACATCATTATGAACAGTAATCTCATACGATCAATGCTTAGTCAACCATCTTATATGGTCTTGAGACCGTTTGCCCAAAAAGGGCAAATTAAGCAGATTGAAAAATCAGAACTAAATTCAATTGCATTTGCTAATTGTTTTTCCTATATCTCACGATTCCTTTGGAGTTAATCTCTCAAATTTTGTGGGTGATTAACCTTAATAATTATGAACAGGATTCTCATACGGTTTTCGCTTGGTCAATGCAGCCATACAGTCTTGAGACCGTATGCCTTCATACGACCTTGAAACCATTTGCCCATCAAACGGTTTTGCAAACTGTATGGGCACTTGGTTGAGGTCGTATGACAAAGTGGAAAACCGTGGATAAGCATAGGAAATAATGCCCTCATCTTCTTCCTCAAGAACAGCAACAGTTCCTCACGGATTTGCTTGCAAGGAAGGAAGGGAAGATAGGGAAGAAGAAGAACTAGCAACTAAAAGCATAGAAAAGATGTATATAACAAAGCATAGGTTTAGAGTTATAAAACCCACCTAAAGCTTGCTCCTTGATCTCCAAGCTTTCGATCTCCAAGCCTTTAATGGCGTCCTAGAAGCTCCACAGGTCGGCCAAGGTGAATCCTCCAAGGAAAGTTGAGAAGAGATGGCTAGAATGATAGAGCTAAGTGAGCTAGCCATGAATTTGACCTTGAATTCGAGTTTCATCCAAGAATTTAAGCAAAAGGAAGGATCCAAACCTACCTTGCACTCCCCTGGTCGTCTTCCTGAGCTCCAGATCTCTCCTTAGTCGGTTTGAGCAAGGGGAACAGTGAAGGAAACGAAAGAAACATTCCTTTGCTAAGTGAGGAAAAGGACTTATATACTTGGGTGAAATTTCAACATAGGCACATAGGTTTTCCTCACTTTCAACTAAGTCCCTCCTTTTCTTCTTTGCTCGTCCCTTCTTCTTATTTATAAGGACAACCTTCTTCTAAGGTCAAGAAATGAAGGCAAAGAAGATCAACCTATTACTAAAGCACACACATAAAAGGGCTATAGTACTTACACCTTGATTATTCAATCACAAAGGTGTTTTTCATTATATGATTATTCAATTGAAGTGACTTATTCATCATTTCTTCTCTAAATGATGACAAGAGTATTACAAGATATTTTAGATGGTGTATTTTACAAGTTGCACCCCTCAAATTGGGTAAATTGCACTTTACTCCAATTTAGGGTTTCAAGCACAGGGATTGCTTCCATAGCTGCACCTTGGTGCTCAAGCTTGGGAAATCCCTCAAACTTTACCATAATCATTCTTATGATGTCTCAACATCAGAGGAACATCTCAATATGTGCAAATTGCAAGTCAACCCTTCTAACTGGGTAAATTGCACATAGGTCCCTATATTACAAAACAATCAATTCAATCATTGTTTAAAAGGGACAGAAATGGAAAAGTATGTTCCTTAGGAACTTAATTACATGCAAAAAGATAATCACCAGTATCTTAATTACATAATTAGGCAAAACACCTAGGGTTAACTCATAACCCAGGTCAGGGATGTTACAGCAAGAATGATGAACAATCCATTCTTACCTCCAATATTTTAATGATTAAAGATATTTAGCCTATAAGATCAAAATGAGAAAGATAAGTAAGAAGAAGTAAGTAGAGTGGATAAGAAAGAAATTAGAGAAAACAAATGACTTTTTAGTAATATATGAAATTATTTTTATAAGTATAATTTGTTAAAAGTATATCAAGGGATGTAAATTTGTTCTACATATGATTTTAATTGTACATGTGCAAGCAATATGTTAATTGAAAGGGTGTGATCGTTTTAATAATTCATACTACTTCTCCAGCTTAGTATTGACCAATTCTTGTTAAATATAGTCTTGTAGCTTATGAGTGCTTTGCTATTTGAGTAGCATAATAGTAAAATTCAAAACAACAAAGTGAACTGTCTTTAGTAATTCTGATGCAATACATCACAATACTATATATTGTATCATATCAATTGAGATAGTTGGATCACATTACCAGTATTGAGGTAACACTTCGAGAGAGTATAACATGATTGAAAATGGTTGATTTCTATTTCTCTTTTCTATTATTAATGCTGACATAGAAAATTCTTTTGCCGTCATTGAGAAGTCTGTTTTAAATTTGTTGTGATTAGAAGAGAAAAAAATGACTCGATGCTGAAAACATTATTCACATATGAAATACAAGAATGTAGTGATGTACAAGATTTCAGAAGTTTAAAAGAAACCTTAAATGTACTTTTCATGTGTATTTATGTTTTAAGGATGAAACCTTTTTAAGGGGGAAGAATTATTGTGACCATGTCTGAGCTTAATTGGTAAACTAGGGTTTACCTAGATGATTACATGCTTTATTAGATTGATAATCACTTCTAATTAATGATGGTAGACCAGTTGTGATGTTTCAAATATAATAAGGAACTATAATTATGATTTTACTTTCAACGATTAGGGTTTGAGAAGCATAAACCTTAATCACCAAAATTAGGGTTTCATAGTATGTAAATACAAATTTTGATAGGTATAGCAGTATGGTAAATGATTTTTCATATTTGTATGTATTTGTATTTACTTGAAAATTGGATATGATATGGATAACTCGATTATGCATGTTAGTGTAAAATATCAGAATAATTGGATGTTCGTTGAATGTGGTTCTTGGTCAAACTATACTTCGACCGACCATGCTGCAGACTGCTATTTAGTGATGTAGTGTTTGATTTTTAATCATTTATTGGTAGCTTTGAATGTTCTGAAAATTTTTACTAGAGCCCTGAAATTCAATTTTAGGCAACATGATAGTTTTTCATAATTTTTGGAGGATCTATAACCTATTTAGTAAATGATTTACAGTAACATTTTTATGATAAAAAATTCTGCTAAAATAAAAGAAAGTATAGGTAGAGTCAATTTGCAATCGACCCAAGCAACTCAATTTCTCTATATCAGTAACCTAACATAAAAGGTGCTCCCATATTTCATGGTTCATTCTAGATAAATGAAATCCCAGAGAGAGAGAGGGGGAGAGTTAGGGTTTGGATGGAGAAAATGATGAAGATGGCAATCTAGGGTTTTCTCATCCTAGCGTTGATGAAGTAAGTTTGTCATCTATATATACCCTTTCTTGGTGATTCTTCTATCACATGTCAAGATTCCTCCCCTACTCATATTTGATTTGAAATGATATAAAATCTCTCCCTTTTCTCACTTTTCTCCATAATTCTTGATTCTCAGGGTTTTTGAGTTGAAAAGAAGAAGAAAGCGGTGATTTGCTAGGGTTTTGATATGAATTTGAGAATTTTTGATGTGGGGCTACGTTGTTAATGTGTTTTACACTTAGGTGAGTGGGTACTTCCTTTAAATAGTAGATTGCACAAAATTGGATTAAATCCACATTAATATTCAATTCGGTATGCGATTGCAAACCCTAAATCTACCTTTCAATTTAAGCTTATGAAAGATGATCTAGAAATGGATTGTTTTCCTATTGTGATGAATTTCATATGATAAAATCATATTATAAATGGATACAAATAATAAAAAATAGAATTCCTAAAGTTATTGCAGAAGTTATACAAATATACAAAAATCTAGAGTTTTTTGTTATGTCTGAAATTGATGTATAAATAAATATAGGACTTTACCTATTTGAATCTCCATGTTTATGAATGATTATTTTATCTGAGTGTGTAGTATAGATATGTCAAATACGATCTTGGATTTTATTTCAAGTTATCAGTGCTTACCTGATATCTCAGTAAAGTGGGTGAAACCCTAGATGAGTGGAATCTTGGAAGTTTGTGAATAGACATCATGGAATTCAACTCATGTGATTTTTTTATCATTATAAATTCATTTATTCAATTTTATTCTTGATGTATGATATTTTAGTGAATGGCATGGAAACCCTAGTTCAGTTCATTCTAGGTTTTCATATATATGTTTGATTATGTGTAAATTGTTGAAAGCAATTCTTATTCGATAAAAGTTTATGATGCATTTAATCTTTATGTGAGTTGTTATATATGAATGTGGAAAATGAAGCCTAAGGATAGGACACTTAGTGACTCAAGTATTTTTCATATTAGTGTTTTTTAGTATGTGATGTGGTGATGTTCAACAATTAATTTTGCGATACATATTACAAATGATATATAAAATGAGCTATTTACAAAGCTAAACTAATAAATGTTAATGTGATGATTGAACCGTGAACTTAAAGAGTGAATTAGATATTTAGATGTCCTAAACACTATACAATCCTACATAGGAGGCCCGTTCTATGGGGAGGACATGTGCTTCCTGACTAGAGGTATAATGTAGGTTGATGTAAGACAAAGAACACTAGTTGGGTGTGAGGGTCTAGGCCAAGAGGCCAGACTCTGTAGATGATTGACATTCAACACCAACCGAGGATTATGATGATATCTGAGTTACAAGTTGTGGCGATTAGTGGACATATGTTTGGTAGGTCCAGTGGTGCACAAAAAGCCTAAGGGCTTTGACTCCCTGTCGAAGTACCTATGTTGAGAGTATGAGTCGAGATATCTGACCACTCCCATTAGCCATCGAGAGACAAACGTGGTGAAGCTAGTTGTAGATGTGGTATTGAGACTAAAGAACTAGGATCCCGAGCATGATTCTAAGTCTTGTATAGTGATATCATAGCTTGCTGCAATACTTTCACATGTTGTGGTACACCTCATGTGGGTTTAGGGCATGATGAGATGAATGAGAGATTAATCAAGAGTATGGATTTATTCAAATATTCTTTGTATGTTGAGTTAGTTGTTCTCTTTATGATTAATCAAGCATGCTTAGATATTGATTCACTCTTGTAGTTTCATGGAGTATCCTACCATATATATGTCTACAAATGAGTAGTTCATGTATAGCTCATTACTATTCTACTTTAAATTTTATTATTCAATAATATATCTTTGACTATTTAAGTGCCTTAAACTGTCTCTATGAAGTACTCATTCATTGAGAGAGTAGGCTCACCCCTCTAGTCACAATTTCTTTTAGGGGCCAGAGTAAATCTGCCATGAGAGCTAAGTATCAAATTAGTTAAGTTCAATTGGTCCCTATCACTCTAGGTCCTTGTATAGAAGTGAGAGAGTTGTAAATGATGATGTGCAACTTTGTTTCCTTAATAATGGAGACTATATTTGATTATCGTGTCATATACACATGGAAGTGTGAGGAATAAAATGAATGTTTAGATATGTATCTATATTGTTGAAATAAGATATGAAATTACAAAGAGTTTGAAATTTGAAGAAAAATAAAAAGTTAAGGGCATTCTTTGTATCATGTTTAATCCTCAACTTAATTCATAATATCATGGTAAGTGGTTATCACGAGATATGGGTGTGACAATATATGTGTTTAAAAATCTCCTACCACCACCCAAAGTTCTGTAATACTTACAACAATTTGTTTCAGTCTCTCCCATAAAAGTCTTCTACCCGAGCGATGAAAAACCCCATATACACAAGTGAAGAACTACTTCCCTCACTCTGCAATGAACAGACTATCTATGGTAGATAATCACCTCCACTTTGTGGCATGATTATTCCAAAGAATCCAGATGCCTTGGAATATTACAAAGCTTCCACTTGTTGAGAGTGATTGAAACCCAACCTTGTAATAGTTAAATCAACACCCTCACCATTTGAATGTGGTACATACAATGCTAGAACATCTGCTTTGTATTTTCATACCAACTCCTAACCACATTCTGGGTATCTTTATGGCATATACCTTGCATGCTCCATGATAAGAAATTCATCTAATAATAGTTGGAGTTAGAGATGCCTCCTCCTTCCTAACCTCCTCTTCTAGCTTTGAACTTACCTTCCCCATCTTCCTAGTTGAAGACATGGGGTGGTCATTCAATGCTATAATCTTCATGTTTCTCAAGTGAATACCTACACCACTACTTCCTATCTGAGCTCCTAAGTTCTTAGCCACCTTCCACCAATTAGTGCTCATAGTGAAGCTAAAGCCCAAAAATGGGCTACTATGGCCATCTCTTCCTTACATAGTTTCATCCGATCAAAACCACTTTTAGTGATTATTTTCCTTGTTACTATTTGTCTGAACTAGAGTGAACAAGATTGCATGTCCCTTCCCCTTGCCTCCTTATTCAGGAACTTGTCCTAAAGGCATATTGCCTTGATTGGTTTTGAGTTGTTTCCTACCATTCTTGGATTTACTCTTCCTCTCACTCCAGTCATCCCACCAGTAACCCTCTCTACAATCATTTTTAGATATGTGATGTCTTCATCTTCATGTACCTTAGACTCAAGGTCTTCTATGGTATGAAAATAGTTGCGCCTTGGTAATTGTGCCTTCAACTTATCTTGACATTTACGCCTTGGCTTCCCCTATATTTGTTGCGAATGGTGGACTTTGTAAAGCCTTGTAGCTTCCCTCGTGCCTCCATTTTTTCTTGGTGTTCTCAAGTGAATCCCCAACCAACACAACTAACACTCTACAATTTTTCTTCACATGTTCATCTCTCTAAACCTCAAACATATGAATGATGTGTTCTCGTATTGGATGTTATGCCTCCTTACCCGCATGTTAACTGTCGGGACCAATGGTTTCCCCAACTTAATCTCTACTACAATTCTAGAAACCTTCCCTTGACGTTACCTTCTTGTGTTAATGTCAACTTTAATAGCCTTCCATGTAGTGTTCTTGACCTCCTCCAGGAACCTATCATGGTATATGAATAATGGGATGTTTGGTATTTCAATCCACACCACCATTCTACTGGGGTTTTCACTATTAGGAGAGAAAAGAGGATCCCACCTTTGAATAGTTAGATAAGAACACCAACAACCATGCCCTCCTCGTTATCACTTTCAAGTAATCCTCCTCCTTCTTAACAAAGTAGATCAAGATTCCATCTTTGATTAATTGACATCAAGCACGTACATGAAAGACTCATTTTAGGTTCAATGGTAAACATTTAGGATACATCCATAAGATTCAAAGCATAAAACAAGATCTAAGTGGATTTATGTTACCAATTTAGAGGTTTAGAACAACCTGAGGTCATTAGAGACCCAAGGAACATATAAAAGAACATAAAGTGAATTAAACAAGAACAAAAGTAACATTTTTAGGAAAAACAAGATATCCACGAGTAAAATGAGATTTTGAAACCATTTTTAGTGGATAGGGATCAATTTTATGATCAATTTGGTATATACGAAGTTCAGTTTTGGACCTAGGATCGATTTATTATGACATTTGCAAGAAAGTACTCTTTTCATGAATTTTGAGAGAGAGAGAGAGAGATAGCAAGAGATGGGACCTTGCAAGCGCTAAAGTGTCGCGCTCTGCTTGGGCCACACGTGCTCTGGCATGGTGCAGGTCCATTCGCATGGCAATCAACCGAGGGGACACTGCCCTAGGCTGACCCACGTGAGGGCACCGGGTTAGGAGAATCCAACAGTTCATCGCTTGGGGACTATTGTGCTCCCTGGAGATCCGAGGGACCTACTCCTTGTCCTGCCTGAGACACAGGCCACCAACCTACATAGCTCACCATGACAACGACAGGGACGACAGGGGTTTCTGGCCCCTTGTCAACCATGAAGCTGCCACCTGACCTCCATGGGGGACCACAAAGTTGGATCTATAGTCGAAGGTAGGCGAGGGGGACCAAAGGAGAAAACCCAAAAAGTAGGTGTAGGGTGGCATTGACGAGCATGGAAGAGAAGGGAGGATGGGAAAACAAGTTAGGGTTTTGAAAACTTAAGAAAAAGGTCTAGATGAGTGGGGGCGGTGTTAAATAGGCCAAGGGAGCGACAATTTAGGGGTAAATGGAGAGAAAATGAGGCACCCAAAATGGGGGTAGGTGAAGGTGTCAGTGACCATTGCACCGATGAATAGTACGAATGAAGAAGACGAAATCACAACTATTGGATTGGGGGCAGAATCCATGGCCCAGGGATCTAACGGTCGACATTCAACGTCCACGAAAAGGCGGCTCATGATTGGTCGAAACAAGGGGACCCAGACTATCAAGGAAAAAAGAAGGAGAGGAAAAGTGGGCAGGCCACACGCCCTGTAAATTAGGCCCAATAAGGGCTCAAAAACGAATTAAATCAAGATAAAATCAAAGACCAAAAAGTAATGTTCAATTGGTCATATATTGGACTACAAGGGTTTGATTGAGGCGATTTATGTGCCATTGGAAAGATATTTGAAAACTGCACATTGTGAAATAGATCAAAAATAAAGTCGGTGACATTGATTAGGTTCAAAATAACTTGAAAGATAGTGAAATGTTAATGAATTGAAACTTAGGTTCAAAAGCAAAATGGGTGTCACCATAAGACATGTGTACACGTGATGAACCAATCAAGCATCAACGCATCTCTCATCATGAAATTGAGGGCTAGAGTGAGGATTGAGCGTGAATATGAAGTACACATACATATATGAGGAGAGGGAAAAGTACATGTTATCACATCCTCCCCACCTTAAAAGAAAAATTTTCCCCAAAATTAAATCAAGTCATCAATCGAGATAGGGTTTTCATATTCTATACATCATAATAGACTTGGTATTCTTTCAACATCAAGATATTTCAAAATTGATCAATTGAGTGTCATTGTCAAGGTAAAGTCGCATTGATCATTAACTTGGAGAGATCATCACATAAAACACAAATTTGGAGACATCATCCTAGAGGTCACCAAACTAGAGAGATCACATTTTAAAGTCAACTAAATAGAGTTCAAGAGAAAGACATGACTTTCTTTCTCATCATTTAGGGTTCTAGCTTCTACATTGGCCTAGGTGGGTTTATACGTCCATGATTGAGATTTCATATTTCAACAACTTGAGACAAACCCATATTTCAACATCATGATTTCATGCTCAAAATCGATGGATGGGCCCACCCTTGTCCACATGGAGCTTAACCCTAAGTCATAATTGAGCAAGTTAAGATAGTCATCATTTTACATTTTTTGAGATTTGGTAACATGAAATTCATTAGTCATATATCGAGGGTGACCTCAAGATCCAAATAGGGTGATCATAGGAATCAAAATAATATCAATATCATTAATCCCGAGTCATGATTTTTTTGATTCAATATCACGAGTTGAGTTTGAACATGCAGTTCATAGGTCCAAAATTTCAAAGCTAGGTTTAGACTCCTACTTTAGACTTTAGGGGTGACTTAGGGATCTATCCCTCATAAGTTTTTTTTTTACGCCATAAACATTCTTCTTGAGGTTTCTCTATGACATTCAAGCACATTAATTCTTATGTAATTCTTTAACCTAGATTTTCTCCATCTCTTAGAGTGAACATCATTTACTTTATGTCACAACATTGGGCTCATGACGACCTTCCCTCCCGGGCTTGGTATTCATGTGGCCTTCCCTCTTGGGTTTGACCTCTTGCGACCTTCCATCTTGGGCTTGGTCTTCATGTTGGCCTTCCCTCTCAGGCTTGGCCTCTTGGTGACCTTCCCTCTTGGGCTTGGTCACCTACAGTCAGTCACTTCCTCAGTGACTTTTCCTTACGTCCCTTAGATATGGCATGGTTGGGTTTAAAGAATTATACCCAATATCTGTTTTTCATGCTTTGTATACTTAACCCTCCAAACATTAGGTGATGTTTAAGGTTATCTCAATTTTTAAACCAATTTATTAACTCACCCTTCTAGGGGCGATCATTCATCCATATACAACAATCGAGAAACATTTGAGCATTATTCAACATTTCATGGCATCAATATCGAGTTTATTTTCATGGTATTCATGGTTGATGAATGGTCTAGACCTCGGTTAGGGGAGTCGTAAGTCAACTACCATCCTAATATAGCGCATTAGTCATATTAATCACGAGTCATCAAGAATATCCAAATAGGGAGTGCATCAACTATCAAAATGTATTTCAAAAAATCACAAGTTAAACATGAAGATCATAATAGGACAACCATACTTCAATATTTTCCAAGATCAAGGTCATAATTTCATTCCCTTCCTTTTAAGATCAAGGTAAGGGTAGATTTTAGAAATCTAGAAGTCAAATTGAGGACTCAAGAGTTTGAGCATATTAGATCTAGATTAATATCCATGTCCATCATGTTTGTTCAACATTGAGCTTACAAAGAGGCATAGAAGTCAATAGGGAAATACCTCTTGTATTCAAGTCATCATATCATGATCTAGAGATCCAAGGTCATGGTCATATCAGAGTATGTGGCAAGATACATATCAATTGGGTAAGTTTTTCTTAACGATGTTTGAGGCTTGATCAAAATAGGGACAACGTAGGTATAGTTAATAGGGACCCCATCAAGCATGAGGGGTATAACATGAGTTCCACCATATTAACAACTTACCTCAAACATAGAAAGCACCTTATATCTGATTTGGCAATATTAAGTTTTCATAAACTTTGCACGTGGGTGCAACACTTTCAAGAGTACTTTCATTCATCAAATGGGATTTTCATTTAATATCAGATCATGGCATTTCAACTAAAACAACTTTCATGATTTCAAGTGAATTTTAGTTTTCCCATGCATAAAATACCCAAAATTGAGAAACCATGTGATTAATAGTCATGGGAGAAGAATCACATGAGGAGATGAGAAGACTAACTAATCATCATCTACCTGGGTGACTTGGGTTGTCCTTAAAGAAGATATGAGATGTTAGAAGACTATCTAAACTTTAAGGAAATGATTTTAGTCCTACTTGGGTTCTGAAGATGTGTTATGCCTTAAAAATATATAGATGCCTATTTGTATAGCTCTGATACCATTTGTCATGGAATCATTTGTTACCCCAAGTCTACACTCCTAATGGCTACACAGCCCAAGGTGAGTGGACCAGGGGGTTTGTCCATAGAATGGATCAATATTTCACACAAGCAACATATTTTGTAAAAGTAGTAACATGAGATATAACAAGATACTAAAAGGGGATAGATATGCATGTACCATATCTACTTCTAGCATTCCGAGATGTTTCATTTATGATCTTAGAGTCTTCAGTGCAGTGGATCTTCATTTAGTAACTAGAAATTCAATAAAAAAGCATATTAATGCTAAAACAATAGGTACATAATGAAAAGGCATTTAAAAGTTTAAGATTAGTACAAAACTTTCTTGGATATAAACATGATTATAATCTAGAAGAAGAAACAAAGTGAGAGAACCTAACTATATCATTTTACACAAAGCATGTTTTAACTTCCTTTATCCACTATGTCAACATTAGGTTGCATCATGGATTTCTATATATTATGTTCAAGGTTTGTTCAACATATCTCAAGCAAACGAATGCAATAATCATAGGGAACAAGTATCTCAAACAAGTAATTAACTATCCAAGCATTCATACAAGTATACATACAAGCAAGCCAATAACTTACTAGGGTCAATATATTAAACATACCTTTCGAGTTATAATTCATGAGTAAGATCCCTAGAGGTGATCCAAGCCAAGGGAAGCTCGCAAGAAAATATATAGCAAGGTGTATTAGATCACTAAGTTTGATAATCTAATCATCATATGATTCATGTGGATGTTCCCTAGCAAAAGTATCAACATTAAGACTTAGGAAAAACATCCACCTTTAAGTGTTACAAAATTGAGATAAAGATCTGATTTAGAGTTAGGGAGACATGATAGGGTGATTTTCATCAAGTTTCAATCATGCAAGATCACATCCAATCATATTATGTCAAAAACATGCAATAGGGTCATACTTCCAAGTCATTGAAGCATTAAGGGCATATGATAGATCAAGTTAAGATTGTAGGGCTGTAGCATGATAAATTACTGATTTGAAGTCATTAATACATCATATCTAACATTAGAGTATCATCTAGCAAGGTCAAATCCCAAACAAGCAACATATGCATTTAAGTCATACTAGGTGTTACATGTGGTCAAGAGAATATATGAGTGTATTACTTAGCATTTAGTGTCACAACACATATCAAGGCTAATGTAGAAGTGACTTATGGGGATATGAATAAAAAGGACTTACTTTAGTACAAGAATTAAGATCCAATCACATAAGCACTTGAACATCACATTTAGGGAATATCATGGTTCAAAAGTGGATCTTTAGGATCCAAATACAAGCATAGGATCATTGGTAAATCATGTCACAAACTAACACATAGGCTACCAATTTTGAAGTGGGATAACCATATGTTAACAAAGTAGATCAAGGTTCCATCTTTGATTAATTCACATCAAGCATGTACATGAAAGACTCATTTTAGGTTCAATGGTAAACATTTAGGATACATCCATAAGATTAAAAGCATAAAACAAGATCCAAGTGGATTTATGCTACTAATTTAGAGGTTCAAAACAACCTGAGGTCATTAGAGACCCAAGGGACATATAAAATGGTAGAAAGTTTATTAAACAAATATCAAAGTAACATTCTAAGGCAAAACAGGACAACCATGAGTAAAACTAGGTTTTAAAACCATTTTTGGTGGATAGAAGCTCGATTTTCTGATTATTTTGGTATGTAAGAAATCCAATTTTAGACCTAGGATCAATTTATATAATATCTACAAGAAAATACTCTTTTAGTGAATTTTGAGAGAGTGAGAGATGGGACCTTGTAGGCATTGAAGTGGTACACTCTAGTTGGGTCTCGTGTGCTCTAGCATAGCATGGGTCCATCCACCTAAAGGTCAACTAAGGGGCCAATGCCCTGGGCCGGCCCACGCGAGGGAGCGGGGTCAGGAGAATCCGATCGTTCATCACTCAACAACTATCATGCTCCCAGGAATTTGAGGGCACCTGCTCCTCGTCCTACCTGAGACACATAACACCCGCCTATAATGCTCGTGATGGAGTGCCTCCACAACGATAGGGACAACATGGGTTTCCGACCACCCCATCCACCGTGAAGCATCCGCCCGACCTCCAAGGGGGACCACATATCCATGCTCGAAGGTTGGTGAGGGGGACTAAAGGAGAAAATTCCAAAAGTAGGTGCACGACGGTGCCGACGAGCATGGAAGAGAAGGGAGGATGGGAAAGCGAGCTAGGATTTGTGAAAGCTCTCAAAAAAGGTCTGGATGAGTGGGGAGAGATGTTAAATTGGCCAAGGGAGAGGCAATTTGGGGGTAAATGGTGCGAAAAGGAGGCACCCAAAATGGGGGTAGGTGAAGGTGTCGACAACCATTGTGCTGATGAACAGTATGATCGATGAAGACGAAATCACAACTGTTGGATTGGGGGTAGTATCCATGGCCCAAGGATCTAACAGTCGACATTCAACGTACACGAAAAGGTGGCTCATGATTGGTCGAAACAAGGGGACCCAGATTGGCAAGGAAAAAGGAAGGAGAGGAAAAGTGTAAATTAGGCCCAACATGGGATAAAAATGAATCAAATGAAGATAAAATCAAAGACCAAAATTTAATGTTCAATTAGTCATATCTTGGACTATGAGGGTCCGATTGAGGCGATTTTTGTGACATTGGAAATATAATTGAAAACTCCACATTGTGAAATAGATTAAAAAGAAAATTGGTGACATTAATTCGATTCAAAATAACTTGCAAGATACATGTCAAGGACTTGAAACTTAGGTTCAAAAGCAAAATGGGTGTCACCATAAGACATGTGTACTCATGATGAACCAATCTAGCGTCAAAACATCTTTCATCATAAAATTGAGAGCTAGAGTGAAGATTTAGCATATATATGAAATGCACATACATATATGAGGAGAGGGAAAAGTACATGTCACATGCAAACCATGTAATCATACTTCAAGTACTTCAATCATATCATCTATTCCAGCAAGCAACGATGGATCTAAGAAATCAACATTTAATTTACATGTATGTATATCCTAAAGTGTCAACATCATATTACTCATATTAAACCCTACTTGGGCCCTAATCTATGATTTAGAGTCATCTTGAGTTTGGATAAGGAATAAGGGTACAAACCCTAATGTCACTGCACCATAATTCTTTAGAGTTGTAAGCCCATATTAGACTTAGGGAAATTCTAATTATCATATCTATCATATTCTTTCATTGTGAACACCTAGATCAAATTATGTGCATTAATATAATAGCAAGTTGTGATTTTTGGTTTCAAAACCTAAAATCATCATATTTATGCTTCCTAACCTTAAATCATGAATGTTATTATCCAAACTATATCAAGGACTTAGATTTTCATCAGATTGAACAATATCAATTTATATCTCAAAGTAAACATTTTTATGATATACTCCACATGTTAATTATTAGATATAGGCCTTACATGTATATAATCACCACCTAAACCCGTATTATCCCTACCTTTGGAATTAGGATCAGATCTAGGTCATGATACTATTTTATTTTGATTCTACTTATTCTCTCGATCATTTTGGTATGTAATTTTGCCATATTTTTGGTAATCCTAGAAATTTGTATGAATTAAACAAAATAAAAATCCATAACTCAAACATGGGGTGATGCAATGACCTCTTCTATGGAGACTCAAAAGGAAAGGGATAAGGGATGAAGTACTTCAAAAGATCCTAAACTCTTATGTCATTATGGCAAGCACCATGTTATGAGATATAACGAGATCATCATGGATGAAGAAGAGCATTTCCATGATGAAGAGATAGAGAGAGAGATTTGCTACCGCACTACTATGGAAGGATGCACATCAATGAAGGATGGTATTGGGGTAGTCCATCTTCTCTTTGTACCACTTCTGATATAGCACAAGGGTTGGAGATTGATGGGTCTAGTTTCCATAAAGTTCCCTTATGCAATTGACTAGACATAATGCTAGGAAAGTAATAGTTATATTCCTCCCTCCTGTCCTTATAATAACAATCTCATATCTTATACTTTATAGACCCAACAGTCACATAAAGGTAACCCCCTGATACCATTATTTTGAAAAAATTCTATTCGTACTATTACCTTCCATTGGGAAAAGGAAAACTCCTTCATTATTTACTTATTTTACCAAAACTTGGTCTCAAAGACAAAGCTATATCATTACCAACTAAAGTATCTTGGTCAAAAAAGATATTAGAGTTCTTTGATTTTCTTCCATAATCCTATATTTGGATTTAAATTATCTTGAGTACTTTTTATGAGCACACACATACTTATTTACCTATTTGGTATTTGAGGGACCCCTTGTAAACCTTAATTGTGGAGATTAAATAATTCATATATGTCTCTCATATTTACTCTAGTTGGCCCCAAAATTGTATACTTTCTTTATTATCCTAGAATCTAGTATATAAACAAGTTTAATAACAAAGCAATGTTTCTAGATTCCCTTTTCTCTTTCTTCAAACAAGGGAAACAACATTTAATTATTACAGGCAAGTCACTCTTCCTTCTAAACTTTCCATAGGATACTACAAGCGTCCTTCCACTATGAAACTTGGAGGGAAACTCACTAATATCTTTCTAAATTTATATCTATGTTTTTGGGATTTTAATGGGATAACTTTTGTCGGCAAAAAATTCCCATTGTATTCCCTTAAATTAATTATCCACATCATATGGAAAGTCCTTTTTACCTCAAATTCTAGAATTATCTTATACCTATAGAGTGGTGTACTTGAGATGCATTTCCTCTAGCTCCCAAAAAAGACATTATATGTCTTTTTGAGATGAGGCCTTTGACGAAGCTAAGTCTATATTTACATGTTCCAAAAACCATACCGAACTATCCTTATTTGATGCCTCAAACTTATGTTGCAAGACAAGTTAGCTAATTGCTTATATTAATTGTCTAAATTACAAATTAATTTTGAATCTTTTGGAAACTTGCTTATTATCTCATATTTCAGTTATCTAACAATTCACAAAGTCATTATTTATTGTTTATGCAAGAAATCTCTTATTTAGTAAACTTGTGCCATAAGGACCTATTTGCAAAGCAAATAGTCTCATGTACCTCACTTGGGCCATGGATTGAATTTCTGTCACAAAGATAACTTTATTATTCCATCAATAATGAAATTAGGGGATTTCGTGATCAATTCAAGACTTAAATTTATATAGTTCAAATTCACCGAATTTGAGGATATTACATTCACCCCTCAGTAAAAGGAATTTTATCCTCAAAATTCACACCTAGTAAGGTTAAGGGGAAAGGTAACCCATCTTTGTTTCAACCTTAGGGTTAGCAACCCATGTTGGATTATCTTTAACAACATTTATTGATACTCAAAACTCTCATATTACTAAGGTTGGTATCGGAGTTGAATTCTAGGGTATATCTACATCCTCGTTATTACATGACATTATCACTTGGTGATTACATTTTGTCTTGTGATTTCAATTTCACTTGGTGATCACTCTTTCACCTAGGTTCGCAAACTATTATTCCTTTATTCTTGTATAAGGGTGAGGTAACACCTCCAAACCCTAACATTATGTCATTTAATCAACTTAGGATATTCACCCTCATAGATCAATTTTAAGCATTATATGTGTGTAGCCAATCTCTCTCACTCTTAATAAGATGAATTAAGCATTTGACTGCATCCTAAATACAAACTTCATCCCATTCCAGATATAGGGTATCCACACATTATCTTAAAATTTCAAAGTTTTGATTGAATCACTCTCAACAATAATTCCAAACCATGAATACTTTTTAATCCCACATTTTTTTTCTTATATTCATGCATTCACAAGGAAAGTGACTCTCTCATAATCCTTGAGTTTATACACTACTCTCTTCAAGGTTTTATCAACATTATTACATGACCTCTTATATTCTTTACATCTACATCTCATGTATCATTAGCCTTAGTCACTTCCTTAAGGTCTCTAATGGATGGGTACCTTTGGAGTGATCCCCTCTTGATCCTGTGGTCTTTATGTGCTTATAGAGTGCCTCTCGTATTTACCCCTTGGGCCTCATGAACACGAAGGTGGCCAATCTCTTGACCCATGAACCTCAGGCAAACATGGATGACCATCTCCTGACCCCACAGTCTTATGCATTTAGGGAATGATCACCTCCTAATCTCATAGGTCTTATGTACCCTTAATCCCCCCTACTGACCTTAGGATTGACTTAGGGCTCTACCATGCCTAGGGTTTTATTGAGATATCACAACTTTAATAATTTTGAGCACATTATTTTCTTATGTAATTCTTTAACCCATATTTATACACAATTTTCACTTTATGTCCCTGTGTTGGGCTCATGGCAACCTTCCCTCATGGGCTTGGTCTTTCATGGTGGCCTTCATTTTCTGACTTGGCCTATTAGTGACATTCCTTTCTAACCTTTGATCACTAGTCATTGCAATGACTTCCTTTTATATCGACCTTCCTTTCCTAGATTGGCCTATTAGTAACCTTCCTTTCCCGGCTTGATCACTGTCATTGTAATGACTTCCTTTTATAGCGGCCTTCCTTTTCCAGCTTGGCCTATTGGTGACCTTCCTTTTCTGTCTTGATCACTAGTCATTGCAATGACTGCCTTTTACATTGGCCTTCCATTCCTGACTTGATCACTAGTCATTACAATGACTTCCTTTTACATTGGCCTTCCGTTCTTGACTTGATCACTAGTCATTGCAATGAATTCCTTTTACATTGGCCTTCCTTTACTGGCTTGTCCTATTGGTGACCTTCCTTTCCCGTCTTGATCACCCATCATTTCAATGACTTCCTTTGATACCAGACTTACATTCCCAGCTTGGCCTATTGGTGACCTTCCTTTCCCTGCTTGATCACTAGTCATTGCAATGACTTCCTTTTATATCGACCTTCCTTTCCCATCTTAGCCTATTGGTGACCTTCCTTTCCCAGCTTGATCACCCATCATTGCAATGACTTCCTTTTATATTGGCCTTCCTTTCCTAGCTTGGCCTATTGGTGACCTTCCTTTCCTGGCTTGGCCTATTGGTGACCTTCCTTTCCCATCTTGATCACCAATCATTGTAATGACCTCCTTTTATATCATCCTTCCTTTTCTGGCTTAGCCTATTAGTAACCTTCCTTCCTCGACTTGATCACATACTTTTAGCCACTTCCTCAGTGACTTTTCCTTGTGTCCCTCAGAAATGGCATACCTGGGTTCAAAGAATGTATGTTCTTTCATATTTTGTATATCAATCCTTCACGCTTTAGGTGGCATTCAAGGTTACCTCAATTCTTAAACTGATTTATGAACTCACACTTCTAGGGGAGGTCCTAACCTAGGGTGCCTTCTTGACTCATAGGAGAAGGTTAGGATCTCTATCCACAACCTGACCCCACATGTTTAGAGTTTTGCCTCCCTTATAGGTGCTTTTCCCATTCGGGGGTCAAGTCACCCAAGGTCGAGACACCAACCCTAAACGTTGAATTAAGGGTTTCATATTTTCATTTTATATAACAATTGATTGCTTATGTTTCGTAAAAACCCTTCACATCATTCATGAATTCCTTGCTCCACCTGCATACATGTATGGGAGACTGGTTCACCTAAACTCATTTACAATTTTCTCATTCCTTTTTACCCCAATTAGGGTTCATATCTTTAAGCTTACTATTTCACCCACACTGCTCCCATTTCCCAGGACTAGAGTTTTAGGTTTGCGTTAGGGGTTACTTTTTCACCTTAGGGTTTCTATATCCCTTGACCCATTAGGGTTTTCCTAAATCAGCCCTAGCTCTATATATGGTTTACTCTTACAAAGAAAAACCCATAAAACATTTTCTTTACTCTATCATCATGTCCACATTACATGTACATTAATTGGCAGAGGATGCCTTAATCCTACTTTTTCTCAAAAACCCTAACTTGAGATGAGGAGGGAAGTATATATTAGGGTTATTAAGCAATAGGATGAGAAGTGGATGAAACTAGAGATGAGAAGACCTAGAGGAAACATTACTTCAGGAAAATCCTAAGTTCTGGTAAGGCAAGTATCATATTGGCTAAGGGAGTGCTCGTATACCAACTTAATGGAATGGAGGAAAATATTGCCAACCCCCAAAATAATGATCCTTTCTAGATACCATTAGCGTCAGGTCATGCCTTAATAATTCTCCATTTATTTCTAATGATTACTTGAAATTATCAACTATCAAATATTATTTGAAAAACTTGGGGCCGTGATACCAAATCTAAGAACCTCACTTTTCAACATCCCCAAATTAATAAAGGACCTAAAGTTAAGAGCCATTACCTAAATTTCCCAAGATCCATACTTAACTAAATAAAAAATAATAGAAAATAATTTCCATTATTTCATGAATATTATTTACAAGATATACAATGATGTTGTTATAAGGAGTTACATGAATTTCCATCATGGAACTAATACATATGAGAAGAAGTATCTAACTAATCCAATTTTACTTAGCTTTATTGTCTTCGATGGATTTCATTTGATTTATCATATCTTGATATCTTCATATTTTTCAATTACCTAAAATTACGTGAAACAAAATGTGGATCAATATATTGCTATACTGTGTATGTGGCATGTAGACAAAATTGTGCAAGTTAAATAACAACATATAATCAATCAATCACTTGCAAATAAGAACTGGCATTTTCATTACATATTTTAACACACACTTGATATGCCATCTTGGGCATAATCACTATCCCTTCCAGGGCCCGGGTGCATTATGTTGGTATATATGCCCGTAGAGACAATCACACGATGGGCATTGGGTTTGAGTGTGAGTGATGTAGATGGGATTTGTCCCTCCTATGAGAGTTTGATATCCATGCCACTAGATAAGAAAGACTGAGAAATGTATGGCCATATGTGATTCAATATGTGATATGTGAACTGATATGCATACTAGATAGTATACTCTAGATCAAGGAACATGGATTAAACGTTGAAGAGGATGAAGCTTCCATGCCTCGATTTCTATCCAGATACCAGAGACAAAGGAACTATACGATCATGATAACACTGATTATGGATTAGAGGAAGAAGTTGTTCTCCAACTTTCTGAATTACTTGGGTAGCAAAGATGTGTTGCTAGATACCTCTCATTTCTTGTGATGTCATAAGTTAGTTATGGATATTTAATGCCCACATAATTTGGGACCTATAGGGTCACACACATACGATGCACTTGGAATAGGAGTTTATTCATGAATGATGTTTAACTTGATCACTAAAATGTTTAGGTATTCAATTTAAACAACTAAGGTTGAAAATTGACTGACTGGACTATGAATCGACCGGTTCAAATGTTGAACAGATGGATTCAAGTGTCAGGTCAATTGAAAAAACATTGAATGAACGATGATTGAATGAGGGCATGAGCCAACTGGTTCACTAAGTGAACCGACCAGTTTAGGGTCTGAGATGACCAATTCAAGTGTTGAACCGCCTAATTCAATAATCAATTCAATTGGATCAAGGATTGATGCTGACATCATGTTTTGCATTAATTGAATATTGAATGCCAATGTGTTTCAAAATATAAAAACACATGAACTGATCAGTTCAAGACATGAATCGACCAGTTCACCATTTGTAGCTTCCAGTAGATTCATGAAATTCCATCTCTTTGACTCCTAGATCGACGGGAAACACTGACCTGGCCCTCCCATAAATAGAGGGGTATTGGGGGCTTCCCAGGCACAACCATAAGCTTTGAAAATTGTTGTCCTCTTTAGTTGTGGTAACTAAGAGAGCCCGAGAAAGTACTACCCATACAAGGGATGGACATCAAGGAAGAGACAATTAAGAGAGCGAATCAACTCTATCTAGTTGACGTTTGAAGGGAAAACTCCTTACCGTTGGCTCTAGTAGCGCAACATGGAGTTCTCGACGGTATGTGTGGACTACTCTAGAGGTAAGGAGGCCTTTTCCACCTACTAGGAGGACATCATCAATCTTTGTCTGTGGTGTTGCACCTGGAGACCGTTGTTGATGGCTGCTCAAGTGTTCCTTGGAGAGGAAGCTCCCTGCAATAAGAGTTGTCGCTGGACTTGCTCCATGACCCGTTATAACTCTTATTACTTTCCTTCCTAGATACATCATTATTGATGCGATCAAGCTAGATTGGGAATCATGCATTAATTTTTTTTATTTCCGCTGCCTTATCTGCCGCCCCAATTTCCCAACAGTGGTATCAGAGCCATGCCACTATGTACCTAGATTTAAATTGATGTGATTATATATATATATATATATATATACACACACACATATACATATATACAATCAATACACGTCACCCTAAAAGGTGTTTTGGTGGTAGATGTTAGCATGGTTATGGCCAATATCCCCCATATTGTTTTACATGGTTGGATGGTTGTTATTGCTATTTATATCTCAATTTTCATACCAAACCTCTATCTTCTCTTCCATATGTAAAAGTATTAATTCTATCCTTCCTATGCCCCCTCGAATGAAATTTGAGGTTTCCCTATTACCATGTAATATGTTAAATAGCATTAGGATAATATTAATTCTTATTATGGAAAATAAGACACTCCACACCAGACAAAATGTACATTTCAGAAGACGAACCAATCCACTTGAGGACCGAGGAGGACATACGATAGGAAGGGCCAAACTAATTAACTAGTGGCCCAACCGATCAACTAGAGGTTTCCAGACGTCGTTTGGACCAGATACTAGACGATCGATCTGACAGACCAACTGATCGACCAAGACACAAGTCGACCAGTTCAAGTGTTGAACCGATCACCTAGATTGGTTCAAGCACATATTCATCAACAACAGGTCTCTATAAGTGATGCAGACCTTAGGTGGTAGTAACTCCTTGTGTCTCCAAGGAATTAAAATAAATATGGCCAAAACCATCACTTTTGTTTTATAATTGCATATTTTTGTTTGTGGGATATAACATGTATATGTTATGTACTATAAATATGTATGATTGGATATGTATATATATATATATATATATATATATAATCCCCCAATAAATATTAAGTCTAAGATGATTACCATAAGTGACACACATGAAAAGCTTGATCGAGAAATCATAGGTTATGCCAAAGTGTGGTGCGCCATCCATCTCATGGAAGTGTGATGGTAGATATGTAGGTTTTGCCAAAGTCGAGTGCATATTCTATCGTGTTAGTTTTTGGGTTAGGCTTAACTAGGTGATCTTAATGAGATTAAGTATCTAGAAGCATTGAGATGGATTGTGACAAATACTTGTGCATATCATCTATCCAAAAGTTGTAAGATGAAATTGACAAACCTTATCTACCTAAATAGTCAAGTTGTGGGCGATCAACCAAAGTTGACTCATGATTTGATGAAATATGAATCTTGGCTCACTAGAAGGTTGTACGCTACAATCTCCAAATTGGTAGTGAGGGCTATCAATTTGAACAACATAATAGGAGTGACAATTAATTAAAAGCCTAATTAATGTCACTAAATTTATCATATCAAATTAATTAAAAGAGTTTTGATAAAAAGTTACAATTTTTCTTTTGTAGAATCTAATGGAAAACAAATCATCGTTGCGATAAGTTCTTAAGAAGAACAAACTAAACAAGACAAAATTCCATGACTTGTTTTGGACTTTAAGGGTTCTCAATGATGAGCATAATCTCTATCTCATGGATACACCAGTATAAGAGGAACCTGCTCCCGATGCACCTAGGGCAGAGGTAGATGCTTATCAGAAGCATGCCAATGATGCCTTAGACATTAATCATCTTATGCTATGTTGTATGAACTATGAGTTGTATGAGAAACATGAAGACATGGGGATCCATGAGATGGTCAGACATCTTAAGAATATGAACCATGATCACGCAAAGCAAGAAAGGTAAAATGTCTCAAAGGCTCTCTTTGAGTGCAAGATGAAAGAAGGAGATCCGATAGAGACCCGTAAGCTCAATATGATTGGGCATGTAGAACATCTAGAAAGACTAAGATTCCCTTTGTTCTAAGAGTTGGCCATAGATATGATTCTACAATTGTCGCCTGAATCATATATCCAGTTTGTCAAGTATTACTACTTGAGTAACTTGGCCAAACGATTGTCAGAGTTGCTTGGCATGTTGATAAATGCTGATGCAAGAATGAAAAAAGATAGACCTATGATGATGATCAATAGAATGAGGTCCAATGATAAAGGCAAGGCCAAGAAAAGTTCTAAGGCTAAACTAAAGTCCAAGTCTCCTACACTCAAGATAAGGAGAAGGGCAAGTGTAAAAGAAATCTGTCCTTTTCACTTAAAGGAACTAAGGATGAAGAAGAAAGAGACACAGATCTCCAATTCAAGACTCAAGAAGAAGTAAGCTAGAACTGTACGGTGTAGGGGTTGTTGCCACTACAATTGGAATCTATCATTCATGGGAATGTAATAGATTTTATGAAAAGTTGTTATATACCTTCCATTAATGAAAAACATCATGCATCTTGTATGGACAAGAATATTATGAATAATTGATGTTTGAGATCTTATATGGCAATGCCCTATGTCTCATAATCTATACTTGATAGTTGTTGACACATATATAGAATGACTTGATGACTCAAATAATGAATACCTATAGCATTGTCATCTAAAATGCGTAAAAGAGAAATGCATTTCTAGAATCCATAATGATGGTTATCTAGACTCTTTTGGTTATTCAATCAATAGAGACATGCAAGTCTTGTTTACTAGGAAATATGGCCAAAGCATATTCACTAGATGTAGTTAAAGAGTGACTATTCTATTAAGGGCTCATACATACTGATGTATATAGACCTTTTAAAATGAAGGCTAAAGGTGATTGATAGTATATATTTACTTATGATCTCTGTAGATATGTTAGTTTGTATTTAAAGAAATACAAATATGGATCTCTTGTAGAAGTATTTTAACAATGTTTTCACTCATATTAGTAGATATTATTCGAACTATTTCTTTTTTGTTCATGTCAGCATAAAGTGTTCAAGGAGATCAACAATGATGTACATAACCAACTTGGTAAGAGTATAAAATCACTTAGATATAATCTATGTGAAGATATCTTAACCAAGAGTTTGTGGACCTTCTGGGATAATATGATAGAGTATCATGATGAACTCCACCTGAAACACAATGATAATTTGTCATGATAGTGTATCATAAAGAAGGAATCACACCATGTTAAGTCATGTTGCGACTATCATAAATCTAGTTAATATTCCAATTTTCTTTTGGGCACATGCTTTACACTAAAACAATGTACTGTCTAAAATGGTTCAAAGGATACCATATGTGATATGGCATGGGAGGTGTCCCAATATGTCTTTATATAAGGATTAGAATTGAAAGATTATATAAGAAAATAGTTTCTTATAAAGTCTGTCCATAAATCAGATAAATGTTACTTTGTTGAACACTACCTTATATTCCAATCCTACAACAAAATTTTTTGATGCCAGGATGGATGTATTCTTAAAGGGAATTTCATTCTAAAGGAATTAGTGGGAGAAAAGTAGAATTGAAAAAGTTTGAGACCAACAAGAAAACATTGATCCTACAGAGGTACAAAATGAACAAGAAGAATCAAAAGTTGTTGTGGAATCTCAAGTTCCTTATGTAACACATAGAACTCACACTTCTGTTAGAACACACCTTGAGCTTGAAGGATTATGATATCTTATAACTCAAGAAGGTAGTGAGTCGGTCATTGATGATGAGCCAACAACCTATCTAAAAGCTATTTAGGGACCAAAATCTGAGAGATGGCTTGACGCTATGAGATCTAAGATGGAGTCCATGTAAATCAACAAGGTATGCCTTGGTAGATCTACCTGAAAGGGTAAAACCTATAAGATGTAGTTGGGTCTTCAACAAGAAGACCAACATGGTTGGTAATGCACAAACCTATAAGGGAAGATTGGTTGTAAAAGTTTTCAAACATGTTCAAAGTATCGAACATAATGAAATCTTTTTCACCAGTTACCATGGCTACATCCATCGGGATCATGCTTGCCATTGCAACTTATTACGAGTATGAAATTTGGAAAAATGCATGCTAAAATTGCATTCCATAACATGAATAATTGTGAGTATGTGTATGTGACACACCCTGAAGGTTTTATAAATTCAATCATTGCAAATAAAATCTATAAGATACAAAGGTCAATCTATGGATTGAAGCAAACACCTCAGAGTTGGAATCTTTGATTTGACATGATAGTCAAAGAGTTTGACTTATGTTAGAATGAAGATGGAATATGTGATTACAAAAAATTAGTTGGGAGCATATTTCTATCCACATATGATGGGGAATAACATCCTTATACTACAAATGTTAAATGCTTGGAAAGGAAAGTACCTTATCTATGAAGAGTTTAGGCATAGCATCCTATGTGATAGGAATTGAGATATATAGAGCTAGATAATAACACATACATTGACAAAATATTGAAGGGGTTCAACATGTAGGAGTCAATGAGAGAAAACTTGTCCATATTCCATGGATTTAGTCTGTCAGGAGACTAGTGTCCTAGTTCTTATGAAGAACAAGAACACATGGATAGATGCAATGTGCATTCTCAATAGGATCTATAATGTATGCACCTGTTATCTCTTATGTATTGGACATGATGAGAGGATACATACTCATCCTGTTATCTCGTATGTGTTGCACATGACGAGTGGATATTAGTCAAATCCCAATGAAAGTCACTTGACTACCATAAAGAACATCCTCAAGTACTTAGAAAACACTACAGGATCATTCCTTGGTTATGGTAATGAGGAAGAGTTTGGTGTAAAAGGTTACAACGATGCAAGCTTCCAAAATGACAAAGTGGATCACAATATAAATTTGTGTTTGACCTTAAAATAGAACTATAAGTTGGTTATGTTCCGAGTGAGAGACAGTTGATGAATTTTACAATAGAAGCTGAGTATCTTGGTGTCATGGACACAACAAGGATATTGTATGGATCAAGAAGTTATTTTGGATGAGCTTTTGGAGGCTCCAACCATCAATGACATAGCAGAAATACTGAGACAACAACGAAGCTACTGGTTAGGCAAGGAGTCTCAGATAGCATACTGTAACACTTCCATCTCATTTGAGAAGTCGTATAGCAAGGAGATATAAAACTTGAAAAATACCTATTGGAAGCAAATATTGCTAACCTATTATAAAAGTGCTAACACAGTAGAAACATGATGGACATGTTAAGATCACTTGGAATAAGATTTGTGGGTGATTGGCTCTAAGTGCAAGTGGGAGTCTATTGGTATATATTCCTAGAGGGTCAAGCATACGATGATTGCAATGGGGCATTAGATACCTGATTTGATAATGATAAAGGTAATTCTTTCTATCTTTAGGTTGAGGACTTGAATAATGGATCATATGTATGATAAGAGTACATACGTTCTTGTTATGTCCCTAGTCGGATATTACTGTAGAAGCAAAGTAGATGACAATAATACATAAGACTAGAGTGTGTGTTGACTGATGACAAAGTCTCATTAGTCATGATATGTGATACAAGTCAAGCATATAGGTACATGTTAGAGAACAAAGTATCAGATAGACCCACCTTGAGAGTGATACATGGAGACCATGGAATGGTTGTCAGAATCAAATCTCATAGTGATGGTGATGATTATGGTTCTTAGACCCAAAATCACTACAATCATCACATGTTGTTAGATGTACTTTGACATCATCAAATGTGACCTTGAATAAGGGTTGAGATAAAGGTGACGCTCAAATGCATTATAACACATGGGGTTTGAGTGTGAGTGATGTAGATGGCATTTGTCTGCTCTACATGAGTTTGATGTTCAATCCACTTGATAAGTGAAACTGAGAAATGTATGGCCATACTCATGTGATTCAATATGTGATATGTGAACTCTCATGCATCTCAAACATTCTACTCCAAGTCAAGGAACATGGATTGAACATTGAAGAGGATGACACTTCCATGCCTCAAGTTCAATCCAGATATCAGAGATAAAGGAACTATATGATCACAATAACACTGATTGTGGATTGTAGATAGAAATTTTACTCCAACTTTCTGAATTACTTGGGTAGCAATGATGTGTTGCTAGATACCACTCATTTCTAGTAATGTCATAAGTTAGTTATCGACTTGCATTGTTAACATTATTTGGGACCTATAGGGCCACACACATAGGATGCACTTGGAATAGGAGTTTATTCATGAATGATGTTTAACTTGATTACTAAAGTGTTTAGGTATTCAATTTAAACAACTGAGATTCAAAATTGACTGGACTGTGAACCGACCGGTTCAAGTGTTGAACTAATGGATTCAAGTGTCAGGTCAATTGGAAACACCATTGGCTGAAAAATGACTAAACCAGGGCATGAACCGATGGTTCACTAAGAGAATCGACCAATTCAAGTGTTGAACTGCCCAGTTCAATGATCAATTTGATTGGATCAAGGATTGATGCTGGCATCATGTTTTGAATTAATCGAATATTAAATGCCAATGTGTTTCAAAATAGCAAAGCACATGAACCGAACAGTTCAAGACATGAACCAACCAGTTCACCTCTGAACTGATAGGTTCACTGTTTGTAGCTTCTAGAAAATTTATGAAATTCTATCAATTCGACTCCCAGATTAATTAGAAACCCTGACCCTAGTCCTCCTATAAATAGAGGGGTACTATAGGATTTCTAGACACAACAATAAGCTCTAACAATTATTGTCCTCTCTGGTTATGGTAAGAAACAAAGCCCGAGCAAGTCCTACCCATGAAAGGGAGGGACAACAACGTAGAGACAGTTGGGAGAGCAAATCAAGTCTAGCAGGTTGACGTTTAAAGGGACAACTCCTTCTGGTTGGCTCTTGTAGTGCAACGTGGAGTTTCCAGTGATTTGCATAAACTACTCTAGAGGTGAGGAGGCTTGTGCCACCTGCTAGGAGGACATTGTCAATCGCCAAATGTGGTGTCACACTAGGAGGACATCGTTGATGATTACTCGAGTGCTACTTGGGGAAGAAGCATAATGTGACAAGAGTTTTCACTGGACTTGCTCTAGGATCATGTATAACTCTTGTTATTTTCCTTCCTAGATACAATGTTGTTGAAACAATCAATCTGGTTTGGGAATTAGACATTAAATTTTTTATTTCCGCTGCCTTATCTATCACCCCAATTTCCCAACACATCACCCCTTGATACATGTCAGCCTAGGGTTAAAAATATGATATCTACTATTTATGTGATACTCATACTGGCATTATAATTGAGCATAATGTAAATAAACATCCAACAATTTATTTCAGCAATACTTGAGAAATCCTCAGCAAACACTGGTAGTAGATAATGTGAGTAGTGATAACCATAACCACACACCTCAATGTAGAACCATGAATTCCATGCACTCATCCTTCAAGTAGTTTAATCATATCATCCAATCAATAAAGCAAGGATATATCCAAGAAATCAACATTTAATCTTCATGTATGTATATTCTAAATTGTAACCTTCATATTACTCATATTAAACCTTATTCAGGTACTAGTCTATGATTTAGGGTCGTCTCGAGTTTGGATAAGGAATAAAAGTACAAACCCTAGTTCCATTGCACCCTTATTCTTCCGATTTGTAAACCCATATTAGACTTGGGGAAATTCTAATTAATAGATCTATCATATTCTTTCATTATGAACTCCTAGATCAGATTATGTGCATTAATATTATAGCAAGTTACAAGTTTTGGTTTCAAAACCTTAAATCATCATATTTATGCTTCAAAACTTTAAATCATGAATGTTATTATCCAAATTGTATGTAGGACTTATATTCTCATCAAATTATATAATATCAATTTATATCTCAAAGTAAACATTTTTTTGATATACTCAACATGTTAATTATTAGATCTAGGCCTTCCATGTATATAGTGACAACCTAAACATTCATTAGCCCTACTTTTGGAATTAGGATCAGAT